>OY757021.1:34051849-34788034 GCA_963580285.1 Lucinisca nassula | reverse complement strand
AGGGCTTGAGATGTCATTTCATCTCAATGTCGGGTAAAAGTCCCACAGAATTGGAAGCAACGTCTCCAAAATGACCTTTACAGTGTTGACGGGGACGTTAAACCTCAAATCAAACAAACAAAACAAACAAATACTTTTGATATACGGTATTTATACGTCAAGCATATGTTGATGGTACTCGTTAGAACCGCCTCAATGATGCTACTCTTACACGAATCCACAACCTTTGTTTTGGGACAGAATTGGGGTTTAATGGGAGGCAGCTCCTGTAAAAAATTGTCTTAAATGTCAATAGGGTTCAATTCTTAAAGGAAATAATTTGCTCCTCAGGAGCAAATTCTTTCCTTTAAGAGTAGACCTCTTTTTCAATGGACAGCTTATAGATATGCGAATGTCAATAGGGTTCAATTCTTAAAGGAAAGAATTTGCTCCTCAGGAGCAACTTCTTTCCTTTAAGAGAAGACCTCTTATTCAGTGGGACAGGGCTTATAGAAAAGCGAACGGAAGTCCCGAAAGCAGGCCTCCTAGCAAAACCTATAAAACCTATAATAACCTATAATTTTGTGCCAAACCTATAAAACCTTTATTTTGTTCATAAAACCTATAAAAAGCCTGTATTTTCATGAAAAAAAAAACTATATTTTTCACTTTTTGAACATTCTTGCGACTCAACCCAAACTTTTCTTAAAAAAAATGCACTACTATTTTTTACTTTTTAGTCCCATAAAAAGTGATGACAACTGTCAAGAAATTGTATTTTTTTCCTCGCTCACTTCGCCCGCTCAGACTTTGTAAAATTTAGATCAACTTTATCTGAGTAATTGTGGCACAAAAATTCATCAAATATTTTTATGTAAGTTTGGAAGACTCTTTTTTTTAACCTGTATTTTTATTGAAAAACCTGTAAATAACCTATATTTTGAGTAAGAAGAACCTATATAAAAACCTATATTTTCAAAGTGGGCCACTAGGAGGCCTGCGAAAGTTGTTGGAAAAATCGTGATGTCTAGGATGTTGATCAGAAATAAGAAAATTCATGGTTAGCCCTGATTTATTTCAGGGCAACTGTTGTCTTCTCAAGCGTACTCCCCAGGGCGACGAGTATATTTTCGACGGGCGCGAGTGCAGCAACCATAGATAAAGTGAACGATGAGTCTAGCCGCATAAATCAGGGACTGCGAAAGGTTGCCAGTTTGAATTGTTATCCAGACATAGAATTTGTTGACCATGATGTCGATTTTCAGCCGAATGGAGTTATTCATCGAGAACTATTGAGTAGAGACGGCTTACACTTGAGCCTCCGAGGAACACAAACAATAGTGCAGCGATTAGATACTACACTCAAACGTATTCAAATGGATGAGTCAGTCAATTCTAAAGCCATATGTAGTAATGACGTTCCTAAAATATCAGAGGAGTCTAAATCAGAATCAAATGCAACCTGTCAGTCTCTCACAACAGTAATCAACCCTACTGAACCGCCCAAGACTCAACTGTGTACTGCACCCGCCATACCCACAACAATAAGATGTCTGACTGCCGCTGCTGCACATGATATAGAGTTTGCTTCAAACCATAGGGTGGAAAACAAGAAAATGAAGGAGAATAAGAAGAATATCCAAAGAAGACGTCCACTTCCTGCCACAACAGATGCGTTGGGAACTGTGTCAACACCATGGTGGATGTCTGCAGCATCTCCAAATATCTTTCAGCCACTTTTGATTGATAGTCCCGTTGACCATGAGGACGGTTATACTGAAGATGATGACGAAGAAGAAACTGCCCTAGTTACTGCAATAAACTTGATAAGTTCGTCTCCTACCAGGACTTGGTTAATAGGCGGTGGTGGTGGTGAGCTTTCAGACACAGAAAATGATAATGAATTTTCTGCAGTTGTATACATGCAGCATGACAAAAAACTTTTCAACCGAAAGGCGGTTCCATTTATATCGTAAGTGACGGAAAAGATGTTAAATATATGAATGACTGGAGGTCAGACGGATACACGTGGCGCAATTATGGGAAAAACAAAGTGGCAAATGGTAAAAAAAATCTAGAGAAATCTTACTTTCGAATTAAAAACGGTAAGGATGAATGTGATAATTTTCAGCGTGTGATGTATCGATTCTTCTGAAAAGATTATAACAATTTAACATTGATTCAATATCTTGGGGATGAAAATGAATATAAAGGTCAGCCGCATGGGAATTGTAAGCATGGATACAGACCTCATAACAGAACGACGCCGTCTGTATCTGTATCAATCAAACAAACAGGAGATTCAAATCCTAAAAGTGTAAAGGATAAAATTGATTCGGATAACCCAGTTCCATTGAAACTGACAGGCATTCATAGTGTAAGGAACACCAAACGGGTAAAGAACATTCAATTTAATAGTCGGAAAGAGAGAAGATAGGGCACGATTCCTTATACAATCTACATGAATTGATGTATCACATCGACTCATATATACACGAAATAAAAACAGCTCCAGATCTCCAGGTTATTGTTGGGTATAAAGACATATTTGAAGAGTTTGACAGATTATTGCAGTTAAAAACTGAAGACCCAATTCCGTTGTACTATGATACAACATTTTGCCTTGGTGTCTTTTATGTTTCAACTTTGGATTTTCAGCATATTATGTTTGAAGGGTCTCCGGTTATGCCATTAGCATTTATGGTACACGAGCGAAAGTTTCAAAAATGCCATGAACAATTTCTTGATCTAGTAAAAACAAAAATTCCCCGGCTTGAGAAGAAAAATGTCCCAATTATTACTGATAGAGAAGCGGGCATTGTAAATGCTTTTACTAAAATGTTACCGATTCTCAATTACTGATATGTTGGAACCATATTTTACGTGATCTACAATGTTGGCTATCGAAACACGGTGGTACCGCCGCAGATATGAAAGCTTATGACATAAATGTACGATAATTGTTGCAATGCGAAACACGCGTTGAATTTGATTCTCTTTTTGAAAAATTAAAAATAAAATGGAGCGAACCAATGGTTGACTATTTTGAGCAGAATATATATGAAACAATCACTAAACACGCGGCGCGATGGGTTCTTGAAAAAAAAACTGATTTATATAATCCGTACTCAGGCGTAACGAATAATTGTTCCGAAAGTATAAATGCGAAAAGAAAAAGACTTACAGAATGGAAGGAACGCGAGGTAGATAATATAGTTTTAGATTTGCATTATATGCAAAGTAATGACGTGGCAGATCTAATGAAAAGTTTCTGTGGCGTCGGTGAATGGTCACTTTTACGAAAATATAAATTTGCATTAAAAGACCCTGACACCGTTGTTTTACCCAAACGGGTGTGTCACACGGATAAAATAATTTACATGATAAAATGTGATATAGAAGCACTAGAACATGAACGCAAAAGTCTTTGCGACTTGCAGGAAGAGGTCAATGAGCAGTCTGACGATTTTCTTGAAAAGGGAAATATTTCTTTTGAAACAGAAGGTAAACCTACATCAGTTCCCAAGGAAAAAGTGCCTTAAAAAAAAAAGGGAGAGAAGGTCAAAACTCATTAGCAATTAAAACCATAGGTGAACACGGAATTACTTTAATACCAGAAATGGGGTGTTTTCTAGTAAATGGCCACTGTGGTAAAAATACGCTGTAACACTGTATCCTAAAGAAACCTGCCAATGCCCATCTACCAGCCGTTGCTACCATATAATAAAGCAATGCTGGCAATTGGTCAACAACCTGGACCTGATGAAAAGCCAATAAATTTAACTAAGTTACGGAAAAATAGTAGAGCTAGGAAAGACAAACAAGAGGCCCATGGGCCACTATGCCCACCAGAGCTCAGGTAGGCACAGCCCACTGGCAGCTATGTAATATATTGTATTTTAATAAAACCATGGCAGCCCCCAGCCCATTGAAGCTACAAATGAAATTTGGACACAATCGGCCAGTAGCTTCAGGGGATACATCTTCAATGGGTCCGCTGCTTGCAAAGTTACAAGAAGACCGAGTTACAACTGTAGCGTCTAGCGGGTGCAAAAGGTAAATGTTGACCATGTAGGACAAATTTTGTTTGTTTGTTTTAGAGTTCAACACTATTTTAGGTCAGTTTTGAGCCTGTCAGTTTACCTATCCACACTTCCTGGGCAGGCTTATATGTAAGCAGATAACCAGTACAGTACACATTCTTTTGCCAGAAATGACAACTGCCCTTCTTGAATCAGCAGAAGGGAGAGAATGACAGTAGAAAAGCTTTTAAGATCAATCTCCACAAAAGAATGTTGCCGACCCCGGCAGGTATTGAACCAGCATCCTATTGACTACCAGTCAGATGCACATCCGAGGCCGTTTCATGCAGGACACACGACCCATGACACATGTTGGACAGACACAGGGGGATCACAAAAGCTCACCTTGTGCACAAATGCACTTTGCATTAAAATGAGCGAAAGACACTTACCTGTTGCAAGCCAAACTGTTAGGGATCCAGGTAGCACAAGAACATGACATCTTTGCCTCACGCAGCCTCTCCAGCATCAAATTATCAAAACCTGTTGTTAGACAGGATAGCCTGTCTGACTCATATCTTGCCATCATATATATCTTTTATGCAAAGTTGCAATTTTGTGCACTCATTCAAGGATACCGACTCCATCCTGGAAGGCTCTTGCCGTATAAATATATACATCTACAATTTACCTGCAAGCAGTATCATCATTTGTTTGGAAACACTAAGTATTTTGCACTGCCAACACACTTTGTGAAGTGAACTATGTAAACTCTTTGCATATTTCTTGTAAACTTTTAGCACATTCTTTATAAACTCCTGGCATATTTCTAGTAAACCCCTTGCATAGTGTGCACAGATTAGCCAAGGACTCTTTTCCTGTTGCAAGCCAAAATATTAGGGATCCATGTAGCATAAGAACATGACATATTTGCCTCACGCAGCCTCTACAGCATCAAATTATTTAAACATGTTGCTAGACAGGGTAGCCTGTCTTGACTCATACTTTGCCATCATATATAAGTTTTAAGCAAAATTGCAATTTTGTGCACTCATTCAAGGATACTGACTCCATCCTGGAATGGCTCTTGCCGTATAAATATATACAATTTACCAGTAAGCAGTATTATCATTTGTTCGGAAACAACTAAGTATTTTGCAGAGTTGACACACTTTGTGAAGTGAACTATGTTGTAAAATTTGTGGCCATATATATTCTGCTTTCTGTTCCATGTCATGTGAGCTAATTTTCCTGTGTGATGATGTCTGTCTTTTCCTTGATAATTTTTTCCAACTGGTTGTATTTGCTTGTTTCAGTTTTCCATCCATTGACATACATGTATCTCCCAGTTTGAAACATTTCTGTCTTGCTCTTTGGTAGATAGCGCCATCAACTGCTTTTGCTTTTGAATAAAACTCCTGGCACATTTCTGGCAAACTTCCTGGCATATTTCTAGTAAACTCCTGGCATATTTCTTGTAAACTGCTAGCATATTTCTTGTAAACTCCTCGCATATTACTTGAAAACTCCTGGCATATATTTCTTGTAAACTCCTGGCATATATTTCTTGTAAACTACTGGCATATTTCTCGTAAACTCCTGGCACGTTTCTTATAAACTCCTGGCTCATCTTTGTTGTTATAAACTCCTGGCTTCCTAGTAAACCCCTTGAATATTGTGCACAGATGAGCCAAAGACTCTTATCTGTTGCAAGCCTAACTGTTAGGGATCCAGGTAGTATAAGAACATGACATCTTTGCCTCACACAGCCTCTCCAGTATCAAATCATCAAAACCTGTTGCTAGACAGGATAGCCATTCTGACTCGTACCTTGCCATCAAATATAAGTTATAAGCAAAATTGCAATTTTATGCACTCATTCAAGGATATCGACTCCATCCTGGAATTGCTCTTGCCCTGTAAATATATACATCTACAATTTACCAGTAAGCAGTTTTACCACTTGTTTGGAAACAACTTAGTATTTTGCAGTGCTGACACACTTTGTGAAGTGAACTATGTTGTATAATTCGTGGCCATATTATATTCTGTATTCTGTTACATGTCATGTTGGCTATTTTTCTTGTGTGATGCTGTTTGTCTTTTCCTTGATCATTTCTCCAACTGGTTGTATTTGTTTTCTGTTTTCCATCCACTGGCATACATGTATCTCCCAGTTTGAAACATTTCTGTCTTGCTCTTTGGTAGACAGGGCCATCAACTGCTTTTGCTTTTGAATAAAACTCCTGGCACATTTCTGGCAAACTTCCTGACATATTTCTAGCTTTCTCCTGGCATATTTCTTGTAAACTGTTGGCATATTTTTTGTAAATTCCTGGCACATTTCTTGTAAACACCTGGCATATATTTTTGTAAACTCCTGGCATATATTTCTTGTAAACTCCTGGCACATTTCTTGTAAACTCTTGGCATATTTCTTGTAAATTTCTGGCACATTTCTTGAAAACTCCTGACATATTTTGTGGAAACTTTTCTTGTATAACTCCTGGCATATTTCTAGGAAACCCACAAGCTGGTTTGTTTTCTTCATATTTAAGTCTCAAAAGCACAATAAACCAGCTTGTGATCAGTCCAGTAAGCTTCAATAACATCACTAGAACATGGGCAATTTGCAAACACCAGATCTAGCAATGACCCAGAATCGGTAATAGGTTTGTTGATGGGCTGTTGACATCTAAACTGTGTTTGCATAAAATTTACAAAAGTCAAAGTGGTTTTATTTGCATCTAAGTTGAAATCTCCAAGAATAACTAATTTGACATTCAAATCTATCAATGGCATCAAATGGCATAACACATCATTTTTCAGATGAGCCTGCGAGCTTTTGGGATACTTGTAGAAAATCACAACTTGAAAAAAAAACACATGCAACCATTCTTTAATGTAGCCAGTATGAATTCACATGCACTAGAATGAAATGTGTCTATTTTCTGAATTTCTAGACATTCTCTTACATATAAAGCAAGCCCATGATAAGGTCTATTGTCAGTATATTGCTGTGTTTCATCTAGCCTCAACAGCCTGAACCTATTGAGATTAAACTGAATATTCTCATCTCTTGAGCATAGTCTCGATTCTGCAAAGTCAATAACATCAGCTGATAACACATTTGGCTCATATTCAATTTCAGGAAAATGCTTGTGCAAGGACCTTGCATTATTCAACAGAATCTTCACTTCGCAAGGATCAACTTTATAGAGAGGAGTATAACAGAGCTCAAGGAGACTTTCTGTTTGCAACCTCTGCATCTCTACTTTCACTTTTTCATCAACAGCCAAATCTTCTTCATTCAGATTCAAAATGAACAAATTTTCCAGTTTTCTCAATCTGCTTAAAGCAACATAGTAAATATGTGGTTGTTTCCTTATTCTTGACTGAGACAAGTCCACAACACCTTCATCAACTGTAGACCCTTGAGCTTTATGAACTGTTTTTCCAGCTGAAGGTTTCAAAGGAAACTGAATTCTCTGATAAGTTTTAAAATTGTATATGAATGATCGTTCTATGTCAAATATTGGTGTCCAGGCCTGATCAGTGTTTGAACTGTACAAACCCCTATTTAAAGATTTCTCCCGTGTCGAACTGCCAATCTTAGGATCATCAAACAAAACCCAAATTATACTTGGTCGATCAGTTCCTTCCATTTTATGTTCAATGTATTTTGCAACACATGTGGGTCCATTTGTCAAACCATCATCTACATTGATATTTACTGTTATATCATAAACCATTCCAACTGCTATTTTCAAATGTTTTTCTAAATTTGCTGTTTTGTTAGAATCTTCTGGAAGTGACTCAATGAGTGATTTGCTTTTTTGTGCTGAGATGTTAGCAACAACAACTGTGTCATGACAAGGAATAATGACTTTTTCCTCTGACAATCTGTTCAAAACGCTATCATTGTGTTTGGTCACAAACTTATTTTCTGTAAATAAATGAGGAGCCTGTTTTGGATAGGCATCTACTTCAGGATCAACAGTATGCATCTTTAGCTCACTTCTGTCATCATCTATTAACTCATTTTGCCTCAGACGATTCAGCAACTGTGCAAAGTGAATATCATCTTTCTGTCTCATAATATCAACAAGTTCATACATCCTGAAATGAGCCTTCCATAAATTAGGAGCTAGTGCTGAAGCACCCTTTGATGGATCACTGAATATTCATTTGTCACAAACAGGCATTAGCTGATACAAATCACCAACAGCTATAATGCTTATACCACCAAATGGTGCTTTTGTTCCTGTCAACTGTTGCAAGCGTGTGTCCAAGAAGCTTAGTGTGCTTGTTCCTACCATAGATATTTCATCTATAATTATCAATTTCAAATGCCTTTATTTAACTTTGAATGTGTTTTATTCATCAGCTGACAAAAGTTCATTGGCTTGTTTAAATTTTTTCAAGAAAGCTGAAGCAATTGTCACACCATTGATATTATAAGCTGCTTTTCCTGTATAAGCACAAAGAAGGATTCTGATGTCATCAGGATTCTCTCCCTCCCTAAGATTAAAAAATCTGTACAAACTTTGAAAAAGAGCTTTAATAAGAACTGATTTGCCAACGCCTGCTCCACCTGACAGAAAAGCATATAGTGGTTCTTCTTTGCATTGCAGCCAAAAGATCACATGATTAAAGAATTCTCGTTGCCTCAAATTCAAACTTCTGAGTAAGAGTATATACTGATCTTCCGGCAATATAACACTATTAGTTTCGACAGATGGTACTGAACAAGTGGCCTGTATCTCTATACCAATATCATACTGTCTATGTTCTACTACCCTGTCTGGATTGAAGTAAATGAAGGGTTCTGCTTCTTTTTTTCACCTTCCTCTTCCGCATCCCTATTTTCTTGTTCTGCATTTGGAGTTATTCTATCATACGCATCTTCGTCTGCTTCTGCCATTTGCCTAGCAATCTCAAGCTCTTCTACATGATGTTCATACTCATTTTGTTTAGGTTCAATAGTGGCTTTCAATGTATAGTAATGTGCTTTATATGTGTCAAATGAACCAATCAGATCTTTTGCTTCATTCCTCCAAGGCATAACTAGCATAAGTCTTTCTCTGTAATAATTCTCTGGGTCTTTCTGTTTATTGTATCTTATATAGCGTATTATCTTGGGTGTTGCTCTAAGTTTATATCTTGTACCATTTTTGGTCATACATAACACGTCTGAAGCACAACTTCCAGGTTTATCAACCTCATTATCATCTTCACAGTCATCACTAGAATCACTTGCTGAAGCATCATTTTCATTTTTGTCTTTAATTTTCTCTGGCAAAGTATTCCCTTTAGGATATATGATATCAACTTTAGAAACATAATGAGCTAAACAGAACTGCTGAAGATGCCTACGTCTTTTAGAATATCTTTGAATCATATTATCTGATTCTATGTCAGTTGATTCAGGAGGTTATTCATCTAGAATAGACTTAAGTTTAAGCAGAAACACTCTTTCATCTGCAGTAGATGTATTGATGAAAACAATATCCCTTGTTGCTTTTGTTAAAGGAATCTGCAAAGTCAGGTATACAGCTTCTTGTGCACTCACTTCAACGCAGTTGGAAAAGACATTTCCAATATGTCTGACCTGTTTGAAGAAACAGAATTACCTTTTCTAGCGTCTTTTGTTGCTGCATCAAGTTGTGCACTCATACCTCTCTGAGATTTACTGATATAACCAACCACATATGTTGCACAACCATAAGGTTCAAGGATCAACTGAATGTCAAAATTTGCCTTCTAACCAAGGAGTATTTGCTTGTTAAATAAATTAACTCTCATTTCATTTGGCTTTCGCTTCAAGAAAATTTTAGCAGTGTTTAAAGAACTTCTGATACATTTTATGTAATCTTCAAAGTAGAAGTAAAACAAAGATCAGGAATTGATACAATTAACTTACTCCACCCATAAAAGACACCAAAGGGAAAGAAATACAAACATTAAGCGACCAGACCATAATGGAAACCTAAACAAAGGAAGGCCATAAGGACAGTTACTTTCCCACAAAATGGCCATATGGTCATCCAAAATAAAAAGACGCAAGTGATAAACACAGTAAGTAACAAACAACAACATAAATAAATCGCCACAGAAGAGCCGCCTTGGAACGGTCAGTGGAAGATTTCCACTGGGGGGCTTAAATCGATTTTACGTGGCCACAATCCTCGCCCTTACTTCCGTCGCGATTTAGACATATAATTTGTTCAGTCCGCATGAAGGCCTCCTAACTCATCAGTGCAACATCTCCGTGAACACAAAAATCAAAGAACCACGGAGGTGAGACAACGGTGAGGACTCGACAGCAAGAAACCACAGAAATGCTGGAGCAAAAGAAAACCAACAGTTAGACTCCGATGAGCCCGACCAGAGACAGAGCATCAAAGTCCATTTTGACAATTTTCTCCAAAAATTAATCAAATATAATTTCAGAACTATCTTTATACTCATTCATGGTCTTCTGAAGCGCTGTGTATTTTCTCTTGTAATTATCTACTTCTTCATCCAATGGATGTAACAGCATTGTTATTGGAAGAGGAGGCAATGGAAACCCGAATCTGCAAATTGCATGCCCTTTCTTTCTACAAGATTTTGAATGTTTATGCATTTGAAGATCAACAAGATCAGAAATGCCATCATCTTCAATGCTGCAAGTTAGATACTGATCAACAAACTCAATTATTTCCTTATCAGAATTTTTTTCAAACACAGGAGAATTATCAGTCCAAACAAGCATATGGATATGAGGAGAACCTCGCTGTTGAAATTCCACTCTATAGAAGAAATCTGTTATTTCCAACTGGTTGATATTCACTTTTCAGCACTGTATTAAGAAATTCCTGTACCCTGTGATCAAAATACCTAGAACATGTAACTGGGTCTTTCTGAACAAGTTTTGTTTTCTCTTGCCATGTAAGAGCCTGAATTTCCTCATCAGAATAATCAACAGCATCATTCAGTGTCGCTAACATCTTCAAGAGATCATTCCACTTTGTGTCAGCAGCTGATAATGACATGAACCATGTGGGTAAGGAAAGCTGTCGTATCATTGCAAATATATCTTTTTTTTTTAAATAGGCGGGAGAATTTCTGAGTTGACGAAATATGTAATAACCTTCATCTAGCCTGACAAGTTTGTCCATGTAAGCTTGATCTCTAGCTTCACCTGCAGTAATTGTCTTCCCTTTGTTTTTGCATCTTCTCAGAGCTAAATTGACTTTGTCACTTATTTGTTTCATTTGAAGTTTCTTATGCTTGAAGAAGATGTTTGGGACTGATTGTGCTGCTCTTCTATCAAAACTTCGTAACTCCCATTTAACAATAATATCACTGTAATGAACTGGCGATTGTCTTTTATCATTATCAAGTCGTCTCTGACCACAGTAAATAGTCGGAAAGCATAAAAATTCAGCATCTTTATCCTGATACAAGCTAAGTGGATGTTTTCCTTCTCCTGGTGCAAATGTAAAGGTCTGATCATATTTGCTTTCAACATTTGCATCGTCCACCAAGATATCTACGTTCCCAACATTTTCACCACTATCTATCTCACTGAAACCATCAGAATCATATCCTTCTGCTATCCTTTCTGAATCTAATGCAGACACACGATCTTGTTCCAGCCCAAAATGATTGTTTCTTTCATTTTCCTTTGTCTGACTATTGCAATCTTCTAAAAACCCTCTAACAGTATCCTCTGCACTATAAGTAACTTCTTGAAGCCATTTGTCATCAATAGCAATGTCTGATTTTTTATACAGTTCGCTCTTGTTCACAAGCCAATGTAATGCTGTTAAAACTCTTAGTGGTCTTACATTTTCCTTGAAGTCTACCTTTTTGTACGATAATTTCTTCTTAAGCTGAACAGCAACAGTAAAAGTGTCATCCATAGGCCTTGGAAGTGAGTTTACTGTTGGCTGAATATCAACTGGAACATTGATAACATTTCCCTTAATTGAATATTGACCTCCACGTGGTAGTTCTCTTATCTGTATGAATGGAATGCGTAATTCTATCAATCTTTCTTCAAGCTGATACAAATCTAACTCAGGTGGTTTGTCTGGCCATTTCATTCCATTTGCTACAGAAAGTTTAGGAACTTTACCATCCTTTAATGCTGATAAGCATGTATGACAAATCCATTCTTCATTATTGACTGATATTATTTTTGTGCAGTAATTGTGTTTATCTGTAGCTGATAAACAAGTTTTCTTTAGTGCCGATACACTTTTCTGAAACCAAGTTTGGTGGCAACAAGTACACACAAATATGGGCCCTGCAGCAATATTTTTTTATGAAAAAGAACAATGGCTTCGTCTATACTTTTATACTTTTTACGCCTTGGAACCTCATTTGCATTTATTCTTGATTGATTTTCTTCCAGAATCTTACATCTTTTGCGGCACTTATGACTTTCATCTTCTTGATTTTTTCTTTTTTCCTGTCTTGACTGTTGTTTTTTTATTCTTTGACACTCTTTAAAGACTGGATTTCTTCTAGACTCTTGCTTTTTTCACGTTCCTTTGCTAAAATAGCTGGTTTCTGTCTAGACTCCTGCTTCTGAGCACGCTCTTTAGCTAGAACACCTGGTTTATTTCTACACTGCTGTCTATGAGCATGTTCCTTTGCTACAACATCTGGTTTCTGTCTAGACTCCTGCTTCTGAGCACGTTCTTTAGCTAAACACCTGGTTTATTTGTACACTCCTGTCTATGAGCATGTTCCTTTGCTAAAAACCCTGGTTTCTGTCTAGACTCCTGCTTCTGAGCACGTTCTTTAGCTTAAACACCTGGCTTCTGTCTAGACTCCTGCTTCTGAGCACGTTCTTTAGCTAAAACACCTGGTTTATTTCTACACTCCTGTCTATGAGCCTGTTCCTTTGCTAAAAACCCTGGTTTCTGTCTAGACTCCTGCTTCTGAGCACGTTCTTTAGCTAAAACACCTGGCTTCTGTCTAGACTCCTGTCTATGAGCATGTTCCGTTGCTAAAAAACCCTGGTTTC
This sequence comes from Lucinisca nassula, assembly GCA_963580285.1. Taxonomy (NCBI): domain Eukaryota; kingdom Metazoa; phylum Mollusca; class Bivalvia; order Lucinida; family Lucinidae; genus Lucinisca; species Lucinisca nassula. Next base: position 34,775,011 of record OY757021.1, on the reverse strand, counting down.
TGTCTAGACTCCTGCTTCTGAGTACGTTCTTTAGCTAAAACACCTGGTTTAGTTCTACACTTTCTTTGAGCATGTTCTTTAGCTAAAACACCTGGTTCATTTCTATGCTCCTGCTTCTTAGCACGTTCTTTAGCTAAAACACCTGGTTTCTGCCTAGAATGCTGTTTCTGAGCACATAGTTTTGCTGAAACACCTAGTTGCCTTCTATACTCCCATCTCTGAGCATATTCCTTTGCTAAAACCCCTGGTGTCCGTCTAGACTCCCTTTTCAGAGCATTTTCCTTTGTTTTGAAAGCAACCGATTTTCTCTGTTTTCTCTTGTACATTTGGTGGTATGATTTGCGACTTTTCGTTTTACTAGCCTTTTTAGAAGCAGTTAGACCACTGGCATTATTTGGTATTTTCTCTTGCCATGCCTGTTGTCTTACATTTTGATCCTTAAAATAAGAAGCAAGAAGACTTTCTGAAAGATCTCCTGATGCATGTTTTTTGTCATTCAATTTTATTGCAACAGGTAAAAAGTCAAACTGTGTATTAAAGTCAATTGATAAGCTATCATAAAAAGCATATAGATAGGCTACAACATCTTCCAATGATGTGAAAGATATTAAAACTGATGTTCCATCACATATCGATAACCCATTTGTTTCCATGTGAATGGGAGTCAAAGAAATAGTAAACTTTCCTTTTTTTTTTGATAAAGCTGAACAAATGGCACCAGTAGTCAAAAGACCAGCTGCATCATCAATGAAAGCAGTCTCTAAAGCAGAAGGAAGTGTAGAAAGGCCAGTATCAATACCTGATTCAACAAGAGTACCACTTATTATAGGCTGCTTTTTAACAATAAAATGACTACCTGCAATGTTGAAGGGGTCTGGTATTTCCTCCAAGCTCAATAAAGGTTGTACAAATTTTCCTTCAGATTTCAACCTATTTATAATTGAACAATATAAGTCATCACCATCACAAAGGATTTTATCTAATAAAGATGTACAATATGTTTCAGCGATGACTGTGTGGGCCAACATACAAAGTGCATTAGCTGTTCATTGAAATCCTCTAGATCCAGAAGAAAATCTTTCATCATTTTGGTGAAAAGAACCAAATACCATTTCACTAGAATCCCAAGACTGATATGCAGATCTGCTTATCTCAGTGTTTTTATTTGAAGCAACACTTGCTATGTCATATCCTTCCTCAAAAGTAGACAAAAGTCTATCAGTTTGGCTAGAAAGGTCTTCAGTACTTTTCTGTTCACTTAAGCTTTGATGATGTTGTGCAAAATCTGAGTCAGTTTCTGACAATGTCATTGAAAATGCAGTAAAACTAGCTGTATTTTCGTAAGCTTCAGAAACAACTTCAGGCAATCTTGATGCAATAATATCACCATATTCTTCACTTCCAGTTTCTGTGCAAGATATAAGTAAATTATTTGAAAGGTTATTTGGCAGGTTATTTAGCAAATTCTTGGCAGATTTTGAGCTGACAAGTTTGTGAACTTGACGTATGTCACAGTTTTCTGTTTTTAACGAGGCCAGCTCATCAGTCCTGTCAAGTCCATCGTCATATTTACATTCATAACTGGCACTTCTATTCCCCTTCTTAACCTCTGCTTTCTTCCAATTCTTTTTTCTAGGCATCTTTTACCTGAAAATACACAAAGCAAAAACGTGCAATACTGTTTAGTACAAAAACATACAGGCTGATCATGATGTTTATATGTGAAATGGCATCAATGAGGACCAAAGTTTTCTGCTATTCTGAACATGTCTGCATACCTTAACACGATCTCTAAATTAGAAAGAAGGGTATTTACATCTTTTTTTTTCCAAATCCGAGATACTAAAATTGTACCCGTATCGAATTGTTCTCATTTGTATAACCATAACTTTTTATTCATTCTGAAACTCATTGTCTCTTGCATGTTATAAGTCCGTATCATTGCATTGTATACAAGAGTGTGAGGCTTCTAGCTTAAATAGCAACTTCAAAATCTTTAAGGAAACATTATACTGCAGATTATATTTACTAGTCCTTTGTGATCATAGATTCCATTGCTAAAATCTGAAAATCTTTGAGGGTCACTGATGAAGGTTAATTGGCCCAAACTAGCTAGTCGGGCCCTGAATAGACTACATTTACAGTTTAACGGAGTCTAACTGTTGGCTTTCTTTTGCTCCAGCATTTCAGTGGTTTCTTGCTGTCGAGCCCTCACTGTTATCTCACCTCTGTGGTTCTTTGATTATTTTTGTTCACAGAGATGTTGCACTGATAAGTTAGGAGGCCTTCATGCGGACTGAACAAATTATTTGTCTAAATCGCGACAGAAGTAAGGGAGAGGATTGTGGCCACGTAAAATCGATTTAAGCCCCCCCCCCCCAGTGGAATTCTTTCCACTGACCGTTCCAAGGCAGTTCTTCTGTGGCGGTTTATTTATGTTGTTGTTTGTTACTACTTACTGTGTGTATCACTTGTGTCTTTATATTTTGGATGACCATTTTGCCATTTTGTGGGAAAGTAACTGTCCTTATGGCCATCCTTTGTTAAGGTTTCAATTATGGTCTGGTCGCTTCATGTTTGTGTTTCTTTCCCTTTGGTGTCTTTGATGGGTGGAGTAAGTTAATTGTATTGATTCCTGATCTTTGTTTTACTTCTACTTTTCATTTCTGTATTGTATTTCTTGCTTCCAAAGAATTTCCCTTGTATAGAACATATTTAACATTGGACAATATGGAAAGAAAGAACAAACAAAAAACCTTAGAAAGTTAATAGTCTTACATGATAAAAGTCATTATGACATAACATTGTAACATTGTGCCAAATATGTTCTGTAAGGGGTTTATCCTTTGGAGCAAGGAATACACCAAAGAACTGAAACATATGACTGGCTTGTTTTTTTCGGCCAATTAGGCCACTTGGGTGAACCTGAATTATTTTAATGAAATGTATAAAAATGTTTTTTTTTTGCAATTAAAATGGATTAAAGGGCATTATGTTTAAAAAAGATAATAATTACCAAGTATGTCCAGAAAGATATTTCTGGTCACTTGTTAAGAATATCCACTTCAGATGAATCTGTGACACTCAATTGTCTGACACACTAAAGTCTTCAAATAAATCAAGTTCATATAAAAACACTATTGAAGTAAAGTTATATTAATGTCTCACAAATTGAATCTTGAATGCTTTTTACCTAAAATAGACAAAACATAAAAGTACACATAGCCAATATGTATTAACTCTATCCCTAATGCTGGAATATTAGATGCTTGTATAGCAGACAACTACTGATAACAGTGAGAACATCATGAGCAATTTCATATTTTCTCAATGTTTTCAGCCCTATTCCAGTGTATATCAGGAAAAAAACCAATACATGTTAAACTGTAGATCTGTTAGGGGAAAAAATAGCTTAGTGGAGACAAACATTCTTAAAAGTATGAGCTTACTGGCCTTCCTGACAAATTCTTTGTCATTTTGCTGGAATTTGCATTGTAGTTGAGTGAGAAGTATGAATACTCATAAAACTCCAGGTTGAAGATCCCAGTAGGGTTTTCTACTGACCATTCCAATGTGGTTGTTCCTTTGCAGTTCTTTGTATGGTAATTTGCATTGTATGTTGGTGCCATGATATTTGTTATTGTGTGTGTGTTCAAGCTGCTAAATCTTTTGCTTCTTTCTGTGGAATATTATTTTATGTTCTTTGTGGTTTTCAGGGATATTTTTTTATCTTTTTTGCCATCCTAAATATTTAATTAACGCTAGTACAAAATGACAGAAATAAATGGTATACAAGGCAGTTACATCCCAGGAAGAGACCCATATACCATATAGGTGAAGATAGAATGTTACAACTATTTAGCCATTATACATCCATCAATTTATTTTGCTAGCTTAAAATGTGGTAACACTAGCGAATAATGTCATCATCTCAGATGATCGGTTTGAATTCATTAATATTGAAATAGGTCTATTTTGAAATTTTTGATTATAAAAACATGCAGAAAATGATAATCTTCACCCATGGCACATTACCTGGTACATCTGTGATACCCATATACTAATATCTCTTCCAAGATAAAACTTGATGGTCCATGATATAAAAACATGTACAATGATGATGAAAATAGGTCTTGCATAAGGATACTCTAAACTGTGCATAGAATTATGAATCTTTGTTAAAAATCTTAACTTTTGAAGCATGCGTTTTTTGTTTCAGTGAATCTGTTGCTATAAATATATTTTAAATTATTAAGCAAGATGGAAGAGATATTTTAAGCTGAAGTGGATTTCACTCGGGTACGACATTTTATGACATGATTCTGATGTCTATATAGTAGCCTCTGTGGTGTAGCAGTTAAGCTACAAGTCCAATAAACCAGGGTAGGTTTGGTTCTTGGCTTCTCCAGACTTTCTAATAGTCATAAGCAGTCAGCATTATTTTTTTCCATTTCAACATGAAAACTGGGTCTTTCATTCATCAACTTCTCTCTTGATCTGTAATGAGACACAATATACTGATAAATAAATTAAGGTGGGGCATAGCTTCTAAAATTGACCCAACTGTAGTTGTCATTTAAATAGACTTTTCTATTTTAAAGTCTGGTCTTGATTATATTAATCCAACCAGCATTGAAAGAGAACCACCTAGGTAATATTATTGGACCCAAGGTATAAGAGGAATTGTTATTTAAAGGTTTATTCTATTTAAAGCTCTAGGGAGCACCTTGCTCATTGGAACAAAACCATTCTAGCTTCTTGGAAGAAGGTCCCTTAGCAACAGTCCTGTGAAGTTTGAATGAAATTAAAGTGCAGATGTAGGAGGATATTTTCCATTTTTAGCTCTACTGACATAGTTGTTCACTGGAGCAAACTTTTTCAGCTATTTTATGGGCGTAAGCTAGGCAAATTTCCTTTGAAGTTTGAATTGAGTTGTCCTTGAAAATGCATATTGTTGACATTTTTTGTACTTTTAGCTCTTGGGGGTCATTTTGCTCATCAAGGGAAACCCTTTTAGCTATTTAGGAGAACATTCCAATGAAGTTTGAATGAAATTTACATCTGTGGAGCGCAGTGGTGCAGTGGTAAAGGATCCGATTTGAGATCGAAAGGTAGCCGGTTCAATCCTCACAAGCGCCAAGTGTTGTTTCCTTGAGCAAGAGACTTTATCCACATTACTTAGTACTGGATTTTACTTAGGATGAGGAACTCTATTATTATTTGGTGGAAAGTACAGTCTAACCTGTTTTAAGCAAGCGCCTATGGGATATTCATGAAGTGCTTGCATAAGACAGGTGCTTACTTAACACAGGTGAATTTTAATGCATTTTCCTTTTTCTGGAACTGAATGCCTGCTTGCTTAAGACAAGCTGCTTGCTTAATAAAGGTGACCACAAAGACAGGTTTTACTTAATCTCGAAACAATATGTGCTGCCCCACATCATGGTCTAACTATGTATGAAGTTTCAGCTTGATTGGATAAAAACTGTAGAAGGAGTTATCCGGAAACGAACAGTTTACAAAAAAAATTCACAGGGGCATAACTCTATCAATATTTGGTGGACTGTAACCTCAAAACAATATGTGCTGCCCCACAACATGGTCTAACTATGTATGAAGTTTCAGCTTGACCCGATGTAAACTGTATGTATCCTGAAATGAAAAGTTTACAGACGGTTGGACAGATGCATGGATGGACAGAAGACATAACATAATTTGACCATCTTTCAATGAGTAGCAGGTCTAAACTCATATGGCAGATTAAAGATTGATTAAGGAACATTTCTTGAAAGTTTTGTCAGAATATCTATAAAACCTTGGCAGTAAATGTCATCATTTGAATTTTCCCTGTTATCAGTCTATGATCTCTAAGTTATGATAGAGCAACCAAACTAAGAACCTAATTTCATAAAAAAAACCCACTAAACCTGTAAAGGAAAATATAGCAAATATTTTCATAAAGTCTCAACCTCATAGAGCATATGGTTTCTGAGGAGATGGTTTTTTAAGTATTTTTTTAAGTATTTTTTTCCTTAAGCAATCTTCTATCTCCCATATTATTTTAGGCCTACTGCTCATTTTTACTGGTTGCCATGAAAACCAAAATAAAAATAATAATAATAATAATAAAAAAAAAAACAAGTATTTTTTGTTTGTTTTTTATGTTTCTTGATTGTTTTGTTCGTTTTGGTTTTCATGGCAACCATTAAAAAAAGCCGTCAGAAGAGATGGAAAATCCCCCGACAAAAAACCAATATGGTCTTCAGAAGATTGTTCACCAATAGAACATACACCAGAATTAAACCAGCAATATATCACAAAAGTATTGCAGTTATGGCACAAAATTATACTGTCAGGGGACATAACTAAAAAACCAGCGCACTCAGAATTGTGGTTCTTGCGAATGACATGCCTGCTTAAGCTCATGTATTTCTGTACAAAGTACCATCAATATGTCTCAAATGGTATTGGAGATATGGGGATCACAAGCTGGTCAAACTGTTATATCGGAAGGGTAGATAACTCAAATACCACAGCACCAACAGTTGTTGTACTTGCACATGACACCCCTTTGTATACCTTGTATACAATTGTGCCAAGTTCCTTCAATATATCTCAAAGGGTGTTGGACTTATGGCCTTCACAAGGTTATATTGTCTGGGGAGATTACTCAAAAAACAGAGCACCCAGAGTTGTAATTCTTGAGCATGACAAACCTGCTTAACCTCATGTACATCTGCATCAAGTATTACCAATATGTCTCAAAGGGTATTGGAGGTACGGAGATCACAAGGTGGCCATACCATTTTATTGGAAGGGGAGATACTCAAATATCATAGCACCCAGAATTGTGGTTCTTAGGCATGAAGTGCCATCTCAACCTTGTATATAATTATGCCAAGTATCATCAATATATCTCAAAGGGTATTGGAGTTAAGGCCATCACAAGGTTATATTGTCAGGGGAGATAATTTAAAATCCAGGGCACCCAGGGTTGTGGTTCTTGACACATCTGCTTAACCTCATGTACAACTGTACCAAGTACCATCAATATACCTCAAAGAGTATTGGAGATATGGCCATCACAAAGTAGTGATTCTATATTATTGGAAGGCGAGATAACTAAAAAACCATGGCACCCAGAGTTGTGGTTCTTGTGCATGACACACGGACAATTGCCTTGGGCTCTGATGAGCTGAAAACACAAAACTTATTGAGGAAAATATGGGGAATAGTTTCATGATGTCTCAGCCTCATAGAGCATATGGTTTCTGAGGAGATGATTTTTTAAGATTTTTTTTTCTATTTTTTGCATTTGGTTTCCATGGCAACGTTAAAAATGAGCAGTAGGCCTAAATCATATGGCAGATAGTAGATTGCTTATGAAAGTTTTGTCAAAATATCTGCAAAGGCTTGGCAGTAAATGTCATTTTCCAATTTTCCACATAATAAGTCAATGGAAACTCTAAGCTGCCATAGCAACCAAACTAAAAAGCCGAATTTCATGATAAACACAAAACCTGTTGAGGAAAATACGGTGAATACTTTCATGAAGTCTCAGCCTCATAGAGCCTATGGTTTCTGAGGAGATGATTTTTTTAAGTATTTTTCTTTTTTAATTTTTCGCATTTTGGTTTCCATGGCAACAATAAAAATTAGCAGTAGGCCTAAAATCATATTGCAGATAGTAGATTGCTTAAGGAACATTTCTATGAAAGTCTTGTCAAAATATCTACAAAGGCTTGACAGTAAATGCCATTTTCCAATTTTCCCCCATTATAAGTCTATGGAAACTGTAAGTTGCCATAGCAACCGAACTAACAAGCCGAATTTCATAAAAAACACAAACTCTCAATCTCCCAAGGACGCTACAGAAGAAATGTGGGCCTAATCGGCCTAGCGGCTTCAGAGATGTCGTTTGAAAGTGTTGACGTCACAAGACGACGCAGACGCAGACGGACAACTGCCTATCCTATAAGCTCCCCTGGAGCCTTCGGCTCTGGTGAGCTAAAAAGAACAGAGACATATATTTTTTAGCGGTGGGATTTGTATATCTCCTGAGATGTAAGGCCTTTTAAGCAGTGGAGGGATTCGGGCATGGTGGATTCCGAAAAGCCCAAGATTGTTGCAACCTACAGTTTCTGAGATATGAGGCCCTTTTTCGAAGTGGATGGGAGAGAAATGGCCCCTGCAGACCCCACAAGATGGGGTGACTGAATGTGTCTAATAACAATGAACAAGAATATATGTGATTATGTGGTGGGGATTTGAATAGTTTCTGAGATATATGGCCTATTATGAAGTGGGGTCTTATCATAAGGAACAAGAATATATGTGGTTAAGGGGTGGGGATCTGACCGGTTTCTGAGATATATGGCTTTTAATGAAGTAAAGGGGTGGGGCATGGCCCGTGGCACCACAGTTGGGGGGGGACCCCATGCTGGTGTCACTGATTGCGTCTTATCATAAGGAACAAGAATATATATGGCTTAGGGGTAGGGCTCTGAACAGTTTCTCAGATATATGGTCTTTTGTGAAGTTGAAGGGTAGAGCATGCCCCGGGCGAGCCCTGGGGGAACCCTATGTTGGTGTCACTGAATGTGTCTTATCACAAAGAACAAGAATATATATGGTTTAAGGGTGGGGATCGGTAAGGTTTCTGGAATATTTGGCTTTTTCTGAAGTGGAGGGGGTGGGGCATGACCCCGGCACATCCCATGGGACCCTCAGCTTGGTGTCGCTGGGTGCGTCTTATCATAAGGAACAAGAATATATATGATTTAGGGGTGGAGATCTGAATGGTTTCTGAGATAAATGGCATTTTATGGAGGGGGCGGGACATGTCCCCGGCACATCTGGGGGGACCCCGAGGTTGGTGTCACTTAATGCTTTTTATCATAAGGAACAAAAATATATATGGTTTAGGGGTGGGGATTTGTAAGGTTTTGGAATATGTGGCCTTTTATGTGAATTTTGTGGGACTTTTACCCGACATTGAGATGAAATGACATCTCAAGCCATGCCGCCCAATGAAACCAATAGGGTTTATTAGCATGGACAGTCCGCCTCGCACCACGGTTCATGAACAGGCTTAGATCCTTTAAGCAGTTTACCAGTACTAGTGTGCGGGACGGATTCAGCTCTGCATGGAAGCATCATGCAGCCCATTTATTTCTTCAAGCCCCTATGGGCGGAGCCAACCTTTTATGAAGTGGAGGAGGTTGGGCATGTCCCAGGCACATCCCGGGTGTCCCCCAGGTTGGTGTCACTGAATGCAACTTATCATAAGGAACAAAAATATATTTCGTTTAGGGGTTTGGATCTGTTAGGTTTCTGGCATATTGGGCCTGTTGTGAAATGGAGGGGTGGGGCATGGCCCAGGCACATCCCGGGGGACCCCCAGGTTGGTGTCACTGAGTGCGTCTTATCATAAGAGACAAGAATATATACGGTTTAGGGGTGGGGATCTGAATGATTTCTGAGATAAATGGTATTTTATGAAGTGGAGGGGTAGGGGCATGTCCCCGGCACATCCGGTGGGATCCCCAAGTTGGTGTCACTTAATGCACCTTATCATAAGGAACAAGAATATATATGGTTTAGGGGTGGGGATCTGTAAGGTTTCTGAGATATAAGGCATTTTATGAAGTCCTGGGGCGGGGCATGGCGCCGGCACAATCTACTGGACCCCCAGGTTGACATAAAAGCATAAAGCTGAGAGAAGTTTACTAAAGGAACATTTCTATGAAAGTTTTGTCAAAATATCTGCAAAGGCTTTGTAGTTAATGCCATTTTTCAATTTTCCTGATGTGAAATGGAGGGGTGGGGCATGGCCCAGGCACATCCCGGGGGACCCCCAGGTTGGTGTCACTTAGTGCGTCTTATCATAAGAGACAAGAATATATACGGTTTAGGGGTGGGGATCTGAATGGTTTCTGAGATAAATGGCATTTTATGAAGTGGAGGGGGTTGGGCATGTCCCCGGCACATCCGGTGGGATCCCCAGGTTGGTGTCACTTAATGCACCTTATCACAAGGAACAAGAATATATATGGTTTAGGGGTGGGGATCTGTAAGGTTTCTGAGATATAAGGCATTTTATGAAGTACTGGGGCGGGGCATGGCGCCGGCTCAATCTACTGGACCCCCTGGTTGACATAAAAGCATATAGCTGAGAGAAGTTTACTGAAGGAACATTTCAATGAAAGTTTTGTCAAAAAATCTGCAAATGCTTTGTAGCTAAGGCCATTTTTCAATTTTCCCCATTATAAGTCAATGGAAAATCTAAGTTACCATAGCAACCAAACTAAAGAGCCGAATTTCATAAAAAACACAAAACCTGTAAAGGCAAATATGGTGAATATGTCCATAAACTCTCAGCCTCATAGAGCATACAGTTTCTGAGGAGATGATTTTTAAGTATTTTTTTTTCTATTTTTGTTTTCATTTTGGTTTCCATGGCAACCAAAACAAATGAGCAGTAGGCCTAAAATCATATGGCAGATAGTAGATTGCCTAAGGAATATTTCTATGAAAGTTTTGTCAAAATATCTGCAATCGCTTGGCAGTAAATGCCATTTTTCAATTTTCACCTTTATAAGTCTATGGAAATTCTAAGTTGCCATAGAAACCAAACTAATGAGCCGAATTTCATAAAAAACACAAACTTTCAATCCCCCAACCCAAGGATGCTACAGATGAAATTTGGGCCCAATGGGCCTAGCGGGTTCAGAGGAGATGTCGTTTAAAAGTGTTGACGTCACACGTCGACGCAGACGCAGACGCCGACGCCGACGGACAACTGCCTATCCTATAAGCTCCCCCGGAGCCTTCGGCTCTGGTGAGTTAAAAAGCTGTAACGAAAAGGGGCAGAAAAGGCGACTTAGACGAAACTATTGTAAATGCTGCACCAGACTCTATTTTAGTCAATAAAAGCGAATTAGAGGAAGACATGTCTTTTGCTCTTGAGATGGACGAAAAAATTATTTTATCCCATTGAACCCCCAAAACCGAAAACAATGAACCTGATGACACAAAATGCAATACGAATTCAAATCAATCAATCGCCCAGCAAACAAATACCCTCACTATCAAAACTCCCAAAACACCCAAAGTGGTTATAGTATCCCCCGTTCGAACTCCCAAGTCCATTTTGAAAAAAAAAAAAAAAAAAAAAATCCCCAAAAAACTCTGGTATTTGATAAGGAGGAGTAACTTATGGCTAAAAGAATAAAGCTCGAAGTCCCTTCAAATATATGCACTGAATCAGATAAGGAGGAGTCACCTATGTCTAAAAGAATAAAGCTCGAAATCCCTTCAAATATATGCACTGAGTCAGAAGTAAAAAATGACGAAGTTATGTTAGAAATAAATAACTCAAGAAATGATAATTTAACAAACCCATTAGATTTAAAACATGCAAAAGAAAACATAGCTGAGTCACAATATTTTTGGCTGCAACATTTGGCGCTTAAGAAGAGTGATAAAGAATGCATTCTTTATAATGGAAAACTTAACTCTCAAATAATAGAAGTTGTGAACATTATCGCAAGCAAACAATTTCCCACAATTTCTGGTTTACAACTCACTGAAGGGGTCCCTAAATACATTTCAAATGAACGTCGCTGGCATTTAGAACCATCAACAGTCATGAAAAAAAAAAACATCCCGAATGATAAAAGCCTTTCTTGTAAAATCCATCACACTGGTAGAGATCACTGCGTTGTTTCCTTTCGTGATGTAACTGACAGCCTTTTCATGTTCGACAATCTCGGTTTCGATCGCCCTACACGAAATATAAAGACACCCAGTCTTTCTATTCAGCTCGCTTTGCTATATGGGAAAAATTCCGACCAAGACCTAGAAATAATAATTATTGAGACAAAGAAACAAACGAACGGTGTTGACTGTGGCCTTTTTGCAATTGCCCATTTGGTTGAATTTTGTTCAACGGGAATTTTAAATCCAAATATTTCTTTCGACACGAAACAGATGAGGCCCCACCTGAAAGCATGTTTAGAATCAGAAACCCCATTAAAGTTTCCAACCATTAAAAACGTCCTAATATCAGAAAGCGTATGCGCTCTAAACATGTTCATGTTGGTTACCAGTGAGATTGTGTCGGGGAAATGGCAAAATGCGAATCTTTTAAAATTAATTTCCATAAGTACTGTGTAAAGGCTGTTGCTGATTTTTCATGTCAAACGAACAATTTTTTTCTGTCAGAAATGTTTGGCATAACCTTGATATAACACACCTGTGCACTTTTCACATCTCCATTAACCTTTCTTTGTGTTTTCTACCCAAAGTGTCCTCTGATCAGGGACCACATTTGGGAAGTTCAATAGTGGTATTTAAGACCACATTTGAACTGACCCAAAAGGTGGTCTTAATACAAGAATTTCACTTACTTTCCATAGAAATGTAATAGCAAAAGATACGTTCAAAATAACCGTAGAATTAATATGGTTCAACCTATAATTTTGAGCAAATAATAAAAAGAATGTATGCCCATATAAAGCCCAGTTTTCTCTATACAAGGCGGGGCTTGTTCTATTTTATTCATTTCAGTAAATTCATAGTGTGAAATCTAATGTGTTTGTTAAAAGACCACTTTTGAACAGTCCCAAAGGTGTTCTCAATATAAGAATTTTACTTATAGCTTATTTCGAAGGGTGTACTTAACCTTTCTTTGTGTTTTCTGCCCACAGCGTCCTCTGGTCAGGGACCACATTTGGGACAGTTCAATAGTGGTACTTAAGACCACTTTTGAACAGTCCCAAAGGTGGTCTTAATATAAGAATTTTACTGTACTTTCCATAGAAATGTAATAGCAAAAGATACACGTACGTTCAAAATAACCGCAGAATTGATATGGTTCAACCTATAATTTGGAGCAAATAATAACACAAAAATGTATACCCATATAAAAAGTAGAAGTAAAACAAAGATCAGGAATCGATACAATAAACTTACTCCACCCATCAATGACACCAAAGGGAAACAAACACAAACATCAAGCGACCAGACCATAATGGAAACCTAAACAAAGGAAGGCAATAAGGACATTTACTTTCCCACAAAATGGCCATATGGCCATCCAAAATAAAAAGACACAAGTGATACACACAGTAAGTAACAAACAACACCATGAATAAACCGCCACAGAAGAACCGCCTTGGAACGGTCAGTGGAATGATTTCCACTGGGGGGCTTAAATCGATTTTACGTGGCCACAATCCTCGCCCTTACTTCCGTCGCGATTAAGACAAATAATTTGTTCAGTCCGCATGAAGGCCTCCTTATTCATCAGTGCAACATCTCCGTGAACACAAAAAATAAAAAAACCACAGAGGTGAGACAACGGTGAGGACTCAACAGCAAGAAACCACTGAAATGCTGGAGCAAAAGAAAACCAACAGTTAGACTCCGATGGGCCCGACCAGAGACAGAGCATCAGGCACCAACCAACATTACCTTGAATTAAATCTCTCTAATTCTCAATAAGCCTTTACGTCGGAGCCGTCATAGAATCTGAGGCCTGACCCACCGGCGTTCAATTAAAGAGGGAAGCAAAGTTGCCAACCGTGATTGGGTTAACTACCATGCATGCAGTCTGTCGTATAACATCCATGTTGTACCCAATCTTTTTATATCGAAGAATGTTTTTACGAAATTGGGTGCTGAAGTCATTGCGGTTATATATTTTTCTGAATTTATATATACTAAGTCACCATAAAATTCGGGTTCCGATAGACCTTGTTGCAGAAGAGATTTAAGTCCAATATTGAATTTTGAAATTAAATCAGAATGGCGTCTATAAAATTTTGAAAAGGCTTTGCGTAGTTTATGGTACCGATAACCCTGATTTAGGTGTTTAACCGTTAATAATTTATTACGAGTGTTGAAGTCAGTTACATGACTACACACTCTAGCAAATCGAATTAATTGCGAAATATAAACGCCATAGGATGGTGCACGAGGAACATCACCATCCAAAAAAGGAAAATTTACAATCTCAAAATCAAAGTCATCGCGTTTATCATAAATTTTGCACGAAACAAATCCATCTACAATAGATAGATGTAAATCCAAAAACGGGGCCTCGGTATCAGAAGAATTTGCTTTATTTAACTGAAGTTCTGGAGGGGGGGGGGGGGTCTGACTGATCAAACCGTCGTAATAGGTATTATCAATATTTAATAAATCATCTAAATATCTAGAAGTGGAGCTAAAAGCTTCAATAATTTCAGATTGGTTATCAATGGAAAGCGACAACATGAAGTCTCTTTAATAACAATACAAGAACAGATCAGCCACAAGAGGTGCGCAATTCGTACCCAACGGAATACCCACAATTTGTCTAAATAACTTAGTACCGAATCTAATATAAATATTGTCAAGTAGAAAGGTGAGGGCATCACACACTTTCTGACAAGACCAAAGTGTATAATTCTTATGCTCTTTAGAAGTGAAAAATGCATTTCTGACATTACATGCAAGATAGAGAGAATCTTCTCTGTGAAAAGCCCATTCAATTAAATCATTAAGCTTTTCTTTAATAAGATTATGAGGAAGTGTAGTGTAAAGAGTGGAAAAATCGTAAGTAGACAGACTTGAAGCACGAAAATGTCTGGATTTCAATTTATTTAAAACCTCATTCGAATTTTTAATAGACCAAAACAGATTTCTTCCTGATCTTTCAAAGACTTTATCACAATATTTAATCACATGCGTTTTAATAGCAGTAAGACCAGTTTTCTCTGTACAAGGCGGGGCTTGTTCTATTTTATTCATTTCAATGAATTCATAGTGTGGTTGGTGCGGGACGGGTGTGGGGTGCAATTTTACCAATAATCTTGCAAAAATCCATTAATTAATATGGTTAAATATTTAATGTAACCGATAAAGAAGTTTGACTGTGACCCGCCATTAAAGACAAGTAAATAACACCTGGTAGCCAGCCCGCGGCAAAACACTGAGCCTGTATAAATATATGAGTATTATCGACATTACCTTCAGTTACAAAAACACGCCTGTTAAATTAAACAGGATAGAAAAAACACCGAAAATTAAATATTTTTGGTAGAAAATTCTAATATTCAGACCGTATTTCTGCTCAAAATATAAATTGTGGAAACTGGTTTGTACCTCCTAGGCGAAGCGGTTCTAACGAGTACCCACGATCTATGTTTTTTAAGAGAAATAAGAAAGATTATCTGCACCCCAACCCCAAGTTTCACTATATAAAAGTGGAGTTTAAGGGGGTCATATTTTATAAGCGTGATGTATTCGGTGTGAAGCGACGCTTAAGATCGGTATGTCTGATCCGGATTTTCCCTTTGGTGTCTTTGATGGGTGGAGTAAGTTAATTGTATCGATTCTTGATCTTTGTTTTACTTCTACTTCACATGTTTATGTAGAAGTTTTGTGGTCTATGTATGCGTGTTTCTTACATTTTTGTATAAGTATTGCAGATTAACTGTTAAGTTGTTATTTGTCAGCTGTATGTTGCAAATCTACTAATGGAATCTTACACAAAACTTATTTTGTTTTTCTTTATTTTTCCCTGTTTGGTTAGTAGAGTTTAATGACCAAGTCAAGATTATTTAATAAGCCGGAGTTAATGAAACGTGGAAAAAAAATGGTCCAGCTTGCTTTTCTGCACGAAGCATTTTATGAACTTCATTCTAGCTGACTTTATTTATGCAAGTCCATGTAATGAGTTACCAATAGGGTAAGTGGGTTTTACTTGCGTATACATTATATTTTTTTCTTCTATATATACTGCCATACGCCCTCGCGGACATTCTAGGCAGGTGTATATTATATTCACTCCAGTTTTGCAGGATGAAAGCCTACACAGTAATCATGTAATTATGGTAGGGTTCTTTAACCTGCACAAGGGATGGTTCTCCCTGCACAGGGGGCCTCCAGTTAACGTCCCGATCCGAAGGACGGTGCACTTAATGACATTCATCCCTGCAAATGATGCCAATGGAGCGTGTTCGGACACCGAAATTTTACCTCCGCTGCCGGGGATCGAACCCGGGACCTCTAACCACTGAGCTATCACGCTCCATATTTGATGTCTGTTCAAGATTTGTCCGGTTCTCTCTAGAGTTGCTTCATTGTGGCTCATTATAATGTTATAGAAAGAGTGTTCTTGTGAACAACATGAGCGGAAATAAGAACAAAAATATGTAACTATTTTTATTTTCACCTAAATCTCATGTAAAGAGGCTCTACATCAACCCCTATATAGACATATTAGCCTAATTGGCTATGCTCAGAGTTAAGCCTGACTTAACTGGTAACCATATAATGAAAACACGCCTATTCAAACACATTGATAATTTTAGTGCCCAATTCCAGATAACAAATAAATAAAATATTGTTCTTGTTTCTGCACAAAACCTAGATTGGGGGTGGTTCTAACGAGTACACACAACCTATGTTTTAGATCATAACTAAGAAAAATAATGATTAACCCTCCAGCCCCCGATTTTACTATATAGAAGTGGGATTCGAGGTGGTAAAAGGTCCATGTATTATAATGAATAGACTGCTTGAATGCACAGCCTGATCCGAGTCTTCGGTGGCGCACATGTAAGTTGCTGGAATATAGGATGACTGCAAATAGTCATTTAAACGTTTTGGGGTGCTTGCAGTTTACTGCACGTTTTATGGCTATTTTCAGTCACTCTTCCGTAAAACAAAGTAAACAAATATATATATAATCATTTCTCTTAATCAATGCTACCTATATTTATAATATATGGACTACACAATTTAATAAATCTCAAAAACCAAGCAAAATATTCCGTGAAAAACATGAAAATAATAAAATTCAGCATATCAGAAATTCAGCGTTTTAGACCCCTCAAGCTGATCAGCAGGTCGCTGAATTCAGCAGGGAATTCAGCGTTTAAGACCGTCCCCTTTTTAGTCAGGTAAAAAAAAAGCGTTCGTTCCGGTACGTTCCGTTAATTACGTCCGTTCCGGTAAATTTACGCACCTGACCCGTGCGGATTTCTTCGGTCTTTTCCGTAGGAGTGTTTCCTACAACCAGCGAGTTTGCAGGTTTTTTCCATTGTTCTTGCTTCAACTTGATTGCCGTCAAGGCGGCTTCTTCACCCATGAAGGTGGGACTGAAACGTTCCTGTGTACGAAAACAATGGTCGCGGGACGTTTCGGTCCTCAGTCGTTTCGGACCCCGGGTCGTTTCGGTCCTTGGTCGTTTCGGCCTGAGTCGTTTCGGCCCAATTTAAGGGTAGGTCGTTGCGGCCAAATTGGTGTGTCGTTTCGGCTCGATTTTTTTTCTCGCCATTTCAAAGCATTGCATTGTAATATTGTATATCAGAGACCAGCCTGTGCTATTGCTATATTCGCTCGTTCCATAGAGGGTGGGGGGGGGGGGGGGGGGGCGTGTAGCTCAGTGGTTATTGCACTTGCCTCTGATGCTAGAGGTCCTGGGTTCGATCCCTGGCAGCGGTGATACAATTTCGGATCTGAACACGCTTCACTGGCATCATATGCAGGGATGAATGCCACAAAGCGGTACTGGTAATTACCAAAACGAAACCAAAATACCGTAATGAAGCCGAAATACCGGAACGGACTATTAAAAACATAGGGGAAATGTCTGTGGTGAATCGTAATACATTGAATTTAATGATTCAATTAATGTTCTTGCATAAATATATTATAATATGAAATAAAGGCACTGCCTTTGAGCAAACACACTCATTTACAATATTTAAGTTTTAATAGTGGTGTAGAACATAAAAAATAACGATAGTGCTAGATTGGTAGCTCAGTGGTTAGTGCACTTGCCTTTGATTCTAGGGGCCCTGGTTTAAATATCCTTGTCGTAATTTCATGATTATCACACAGGCTTTCGTCCTGCAAATCTCAAGTGTATGTACACCTGCGAGTAATGGTACAATGGGGCATATCGCAATAATAGTAGATGATAGATAGTCACGCTAGCAAGTCCTAGGTTAACCGCCTATATACAGGTGCAGATGATATTTATGTGGGTATTTCTTACATCTACTCCTAAGCAAAATAATGGGAGTCATTGGCACCATTCTCCTATGGTATTTTCACTGTTTTGACAGTACCTTCTATGAGTTCCCCAAATGAGATCATTTGCCTCTTGTCTAGCAGACCAAAAGAACAGATTTCGAAAGAGGCAGTCCTGTGAAAGCCAGCTTACTTTGACCAAAGTCCAGGCATGACCTTGCAGCAGGAATAGATATAGGTCAACAGATAGACATTTCAAAGTTCCACATGAATTGCTTGAGCACTGTCAAGCTCAGACATGCCAGCATGCAACCTTTTACAGTGGATCCAGAGCTTCCTGAATCCTGACTAACAGGGGCTAACCAGACCTGGTCAAGGCCAGTTTGCACTATTGCCCCAGCTGTATCTGGTGTCCCTCAAGGTGAAATGCTCAGACATTTATTATTCTGCCCATGCATAAATACCTACCACAGAAAGTCACGTATGGAGCTCACCTCTTTGCTAATGACAGCCTTTTATATCATCAGCTCTCAACCACGACTCATACTGCAGCATTTCACAGGGAACTTGAAAGACTAGAGCAATGCCCATAATGGAGTACAGACTGGCAAAAGTCTTTTCAACCCAACCAAATGTGCGGCAGTCAGGTAATAAAACGGAGCACATTGCCATGAACTGTTAGTCTAAAAGACTTGAAAGTACCTGGGTATCCTTTATTTCAGAAACATGTCATGGGAAACCCATTTTGATGCAACTGCACAAAAAAAAAAAAAAAACAGTTGGCATTTCTTTGGAAGGAACATAACCAGCTGTTCTGAAGATGTTAAAGCATGGTGGTAGAGACCTTGATTAGACTTATCCTGGATTATGCCACATCAGTATGGGACCCACATTTTGTATCCAGCGGCTTGAGACGGTGTATCGGCGAGTAGCTCGCTTTGTCAGAGGTGACTACCACACAACCAGCATTACTTCCCGAGTGATACAACACTTTTGCCGGCAAACTCACCAGCATTGACATCTTGTGTCTAATTTAAAGTTGTGGTGGCATGTCTCTGGGCTAAGTGGACATCCATGCTTGCAGGGTCTCCGACCCGAAAGTAGCGAACTGTATAGGATATTCCTGGAAAATATGAACCAACATCATCTGTCAGCTCATTCAGACTTAAGGACAAACTTCCACAGAGTATTATCACATCAGGGATCATTGAGGCCTTCAAAAGCAATCGTGCCTTCAGAAAGGGGTTTGGGTGCCAGTCTACCTTGCTGCGTCTTCTGGAGGACTGGAGGAATGCCTTGGATGGCCATGAGTGTGCTGCAGCTATCCTCATGGATCTTTCCAAGGCTTTTGACTGTCTGCCCCATGGTCTTCTGCTTGAAAAGCTTAAGGCATATGGGCTTTCAAAAGAAGCAGTTGGACTTCTCGAAAGTTACTTGTCAGATAGAAAGCAGCAGGTTAAGATTGGCCCTCATAGTAGCTCCTGGGAAAAGATTTTGAAAGGTGTCCCTCAAGGCTCAATATTAGGACCCTTGCTTTTTAATATTTTCTTGAATGACATTTTTTACTTTGTTACACAAGCTAGTCTTTATAATTATGCAGATGACAACACTTTGTCTTTTATTCACAAGAATTTTACTATCTTAAAACAGGTTTTAGAACAAGAAAGTCTTATTTTAATTCAATGGTTTACAAACAATCTCATGAAAGCCAATCCTAGCAAATTTCAGGCTATCTATGCAGGAAAGAAAGCTTTTGAAAATATAAAGTCTTTCCAGATTGGCTCTGTTAATATCGAATGTGAGGAAAATGTAACACTTCTGGGAGTAAACATAGATTTTCTTTTAAACTTTGACTCCCATGTCTCTGACATTTGCAAAAAAAGCCTCTAAGCAACTTGCTGTGCTGAAACGTATTGGTAGATTTTTAACAAAACAGGGTCAATTAACAATCTATAACTCTTTTATTGCCTCCAATTTTAATTACTGCCCTATAGTTTGGCACTTTTGCAGTGTAGCTAGTTCAAATAAGATGGAAAAAATTCAAGAAAGGGCACTAAGGTTTATCCATAATGACTTTCAGTCATCTACAGAAACCTTACTAGCCCTGTCCAAAACTGTACCCCTGCATATCCAGAGAATGAAACAAATGGCAACTGAGGTGTACAGGATAGTAAATGACCTATCACCTCAGTATATAAGAGAACTGATAAGTTTCAAGGTCTCCCATTATGATCTCAGGGGCGAGCACAAAGCAAACCTGCCCCAAGTTAGCTCAACTAGATATGGACTGAAGTCGTTTCGTTATGAGGCCGCCCGGATATGGAACAGCCTACCCAACAATATACGAACAGCTGAATCGTTCCCACAGTTTAAGAGGCTGATCCGTACCTGGGACGGTGTCAACTGCAGATGCACTTCATGTTCGGTCTAGTTCAGTCCTAACTTCTTTTTATGTTACCCAAATATTTTAATTTTTATGAAACTTTATTTCAGGTATGTTTTTTAGATATGAGGGATGCAGACTTACTCAAAACCAAGGTATGGCAAGGGTCATTTAGGTATGGGTCTCCCAGATTCGTTATAGTCTCTCTACTACACAGTGAAAGGCTAAATCTCCTTCTCATATTCTGAGACTTGTCCTTGCTCTGGTTTGGCCTGTACGTGAATGCCTCTTTTGCATCTATTTGCAGTTTTTGTTTATCCCCGTTTAATACTTCCTTTGTTAGTTACTGTTTCGTTTTTGAAGGGCTAGGTGGCCAAGGCTAACCTACCCCTTTTTCGCGCAAAGGTTGTATCTTCAGTGGGTTTCTTTTAGCTGCAAGGGTGTCAAACCATACTTTGTGCCTCTTCTTTTAATGTTATTTGTGCACTTATTGTCAGGGATCTGAGGGCTATGTCTTTGTGTAGCAAATGAGCTGAACTTAGACGCCCTCTGATCCTTTAACATTATCGCTGGCAAGTAGCATTCATAGTTTTTAGTCCTGGAATAAATTATTTAATTATTTATATACATTATATTACATTATACATATATTTTTAATCCAAACTTTTCTTTTCTGGTTTGCCCTACTTTTAGTGCTGTATCAAACTTCCTTTATCAATGTCTTTATGTGATTATCTGTATATATGTATATGTACCTGTAAGTTTTGTCATACATCTTAATGTAAATGTCTTAACAAAATGTCCATACTTCTTATGCAATTCCGCTGTCTGTGATATTGGACTCGTAATATATGTGCTAAGTTTTTTTTTATTCTGTTATGTTGCAAGCTGTGATATATTTAATCCTATTTGTTGTCTTACAATATGTTTGTCGAAGTAAAAGCCCTACTGGGCTTATGTTATATTGTTAACACTATTCGACGTTAAATAAAATTTCTATGTCTATGTCTATGTCTACGTGCAAGTCTTCCCTAGACTAAGTAAAAACTATTTCTCATTTGTTCTGTTGTGAGGAAAAGGTGACGTGTCGCTTGCATCACTGGGGAGTCGAACTGATATTGACTTACATTTTGGCAAGGCCTGCTGTCCTTGCAGCAGGTAGGACGTAGGACCTGCTGTCCTTGCAGCAGGTATGGTAGAGCTAAGGGCGTTGTTACTTATGTTTCTACACTTTATTCATCCCCCCTTCTCCCCTGTCACTCCCTCTCTTCTCCTCTGCTTTCTCTTCTGTCTCTTTTGTCCCTTTCTCTGGGAGACGATAGAAAATGACCTTGTCAATTGTTTGAGCTTCACTGCCGCTTTGCACATAGCCTAATTATGATGATGCTCCAATGTTGGTCATGTGTGCACTTCATGGGAAGAAAATTAGATAGGGTAACTCAGTTAGTTTGCAGCATGAATACTTTAAAGTATTCTGCAGCGCTATGCTATTGGATTTTGGGCTCATCATCACTTTGTAAATCTTGGGAAGGTAGAAATCCGCAAGTAGCCAGATAGCTCATTGTGTCTTTTACTATTCCCAAAACTTTATTGTATACCCCTGAGTAACCTGTGAAAAGTTTTAATTGCTTGTCCAGATGAGAAGCGCTTTCCACCCTCCCGAGAAGTTCCGGTAAATCTCCGGTAAATCGTTGGTCCAAGCACGGTGCTGGGTTTTACCGGCTAATACGTGACGCAGTTTCGAAACTTTTCTCGCTTTCAAACTTCAGCATTTGATGCAACAGTCTTTGAAAAGAACTTTTAAAAATTATTTCGACTTTTTTGTGTTTCTGTTGTAATGGGACTTGACTCTTTTTTGATTTTGAGAAGCAATTATAGATGTGAATACAATTCTCATGAACTCTGTAAAGATGGTGGATTATCGCGAGAAATTGAACGAGATTCCAGGCGAGATTTGAGTGCCTAAGTATGTTGTTCCAGCCTCTATACAGTAAAGCAAACACTTCTTGTGTTTGCTATAAACATATTTACAGTATAAACTTGGCACCATGAAGGAATTTAATAACAAATAAACCAAAGTGACCAAAGTGTTGTGTCCTTGAGCAAGGCACTTCATCCACATTGCTTAAAAAAAATAAAATAAAATAATAAAAAAAAGTACTGGTTACTACCCAGGAAATCCTGCTCGTAATGCTCAGATGTGAGCAGGTAGCAGTAATAGGAGAAAGAAAGAAAGAAATAACCATGTCCTTTAAAACCCATAATTCACGATTTGGACGCATGCATAAAGTTTATGCAATGTTAACTTTTCTAGATGTAAATGAAATAAAAGGTACTGTAAGAGTATATTTATTTCATTTTCAATTTAATGTGTGAAATGTCATATAAAAGGAAACGACAAACAGACTAAAATTGTGCGAGAATTAACCATATTTAGTCGCAAATGATTATTTCTTGTTATATGTGTACAATAAACATTACGAAAAACCACCTGTACAAATATATTGTATTTTCATTTTGCCGAAAAAGGAAACATTTTAAGATGAAAAATTGTGCAGTTTGTAGAAATACCGGTGTCCCAGTTTATCTTGACCCCTGGGTAGCTTTACCCCCGGGGGTAAAGCTACTCAGGGGTAGCTTTACCCCCGGGGGTAAGGATATCCCAGGATATCTTTACCCCCCACCCTGGATATCTTCACCCCCGGGGGTAAAGCTAAACTGGCCAGGATATCTTTACCCCGGGGGGTAAAGCTTAACTGGCCAGGATATCTTTACCCCCACCCCAACTTTTGGGTATAAACTATTTTCATAATACCAAATTTCTTCTTATATGTAAGAGAAGCAAGATAGTGGACTCGATGTTTCACTTTAACATTTTTCGTTTCAATCATGACTCGGACTAATAGAACTACCCTTAGTAAGAAATATGACCACATTATAGAGGCAAATGGGTAAAGATATCCTGGCCAGTTTAGCTTTACCCCCGGGGGTAAAGATATCCTGGCCAGTTTAGCTTTACCCCCGGGGGTGAAAATATCCAGGGTGGGGGTAAAGATATCCTAGGATATCCTTACCCCCGGGGGGTAAAGCTACCCCTGAGTAGCTTTACCCCCGGGGGTAAAGCTACCCAGGGGTCAAGATAAACTGGGACACCGAGATATCTTTACCCCCGGGGGTAAAGCTAAACTGGCCAGGATATCTTTACCCCCACCCCAACTTTTGGGTATAAACTATTTTCTAAATGCCCAATTTCTTCTTATATGTAAGAGAAGCTAGATAGTGGACTTTATGTTTCACTTTAACATTTTTTGTTTCAATCATGACTCAGACTAATAGAACTACCCTTAGTAAGAAATATCACCACATTATAGAGGCAAATGATTATTTAATAACTTTTTTTTGTATATTTTCTTATTCAAAATGTTGCTTATGAAAATCTTTCATAATCTTGCATTATCCCTGTCAGTGGTGCTGGTGAGTGCAAAGGCAGGGGTAAAGACTGGGATATCTTTACCCCCGGGGGTAAAGCTAAACTGGCCAGGATATCTTTACCCCCACCCCAACTTTTTGGTATAAACTATTTTCTAAATGCCCAAATTCTTCTTATATGTAAGAGAAGCAAGATAGTGGACTCGATGTTTCACTTTATAACATTTTTCATTTCAATCGTGACTCAGACTAATGGAACTACCCTTAGTAAGAAATATGACCACATTATTGAGGCGAATGATTATTTAATTAACTTCTTTTTGTATATTTTTATGCCCCCGCCATTCGAAGAATGGTGGAAAGGGCATATAGCATTGCCCCTGTCCATCCGTCCGTGGGTCCGTCCGTCTGTCCGTGCGTCAGAAACTTAAACACAGTCAATAACTTCCTTATTTCTTGATGGATTTTAAAATTACTGGGCAGAAATGTTAACCATCATGAGACGATGTGTCATGTGCAAAACCCAGGTCCGTACCTCCAAGGTCAAGGTCATACTTAGAGGTCAAAGGTCAAAAAAAGGGTCCGAAACTTAAACACAGTCAATCACTTTCTTATTTCTGGATGGATTTTGAAATTACTTTGGAGAAATGTTAACCATCATGAGTCGATGTGTCACATGCAAAATCCAGGTCTGTACCTTCAAGGTCAAGGTCATACCTGGAGGTCAAAGGTCAAAAAAAGGGTCCGAAACTTAAACGCAGCCAATAATTTACTTATTTTTGGATGGATTTTGAAATTATGTTGAAGAAATGTTAACCATCATGAGACAATGTGTCAAGTGCAAACCCAGATCCGTACCTCCAAGGTCAAATGGAGGTCAAATGGCATAAAAAGGGTCCAAAACTTAAACACTGTCAATAACTTTCTATGGATGAATACGAACATAGACATATTTTCGGGCGGGGGCATCCGTGTCCTATGGACGCATTTCTAGTTATTTAATATCTCTTTCCAGTTTAGAGAGCTTTAAAGATGGATTCTCCCGCCAGGAATCCCTCTCCACCACCGGAGTTACGGGAGCATGCCGAGTTGTTGGATGCGGAGAGAATTGGAAATACAGCATTTAGCAAGCACTGGCTGTTTACCACACTTATGAAACTGATAGAGGTAGACAATGACCGCATCCCGTGAAAATTCAGATGCCTTGAGGACTTGTTGTAATTATCCTAAAATCTTAACAAATTTGTCTCATGATCTGACAAGGAGTCCAAATGATGCAGACAGAATGGAAAACAGTGTAGACCCTGATCAGACTGATCCTTCAGGAGCAGTCTGATCTAGGTCTGCACTGTTTGCTGAAACCTATCTGTCAAAATACTTAGGATCATTATAATAGGTTGTAAAAGGCAAAAAGTTCTCTTTCAGCATGCTCAGAAAAAAACTAAAATAAACCGGTATACATACTCACAGGCCTACATGGAAATAGCATAAGTTTATATTTGTCCAAGGAAGTGTGTGTGTTTTGAGTTTTACATCCCACCAACAGCTGAGGTCATACAGAGACTGGGATCGGCTTAAAGACTCATCCAAATGTCTGGAGACATCCGGGAATGAACCTACGATCCCTTATTTATGAGGTGACCATGAGTAGCATGACCACTACACCATGGAGGGTAGCGATTTCTGATCATTGCCTCCACTTGTATTTAAGCACCAACATGAGTCCTCGTCAGATCTGGATGATGTCAGACCAGAACGGATTCAAAACTTCAATACTCGTACCACTGTCACGTTACCAACAACTGCTAAAGAGCCATCAGAGTCCAGCGAGTTCCCCTCAACCCAGCCCACAGAAAATGAAATGCAGGAAAATGTCTGATAGTGTTTTTTGTTCGTTTGATTTGAGGTTTAATGGAGATGTTGCACTGATGAGTTAGGAGGCCTTCACGCAGACTGAACAAATTATTTGTCTAAATCGCGACGGAAATAAGGGCGAGGACTGTGGCCACGTAAAATCTATTTAAGCCCCCAGTGGAATTCGTTTCCGCTGACCTTTCCAAGGCGGTTCTTCTGTCGCGGTTTATTTTTGTTATGGTTTGTCTTTGGGTGTTTGTGTCGCTTATATTATTTTATTTTGGATAGCCTATTGGCCATTTTGTGGGAAAGTAACTGTCCTTTTGGCTTTCCGCTTTCCATTAGGTCTGTTGTTTCGTGTTTGTGTTTCTTTCCCTTTGATGTCTCTGATGGGATCTGTGGGTTGATTGTATCGATTCCTGAACATTGCCTCCACTTCTATTCTGTTTGTCCAAGGAAAAGTGCAGAGTAAAAATCCACTTTTCTGAATGAAATTTCACTTGTCTGAAAAATGAAAAAGATGCTTTAATGGACATTAATTTTTGTTTGGATACGACACAATTGTTTTCTAAATTTCCATTTATTTGCCTCTTCTCTCCTGTCCCACACTTTCATCCCCTCTTCTATGTCTTAGTCCCTTTCTTTGGGAGACAACACAAAATGACCCACAAGGGTTGACATGTAGTTAAACCATAACACACCACAATTGTTTATCTTCAATGGTTTCTGCTTTGGATTATTGTGTGTTGACATATATGTCACAGGGGTGGAAAAAGAACATGGCTTGACCGGGACTCGAACCAAGGGCCTCTCGCATACTGTGCGAACATGTTACTGACTGAGTTACCGAGCCACACGGTCGACTTGTTATATTTTCCCCCTGCAATTTCTAAGTCCCATCTAGTCTGGCTGCAAGACTTATTTTTAGCTCACCTTAGCCGAAGGCTCCGGGGGAGCTATTGTGATCACTCACCATCCGTCGTCGTCTGTCCGTCCGTCCATCCACAATTGCTTTAAAGGACATTTCCTCATAAACTTCTGAACGGATTTTGACCAAACTTGGCAGAAATGATCTTTGGGTGGTCCTCTCTCAAAGTTGTTCAAAGAATTCCATTCCATGCAGAACTCTAGTTGCCATGGCAACAAAAGCGAGAAAATAAGAAAAAACCTTTAAAAATCATCTTGTCTGAAACCAGAAGGCCCAGGTCTTTGGTATTTGGTATGAAGCTTCATCTAGTGGACCTCTACCAAGATTGTTCAAATTACAGCCCTGGGGCCAAAAATGCCCCCGTACCGGGGTCCACTAGTTTTACATAGGCTTATATAGGGAAAACCTTTAAAAATCAGGCTTTTATAGGGAAAACCTTTAAAGATCTTCTTGTCTGAAACCAGAAGGCCCAGGTGTTTGATATTTGGTATGAAGCACCGTCTAGTGGACCTCTACCAAGATTGTTCAAATTATAGCCCTGGGGCCAAAAAATGCCCCCCGTGCCGGGGCCAACTTGTTTTACATAGGCTTATATAGGGAAAATCTTTAAAAATCTTCTTGTCTGAAACCAGAAGGCCCAGGTCTTTGATACTTGGTATAAAGCTTCATCTAGTGGACCTCTAACAAGATTGTTCAAATTATAGCCCCAGGGCCAAAAATGCCCCCGCGCCAATGCCCAATGGTTTTGAATAGGCTGATATAGGGAAAACCTTTAAAAAATCTTCTTGTCTGAAACCAGAAGGCCCAGGTCTTTGATATTTGGTATGACGCTTTGTCTGGTTGTCCTTACCAAGATTGTTCAAATTATAGCCCAGGGGCCAAAAATGACCCACGCCGGTGCCCACTTGTTTTACATAGGCTTATATAGGGACAACATTT
This sequence comes from Lucinisca nassula, assembly GCA_963580285.1. Lineage (NCBI taxonomy): Eukaryota > Metazoa > Mollusca > Bivalvia > Lucinida > Lucinidae > Lucinisca > Lucinisca nassula. Next base: position 34,747,451 of record OY757021.1, on the reverse strand, counting down.
AAAAGTCTTCTTGTCTGAAACCTGAAGGCCCAGGTCTTTGATATTTAGTAAGAAGCTTCGTCTTGTGGACCTCTACCAAGGTTGTTCAAATTATAGCCCTGGGGCCAAAATTGCCCCCGCGCCGGGGCCCACTAGTTTTACATAGACTTTTAATGGGGAAAACATTTAAAAATCTTCTTGTCTGAAACCAGAAGGCCCAGGTCTTTGATATTTGGTATGATGACCTTTATCTAGATTATTCAATTATAGCCCTGGGGCCAAAAAAATGCCCCCCCTTGCCGGGGCCAACTTGTTTTACATAGGCTTATATAGGGAAAATCTTTAAAAATCTTCTTGTCTGAAACCAGAAGGCCCAATCTTTGATAATTGGTATGAAGCTTCATCTAGTGGACCTCTACCAAGATTGTTCAAATTATAGCCCTAGGGCCAAAAATGCCCCCGCGCCAGGGCCCACTGGTTTTGTATAGGCGGATATAGGGAAAACCTTTAAAAAATCTTCTTGTCTGAAACCAGAAGGCCCAGGTCTTTGATATTTGGTATGACGCTTTGTCTGGTTGTCCTTACCAAGAGTGTTCAAATTATAGCCCTGGGGCCAAAAATGACCCGCGCTGGTGCCCACTTGTTTTACATAGGCTTATATAGGGACAACATTTAAAAATCTTGTCTGAAACCAGAAGGCCCAGGTCTTTGATATTTGGTATGAAGCTTCGTCTTGTGGACCTCTACCAAGGTTGTTCAAATTATAGCCCTGGGGCCAAAAATGCCCCCGCGCCGGGCCCCACTAGTTTTACATAGACTTTTAATGGGGAAAACATTTAAAAATCTTCTTGTCTGAAACCAGAAGGCCCAGGTCTTTGATATTTGGTATGAAGCTTCGTCCAGTGGACCTCTATCTAGATTATTCAATTATAGCCCTGGGGCCAAATATGCCCCCACGCCGGGGCCCATGTGTTTTACATAGGCTTATATAGGGAAAATCTTTAAAAATCTTCTTGTCTGAAACCAGAAGGCCCTGGTCTTTGATATTTGGTATGAAGCTTCATCTAGTGGACCTCTACCAAGATTGTTCAAATTATAGCCCTGGGGCTAAAAATGCCCCCGTGCCGGGGCCCACTGGTTATACATAGACTTATAATGGGGGAAAACCTTTAAAAATCTTCTTGTCTGAAACCAGAAGACCCAGGTCTTTGATATTTGGTTGGAAGCTTCGTCTAGTGGACCTCTACCAAGATTGTTCAAATTATAGCCCTGGGGCCAAATATGCCCCCGCGCCAGGCCCATTTGTTTTACATAGGCTTATATAGGGAAAACCTTTAAAAATCTTCTTGTCAGAAGCCAGAAGGCCCAGGTCTTTGGTATGAAGCTTCATCTATTGGACCGATACCAGGATTGTCCAAATTATAGCCCTGGGGCCAAAAATTGCCCCCGCGCCTGGGCTCACTGGTTTTACATAGACTTATAATGGGGAAAACCTTTAATAATCTTCTTGTCAGAAACCAGAAGGCCCAGGTCTTTGATACTTGGTATGAAGCTTCGTCTAGTGGACCGATACCAAAATTATTGAAATTATTACCCTTTGGCCAAATATACCCCCACGTGGGGCCCCACTGATTTTACATAGGCTTATATGGGGAAAACCTTTAAAAATCTTCTTGTCTGAAACCGGAAGGCCCAGGTCTTTGCTATTTGGTATGAAGCTTCATGTAGAGGACCTTTAACAAGATTGTTCAAATTATAGTCCTGGGGCCAAAAATGGCCCCGCCCCATGGCCCACTGGTTTTACATTGGCTTATATCGAGAAAACCTTAAAAAATCTTCTTGTCTGAAACCAGAAGGCCCAGGTCTTTGATGTTTGGTATGAACTGATGGACTTCTATCAAGATTGTTCAAATTATAGCCCTGGGGCCAAATATGGCGCTGTCCCAGGTTTTACTTAGGCAAATATAGGGAATACCTTTAAAAGTATTCTTGTCTGAAACCAAAAGGCCTAGATCTTGGATATTTGGTATGACGCTTGCTGCTTCATCTAGTTGACCTCTTCCAAGATTGTTCAAATTCTAGCCTAGGGGTCAAAAATGCTCCCCCCCCCCACACACACACATACAGGGCCTGCATCTTTTACATAGGCTTATCTATAACAGTATAACTTGGGTGAACATTAAATGGGCCCCGTCAAGCGATTTTGGTACTTATCCCCTATGCGAGCAGCGAAGGTTCAGGCGAGCCTGCGCATCTGCGCAGTCTCGCCAGAACCTTCGCTGCTTGCTCATACAAGCAGTGTATCAAGAGGAACCTTCAGACAGAAAGCCATATCCCTGGCCCCTCTGAATGGCTGGGCATGCGCAGTTAAAATTTGTCATGACAGAAAGCTCTGAGACACAAATTCGCTTGGCAGCGCTCATATATTTGCATTCTCAGTGCATTTACAGAAAATATCTTGTAGTTAACTTTTGGGTGTACTAACCCAGCACACATTTATAGGTAATGGAAAGGACATTGCGAAAACACTCCTATACAAATATATTGCCAATTTTTTGGCCAAAAATTAGAAATTTAAAGATGAAAAATTGTGATATTTTTCTTAATTCTGCTCAAAACATAAATTGCGGGTCTCGACGAGGTGGTTCTATCGAGTACCCACAATCTATGTTTTTGAGCAGAAAACAAGAAAAATAATGTATACCCCCTTAAACCCCAGTTTTACTATATAAAAGTGGGGTATGAGGGGTCAAAATTATATAGGCGTGTCCTCGTAATGGAACTGTGATTTTTTTTCGGCAACAAATCTTTGATTGGAAGAGCTTGAGGCGAAAAGCCACTATTTTATGATGTCACTTGTAGATTCTTTGTGTGACGGTGTAACATCATTTTATTGCATAAAAAAATGTCATATGATCTCATGTAATGTAGTGCATGTGATTATATCCTGGCGGGACTTTTTGTATCAAAAGGTTGGGAGAATCTGGTGGAGAATTATTGTCAAATTTTAGCGTGTTAGAATTGAAATAGCTCTAGTGTTAGAATTGTTGAATAAGGAATAACTTTGTCAGTCATTTGTAAGTACATGTAGACAAATTTCTGGCGCTACATGTTCATGATTTAATCTACTTTACAACTGACCTCCAGTCTGTGATTTCATACTCAACAAATTACTGCTATCATATTTATACATTGAACAATGAGTACATTGCATAGCGCCAGCCTCGGTGGCTCAGTCGGATGCGCATCTGACTGGTGATCAGGAGTTTGCGGGTTCGATATCTGCCAGGGTCGGCAACATTCTTTCATGGAGATTGATCATGAAATCTTTTCTGCGGTCATTCTCTCCCTTTCACTGATTCAAGAAGGGCAATTGTCAGTTTCTTTCGAAAGAATTTGCACTGTTCCGGTTAACCGCTTACGTATAAGCCTGCCCAGGGGAGGTGTCAATAGGTAAACTGACTGGCTCCAAAATGACCTAAATAGTGTTGACTGGGCCATTAAACTCTAAAACAAACAAACAAAACAACTGTCCTCCAGTCTGTGATTTAAAACCCAACAAACTACTGCTATCATATTTATACATTGAACAAAGATAAGGATAGTTTTTGTCAATTCTCCATAAAAACATATGTTGTTGGTATTCATGAGAACCGCCTTGATGAGGCTAGAACCGCCTTGATGAGGCGGTTCTAATGAATACCCACAACATAGATTTATATGGAGAAATAAGAAAAACTATCCTTCAGTTAACACCTTATCTGTTGCTATGCATTGACTCAATATGTCACATGATCTTTCAGTGATGTCAAAATAAACGGTAGTTCTATCCAATGTGATTAGTCTATCATGACTTTTGGAAGACAAAAACGCTCTTGGTTGTTAATAGGAAAAATATGATGGGATGAAAGTGACTTTAGGAAACCAACAATGTTATTGGTTGTTAATAGGAAAACTGTATACAACTGATTCCTTTCCTAAATTCAAGCCCACAAAGTTCAACCAGACTTTTTTGTCAAATATTGGATGGAAAATAGTATAAGTACAAGTACAAGTAATAAAGATAATTTATCATTACAACAGATAAGGTAAGTATTTTGTGGTAAATGAAGAATACTTTTGCTTATTTCTCTGTATTAACCTATGTTGTGGGTACTCAGTAGAACAGCCTCACCGAGGCGGTTCCAATGAGTACCCACAACAAAGGTTTATATGGAGAAATAAGGAAAACTATCCTTCAAAGATAATTTATCAAAGTAACAGATAGGGTAAGTACATGTACATGTTTTTAGTGATAATTGAAGGATAGTTTTTGTCAGTTCTGCATAAAAACCTATGTTGTGGGTATTCATTTGAATCGCCTCGTCGAGGCAGTTCTAATAAGTACCCGCAACATAGGTTTATAGGGAGAAAGAAGGAAAACTATCCTTCAATTATCACAAAATTCTTAACCATATCTGTTACATAGGGTCATGAGCAAAGTTTAAGTGCACCCCAGTCCTAGGCATAGGGGTTCTTACTTTGCTTGTGATCTGTTATTGGTCAGCCTTCAATCAGTGCTTAAATATTACCCTCACTTGTTCAATAAAACTTTGGTTAATTTACAGGAGGTAGATAGAGAGAATGAAGAAGGAAAGAATACAGATTTAATGGTGGATGTGGATGAAGATTTACAGAATGAACTCTGTAAATTATGGGATATGTCCATGAATTCAGTGAGTATATACCACAAACTCTTTAAAACAGTATTGTTGGACTCCAAAGCTGAAACTGTGAATGTAATACACCTGTGGACACAAAACTGTTCAAACTTTGATGAGCTTCATTTCATTCTGACTTAAACCACCATTCAATATATCCTAACATCCTATCAGTCAACTGCCAGACAGAAATAAATTCAAAACACAAGGTGGTGTACATTTCATTGCTGACTCATGCACTGTCCAATTAAAATACATCTGAAATGTCAATCAGAAAGTGTTTTCCAAAATGAGACCAATCAATTGCTTGATCTAGTTTTATAATTCTTTGATGAATGACATTTGCTTGTCAAACTAGCTTGATGCGAAGAAATTCATTGAAAGTTATTTCATCTGAGTTTGAACGGTTTTGTGTCCACAGGTGTAATCTGATTTTTATTTTTCAGGTTTTCATGATTTTCCACAAGGGGATATTTTCGTAACTTGCCACTTAAACTCTCAGTTGAATAATTAAGTATATTTCCATAATTTCAACAGTTGAAATGGAAAACATCCTGAAAAATGTTTAAAGTACATACATGTATAAAAATATTTTGCAATATTGTGAAATTATCAGATTGTTATTATAATACATGCAATAGCCTAAATATTGTTTTACTGATCTCAAAATTTCATGGAATTTATGCCAGATATAATCAATATAACCTAATTATGTGTTAACATGACACCTTGACACCAGACAATTCATAATGAAAATGAATGTCAATATTTGTTGTCAGCAATTATTTTGTTAGATTTTTGGTGTGATCACAAACAAGATTGAGTCTTGACATTTTGATGTGTAAATATTTATGTTTACCATGCCCAGGTAATTACAGTGGAACTTCAATAACTCAAACACCTTTGCGACCTTGAATATTTGTTTGAGATATGAGTAGTTCAAACTACTGAGGTTTTATCATAGTGCCAGGTGTTCAGGCATAATTTAGACCACTTAAGGGGGATGGCTACACCTTCAGGGGAGGCAACTCCTGCAAAAGTGTTTTGTCTCCCATGTCAATAGGGGTCAACACTTAAAGGATTGAATTTGCTCCTGAGGAGCAAACTCTTTCCTTCAAGAGTAGACCCCTTTTTCGGTGGGACTGATTCTATAAAAAAGTGAACAGGAAGTCCTGAAAGTTGTCTCCCTTTGAAAAATGGTGGAAAAGTGTGTTAGCTGTTCCCATTCCCCTTAAAGATATCTTTCTGATCTTCTGTACAACAAAATTGTGATGTGTATACTCATTAGAATTGCCTTATTGAGGTGATTCTAATGTGTGCACACAACATACCATCAGAAAAAAAATCCTTATATTAATATCCTAAATATAAGGATAACTGAAGCTTCGGAAGAAGTCTGTCTCAAGGGCTGCCAGAATGAGTTTGAAAAAGCCTTGTTAAGGAACTGTCCGTGTTAGAGTTACCAGCGCCGATAGCTCAGTTGGTAGAGTGTCTGCTCCGGGGAACGAGAGGTCACGGGTTCGATCCCGGGCCGAGACATACCAAAGTCGTTAAGAATCGTTAAGCTGCTCCTTGCTTGGCACTCAGATTTATGGGGTAGAGCTAGGACTGGTTGACCAAGTGTCAGAATAATGTAATATGATGACATCTATAACATAATAATACAGTGAAACTACGATAACTCTAACATGGATGTGTGTGTGTGTGAATTCGGGTTTAACGTCGCTTTCAACAATTTTTCAGTCATATCATGATGGTGTCTGGTTGCGACAGGGAGCTCAATGCTCACTTTTATAGTGCTGCTTCACTGAAGTATCATGTCCCAGACACATTACATGATACCACATGTGTATGTAATTGTTATTATCATGTAATGTGTCTGGGACATGATACTCCAGTGAAGCAGCACTATAAAAGTGAGCATTGAGCTCCCTGTCGCAACCAGACACCATCATGATATGACTGAAAAATTGTTGAAAGCGACGTTAAACCCGAATTCACACACACACACATCCATGTTAGAGTTATCGAAGTTTCACTGTATGATTATGTTATAGATGTCATCATATTACACAGAAAACAGATAGCTGTAGGAAACGTTTTTCCTGGGTGGCTTAGATTTTCAAAAAAGCCTTTTTTCGATGCTGAGAACTTGGAAAAAACTTAACCCTTATCCTGCTGAATAATTAATTTTGCCACACCCATTTCTGATTATCAGCCAATCAGGCCTGGGGTCGAATACTTTCAAAAGTATTCAAATACAAATACAAATACTTTGCATTTCACGAATACAGAATACAAATAAAAATACATTTTTTTATGAATGTATTCGAATGAGAATACAAATACTTTGCAAATGTATTTGAATACTTTTAGAATACTTTTGAATACATTTCCATCAAATCAGGAACCACTGGTGACTGTAGTAATGTTTGGGTCATTGACAGATACACACCTCTTTGTTTTCTCTGGAAGAATTTAAGACACAGTCAATGAAGGTGTGCAGGATCTTGTATGAAACAGGTCATTTGTAGTGTCTGGGGCATTTATCAATCAAAAGTTAATGATTGATGAATCACCTAAACACCTATATAATTCTGACCCCCTTGAACCCCACTTTTGAACAGTAAAACTGGGGTTTACTGTAAACCCATTTTTCTTTATTTCAACTCTAAAATACAGATTGTGGGTACTCATTAGAACCACCTTATTAGATAATGTATCACTTTTGAAAATTCTGCTTGATTATTGTGATAACTTTTTTTTATAAATTTTATGATGCAAATTAAAGATGATGATCATAATTGAATACACATTATAAAGTCAGTTCAATGAATTAAATCTCTTGCCATGACTATAAATGAACTACTTTGTTTCATTTGTAATGTTTTCATTCATTGTTAGAATTTAGTCATATTGATGATTTTACTGTTCTGTTTAGTAGGTGCAATTTGACCTTTATGCAAAGAATAAATTAGTCAATGTAACCCAATGTAGGAAAGGGTTTTTTTTTGCCTGGTCTGTCCGTCCGTCTGTCTGTCTGTCTGTCCGTCTGTCCATCTGTCCGTCCACAAATTTTTTTATCCTCCATAACTTTCTTATTCCTGGATTGATTTAAATATTACTTGGCAGAAATGTTAACCATAATGTGATGGAGTGTTGCACGCAAGACTCAGGTCCATACCTCAAAGGTCAAGGTCATACTTAGAGGTTAAAGGTCAAAAAAGGGTCTTTCCTGCGTCCAATTAATAACTTTGTTATTATTCCTGGATGGATTTAAATATTACTTGGCAGAAATGTTAACCATAATGTGATGGAGTGTTGCGCGCAAGACTCAGGTCCGTACCTCAAAGGTCAAGGTCATACTTAGAGATAAAAGGTCAAAAAAGCGTCTTTTTTATTGTGTCCAATCTATAACTTTCTTATACCTGGATGGATTTAAATATTACTTAGCAGAAATATTAACCATAATGTGACAGTGTGCCGTATAGTAATGCCCTGTCTGTCTGTCTGTCCATCCGTCCGTCCGTCCGTCCGTCCGTCTGTCCCTGACCGTCTATCCATCAACATTTTTCATATTTACAAACTGAAGCTGAAGTTATTGACAGTTGCCATATAGTAATACCCTTTTGTTTTTAATTCATAACTTACAAACAGTCAAATGCATCAACTTCAAACTTAAGATATATGGTCACAATATCATTACACAATTACATGGTAACCGACGTAACTCTAGCTACAATACTCTAAGAGTAATAGCCCTTTGAAAAAAAATCCAACTCCTCTGATGGCACTGCCGGGGCCCTAGTCAGTTTCACTGACAGCTCTAGTTTAGTTTATGAATTTGTAGCAATAAATTACAAGTAATTTGATTGGTTGATAGACAGAAATGGGTGTGACTTATATGAATATAAAGCAAGAAAAGGGTTAAAATTTGTGTGTTTTTTTTTTCAATGATAAAATTTACAATGTATTTTTATAGGTATGTTTTCCTAACTGCTGAAACTAAATAAGGAGTGTTATTGTGTCCTGTTTCTTGTGAGAAAAAAAGTGTCAAAGGTGGCCAGCACATAATAAAATAACCAGTTTGCCCATTGCCTTTTATTTCTACTTCGGGATTTCAGTTTTGCCTTCATTTTCATTTTACTACCTGGACAATTTTTTTTTTTTGGTGTTTGATTTTTTAAATGTTATGAACAGAGAGGATGTTCTTATCAAACAAAGCTCTAACATCAATCTACAGTATTTGAAATTACATACATGTGGGTATTTTGTAGGTTTTGCTTTGGCATGGCTCAGTTGTAAAATCACTATGTCTTGCCCCTCTATCTCTATATCCTGAGGCAATCTATTGGAAAATGACAAACAGGTAATTTTACAGATTAACTCATCAATGCCTACAGTCCCTTAAAAAGGGACCTTGGCAGTGTAGATTAAGATCATGTGCCACAGAATATAGCGTTTGATCAAAGTGTACAGTACTTTCTAGAGATAAAATGTTTTAAAAAATAATAAAAAATAAACAGACAGCTCATAAATCGAAATGTATTTGTCTGATAATACAAATTGAAGAGTTCATTGGACATAAATGGGTAGCAGAAATCATTTTATGCAATAAGCACAAATCAGCCTAAAACAACATACATTGACAAATGGATAGAACAGACTAGAAAAAGCCATGTGCACAGTGATGGGCCATGATTGTGAGTAATTTGTGATTGAAGCAATTGTTTCTGAATAAAAAAATTCTAATTGAGAAGAGATGTTAGTTTGTCACACCTCTCCCAGTCAGCAAATTATAATAATCAGCATTTTTAAAAGTAATATAATTTCATAATAATGAACTGTTTGTCACCTTAAAAGCTTTTATTTGTATCAATGCAACCAAATGAATCAATAAATATGCTTGGCTCCCTGTTGTGTATTGTATTTAACCATCTAATCGAAAATTTCAGAAGTTCCTACCTCAGGAATCAAGGACTTTAGTGACATCAATTAAAACATTTATGTATTGTTTCATTTTTTTTCTGCAAAGTGCAAAAGTATTCATAATGTATTCGTAAAACTATTCATGAATACATGACTTTTGAAATGTATTCGAATATAAATACAAATACTTTTATTCTAAAAAATCCACGAATACAGAATACTTCACGAATACTCAAAAATGTATTCGAATAGTATTCGAATAAGAATACAGAATACAATTACCCCAGGTCTGCAGCCAATCAGATTACTTGATGTAATTTATTCCTGCATATTCACAAATTGCATGACAAACAGTGTAGATTCTGATCAGATGGCTTCAGCAGGATAAAGGTTAAATTTCCATCCGCATTTGCATTACAGATACACCAAAACCTCTTTATTTCATTTTAACATCATTGGAATGTTGCTAAATAGCTCCAGGTCAGTTATCCATATGACTTTCAGAAGCATGTGGCATCTGGATATCAAGTGAGCGATTCAGGACCATCTTGGCCCTCTTGTTTTCTATGGAATTTATTCTTATTTTTCAGAGAAACAAGGCTAGACATATAGTGAATTTCATGTGAATCATCTGCCAGAAGATTATTCACATGTTATGGGAAGCCTTATATTCTATGAAAAGAAAAACCTTCTATTACATCACATTAACAAGTCAGTTCGGCCCCCACCCTATGGGGCTTGAAGAAATATATGGGCTGCACGATGCTTCCACGCAGAGCTGAAACTGACTGTTAGAGGACTAATCCTGTCCAGGCAAAGTGGTGCGGGTCAGACCGTCCATGCTTATAAACCCTATTGGTTTCATTGGGTGACAGGGCTTGAGATATCATTTCGTCTCAATATTGGGTAAAAGTCCCCACAAAATTGGAAGCAACGTCTTCAAATTGACCTCTACAGTGTTGACGGGGACCTTAAACCAGAAATCAAACAAACAATAACAAGTCAGTTTACTGAACACCCCTCTGAACCCCACTTTATATAGTAAAAACAGAGTTACAGGGCTATACATTATTATACCCCCGGCATACGCAGTATGCCATGGGGGTATATAGTTTTCGTATTTTCTGTGTGTGTGTTTGTGTGTCTGTTAACATTTTCGTGTCCGCTCCATAACTTTTCAACCGCTTGATATATTTTCATGAAACTTCACATAAATGTTAAACACCATGAGACGACGTGCAGAACACATGAACCCTAACTCTTGCTTTTCTACTTTCAGAGTTATTGCCCTTTGTATGTTTTAACTTGCATTTTCGTGTCCGCTCCATAACTTTTCAACCGCTTGATATATTTTCATGAAACTTCACATAAATGTTAAACACCATGAGATGACGTGCAGAACACATGAACTGTAACTCTTGCTTTTCTACTTTCAGAGTTATTGCCCTTTGAATATTACGAGTTTACCATACACTTGTGTCCGCTCGGTAACTTTAAAACTGTTTGAGATAATTTCATGAAACTTCAAACAAATGTAAAGCAAGATAATAGGATGGGCAGAACACAAGAACCATAACTATGGTTTGCATACATTACAAATTATTTCCCTTTGAAGATTGTAAATTATGTGTCTGCTAACATCTTTGTGTCTTCTCCATTACTTTTAAACGGCTTGACATATTTTCATGAAACTCCACACAATGTTGAACACCATGAAACGACGTGCAGAACACATGAACCATAACTCTTGCTTTCCTACTTTCAGAGATATTGCCCTTTGAATCTTGAAAATGGCCATTATATGGAATATGGCCTGTATATGCAAAGAAGCTTTTGACATTGCTATTTTCAGCTGAGGTGATGGCACTGGCCGGGGGTATATGTGCCCCACTGGGCACTTTTGTCTAGTTTTTATCTTGTTTCTGGTCCAAGACCTTGGTTGTTGGTACTCATTAGAACCGCCTCATTGAGGCGGTTCTAACGAGCACCCACAACTTATGTTTGAAATTTAAAGAAGATTAATATCTTAAATACAAATTTTCATCAGAAAAGGAACTCTGTTGGAGATGGGAAGGAGTGCGCTCTGTCACATGGCTGTTATGGTAATGAATGGAGAAAAAAAATGCTTTGAAATTGCCATCTGATAGTCTTTAGTTGGAGTCCTTAACGCTTAATACATGATTATGAAGTACTATATTCTCCCTTGTAGGAAGTGGCCAAGTTTCTAGAAGAATTTCAAGCTGTTGATGTCCTCACTGGAATCATTGACAAGTCAAAGGCTCCTAGAGTTACGGTAAGCTTAACCCTTGACCTGCTGAGCCCGGATATGCCTCATCATTCAAACAATGTGAATCCAGATCAGATGGCTCCTGAAGAAGCCATCTGATCAAGATCTACATTGTCATTCAGATTGTAAATCTCAAGTAATGTGATTGGTTGATAATCGGTAGTGGGTGTGGCAGATTAAAATATTCAGCAGGACAAGTGTTAAGTCCTGGACCCCAGGTGTTAGTGTTCGTGTTGCTGGACTAGTTAGCTCAACCCAAAAGATGGCGAGAAAAACTGCATCTGAAAATGTTATCTGCATATGTCACTGCTGCATCTTCTTGCAAACTTTTAATTCATATCTTTAGCATACAGGCAAACAGTCTGGACCTGCATCAGATTGCTTCTGTAGGACCTGCAACCTATGTTTGAAGAACATAGAAGAAAAATATCACAAATTTTCATCATAAAAGGAACCAGTTTGGAGATAGGAAAGAATGCACTATGTCACATGGGTGTTATCGTAATGAACAGAAAAAATAGCTTTGAAAATGCCATCTGATAGTCTTGAATAGTGTTTGAGGGGTTTACTTATGAAGGAGCAGTCCTATAGGAGCAGTCTGATCTGGGTCCACAGTTTTCAGTAATTAAATTGACCAGCAGACAAAGCAGATGACATTATTTTTTTAACTCACCTATCACATAGTGACATGGTTAGCTTTTGTGACCGCTCGATGTCCAAAAGACATCTCCTGAATGGGTGAACGGATTTTGAAATAATTTACAGAAATGTTCCTTGGGTAACCATCTACCAAAATTGCCTAAATGGTTTTGGTCTGCTGAACAAGATGGCTGCCAGAGCTAAAAATAGAAAAAAAAGGTGATTTCAAAATAATTCCACAGGAATATTCCTTGGGTGATCCTGTACCAAAATTACCCAAACTGTTTTGCTCGGATGAACAAGATGACCACCAGAGCTAAAAACAGAAAACATTTTCTCGTCTGACAATAATATACTCAATATACTCCTCTTAAACCGGTGAATGGATTTTGAAATAATTTTTCAGGTGTGTTTCTTGGATGACGATTTAACAAAATTGCCTAAATGGTTTCGCTCTGCCAAACAAGATGGCCACCAGAGCTAAAAATAAAATAAAAAAACAGAACAAACAAAATCCCTTAAAATGCCATCTCCTCCTATGCCATGGACCCAATTTCAAAATATTTGACCAAAATTGCCCAAACTGTTCCGCTCGGATGAACAAGATGGCCACCAGAGCTAAAACAGAAAAAAAAATCTTTAAACAACTTCATCTCCTTAACCAGTGGACAGGTTTCGAAATAATTTTACATGGGTGACCTTCAACAAAAATTGCCTAAACGGTTCGGGTCTGCTGAACAAGATGGCCACCAGAGCTAAAAATAGAAACAAAAACCTTAAAACGATATCTCCTCCTAGGCCACTGGCCCCATTTCAAAATAATTTCACAGAAATATTCCTTGGTTGACCCTCTACCAAAATTGCCCAAACAGTTTCACTCTGATGAACAAGATGGCCACCAGAGCCAAAAATAGAAAACATCTTCTTGTCTGTCAACAATATACTTAAAAGACACCTCCTCCTGAACTGGTGAACAAATTTTGAAATAATTTTATAGGAATGTTCCTTGGGTGACCCTCTAGCAAAACTGCCCATATTGTTCCGCTCGAATGAACAAGATGGCCACCAGAGCTAAAGATAGAAAACAGCTTCCTATCTGTCAACATTATATTTAGAAGATATCTCCTCCTAAACTGAGGAATGGATTGTGAAATAATTTTACAGGAATATTCCTTGGGTGACCCTCTACCAAAATTGCCAAAACCGTTCCGCTCGGAAGAACAAGATGGCTGCAAGAGCTAAAAATAGAAAACATCTCGTCTGTCAACAATATACTTAAAATACATCTCCTAAACCAGTGAACAGATTTTTAAATAATTTTTCAGAAGTGTTCCTTGGGTGAACATCCACGAAATTTGCCTAAACTGGGTCGCTGGAATAAACAAAATGGCCACCAGAGCTAAAATTAGAAAACATCTTGTCTGTCAACATCATACTTAAAAGAAATCTCCTCCTTAATCGGTGAACGGATTTTGGAATTATTTTACAGAAATATTCCATGGGTTACCCTCTACGAAAACTGCCCAAGTGTTCGGATGAACAAGATGACCACCAGAGCCAAACATAGAAAACGTCTGCCAACTTTATACATAAAAAAGTCATCTCCTCATAGACCGGTCAACAGATTTTGGAATGATTTTACAGGAATGTTCCTTGAAGGCCCTTCTACCAGAATTGCATAAATGGTTCTGGTCTGCTGAACAAAATGGCCACCAGATCTAAATGTAGAAAAGCCTTAAAACGACGTCTCCTCCAAGGCCAATGGCCCAATTTAAAAATAATTTCAGAGGCACATTCCTTAGGTGACTCTCTACCAAAATTGCTCGAAACATTTCAGAGCTAAAAATAGAAAAAACATTAAAACAATTTCTCCTCCTTAACAAGTGGAAGGAATTTGAAATGATTTCACAGGAATCTTCCTTACCTTACATGACCCTCTACAGAATTGCTTAAACCGCTTCGCTTAGATGAACAAATGGCTGCCAGGGCTAAAAATAGAAAAATCTTTTTATGTCTTCTGCTCTATAATCAGTGCATGGATTTTGAAATGAGTTCACAGAAATGTTTTTAGCTCACCTGTCATGTAGTGACAAGGTGAGCTTTTGTGATCACTTTTCGTCCATCGTCAGTGCGTGTGTGCGTAAACTTTTTCTTTAAATGACATCTCCTCCTAAACCACTGATCGGATTTTGACCAAACTTTACTGGAATGATCCTTAGGTGGTCCCCTTTCAAAGTTATTCAAATGGTTCTGGTCCGTTGCACATCTAGGTCACAGTAGCTAAAAATAGACTTTTTTAACGAAAACTTTAAAAATCTTCTTCTCTGAAACCGCAAGGCCCAGTTCTTGGATATTTGGTATGAAGCTTCATGTAGTGGACCTCTACCAAGATGGTTCAAATTATAGCCCTGGGGGCCAAAATGCCCCCACCCCCGGGGCCTTTGGTTTTACATAGGCTTATATAGGGAAAATCATTAAAAAAACTTCTTCTCTGAAACCACAAGGCCCAGGTCTTTAATATTTGGTGTGAAGCTTTACCTGGTGGACATAGGCTTATATATAGGGAAAATCTTTAAAAATCTTCTTCTCTGAAACCGCAAGGCCTAGATCTTTGATATTTGGTGTGAAGCTTCATCTAGTGGACCTCTATCAAGATTGTTCAAATTATAGCCCTGGGGGCCAAAATGCCCCCACCCGGGGGGCCTTTGGTTTTAAATAAGCTTATGTAGGGAAAATCATTAAAAAATCTTCTTCTAAACCACAAGGCCCAGATCTTTGATATTTGGTGTGAAGCTTCATTTAGTGGACCTCTTTCAAGATTGTACAAATTATAGCCCTGGGGCCGAAAATGTCACCGCCCAGGGAGCCTTTGGTTTTACCTAAGCTTATGTAGGGGAAATCTTTAAAACTTTTCTTCTTTGAAACTGCAAGGCCCAGGTCATTGATATTTGGTGTGAAGCTTAATGTAATGGCCCTCATTCAAGATTGTACAAATTATAGCCCTGGGGCCGAAAATGTCCTCACCCTCGGACCCTTTGGTTTTTCATAGGCTTATATAGGGAAAACCTTTAAAAAGCTTCTTGTCTGAAACCAGAAGGCCCAGGTCTTTGATATTTGGTATGAAGCTTCATCTAGTGGACCATTACCAAGTTTGTTGAAATTATAGCCCTTGGGCCTAGAATGTACTAGAGACACTAATTCTCAGGTGAGCGATTCAGGGCCCTCTGGGCCCTCTTGTTTTGGCTTACCGTCAACTAAAATTGCTCAAATCCTGCACTACACCTCATATTACCTATCATTTCATATGTACAATATGGATCATGTGAGCGATTCAGGGCCATCATGGACCTCTTGTATTTATATTTTTGAGCCAGCGCATGACAAAACCTACAAGAAGTCTTGAGCAACCAGCGAAGACTCAGATCAGCCTACACATCCGTGCAGTCTGATCAGAGTCTTTGCTGATTGCATGTACAGCTGGCCTTTGTTCACAGGTTTGACTGGACCTGCTATAGGCCAATATCTATGCAAAAGGTCTTGTCATAGTGGACGGGTGCGCAGGTTGATTTGAGTCTGTGCTGGTCAAATAGTCTTATTGTAGGTTTTGTGATGTGCCGGCTCTTTTATTTCTGATTATCTGAAGGGTTAAGAAACTTATAGTAAGTGTTCAAGATGTTATATTTTTTTGCAAGTACAGTCAGTCCTCACTAACCAACATTTGATATATCCATATTGAAAAAAAGAAAACTTGTAAAAATTGCAGTTTCAGTGGAGTGGATCCGTAGCTCACAATGAGACAGATAATTGAGATATTCAGTAATTGAGATATGCCAGAATATTGCATTTAATACTGCAAGAAGTAAATGTTTAATCGGTGTCAGAGGCGATTCTAACAAATGTCCACAAAATTTGTTTCTTTGGTATCCTAGGCAACTTGGCTTGCAATTAAACTTCTGCCATGCTAATTTATATTTCCTTGTGTTACAGGAGATCTGTGTTGGTATCCTTGGTAACATGGCTTGTAATTAGACTGCTGCCCAGCTTATTTATATTTCCTTGTGTTACAGGAGATCTGTGTTGGTATCCTTGGTAACATGGCTTGTAATTAGACTGCTGCCCAGCTTATTTATATTTCCTTGTGTTACAGGAGATCTGTGTTGGTATCCTTGGTAATATGGCATGTGACCAGACTGTGTGTAAAAGTATGTCAGAGAAACAGAAACTGATGTAAGAACATATTACTTAACTCTTAAGATGTCAGTCACAGCAGTTGTCACCTGCTTTGTTGTCTGCCAGTCATTGTTGCAGACTGTGTGGATCCAGATCAGGCAGATCCTCAAGGCTCCATGCTGTGCCTGTTTGCAAAAATATTCTGACGTCCTTTGCAAGAACATGCAGCAGTGGCATAAACAGATGACCTTTTTCTGATGCAGTTTTTCAAAGCGTCTTAAGGGCTGTTACTATAAACAAAAATTAGTATGCACAATGTACATAATCTTAACCCATTTGGTACCAGAAAACCCAAAACGGGTACCGGGGTAAACAGTGCAGGCCCAAATCAGACGGCGGCGTCTGATCAGGGCCTCCACTGTTTGCTAAAAGTTCAGTCATTTTCCAAATCAATTTTGATGAAAACAGAACCTGACACCCCCTTAATTTTGAAATGAACTCCTGCTATATATAAGGTGGCAGACTGCATTTGGTACAAAAAGGGTTAAATACCCCCTCTGGGCTAATTCAGCAGACAATGACAACCGAAAACAGGATACAGCGGAACATAGGAGACAATTTGCATGTAAAGTCAAATCCTGTTTTCTGAAAAAAATATTTCAAAATGTCTACTAAAAATATCCAGCATACCGAGTGTTTATACACTAACAATACTTGAAGTAAGAATAGGGTTAGTGAGCTTGCACAAATGGGAGACCAGGCAAAAAAGCAAGCTGCAATTTTCATCACTTACTAGGGTTTAAAGAGCGGTCTGATTGCATCACTGTTTTTATGTCAAAGCCTGCCCCAGTAATAGTGATGCATTCAGACCACTCTATAAACCCTAGCAGTTTCTTTGGGCAGTTGGGCTTGAGATGTCATTTCATCTCCGCCTCGGTTCAAAGTCCCACAAAGTCAAAAGCAACCTCTCCAAAATGACCTAAATAGTGTCATCAGGGACAAAAAACCTCAATACAAACAAACAAAAACTCTAGCAAGTTCGAAAAATGTCTTTATCTGGCATTGTTGCTAAAGTTTTGCAGTTTCTTTTCCAAACGCAAATGTGGCAGGATCTAGAAATTATCAAAATTGATTGTTTTATGAGTAACTTTATAAATACTGTAGTCATTGCTACTTCTACTACTTTTCCTATGTTATTAGGAAGTCAGGGGAACTGAGTGTCTTTGAACCTTTACCTCTCTCTGAGTTATACCAGCAAACAACAAATTGATATTTCTTACTTCCCAGAAAACAGGTTTTGACATTTCATGCAAATTGTCTCCATGTGAGACAATTTGCATGAAATGTCAAAACTTGTTTTCTGGGAGAGAAAAAAATGAAATGTCATCTACAGAAGTTTTGATTCAGATTGTATTAAAGAGGTAAAGCCACATTTTTCCATGTTTTCAAGAGTGAAAAGCAAACTAAAAGCCTAAAGGCTAAAAGGTTGCCTTTGGAAACAAAGAACACATAAAAGAATGAAAATCGGAGACATGGTTTTATTGAGTCTCTTCATACACAGCAATATAGTTTTCAAGGCTGCATACGCCTCCTAGCACTGGCTTAAGTGAGATTCGATTTTCAAAGTAACCAGAATGGGCTCAAATGATCCCAAAGGAAAAGAAAATATCATCTGCTCTATGATTAAGCACGGGGAGATTTTCACGGCCGCCACACGGCAGTTGGCTGAAAGGTTAAGCAAGTCAAAAATATGGCTACTTGCTGATTCAAGCAAGTGGTCAAAAAGTTAATTTGAACCTTGATATGTATCTGTTTTCTTTTCACAGAGAAATAGTGCTGTTGCTTCTGGAGTCCAGAGATCCTCCGACGCTTGTTGAGACAACGAGACTTATCTACACGTCTGTTTCTAATACTACCCGTGGTCCCTGGTTGAGTGCGATTCAGAGGTCAGAGGAAGTGTTAGGTCATCTGCTGTTCATATTCCAGAGTTCAACTAACTGTAAGGGCTTTGATTGTTGATTGATTGTGTTGGGGTTTAAGGGGAATGGGAACACCTTCAGGGGAGGCAACTCCTGCAAAAGTGTTTTTGTCTCCCCTGTCAATAGGGGTCAATTCTTAAAGGAAAGAATCTTCCCTTTAATTCTTTCCTTTAGGAGTTGACAACTTTTTTCCGTGGGACTGGGCTTATAGAAAATCGAGCAGGAAGTCCCAAAAGTTGCCTCCCTTTGAAAAATGGCTGAAAAAACTGTTCCTATTCTCCTTAAGGACTCGTCAACCCTTGTGGGTCATTTTACTTTGTCTCCCAAAGTAAGGGAGAAAAGAGCTAGAAATAGTAGAGGAATGAAAGTGGGACAGGAGAGAAAGAGGAAAATGAATGGAAGCAAAGAAACAGAAGAATTAAAAGTATTCTCCCTCTACCCTTACCTACTACAACGAAAGCAGGCCTTTTCCAACTGTTTATCAGTATTCGTTGGATGCCCTGGTGATGTAAGATACACAACACCTTTGTCTTGACCAGCCAAGCACAACTGTAAGGGGTCACCCCCACCCATCTGGGCTTGGAGAAATAGGTTGGGCTGCATGGTGCTTCCATGCAAAGCTGAAACTGACCACAGAGGAGTACTGGTAAACCGCTTAGAAGGACTAATCCTGCCCAGGTAAAGTGATGTGAGTCAGACCGGCCAGTGCATATAAGCCTTTTGGTTTCATTGGGCTGCAGGGCTAGAGAAGTCATTTTATCTCAGTGTCGGGTAAAAGTCCCACAAATTGGAAGTAGCATATCCAAAATGACCTAAATAGTGTTGACGGGGACATTAACCCTCAAATCAAACAAAACAACTTTTAGGGGAAAATTTCTGTTTTGTTAGTAGTGAATATCATAGGATATCAGGGGCCAGTTTTTCAAAAGTAAGAAATTGTTAAAATGTTGATCATTTAATATGGCAAATGTACTATTACAACAACGCAACCGGCAAGTTAGCACTAGGCCTTCTCTCAGACGCACTTTTGATGTTGTTTGAGACGAATATCAAATACGTGCCGAAAGCTTTGTAGCACTGTTTTGAACTCCATCACGTGCTTCTGAACTGGTATTTGAGATGATTGACAACCGTCTTTGAATGTTAAAAGCGTGGGCGGGACAATAGCGCTGTCACTTTATGTTACAATCGATTTTCAATACTGCTGAAAAGGAGATTGTGGATACTCGTTAAAACATCGAAGAGGTTCTAACTAGCAGTACCCACAATCTATAGTCTGCTCAAAAAAGAGATTGTGGATACTCGTTAAAACCTCGATGTGGCGACAGGGCTTGAGATGTCATTTCATCACAATGTCTGGTAAAAGTCCCACAAAATCAGAAGCAACGTCTCCAAAATGACCTATACGTACAGTTGTGTGTATTTCTGCTCAAAATATTGATTGTGGATGCTCGTATCGCCTCATCAAAGGATGGGTCTCCCTAAACTTTTTTTTGGCCTCTTAACGATTTTGTTTATTTCTGGCTTATTGTTAGCATACATATGCCTAATTATTTGGAACATATGTGGTTTTGGTATTTAAGCAGTTTTTTCTGAGTTACAGGCTCTTTAAAGTGGGTGGGGTAACTCCACAAAGTTTTGACATGTATTTTGTGTCTCATTTAAAGGTAGAAAAATAGTACCATACATGACACGTTATTATATAAAATGACAGGTGACGGTCTAACTCTATGTTTTGTCACAAGTTTTTTCACCAAAATTCACTTCTTGAGGGGAAAAATATGGTTTAAGGAACCTTGGGTCATTTTTGAGATTTTTTAACAGTAAAGTTCTTTTTTTTTTTCTTATATCTTCGGTATACATTAACCTATAATTGTGAAACTCCTACCATGCAAGCATACTGATGAGGCAATATAACTCAAATGATCATTTGAGATGTTGACCTATATTTCACGGTTGAATGAACATTCTTATTTCACGTTTATAGGTTAGATTATTGTTTCCATCAGTTCAAGAGTTTAGATATTTCTGGCATATGAATAAACAGGCGATGAGTTTAAACATATTTAAATCAAACGAAAAAAAAAACACAACAGAAATGTGTCCAAAGTACACAGATGCCCCCGCCTGTTTGATTTTGCCAATATAGCTGCATGACCCCTGGGAGACACACTAGCATCAGATATATATATGTTCAGGATGGGTATCTGAATATTTTCTAAGATATTTGGATTTTGATGATATGAAATGGGCAGGACAGGGGGCTCGGGCATTATTGTGTGTGTCATTGAATGCATCTGACCATAAACAACATCAAATAAAAAAGGTTGGAATCTGAACAGTTTCTGAGATACATATTATTTTACATTTTCTTTGGTCCAATCAAATAGCCCCGCCCCAGACAGAATCAGTGACCATAAACATGCTAAACAGTTATGAGCTGCAGGAGAAATGCAGACATAAATGTGCACCTAAACGTGAACCTGGTTATGAATGTAATAATGTGTGACATAGTACGCACATACGAACATAACATCACATCGAAAAAATATATATGCCTCACTCACTTCTTCCTTTGGCATGCAGGGATATAAGAAAGGTCTGCTTGAATATCTTAAATAATCCCACTTCAAGAGCACATCTAAAAGAATGTGGTACACCTAAGTGAAGACACAGGCATATACATTTGAAAATGGTTGTTCACAACTGTATTCTGACATGCTTTGCGCATACCGAATCAAATTAATCTACAGAAGAATAGCTTTCATCGTCACCTGAACTTGAGCTTGTGCCTCTTTTTGAACAGCATCTGTTACACTGTTCATATACTGTGACTTCAACGATTTTTTACTGACTTTGGCTGATGGCCTTAAAACCGAGGTTCTTTAACACAGAAGGGATATGGACACAGCAATCAAATACCTCGTCACCATTTTTTTCATTTGCACTGCCACCCTATTATGGACACTAGTCCAGGGCCTTCCTTAATCCTTAGATTGTATTCCCTGTCTCCCTCTCTATCTATGCATTTCAGGTATTAGACAAGGAGACCCTTTATCTGCTTTTATGTTTCCACTATTCATTAAAGATGTTACCTTACTTTGAAGATACATCTAATGATAATGCTGCTGTTGTACTTAACATGATACAATGAATGATGCTGCAATATAGGAAAACATTCTGGGCAATTGAATTGTTAGCTTGACTAACAAACTGACTGATCTATGATTATTTACAGGAACAGTAATATTGAGAGTAATGTTTAGTTCTGCCATTCTCTCTTTCTCTTTAGAACAATAATAATAATAATAATAATAATAATAATAATATAAAGAAGACAATAAGTAGAAGAAAAACATTTTGTTCACAGTTATAGTGTACTCCAGGTGTTCTGCAAGGTAAGTTGGGTGGTTGAGTCTGCCAATGGCCGAATCAAAAAAAGGAAGGCACTTCCAAATGTAATGTCAAACTCCCACATACCTTGCATTGGTGACTACGTCAGAATCGTTTGTTAAATGCATTTAGGCCTGTTCTTGTTAAGAATTCTGAATCTGATGAGGTTCTTGCAAAACGTATGCTACAACTTGCCAAGTTACCAGTTAAGTTAAAGACAAGGTAGAGAAAAAGGGTTGGGACATTCGTGCAAAGGCTCCATGGAAAGCTATTG
This sequence comes from Lucinisca nassula, assembly GCA_963580285.1. Lineage (NCBI taxonomy): Eukaryota > Metazoa > Mollusca > Bivalvia > Lucinida > Lucinidae > Lucinisca > Lucinisca nassula. Next base: position 34,725,101 of record OY757021.1, on the reverse strand, counting down.
ATGATGCCAACCTCGAAGACTTCCCACAATTAACGGAAGCAGAGCTGAGAGACATGACCATGGGCATATACCAATTAAAACAGGCCGATTCGTATACAGACGAACACACTACTGAAGCCGGTCAGTATGAGATAATGATTCACAAGGAGGAGGATGGAATTTTGAAAGCCCAAATAAAATCAAGGTAGTTGTCTGCTGTGCCCATATCGCTTCCGTGTTGTGGTATCTAGGTTTTCACCGCCATCAGCCGAAGTCAGAGCGAGAACAGTCATTCAAGTCACAGTATATGAACAGTCTTACAGATGCTGCACAAAAAGATTGGGACAGCTCAATTTCAGGTGACGATGAAAGCGATTCTTCAATAGATTAACTTGATTCAATAATTAGATATGTTGATTTTTTAGATTCCAACCTTTTTTATTTGCTGTTGTTTATAGTAGACACACTCAATGACATATATCTTGAGACCCATACAATCATGCCCCAGCCCCCTGCCCTGCCAAGTTCATATCATCAACATCCAAAATATTGAGATACCCACCCATGAACATATATATCTGATGCTAATACATATTCAATGACACATACATGTACAATGTGTCCCCAGGGGTCATGCAGGCATATTAGCTAAGCCAAAAAGGCGGGGGCATCTGGGTACTTTTTACACATTTCTATTGTTTTTTTTTTTTTCATTTTATTTAAATATGTTTAAACCCATCGCCTGTTTATCCAAATGCCAGAATTATCTAAATAAAAATCAAAAATGAGTTCCTTTAAGAACAATGAAAATATTCATAAGAAGGAAGATGGGTCATACTACGTAGTTTCGGCTAATAAAGCCTCATCAGTGACCCTGTAATGATCCGGCAACGACAGCCAGAGGAAGCATACTGCAATTTTGCGAATTTCGAATAGGCAGTCGATTCAAAGACTGATATTAATCAAAATGAGGTCCAAATAATTAAAAACCTGTCTAGAATTTGAGTCTAAACTAATAATTTATTTCTGATTTCTCAGAATATTCACACTGATCTCAAAGGACCAAAAGTAAAATATAAACTGCACTATGGTTGATGTACGGGGAGACGTTTTACAACCGCCACACGTAAACTCTTGAACTGATGGACACAAAAATCAAACCCATTAACATGAAATAAGAATGTTCATTCAACCGTGAAATATAGGTCAACATCTCAAATGATCATTTGAGTTACATTACCTAATCAGTATGCTTGCATGGTAGGAGTTCCACCACTATAGGTTAATGTATACCGAAGATATAAGAAAAAAAAAGAACTTTACTGTTAAAAAATCTCAAAAATGACCCAAGGTTCCTTAAACCATATTTTTCCCTAAAAATGTGAATTTTGATGAATAAACTTGTGACAAAACATAGAGTTAGACCTTTCCCTGTCATTTTATACAATAACGTGTCATGTATGGTACTATTTTTCTACCTTTAAATGAGACACAAAATACATGTCAAAACTGTGTGGAGTTACCCCACCCACTTTAAAGAGCCTGTAACTCAGAAAAAACTGCTTAAATACCAAAACCACATATGTTCCAAATAATTAGGCATATGTATGCTAACAATAAGCCAGAAATAAACAAAATCGTTAGGAGGCCAAAAAACCCCCTTTAATAGGGAGACCCGTCCTTTTTCTTATTTCTGCTCAAAATATAAATTGTGGATACTCGTTAGTATCGCCTAATCGAGGCGGTTCTAACGAGTACCCACAATCTATATTATGAGCAGAAATAAGAAAAGTAAGATGTACCTCTGTAAACTCCGGTTATTCTATATATAGAAGTGGGGTTCCAGGGGGTCAAAATTATATAGGCATATTTTCGTGAAGTGGCCAAGCATGCACTCGACAGTGAATCAAGCGTGGTAGCGCAATGGTTAGTGCACTTGCCTGTGATGCTAGAGACCCCCGGTGTGATTCCCGGCAGAGGTAATAAAACTGCGGTGTCCGAACATGCTCCGGATGAATGCAACAAAGTACACCATCCTCCGCATCGGGACCTTAATTTCGGATCCCCTACACATGCAGGGAGGCCCATCCTGTGCAGGTTAAAGATTTCTGCCATTATTACACGATTACTGTGTATGCTTTCATCCTGCAAACATGGAGCGTCAAATGTGACCTGGAAACGCTCCAATATTCATTTGACCGATCACAGAAATAATTTTTGTGTTGTTTGAATTGAGGTTTAACGTCCCGTCAACACTGTTTAGGTTTGTTTTGTTTGTTTGATTTCTGGTTTAACGTCCCCGTCAGCACTTTATAGGTCATTTTAGAGACGTTGCTTCCATTTTTTTGGGACTTTTACCAGACATTGAGATGAAAAGGCATCACAAGCCCTGTCGCCCAATGAAACCAATAGGGTTTATAAGCGTGGACGGTCTGACTCGCACCGCTTTGCCTGGGCAGGCTTAGATCCTCTTAAGCGGTTTACCAGTACTCGTGTGCAGTCGGTTTCAGCTCTGCGTGGAAGCATCATGCAGCCCATGTATTTCTTCAAGCCCCGATGGGCGGGGGCCGCAACACTGTATAGATCATTTTGCAGACGTCGCTTCTAATTTCGTGGGACTTTTACCAGACATTGAGATGAAATGACATCTCAAGCCCTGTCGCCCAATGAAACCTATAGGGTTTATACACATGGACGGTTTCCAGCCGTGGATTCTTTATTACGCCAGTATTTAGCTCACCTGAACCGAAGGCTCATGTGAGGTATTAGTATACCACGAGCCGGCGTCCGTCGTCCGTCGTCGTCCGTCGTCCACACTTTCAAAGAAGTATATCTCCGGAACCAGTGGGCCAATCTTGATCAAATTTCATGTGAAGCATTATCAGGTAGGGGGAAAGGCTGCATACTGTTTTCAGGCAGATCGGATTGGAACTCTGGTTGCCACGGCAACAAATAGCTCCCATAGACTTAACATAGGAAAAAGTTTGTCATCACTCTAGCTCCGTCAATTTTTTTCTGATCGTCTTCATTCTTGCAGATAACGAGGACAGGCATGAAATCTCGATCAAGTTCGATTTTGGGCTGAATCGCATTATTCACTCAGGAGTTACGTGCCCTTGAGTGTTAGGAAAAAGCTTGTCATCACTCTAGCTCCGTCAATTTTTTTCTGATTGACTTCATTCTTGCAGATAACGAGGACAGGCATGAAATCTCGATCAAGTTCGATTTTGGGCTGGATCGGATTATTCACTCAGGAGTTACGTGCCCTTGAGCGTTGAAAAAATTGCCTATTGACTTAACATTGGGAGAATGTTGTCATCACCGTAGCTGCTTCAATTATTTTCAGATTGGCTTTATTCTTGCAGATAACCAGCACAGCCATGAAATCTCGGTCAAGTTCGATAACTGGCAGAATCGGATCATTCACTTAGGAGTTACCTGCCCTTGTGTGTTTTTGCATTAGGGTTAATGGGAATTTCAAAAATGTAGATCTTAAAGACTACTTGGCCAACTTTGATCAAATTTCATGTGTCACATTATTGGGCAAGTGGAAAGGATTCATTAGGTTTTCAGGCAGATCTGAGTGGAACTCTGGTTGCCATGGCAACATCTAGCTCCCATAGACTTCACATAGGAAAAAAGCTTGTCATCACTCTAGCTCCGTCAATTTTTTTCTGATCGACTTCATTCTTGCAGATAACCAGTACAGGCATAAAATCTCGGTCAAGTTCGATTTTGGGCCGAATCGGATTATTTGCCTTGGAGTTACCTGCCCTTGAGCATAAAAAAATACGTTGTGACCACGATAGCAACTTTATTTTTATTCAGATCAGCTTCAAACTTGTCGACTTCATTCTTGCAGATAATAAGGACAGGCATAAAATCCCGGTTAAGTTCGATTTTGGGCAGAATCGGAATATTGACCTCGGAGTTACGTGACCTTGAGCGACAAAAAATTTGCCCATAGACTTAACATAGGGAAAATGTTGTGACTACGATAGCGACTTGAATTTTTTTCAGATCAGCTTCAAACTTGCAGGTAACAAGGACAGACATAAAATCACGGTTAAGTTCGATTTTGGGCCGAATCGGATTATTTGCCTTGGAGTTACCTGCCCTTGAGCATGAAAAAATACGTTGTGACCACGATAGCAACTTTATTTTTATTCAGATCAGCTTCAAACTTGCAGGTTACGAGGACAGGCATAAAATCCCGGTTAAGTTCGATTTTGGGCCGAATCGGAATATTGACCTCGGAGTTACGTGACCTTGAGCGACAAAAAATTTGCCCATAGACTTAACATAGGGAAAATGTTGTGACTACGATAGCCACTTGAATTTTTTTCAGATCAGCTTCAAACTTGCAGGTAACGAGGACAGACATAAAATCTCAGTTAAGTTAGATTTTGGGCCGAATCGGATTATTTGCCTTGGAGTTACCTGCCCTTGAGCATAAAAAAATACGTTGTGACCACGATAGCAACTTTATTTTTATTCAGATCAGCTTCAAACTTGCAGGTAACGTGGACAGGCATAAAATCTCAGTTAAGTTCGAATCGGAATATTGACCTCGGAATTACATGACCTTGAGCGACAAAAAATTTGCCCATAGAATTAACATAGGGAAAATGTTGTGACTACGATAGCGACTTGAATTTTTTTCAGATCAGCTTCAAACTTGCAGGTAACGAGGACAGACATAAAATCTCGGTTAAGTTCGATTTTGGGCTGAATCGGATTATTTGCCTTGGAGTTACCTGCCCTTGAGCATAAAAAAATACGTTGTGACCACGATAGCAACTTTATTTTTATTCATATCAGCTTTAAACTTGCAAGTAACGAGGACAGGCATAAAATCTTGGTTAAGTTCAATTTTGGGCCGAATCGGAATATTGACCTCGGAGTTACGTGACCTTGAGCGACAAAAAATTGGCCCATAGACTTAATTAGGGAAAATGTTGCGACTACGATAGCGACTTGAATTTTTTTCAGATCAGCTTCAAACTTGCAGGTAACGAGGACAGGCATAAAATCTCGGTTAAGTTCGATTTTGGGCCGAATCGGAATATTGACCTCGGAGTTACGTGACCTTGAGAGACAAAAAAATTTGCCCATAGACTTAACGTGGGGAAAATGTTGTGACAGAAGTAGCGACTTGAATTTTTAGCTCACCTGAGCCAAAGGCTCCAGTGAGCTGATAGTATACCAAGGCTCCGGAGTCTGTCGTCCGTCCATCCGTCGTCCACACTTTCAATGAAGCATATCTCAGAAGGCAGTCGACCAATCTTGTTTAAATTTTATGTGTAGCACCATTGGGCAAGGGGAAAGGCTGCATTAGGTTTTGGAGCTAGTCTGGTTCATTTGTTCCTTCATTCTTCTTTCTCTCCATATAGAGATAATAGACCAATGTTAAATTTTTAAATCAAAGATTTCTCAGGAACTATAAAAGCTAGAAGCATCAAATTTGGTATTCAATAGAATAATGATGACTTATTTTGTGTAAGAGACATTGGGCTTTCTCAGCTTATTTGTTCATCTGTTCTTTCATTCTTCTTTCTCTGCATTTTGACCAATGTTAAATTTTCGTCAAAGATTTCTCAGGAACTATAGAAGCTAGAAGTCTCAAACTTGGAATGCAATGCAATAATGATGACTTATATCCTGTAAGGGTCAATGGGCTGGATTCTATTAGCAGATTTAGTAGTCAAGTCTGTGAATTGTTAAAACTTTAAGTTCCTCAGGTGAGCGGTTTAGGCTCATTGAGCCTCTTGTTTTCTCTTGTCGCGATTAGTTTGTAAATGACAGCGAGAGCTCAGTTGATGTCTCGGTTATTTAGGCTGGTGTGTATTGTCAATCGCGACTGCAAAAAAAATTGACAGGTCAACTCTTGCGACACTCGGTGTGCTGTGACAAATCAAGCAGCTGATTTACACTTATTCAATGTTTTGCTTCCCGGATTTTTGTACACACACTTGGATTATCAGTAATTTGATTGTTGCATAATTAAAGAAAGCGATCATTACCTATATTATGATAAAAGAACAGAATCGTCGATATTGCGATTCCCTATCTAACACCATTATCCATACCATCAACAAATAACAAAATGCGTTAAACTGGCAAATAAAATCTATTTTTGGCTATTAAACTTTAAAAATAGAATAACCAAACTAATCATAACTGAAGTTAATTTTGTCAGATGTATTAGTTTGAATTTTAAAAATTGATTTGAAAATAAACATTTTTTGTGTGCAAGTTCGCCATTGCGACTGACTGGAGAAATGACCCGAATTACATATGGTTCAAGCCCCAAAGTCTTTCGGATCCTTACGAGACACATGTTCATGGTGCTGCCTAACACAACAGCCTATAATACTGGCACAGCATGCAACGCTTCAGATGTCTGTTAACTTTAGCCATACAGTCCCTAAGCCTGCCCTGGCGAGTTGGACCATCCAAGCATATAAACCATTTCACTGGGATTGAAATGTCATTTTATCTAACTGTTGGGTAAAATTTCACACAAAACTAGAAGTAATGTCTCAAAAATGACCTAAATAATGTTAATGGGGATGTTAAACCTCAAATCAAGTAAACAAACTTTCTAACAGAAACGCAGAAATATTGGTCAATTAAAGTCTGTTATTGGTGACATGAAATCTGAGGAGAATGACTTGGCAGATTTTCCACCATTTTTCAATAGGGGACAACTTTCGGAACTTCCTGTTTGCTTTTCTATAAGCTTTGTCCCACGAAATAGTGATATACTCTAAAAGGAAAGAATTTGCTCCTCAGGAGCAAATTCTTTCCTTTAAGAGTTGACCCTTATTGACATGGGAGACTAAAATACGCTTGAAGGAGTTGCCTCCCCTGAAGGTGTATGCATTCCACTTAAAGTCTCAAAAAATATTTGCCACTTAATTGCTTGACTCCAGGGTTAGTAAAATATTTGGGCGGATTTTTGCGTGCTCCCAGGAGACCTTATGGGTCCAGCCTTTTAAAGTTTGAAACCTTCCTCACAACTGGACAAAAATGGGCAGTTAAAAAGAGAAGAAACCCAGAAAAACCAACAAGTCTTAACCCTTATCCTGCTGAATAAATAAATTCAGCCACAGCCATTGCTGCCTGCCAAACATTAAAATTTCTTAACATTATTCACAAGCTGCATGACAAACAGTGTAGGACCTCATCTCTGTTTGCAAAAGTAGGGGTTGTTATGGGTTATATTATACACTAAAGCCACTTTTTAACTGAGATTCCTGTTGTGCCCATTTCTGTTTGTTTGTTTGATTTGAGATTTAACGTCCCCTTCAACACTGTATAGGTCATTTTGGAGATGTTGCTTTCAATTTTGTGGGAGTTTTACCCGTCATTGAGATGAAATGACATCTCAAGCCCTGTCACCCAATGAAACCAATAGGGTTTATAAGTATGGGCGGGCTGCCTCGCATCCCTTTGCACGGGCAGGCTAAAATCCTCTAAGCGCTTTACCAGTACTCGTGTAGTCTGCGTAGAAGCCTCATGCAGCCCATCTATTTCTTCAAGCCCCGATGGGCGGGGGCCGACAATTTCTGTATGTATTGGAATTGCACAAAGAGGATAAATTACAAGGATTCGTGTAAAAAATACATTCAAATCAATCAAATCTTTTAGTCACTCTGATTACAACTAAATGTAATTACAAGAGGAGTGATACAAACGTTGCAACGTTCTGCGGCAAAGTATAAGTAAAAAAAAAAATAAAACACATACAAAACAAAACAACCAGAGGGCATCATTAAATTTTACGAGATGAAATCAGTACTTACTCTGTCTCTCTGTCTGTCTCTCTCTCTCAGTGTGTGTGTGTTTTGAGCACGCAACGGTGAAACAGCACCGAATCTATGGCATTGTGTGCTTCGAGTTAGTCAATCAACAAAAATCAAATCAAATTTATTTCTCTCAGCATCGCGAAAACACGCCTATACATATACCGGTACACTGCAAACCCCATCGACGAAGAAAAGAAATTGGTGACAATTTTCCAAGCTCTGCCCAAAACACAGACCGCGGGTGCCCGCACGAACCGTCTTATCGATGCGGCTCTAACGAGCACCCCCAATCCAGCCCCAGAGCAGAAACAAGAAAAATAAGGTTTACCCTCTGTAAACTCCAGTTTTACTGTGTAAAAGTGGGGTTCAAGGAGGCGTTTTTCGCGATGGGTTATACAATATGATAATGAGGAGCAAAACGTTGTGCAAACATACTGTTTCCTGTGACAAACTTATTATTTCATCATTTATTATTATTATTAGCTCACCTGAGCCGAAGGCTCATTGTTGAGCTTATAGGGTGGTCATGCTGTCTGTATGTATGTCAACATTTTCAAACATCTTCTCCTCTGGAACCGCTGGGCCGATTGAAGCCAAATTTCATGTGGGGTCTCAGTGGGAGGGCGGAACGAAAGTTTCTTCGCGGGGTCCAGGTCACATGACCAAGATGGCCGCCATGCCCATATATGGTAAAAACCCTTCAAAAATCTTCTTCGCCGGAACCAGTGGGCCGATTGGCCTGAAACTTGGTATGTAGCATTGGGGACTCGGGCCCATCATATTTTCTTCAAATGATGACCCTTGGATGACCTTGACCAATTTTAGGCCAAGATCAAATTTGGTCGCATAGACTTTTGTATTGGAAAAAGTCAATCCGGGTTTTTTTTGGAAACTATTGCAGCCTGTGATCTGAAAATTAGTAGATGCAGTAAGCTAAATGGGTGGATGAAACCACATGAGTATTCAAGGTCAAGGTCATTCTTTGACCTTTGTTCAAGGTCATTCAGATATGAGAATTAAAACTTATTTTTATCAGAAACCACAAAGCCATTTGTAACGAAATTTCATATGAAAGTTTTTTAGAAAAAGGTAATGACAATTAATCAATATGAATTTGGTCACGTGACCAATATGGCCACCATGCCCATATAAGGTAAAAACCCTTCAGAAATCTTCTTCTCCAGAACCATCGGGCCGATTGGTCTGAAACTTGGTATGTAGCATTAGGGACTCGGGTCCATCATATTTTGTTCAAATGATGACCCTTGGATGACCTTGACCAATTTTAGTCCAAGGTCAAATTTGGTCGCATAAACTTTTGTATGGGAAAAAGTTAAAATTGTGTATTTTTGGAAACTATTTCAGCTTGTGATCTGAAAATTAATAGATGCAGTAAGCTAAATGGGTGGATGAAATTACATGAGTATTCAAGGTCAATGTCATTATTTGACCTTTGTTCAAGGTCATTGAGTTATGAGAATTAAAACTTATTTTTCTCAGAAACAACAAAGCCATTTGTAACGAAATTTCATATGAAAGTTTTTAAGAACATGGAATGACAATTAATCAATATGAATTTGGTCACATGACCAATATGGCCGCCATGCCTATATAAAGTAAAAACCCTTCAAAAATCTTCTTCTCCGGAACCATTGGGCCGATTGGCCTGAAACTTGGTATGTAGCATTAGGAACTCATGCCCATCATATTTTGTTCAAATGATGACCCTTGGATGACCTTGACCAATTTAAGTCCTAGGTCAAATTTGGTGGCTTAGACTTTTGTATGGGAAAAAGTCAAAACCTTGTATTTTTTGGAAACTATTGCAGCCTGTGATCTGAAAATTAGTAGATGCAGTAAGCTAAATGGGTGAATGATTCTACATGAGTATTCAAGGTCAAGGTCATTATTTGACCGTTGTTCAAGGTCATTCAGATATCAGAATTAAAACTTATTTTCTCAGAAACCACAAAGCCATTTGTAACAAAATTTCATATGAAAGTTTTTAAGAACAAGGAAATGACAATTAATCAATATGAATTTGGTCACATGACCCAATATGGCCGTAATGCCCATAATAAGGTAAAGCCCTTCAGTATTCTTCTTCTCCGGAACCAGTGGGTCGATTATCATGCAACTTTGTATGTAGCATTAGGGACTTGGGTCCATCAAAATTTTCTCAAATTATGACCCTTGGATGACCTTGACCAATTTTAGGCCAAGGTCAAATTTGGTTGCATAGACTTTTGTATGGGAAGAAGTCCAAATCGTGTATTTTTTGGAAACTATTGCAGCCTTTGATCTGAAAATTAGTAGATGCAGTAAGCTAAATGGGTGGATGAATCTACATGAGTAGTCAAGGTCATTCTTTGACCTTTGTTCAAGGTCATTCAGTTATTGAGAATTAAAACTTATTTTTCTCAGAAACCACATAGCCATTTGTAATGAAATTTCATATAAAAGTTTTCAAGAACAAGGAACTGACAATTTATCTATATGAATTTGGTCACATGACCAATATGGCCGTCATGTCCATATAAGGTAAAAACCCTTCAGAAATCTTTTTCTCTGGAACCAGTGGGCCGATAATCATATAACTTGGTATGTGGCATTGGGAACTTGAGCCCATGATGGTCACTCCTGAATGACCCTGACCTATTTTAGGCCAAGGTCAAAGTTTTTCGCATAGACTTTTGGATGGGGAAAAAGTCAAAACTGTGTCTTTTTTGAAAATATTGCACCTGGTGATCTGAAAATCGGTAGATACAGTAAGCTAAATTAATGGATGAAATGACATGAGTATTCAAGGTCAAAGTCATTCTTTGATCTTGATTCAAGGTCATGCAGATATGAGAATTAAAACATATTTTTCTCAGAAACCGCTGAGCCATTTGTAACAAAAATTTCATATGCAGCATTGGGGGCTCGGGCTCATCACATATTATTCAAATGCTGACTTTCTGATACCTATTTTACGCCAAGGTCAAATTTGGTCACTTAGATTTTGGGATGGGAAAAAGGTCAAAACCATGTTTTTTTTTCGGAAACTATTGCAGTCTCTGATCTGAAAATTGATAAATGCAGTTAGCTAAATGAGTGGATGAAACAACATGCGTATTCAAGGTCAAGGTCATTCTTTGACCTTGGCCTAAGGCCTTTCAGATATGAAGATTAAAATTTATTTTTAACCAGAACCTCTGTGCCGTTTGTGACCAAATTTTATACTAAGCTCGTAGAAACAAGTAAATGAAGATTTAAATACATGCGTTTGCTCAAATGACCAAAATGACCTTCATGCCCATATAAGGTAAAAACACTTCAGAAATTGTTTACTCCAGAACCAGTGGGCCGATTTTCATTAAACTTGGTATGTAGCATTTGGGATTTGGGCCCACTATAGTTTCTTCAAATGATGACCCCTGGATGGCCATAACCTGTTTTACGCAAAGGTCAAATTTGGTTGCCTATACATTTGTATTGGAGAAAGTAAAAAAAATGTGTATTTTTTGGAAACTATTGCAACCTGTGATCTGAAAATTGGTAGATGCAATAAGCTAAATGAGTGGATAGAACTAAGGTCAATATTATTCTCTGACGTTGTCCCAAGGTCATTCAGATGAAATGAAAATTTATTTTTCATAGAAACCACTACTCCATTTGTAGCCAAATTTCACTTGAAAACTTATAGGAACAAACAAATGAAAATTTATTAATATGAATTTGGTCACATTACTAAAATGGCTGCCATGTCGATATACATGTATACCCTTCGGTTTTTTTTCTTCAAACCAATGGGCCCATTATCAAGTCACAAGACCGAGATTAATACTTGGTAAAAACCCTATAAAATCGTCTTCTCAGAAATGAAATGGCTCCATAAGCTCTCAGCACCCAGGTGAGCGGCTCAGGACCAATGGTCCTCTGGTTTATTTTATCCGACCACACCCATTCCTGACTTTAAACCAATCAGCTAGCTTATGTTATTTCAAACAGTGCAGATCCCGATCAGACTCAGAAGCCATCTGGTCTGGATCTGCACTATGTGCAAAGCTAGTTTTTTTTTTATCAAGAACGGCAAGTTTTGCTCAGACTGGTCCGTATGCAGTAAACTATGTTCCATTCAAAAAATCATAGAGCATGAAACGTGTGAAAAATAAATGGGCCGTTACAAAGCATGTTCTGCACGAGCATGTGTAGTTTGGTAAATGTTAGGACGTGTGGCCAACACGCTAAAGAAAAATATGAATGGGATATTATGTTCACTCCAGAGTGGTAAGTGTAATAAAATATTATAGATGCGTCTCTCTCTCTCTCTCTCTTAACCAGCCAATACACAGGTGTAAACAGATATATTCATTACGAGTACACGCCCATACAAATACACTGCAAACCCTACATCCGAAAAGAACGAATATTTTCCGATGAAAAACTGCTGATATCCGACACAGATCAGGGATACACGTTAGAACCATTGTGTACAAAGTTTTTTTGTGAAAGCAGGGTTAATTTAAAATATTAGATAATAGTAATTTTCTCTAGTATGATAAGCGCTAGGACGTAACAACACTAAATCAAGATTATAGATAAAGGTATCCACATGTATGCAATCAGACCGGACAGTCGTCGGCAGTCGCGAGCGGACGACAAAGGCGAACAGCGCAAAGGGGAAGCGTCCCCGACTGCCACCGGGTGTAGGCTGGGAAAATTGTCCCGGACTGAGATCCAAACTTTTGTTCAAGCCCTAAATTCCACTTTTTATGTAAACAGTGTAGACCCCGATCAGACGCCGATAGAATGACAGGTAGAGTAGCCTATGTCATTAAAAATCCGCGCTTTTTGGTTGTACTTTGACGCCGCGTTCTGTGGCGCCTGATCCGAGTCTCCATTGCTTGCCAAGCCCCTCACAGCAAATATACGCTAACTGGTGATTGATTTTTTACATGACCCGTGGCGTCCAGACAATATTAAATATGGAGCGCGAAGCAGTAGATTTTGACAATCGCTTAGCTCCGCCCTCTCCTGTGGGTTAACCGGTATTGGATGGTGATGTTAAATATTGATTAGCGTTACTTTGACAAACTTGTCACTTGTAACACCTATTCTGGTGTGGCGTGTCAGTGTTTTTAGCTCACCTGTCACGTAGTGACAAGGTGAGCTTTTGTGATCACATTTTGTCCGTCGTCCGTGCGTGCGTGCGTCCGTGCGTGCGTGCGTCCGTGCGTCCGTAAACAATTTGTTGTCCGCACGATAGCATCTTCATTTATGATTTGATTTTAACCAGACTTGCACACAACTTGTAGCCCCATGAGATCTAGGATCCTTTCTTGAACCAGCCATATTCCATCATGTGTTACTGAGTTATGGCCCCTGAAAGGGCAAAAATTGCCTATTTTGGTCTTGTCCGCAGGATAGCATCTTCATTTATGATTTGATTTTAACCAGATTTGCACACAACTTTTACCACCATGAGATCTGGGTTCCTTTCTTGAACCAGCCATATCCCATCATGTGCTACAGAGTTATGGCCCCTGAAAGGGCATAAATTGCCTATTTTGGTCTTGTCCGCACGATAGCATCTTCATTTATGATTTGATTTTAACCAGACTTGCACACAACTTGTACCCCCATGAGATCTAGGTTCCTTTCTTAAACCAGCCATATCCCGTCATGTGTTACTGAGTTACGGCCCTTGAAAGGGCAAAAATTGCCTATTTTGGTCTTTTCCGCACGATAGCATCTTCATTTATGATTTGATTTTAACCAGACTTGCACACAACTTGTACCCCCATGAGATCTGGGTTCCTTTCTTGAATCAGCCATATCCCATCATGTGCTTCGGAGTTACGGCCCCTGAAAGGGCAAAAATTGCCTATTTTGGTCTTGTCCGCACGATAGCATCTTCATTAATGATTGGATTTTAACCAGACTTGCACACAACTTGTACCACCATGGGATCTGGGTTCCTTTCTTGAATCAGCCATATCCCATCATGTGCTTTGGAGTTACAGCCCCTGAAAGGGCAAAAATTGCCTATTTTGGTCTTGTCTGCACAATAGCATCTTCATTTATGATTTGATTTTAACCAGACTTGAACACAACTTGTACCACCATGGGATCTGGGTTCCTTTCTTGAACCAGCCATACCCCATTATGTGTTACGGAGTTACGGCCCCTGAAAGGGCAAAAATTGTCTATTTTGGTCTTGTCTGCATGATAGCTGTTTCATTTATGATTTGATTTTAACTTAACTTGCACACAATTTGTACCACCACAAAATATCTCGGTCAAGATCGAATATGGGTCATTTTGGGTCAAAAAGTAGGTCAGTAGGTCAAATCAGGAAAAAACCTTGTGAAGACACTAGAGGCCACAGTTTTGGTCCGATCATCATCAAACTAGCCCAGAATAATCATCTTGACAATATCTCAGTCAAGTTCGAATATAGGTGTTGTCGGGTTTAAAAGTAGGTTATTAGGTCAAATCATAGAAAAACCTTCTGAACACACTAGAGGCAACAATTTATGTCCAATCATCATCAAACTTGCTCAGAATGATCATCTTGATAATATCATAGTCACGTTTGAATATGAGTCATGTTGGTTCAAAAAGTAGGTCAGTAGGTCAAATCATAAAAAAACCTTGTGAACACACTAGAGGCCACAGTTTTGGTCCAATCATCATCAAACTTGCTCAGAATGATCATCTTGATAATATTTTGGTCACCTTCGAATATGGGTCATGGCAGGTCAAAAAGTAGGTCAGTAGGTCAAATAAGAGAAAAACCTTGTGAACACACTAGAGGCCACATTTTTGGTCCAATCATCATCAAACTTGCTCGGAATTATAGTCTTGACAATATCTCGGTCATGTTCGAATATGGGTCATTTCAGGTCAAGAAGTAGGTCAGTAGGTCAAATCATAGAAAAACCTTGTGAACACACTAGAGGCCACAGATTAGGTCCGATCATCATCAAACATGCCCAGAATGATCATCTTGACAATATCTGAGTCATGTTCAAATATTGGTCATGTCGGTCCAAAAAGTAGGTCAGTAGATAAAATCATAGAAAAACCCTCTGAACACACTAGAGGCCACAGTTTTGGTCTGATCATCATCAAACTTGCTAAAAATGATCATTTGACAATATCTCAGTTAATTTTGAATGTGGGTCATATCTTGCCAGTAAGTAGGTCAGTAGGTCAGATTGCTGAAAAACCTTGTGTACACACTAGAGACCCCAGTTTTGGTCCGATCATCATCAAACTTGCTCAGAATGATCATCTTGACAATATCTGGGTCAAGTTTGAATATGGGTCATGTCGGGTCAAAAAGTAGGTCAACAGGTCAAATCATAGAAAAATTTTGAACACTCTTAGAGGCCACAGTTTTAATCAAATCATCATAAAACTTGCTCAGAATGATCATCTGGACAATATCTCAGTTCAGTTCGAATATGTGTCATGTCAAATCAAAAAGTAGATCAGTAGGTTATTTTGTCATAACTTTTGAACTGTTTTAGATAGAGCCTTCATATTTGGCATGTAGGTTCCTTGTGACAAGGGCTTCCCACTCATATAAAGATTTGACCTGTGACTTTGACCTGTGACCTACTTTATCATAACTTTTGAACCATATGAGATAGAGCCTTCATATTTGGCATGTATGTTCCCTGTGACAAAGTTTTCCCAATCATTCAAATTTTTTTAGCCATGACCTTGACCTTTGACCTACTTTGTCATAACTTTTGGAGCATTTAAGATATAGCCTTCATATTTGGCATAAAGGTTCCTTCATAGGAGTGAGTGTTTGAGTTGAAGTCTCACTGAAAGCTAAGGTCATACAGTGATGGGACCTCTGTTTAAAAACCAATCAGAAAGTCTGGAGAAGCTTGGGATCGATACTGCTACCACTGGTTTACAAGGCAAGTAACATGACCACAGTACCATGAAGGCTTCTAAACTTCATTGGAATGTTGTGTAGATGGCCCTCTAGGAAAATAGCATAACGATTAACAAATGGTCACAAGAGCTAAAATTAGAAAAAACATTGTGAATTTGCTTCAAATGTGAACTCCTTCTAAACCTTTGGGCAAATTGGATTTTAAACTTCACAGGAATGTTGCCTAGGTGACTCCCTACCAAAATAGTTAAACCATATTCCACTCCAATGAACAAGATGGCTGCCAGAGTTAAAAATAAAAAAAAAAATCTTCAAATGACAATTCCTACTGTACTCTTGGGCCAATTTCATTCAAACTTTGAAGTAATGTTGCTTAGATGACCCTCTACCAAAAAGGCTAAAACAATCCCGCTCTGATGAAAAAAATGGCCACCGGAGCTAAAAATAGAAAAATATTGTAAATCTGATTCAAACGTGAACCCCTCCTAAACCCTATGGCCAATTTGATTCAAACTTCACAGGAATGTTACCTAGGTTACTCCCTACCAAATAAGCTAAAATCACTGCTGATGGCCACCATAGCTAAAAATAGAATGTACTCGAGACAGTGACAGACAGGTGAGCGAATCAGGGCCCTGTGGGCCCTCTTGTTTTACGTATCTGCTCTTTAATGAACCTGCGGGATATGGCATACTGCTAACTTGCGGTTGCCCTGTTGTAATATTTTTGCGAAAAAAATGTGAGTAGCTTTTGTATTTGCAAAAGTACCCCATGCTTTCCATGGAAAACTTTCAAGAATCATACAATTTCAGGTGACCTTTTGAAGAACACTGCAGAGTTGGTTGATGTTTTACTTGACCTTGAACCTGACCTTTGTGTTTCCTGGGCAACTGAAGACTTTATACAGGCATTACTGGAAGCCACAGAGCAAATTGGGTAAATATTCAGGAGCCTTCTACCTTTATGTTGCTGCAAGGATAGTAGATTGCCATTAGTTTCTGTTTGTTTGTTTGATTTTAGGTTTAACATCCCGGTCAACACTATTTAGGTCATTTTCATAAAGTTGCTTCCAATTTTGTGGGACTTTTACCTGACATTGAGATGAAATGATATCTCAGTCCTTGCCACCCAATGAAACCAAAAGGGTTTATAGGCTTGGACGGTCCGACGCACACCACTTTGCCGGGGCATGCTTAGACACTCTAAACGGTTTATCAGTACTCATATGAGGTCAGTTTCAGCTCTGCGTGGAAGCATCATGCAGCCCTATCTATTTCTCTAAGCCCCAAAGGGCAGGGGCAGTCCATTAGTTTCTATATCTAAAATATCAAGACTCTTGCTAGTCTGTGTAGCTGAACAGGTTTAACTGCTTGCAAAAAGAAAGACAAGCTTTATTGACCTTATTTGCATTATTTGCTGGTTCCTAGTCTGAGGATTATCAGTGTTGGGAAAACAGGTAACCAGACCACCCTGACAAGGTCAGGGGGGTCTGGTTACCTGTTTTTTTTTCCAATATTGACAATGTGCGAGCTGGGAGGTAGCAAATAATGCAAATATGGTGAATTGCAACAGGGCAATAAGTTGGTGATGACAAAATTGGAAATCATCACAAAAACATGACTACCATAATGATCCTAAGTATTGGGACAGTATGAGCACTGAACTCTTTAATAGCTTTCTGTGTAAGCCTGTCCAGGAAAAGTTTGCTTAGGGATCTGACTGGCTCACATAGCCTAAATGGTGTTGACTTGGCCATTAAATGCCAAAGCAAACAGACCAATTATCCATGATAGTATAAAAATGGATTTGACTTTCATTTGCTTATAATATTCTCTATCATTGCAGCCTTTTCGAAAGGCTATTGGGTGCTTTAAATGCGAGATGCATAACGTTCGGACAGTATGCCTATTCAAATATATATGCAATTTTATCACCAAAAAAATGTAAAATTTCTGATAAAAAATTCTGATATTTTTGCATATTTCTGCTCAAAAACATAGATTATGGGTACTTGTTAGAACAGCCTCCTGAGCCGAACTTTCTAACAAGTACCCAAAATCTATGTTTTTGAGTTTGAGGTGGTTCTAAGGGGAAACCATGTATACCCATGTAAAACCCAGTTTTACAATATAAAAGTGGGGTTTGGGGGAGGGGGCAAAATAATGTAGGCTTGTTTTCGTGCTGTTGATGTCATTTATGAATAGGAAATCTGACATCTTACTTATCAGGGGCTTGAAGAAATATATGGGCTGCATGATGCTTCCACGCAGAGCTGAATCCGGCCCACACAGTAGTACTGGTAAACCGCTTAGAGAATCTAAGCCTGTCCAGGAACCGCGGTGCGAGGCGGACCGTCCATGCTAATAAACCCTATTGGTTTCATTGGGCGACAGGGCTTGATATGTCATTTCATCTCAATGTCGGGTATAAGTCCCACAAAATTGGAAGCAACATCTCCAAAAATGACCTTTACAGTGTTGATGGGGACGTTAAACCTCAAATAAACAAACAAACAAATGCACAGATAATCAAATTACTGATGGTACTGGTGGGAGGATAATCTAGTAGTGTAGGCTGGAAAAGTAACAGGGACTGTTATCATTTTCTTTAACCCCTACTGTCCTCTGCTTTAAACAAACAGTGTAGACATCTGCAGCATCTGATCTGGATTGACACTGTTTGCCAAGCCCAACCCATGATTCCAGTCCAGATTCTATAGATAACCCTTTTATGCAACACGCTGACCTCACGGCAATAATTTTTTTGTTTGTAATGGAGTTTAATGGCCCAGTCAACACTATTTTAGGTCATTTTTGAGCCGGTTAGTTTACCTATCCACACTTTCCTGGGCAGGCTTATAAATAAGCAGTTAACCAATACAGTGCACATTCTTTCGCCAGAAACTGACAACAGCCCTTATTGAATCAGCGGAAGCTCACAGCAATAAAGTTAATAAATAAGTTGATTTCCTACAAATCAGTGATAGTCTCGTGGACTTTAGCACTGAAGAGCTTCTTGTGCTTTTTAACTTTCGGTTAAATGATAAACAGTAGATCCAAAAATGGAACAAACATGGTCAAATGGGTAAGAAATTAAGCCAAATTTGAAAAATAGGCACATCTTCTGTTGAAATTCTACTGTTTCTACTTTCAGAAGTAACCATATTGATGCTTTGGAAGTTTATCTACATATCTTCCAAAGTTTCTCTACCACTGAACCAGGAGTAGAGGCATTAGGTAAGTTTTGTAACAGTCAACCAAAACAGCTCCAAGGCTGGTTTCGCGAGTCCAAGGTGTCGAGTCTTGTATCGTATGACATGCATGTGCCGCGTCTAACTCAATAGCCCCAGATAAGAGGGGGTATCCACATATTATTTTTCTTACTTCTGCACAAAAACATATGTTGTGAGTATTCATTAGAAGCATATTGGCACTTCTAATGAATACCCTCAACATGTTTTTGTGCAGAATTAGAAAAAATATCAGTACTTTTTATGCCCCCCCATTCAAAAAATGGTGGGGTATTATGTTATACCCTCCGAAGTTTTGAGTGTCCGTCAGTACTTCCCTCTGTCAGCGCCTCATAGTTTCGTGCCCGCTCCATAACTCTGATACCGTTTGAGATATTTTCACTATACTTCACAGATATGTAGAGCACTATCAGACGACGTGCAGAACATATGAACCGTAACTCTGATTTTGCTACTTTTGGAGTTGTTACCCTTTGTACATTGAATATAGCCGTTTCAGTCATAGTTTCGTATCCGCTACATAACTTCGATACCGTTGAGATATTTCCATGAAACTTTACAGATATGTAGAGCTCCATGAGAAGACATGCAGAGCATACGAATTGTAACTCTGATTTTCCTACTTTTTGAGTTATTGCCCTTTGAACTTTGCATATAGCTACTGCTATCTGTTTCGTGTCTGCTCCATATTTCTGATACCATTTGAGATATTTTCATGATACTTCAGAGATATGTAGAGCATCATGAGACGACGTGCAGAACATATGAACCATGACTCTGATTTTCCTACTATTGGAGTTATTGCCCTTTGAACATTAAACATAGCCATTTCTGTCATAGATCCGTGTCCGTTCCATAACTTCGATACCATTTGAGATATTTCCATGAAACTTCACAGATATGTAGAGCACCATGAGATGACATGCAGAACATATGAACTGTAACTCTGGCTTTCCTACTTCTAGAGTTATTGCCCTTTGAACTTTGAATATAGCTGCTGCTATCAGTTTTGTGTCTGCTCCATAACTCTGATACCATTTAAGATATTTTCACTTAACTTCACAGATATGTAGAGCACTATGAGATGACATGCAGAACGTATGAACAGTAACTCTGATTTTCCTACTTTTGGAGTTGTTGCCCTTTGAACATTGAACATAGCCATTTCTGTCATAGTATCGTGTCCGCTTCATAATTTCGAAGCGGTTTGAGATATTTCCATGAAACTTCACAGATATGTAGAGCAGAATGAAACGACGTGCAGAACATAAGAACCATAACTCTAATTTTCACACTTTTGGAGTTATCATCCCTTGAACATTGAACATAGCCATTTCTATCATGTATTCTGTTTGAAACACTATATAACCTGAACCAAATGATTGATTCTGACCAAACTCGCATGTTTACATCACTAGGATGTGTGAAAATAGAATTTAGGTTTTGGTGACCTTGACCTTATTTACAAGGGCAAAGGCCCCCAAAAACTGTCAATTTTGGGCCAAAGATGGCTTGTCTGCACCCAGTCTCATGAACACATCAATGAAATGTGGTCTAACTTGTAACAAAATATCATTGCAATTGATCAAAGATTTGACTAGATTTTGAAGACATCATGCAGTGTTTGCAGTTTTATTGTGTAAAAAGAAAAGCCCCTTATATGGAGCTATGTAACTGATATTGACTTACAATAAGGCAAGGCCTGCTGTTCTTGCAGCCTGTGAGCTTGTAACCTACTTTGCTACACGTGCTCCTAAAATGGAGGCAAAATTCTTAATAAAAATAAAAATTTTAGAAATTGATAATAGATAAGGTTAAAAGGGCAATTGTCAGTATCTGGTGAAAGAATGTGTACTGCACTGGTTAACCGCTTACATTTAAGCTTGCCTAGGACATGTGTGGTTAGGCAGACCCAACTACTGTTAACTGGGCTGTTAGACTGACAAAAAAGACAACAACAAAAAAAAAAAACAATAAACAAACAACAGAGTAAAATTTCTGTATTCAGACACTGTTTGGAACTATTCAACTTTTGAACAGTCCAAAAGGTGGTCTCTTAAGCACTAGAGGATACTGAACGTAGAAGAAAAAGAAGCAAAAAAAAAAAAAAATTTTAAAGAAGAATTTTCCTTAATTTTAGCTAGTCTTAGAAGAGGAATTTCACTGTCTGCTAATATATGTAATGGAAAAAATAAAAATCAGTCAATATATATACATGTATATGATGTACATCAGTGGTCATTTCAAGATTTTTCAGATAAAAGGCTACTCCTAAAGAAAACCTAATCTTTCTTAACGAGTAACCACTGTTTGAAATGGGGTTTGGACACCAGTAAATACATTTTCTATTCCAAAAGCCATTTGATGGGCCTAGTTTTCAAAAATCTTATGAAAATGAAATTTTGGAAACAAGCTTTGGCAAGCTTCATATGAAATGAACATGCATGTGATTCCTATCACCATGTGACCATTTTTGTCCAGCCTGCAAGGCACAATACAGGAGTCAGGTTTTTCGTCTGTTTGTTTGTCTGTGTGTCTGTCAGTTTGTCAGTCTGTCAACATTTACTGCAAGCCAAACATTCATGTCCATTTCATACAAAATGACCGTGCATATTACCATTTTTATCAAGCCTGCTTTAAGCATTAGGTTTTGCCATCCATCTGTTTTGAGTGCCCCCACCCATCGGGGCTTGGAGAAATAGATTGGGCTGCATACAGCTGCATGGTGCTTCCACGCCATCACATGAAGAAGTCTGTGTAATGAATACACACCCTCTAAACACAACTTTATATGGAGAAAACGGGTTTACAGGGATATACATCATTTTTAGCTCCACTGGCCGAAGGCCAGCGGGGCTATTGTCATGGCCCTGTGTCCGTCGTGCGTCCGTCCGTCCGTGCGTCCGTGCGTTAACTTTTTAGCTCACCTGTCACGTAGTGACAAGGTGAGCTTTTGTGATCACATTTTGTCCGTCGTCCGTGCGTCCGTCCGTAAACAATTTGTTGTCCGCACGATAGCATCTTCATTTATGATATGATTTTAACCAGACTTGCACACAACTTGTACCCCCATGAGATCTAGGTTCCTTTCTTGAACCAGCCATATCCCATCATGTGTTACTGAGTTTTGGCCCTTGAAAGGGCAAAAATTGCCTATTTTGGTCTTGTCCGCAGGATAGCATCTTCATTTATGATTTGATTTCAACCAGACTTACACACAACTTGTACCACCATGAGATCTGGGTTCCTTTCTTGAACCAGCCATATCCCATCATGTGCTACAGAGTTACGGCCCCTGAAAGGGCAAAAATTGCCTATTTTGGTCTTGTCCGCACGATAGCATCTTCATTTATGATTGGATTTTAACCAGACTTGCACACAACTTGTACCCCCATGAGATCTAGGTTCCTTTCTTGAACCAGCCATATCCCATCATGTGTTATGGAGTTACGGCCCCTGAAAGGGAAAAAATTGCCTATTTTGGTCTTGTCCGCACGATAGCATCTTCATTTATGATTTGATTTTAACCAGACTTGCACACAACTTGTACCCCCATGAGATCTGGGTTCCTTTCTTTAATCAGCCATATCCCATCATGTGCTTCGGAGTTACGGCCCCTGAAAGGGCAAAAATTGCCTATTTTGGTCTTGTCCGCACGATAGCATCTTCATTTATGATTTGATTTCAACCAGACTTGCACACAACTTGTACCACCATGGGATCTGGGTTCCTTTCTTGAATCAGCCTTATCCCATCATTTGCTTTGGAGTTACGGCCCCTGAAAGGGCAAAAATTGCCTATTTTGGTCTTGTCCGCACGATAGCATCTTCATTTATAATTTGATTTTAACCAGACTTGCACACAACTTGTACAACCATGGGATCTGGGTTCCTTTCTTGAACCAGCCATACCCCATTATGTGTTACGGAGTTACGGCCCCTGAAAGGGCAAAAATTGTCTATTTTGGTCTTGTCTGCATGATAGCTGTTTCATTTATGATTTGATTTTAACTTAACTTGCACACATTTTGTACCACCACAAAATATCTCGGTCAAGATCGAATATGGGTCATGTTGGGTCAAAAAGTAGGTCAGTAGGTCAAATCAGGAAAAAAACCTTGTGAAGACACTAGAGGCCACAGTTTTGGTCCGATCATCATCAAACTAGCCCAGAATGATCATCTTGACAATATCTCAGTCACGTTCGAATATAGGTGTTGTCGGGTCAAAAAGTAGGTCATTAGGTCAAATCATAGAAAAACCTTCTGAACACACTAGAGGCCACAATTTATGTCCAATCATCATCAAACTTGCTCAGAATGATCATCATGATAATATCATAGTCACGTTCGAATATGAGTCATGTTGGTTCAAAAAGTAGGTCAGTAGGTCAAATCATAGAAAAACCTTGTGAACACACTAGAGGCCACAGTTTTGGTCCAATCATCATCAAACTTGCTCAGAATGATCATCTTGATAATATTTTGGTCACCTTTGAATATGGGTCATGGCAGGTCAAAAAGTAGGTCAGTAGGTCAAATAAGAGAAAAACCTTGTGAACACACTAGAGGCCACATTTTTGCTCCAATCATCATCGAACTTGCTTGGAATGATAGTCTTGACAATAGTTGGTCAAATTCGAATATGGGTCATTTCAGGTCAAGAAGTAGGTCAGTAGGTCAAATCATAGAAAAACCTTGTGAACACACTAGAGGCCACAGATTAGGTCCGATCATCATCAAACATGCCCAGAATGATCATCTTGACAATATCTGAGTCAGGTTCAAATATTGGTCATGTCGGTCCAAAAAGTAGGTCAGTAGATAAAATCATAGAAAAACCCTCTGAACACACTAGAGGCCACAGTTTTGGTCTGATCATCATCAAACTTGCTAAAAATGATCATTTGACAATATCTCAGTTAATTTTGAATGTGGGTCATATCTGGCCAGTAAGTAGGTCAGTAGGTCAGATTGCTGAAAAACCTTGTGTACACACTAGAGACCCCAGTTTTGGTCTGATCATCATCAAACTTGCTCAGAATGATCATCTTGACAATATCTGGGTCAAGTTTGAATATGGGTCATGTCGGGTCAAAAAGTAGGTCAGCAGGTCAAATCATAGAAAAAGTTTTGAACACTCTTAAAGGCCACAGTTTTAATCAAATCATCATAAAACTTGCTCAGAATGATCATCTGGACAATATCTCAGTTCAGTTCGAATATGGGTCATGTCAAATCAAAAAGTAGATCAGTAGGTTATTTTGTCATAACTTTTGAACTGTTTGAGATAGAGCCTTCATATTTGGCATGTAGGTACCTTGTGACAAGGGCTTCCCACTCATATAAAGATTTGACCTGTGACTTTGACCTGTGACCTACTTTATCATAACTTTTGAACCATATGAGATAGAGCCTTCATATTTGGCATGTATGTTCCCTGTGACAAAGTTTTCCCAATCATTCAATTTTTTTTAGCCATGACCTTGACCTTTGACCTACTTTGTCATAACTTTTGGAGCATTTAAGATACAGCCTTTATATTTGGCATAAAGGTTCCTTCATAGGAGTGAGTGTTTGAGTTGAAGTCTCACCGAAAGCTAAGGTCATACAGTGATGGGACCTCTGTTTAAAAACCAATCTGAAAGTCTGGAGAAGCTTGTGATCGATACTGCTACCCCTGGTTTACAAGGCAAGTAACATGACCACAGTACCATGAAGGCTTCTAAACTTCATTGGAATGTTGTGTAGATGACCCTCTAGGAAAATAGCATAACGATTAACAAATGGTCACAAGAGCTAAAAAGAGAAAAAACATTGTAAATTTGCTTCAAATGCGAACTCCTTCTAAACCTTTGGGCCAATTGGATTTTAAACTTCACCGGAATGTTGCCTAGGTGACTCCCTACCAAAATAGTTAAACCATATTCCACTCCAATGAACAAGATGGCTGCCAGAGCTAAAAATAAAAAAATATCTTCAAATGACAATTCCTACTGTACTCTTGGGCCAATTTCATTCAAACTTTGAAGTAATGTTGCTTAGATGACCCTCTACCAAAAAGGCTAAAACAATCCCGCTCTGATGAAAAAAATGGCCACCTGAGCTAAAAATAGAAAAATATTGTAACTCTGATTCAAACGTGAACCCCTCCTAAACCCTAAGGCCAATTTGATTCAAACTTCACAGGAATGTTACCTGGGTTACTCCCTACCAAATAAGCTAAAATCACTGCTGATGGCCACCATAGCTAAAAATAGAATGTACTCGAGACAGTGACAGACAGGTGAGCGAACCAGGGCCCTGTGGGCCCTCTTGTTTCTTTAAACATCTTCTCCTCCTAAACTACTGGGCCAATTGTAACCAAACTTCACAGGAATGTTCCTTACATAGTCCTCTTCTAAATTCCTTCAAAGAATTTTGTTACACCCAGAACTCTGGTTACCATGGCAACAAAACCACAAAAAAATAAAAATCTTTAAAAATCTTCTCCTCCAAAACCACCTGTTGGATTTCATTTTTATTTTGCATGAATGTTCCTTGGGTGGACCTCTTTCAGATTCCTTGAAGAAATTTTGATCCGACAAAAAACATGGCCGCCATGGGCGGGGCTTATTTTTCCCTATTTAACATATAGTGTAATGCTAAAACATCTTCTCCTCCTAAACTACTGGGCCAATTGTAACCAAACTTCACAGGAATGTTCCTTACTTAGTCCTCTTCCAAATTCCTTCAAAAAATTTTGTTACACCCAGAACTCTGGTTGCCATGGCAACAAAACAACACAAAAAATTAAAAATCTTTAAAAATCTTCTCCTCCAAAACCACCTGTTGGATTTCATTTTTATTTTGCATGAATGTTCCTTGGGTGGACCTCTTTCAGATTCCTTGAAGAAATTTTGATCCGACAAAAAAACATGGCCGCCATGGGCGGGGCTTATTTTCCCTATTTAACATATAGTGTAATGCTAAAACATCTTCTCCTCCTAAACTACTGGGCCAATTGTACCCAAACTTCACAGGAATGTTCCTTACTTAGTCCTCTTCTAAATTCCTTCAAAGAATTTTGTTATACCCAGAACTCTGGTTGCCATGGCAACAAAACCACACAAAAAATTAAAAATCTTCTGCTCCAAAACCACCTGTTGGATTTCATTTTTAATTTTGCATGAATGTTCCTTGGGCGGACCTCTTTCAGATTCCTTGAAGAAATTTTGATCCGACAAAAAACATGGCCACCATGGGCGGGGCTTATTTTCCCTATTTAACATATAGTGTAATGCTAAAACATCTTCTCCTCCTAAACTACTGGGCCAATTGTAACCAAACTTCACAGGAATGTTCCTTACTTAGTCCTCTTATAAATTCCTTCGTAGTGACGAGGTGAGCTTATGGGATCACTTTTCGTCCGTCGTCCGTCTTTCGTCCGTGCTTCTGTGCGTCCGTAAACAATTCCTTTAAACGACATCTCCTCCTGAACCACTGATCAGATTTTGACCAAACTACACAGGAATGATCCTTAGGTGGTCCCCTTTCAGAGTTGTTCAAATGATTCCGGTCCGTTGCACATCTAGGTCACAGGAGCCAAAAATAGATTTTTTTCACCAAAAACTTTTTCTCTGAAACCACAAGGCCCAGGTCTTTGATATTTGGAATGAAGCTTCATCTAGTGGACCCCTACCAAGATTGTTCAAATTATAGTGCTGGGGCCAAAAATACCCCCCGCTCCGGGGCCCTTTGGTTTTACATGGGCTTATATAGGGAAAATCTTTAAAAATCTTCTTCTCTGAAACCGTAAGGCCCAGGTCTTTGATATTTGGTATGAAGCTTCATCTAGTGGACCCCTACCAAGATTGTTCAAATTATGGTGCTGGGGCCAAAAATCCCCCCGCTCCGGGGCCCTTTGGTTTTACATGGGCTTATATATATAGGGAAAATCTTTAAAAATCTTCTCTGAAACCGTAAGGCCCAGGTCTTTGATATTTGGTATGAAGCTTCATCTAGTGGACCCCTACCAAGATTTTCAAATTATAGTGCTGGGGCCAAAAATGCCCCCGCTCCGGGGCCCCATGGTTTTACATGGGCTTATATAGGGAAAATCTTTAAAAATCTTCTTCTCTGAAACCGCAAGGCCCAGGTCTTTGATATTTGGTATGAAGCTTCATCTAGTGGACCCCTACCAAGATTGTTCAAATTATTGTGCTGGGGCCAAAAATGCCCCCGCTCTAGGGCCCTTTGGTTTTACATGGGCTTATATAGGGAAAATCTTTAAAAATCTTCTTCTCTGAAACCTTAAGGCCCAGGTCTTTGATATTTGGTATGAAGCTTCATCAAGTGGACCCCTACCAAGATTGTTCAAATTATAGTGCTGGGGCAAAAAATGCGACCGCCCCGGGGCCCTTTGGTTTTACATAGGCTTATATTGGGAAAATCTTTAAAAGTCTTCTTCTCTGAAACACAAGGCCCAGGACTTTGATATTTGGTATGAAGCTTCATCTAATAGACCTCTACTAAGATTGTTCAAATTAAAGCCCTTGGACCAAAAATGTCCCCTCTCTGGGGCCCTTTGGTTTTACATAGACTTATATAGGGAAAATCTTTAAAATTCTTTTTCTCTGAAACCACAAGGCCTAGGTGTTTTATATTTGGTATGAAGTTTCTTCTAAAGGACCCCTACCAAGATTATTCAAATTATAGTGCTGGAGCCAAAATTGCCCCCGCCCGGGGCCCTTTGGTTTTACATAGGCTTATATAGGGATAATCTTTAAAAACCTTCTTTTCTGAAAGCCCAAGGCCCAGGACTTTGATATTTGGTATGAAGCTTCATCTAATGGACCTCTACCAAGATTGTTCAAATTATAGCCCTGGGGCCAAAAATGCCCCCGCCTCGGGGCCCTATGGTTTTACATAGACTAATATAGGGAAAATCTTTAAAAGTCTTCTTCTCTGAAACCACAAGGCCTGGGTCTTTGATAGTTGGTATGAAGCTGCATCTACTGGACCTCTATCAATATTATTCAAATTATAGCACTGAGACCAAAAATGTCCCCGCTCTGGGGCTCTTTGGTTTTACATAGACTTATATAGGGAAATCTTTAAAAATCTTCTTCTCTGAAACTGCAAGGCCGAGGCCTTTAATATTTGGTATGGAGCTTTATCTCGTGGACCTCTACCAAGATTGTTCAAGGTAAAGCCCTGGGGCCACAAATGCCCCCACCCTGGAGCCCTTTGGTTTTACATAGATTTATATAGCCCCGGGGCCATTTGGTTTTGCATAGGCTTATGTAGGGAATATCTTTAAAAAACAAATCTTCTTTTCTGAAACCGCAAGGCCCAGGTCTTTGATATTTGATGTGTAGCTTCATCTAGTGGACCTTTGCCAAGATTGTTCAAATTATAGCCTTTGTTGATGTTTGGTATGAAGCTTCACCTTTAAGACCTCCCTCAACATTACGCACATTAAAGCCCTGGGGCCAATAATGGCCCTCTCTGGGGCCCCCTTGTTACACTATGGATCAGGTGAGCGATCCAGGGCCATCATGGCCCTCTTTTTTTTTTTACCCATTGCATGCGGGAAAACCCTAAATGGGTACCTTGGCAAACAGTGCTGGCCCAGATCAGACCCCACAGAACACCGTGTCTGATCAGGGCCTGCACTATTTGCTAACAGAATTTTCCATCAAAAATAGAAAAAATAGGCCTGACACCCCTTATATGACAAATGGACTGGTCCAACATATAGCAATAGAAGAGTTCACTAGTATACAATTGGTTAATGTAATAAATATGACAATTGTCTGAAGTTGGCCGGTGGAGCGACAGGCCCTCTTGGGCCTCTTGTTCTTATCTGCTCCAAGACATAGGTTGTGGGTACTCGTTAGAACCCCCCTCAGTTCTATTGAGCACCCACAACTTATGTTTGCAGTATAAATAAGAAAAATATTGTGGATTTTCATCAGAAAAGTAGCCATTTTGGAGATGTAAAAAATGCACTATGTCGCACGGGTGTGTTATCGTAATGCAGAGCTGAAACCGACCAAACTTGAGTCATGGTAAACCGCTTAGGTCTAAGCCTGTCCAGCAAAAGTGATGCGAGTTGGACAGCTTCTTAACCCGTATCTTGCTGAATATTCATTTAAGTCACACTCATTTCTGTCTATCAACCAATCAAATTACTTGATCTAATTAATTGATACAAATTCATAAACTGAATGCCAAACAGTGTAGATCCTGATCAGATGGCTTCTTCAGAAGCCATCTGATCTGGATCTACACTGTTTGCAAAGATATGGTTTGTCGTGAACAGCAAGATAAGGGTTAAACCATAGTGGTTTCTATGGGCGGTACGGCTTGAGATGTCATTTCATCTCAGTGTCGGGTTAAAGTCCTGCAAAATTGGAAGCAATGTCTCCAAAATTAACATTGTGTTGACGGTGATGTAAAACCTCAAATCGAACAAACATGAACAGACAGCATTTTCATATATAGTTTTACTTGGCATCTTAACCTCTGACCTGCTGAATATTTAAATAAGCAACACCCACTTCTGAATATAAACCAATCACATTACTTGATGCAAATTATTGCAACAAATTCATGGTTTTGTTTTTGTTTGATTTGAAGTTTAACGTCCCCGTCAACACTGTAAAGGTCATTTTGGAGACGTTGCTTCCAATTTTGTGGGACTTTTACCCGACATTGAGATGAAATGACATCTCAAGCCCTGCCGCCAATGAAACCAATAGGGTTTATAAGCATGGACGGGCAGACTCGCACCGCATTGACTGGGCAGGCTTAGATCCTCTAAGCAGTTTACCAGTGCTCGTCTGCGAGTCGGTTTCAGCTCTACGTGGAAGCATCATGCAGCCCATCTATTTCTTAAAGCCCTGATGGGTGGGGGCAAAACAAATTGATGGTCATTTTGGAGACCTTGCTTCCAATTTTGTGGGACTTTTACCCCACATTGAGATGAAATGACATCTCAAGCCCTGTCACCCAATGAAACCAATAGGGTTTATAAGCATGGATGGTCCAACTCGCAGCCCGGTTCCTGGACAGGCTTAGATCCTGGTACTCGTGTGCGGACGGTTTTAGCTCTGCTTGAAAGCATCGTGCAGCCAATCTATTTCTTCAAGCCCCGATGGGCAGGGGTGGAAAGGATTAAGGGTAAAATGAAACTCAAACAAAAACAATCTGTCAACATTTGTGTCAACCCCTGCATCAACCTAACGTTCAAGTCCATACAGACTGGACACATCCTGCAATGGTTTTCGTTTTCTCAGTTGAGGCTACTATCTCCTGCAGAAAACATTACATTACATTTTCAAATGGTTTTATTGTCCTGCCTGCTATTAGTATGGGGCAAAATAGGTGTCCTGTTTTTTGTCTGTCCATCTGTTTTTCAAACCGTCAACATTTTGTTTGTGTGTTTGTATTGGAGTTTAACGGCCCAGTCAACACTATTTTTGGTCATTTTTGAGCCAGTCAGTTTACCAACCACACTTTTTCTGGGCAGGCTAATACGTAAACAGTTGACCAGTACAGTGCACATTCTTTCACCAGAAACTGACAACTGCCCTTCTTGGATCAGCGGAAGGGGTCAACATTTGTGACAACCCTTGGGTTCACCATAATGGTCAAAGTCCATTTCTAAAGAACTATAAGAGCTTTGTTAGTGATACTTGGTACAAATGTTCATCTTAGATTCTAGACAATCTTAATGCAAGCATCCATATTTGACTTTGACCTACATTTCATGGTTCACTGACTTTGTGAAATATTGTGTCAAACCTATGGTTCACCCTTTTATTCAAGTTCATTTCTCAAGAACTATAAGAGCTTCATTTATGATACTTGTTACAAGCTTGCATCTAGTGATGGCAACTATAATGCTGTCATCCATATTTGATGTTGACCTTCATTTTATGATTCACTGACTTCATGAATTATTGCATCAGCCCTAGAGTTCGCCCATGTGTTCAAGTTCATTTCTCCAGAACTATAAGAGCTTCATTAATGATACTTTATACAAACTTACATATAGGAATTGCAACTTTTATGCAAGCATCCATGTTTGAACTTGACGTAGATTTCATGGTTCGGTGACTTTGCGTGCCACAGGTGGTACATAGACTTCAGCTGAATTCTTGTAAATTTTAAATCAGCCTATTGAATTTGACATCTTGTTTTGTTTGCAGTGGCCCACCTAGATTTTATTGTTGGAAAACTGATGAAATTTCTGAATGTTGTATGTGAGTACGAGATAGTCGGTGTAGACAGGATGGAGGGACCACTCACGTCAGCCTTGTCCATGCTGAATATTTTATTTACGAGTCAAATTGAGAATAAGGATAAACATTGCATACAGAATCTTTGTAAAGGTAAGACATTTTAAGGGGAATGGATACACCCTCAGGGGAGGCAACTCCTGCAAAAGTATTTTTGTCTCCCATGTCAATAGTGTTCAACTCTTAAAGGAAAAAATTTTTTGCTTAGGAGCAAATTCTTTCCTTTAAGAGTAGACCCCTTTTTCAATGTGACACGGATTATAGAAAAGTGAACAGAAAGTTTCGAAAGTTGTCTCCCTTTGAAAAATGGCGGAAAAAAAAAACTGCCAGGTGTTTGCATTCCCCTTAACTTCTAAGTGCTTATCATAACTAGCAGATGACATTTTCAATTTCTTACATGCTTTTTAATGAATAATAGAGATTTCTCAGTGCAATCTAAATCAATATCTTCACTGTTTCAAACAGTGAAAAAAAAGAGTTTTATTTTTCACTGCTTGTGAATTCGATGGATCAGAAAAACTAACATATATATTCTCTGTTTGTGAAAAGTCATTTAGCTAAACATTATTAGTTTGTGACAGAAACTATGTCATGCACGTTTTGATGTCATTTCGGCATTGATGACATCACTTTTTGCACCTACGCATCGTTAATAATGGAAGCAAGGCCAGACAAGCTTGCAACTGCGGACATTTTTGAATGCAAATTTCAAGTGAACCATTCGATCCAGTTACATTCCAAGCTGTTTTCCAGGTGCAAACTTTCAGTTTACACCCAATATTATGCTCCGTTAACACGCTGAACACATCTAAATGGATGCGAAATTGCCCTGGAAAAAGTTTTTCTCCATGACAATGGCTGATGCTTTGAAACAGAAAATTTGATTTTTTCAGTGTAAGCACAATTTTTACTAGCTCACCTGAGCCGAAGGCTCCAGGGGAGCTATTGTGATCTGTAACCGTCCGTCGTCTTCGTCCATCTGTCCATCCATCTGTCCATCCATCTGTCCATCCATCCACAATTCCTTTAAACAAATCTCCTCCTAAACCACTGAACAGATTTTGACCAAACTTGGCAAAAATGGTCTGTGGGTGGTCCTCTCTCAAAGTTGTTCAAAGAATTCCATTCGATGCAGAACTAGTTTTCCATGGCAACGAAAAGGAGAAAATAAGAAAAACCTTTAAAAATCTTCTTGTCTGAAACCAGAAGGCCCAGATCTTTGATATTTGGTATGAATCTTCATCTAGTGGACCTCTACCAAGATTGTTCAAATTATAGCCCTGGGTCAAAAAATGCCCCCGCACAGTGGCCCACTGGTTTTACATAGGCTTATAATAGGGACACCTTTAAAAATCTTCTTGTCTGGAACCAGAAGGCCCAGATATTTGATATTTGGTATGAAGCTTCATCTAGTGGACCTCTACCAAGATTGTTCAAATTATAGCCCTGGGGCCAAAAATGCCCATGCACCAGGGCCCACTGGTTTTACAAAGGGAAAACCTTTAAAAATCTTCTTGTCTGAAACCAGAAGGCCCAGGTATTTGATATTCGGTATGAATCTTCATCTAGTGGACCTCTACCAAGATTATTCACACTATAGCCCTGGGGCCAAAAATGTCCCCGTGCTGGGGCCCACTTGTCTTTACATAGAGAAAACCTTTAAAAATCTTCTTGTCTGAAACCAGAAGGCCCAGGTCTTTGATATTTGGAATGAATCTTCATCTAGTGGACCTCTACCAAGATTGTTCAAATTATAGCCCTGGCCCAAAAACGCCCCCAGTGGTTTTACATGGGCTTTTATAGGGAAAACCTTTAAAAATCGTTTTGTCTGAGACCACAAGGCCGTGGCCTTTGATATTTGGTATGAAGCTTCATCTAGTGGACCTTTACCAAGATTGTTCAAATTATAGCCCTTGGGCCAAAAATGCCCCCGCCCTGGGGCCCACTGGTTTTACGTGGGCTTTTACAGGGAAAACCTTTGAGAATCTTCTTGTCTGAAAACAGAAGGTCCAGGTCTTTGATATTTGGTATGAAGCATCATCTAATGGACCTCTACCAAGATTGTTCAAATTATATAGCCCTTGGGCTGAAAATGGCCTATCCCTAGGGCCCAAATTATAGCCCTTGGGCCGAAAATGGCCCAGCCACAGGGCCCACATATTTTTCTGATAGGGAAAATCTTTTAAAAATCTTCTTCTTTGAAACCAGAAGGCCCAGGACTTTGATATTTGGTATGAAGCTTCATGTACTGGGCCCACATATTTTTCTGATAGGGAAAATCTTTTAAAAATCTTCTTCTTTGAAACCAGAAGGCCCAGGACTTTGATATTTGGTATGAAGCTTCATGTACTGGGCGGCAGGGCTTGAGAGGTCATTTCATCTCAATGTCGGGTAAAAGTCCCACAAAATTGGAAGCAACGTCTCCAAAATGACCTTTACAGTGTTGACAGAATGTTAAACTGCAAATCAAACAAACAAAACAAATCATGTGGTGGACCACTACCAAGATTGTTCAACTTATAGCCTTGTTCAACTTATAGCCCTGGGGCCAAAAATGGCACTGTCCCGGGTTTTACACAAACAAATATAGGGAATACCTATAAATATATTCTGATCTGAAATCAAAGGCCTAGATCTTGGATATTTGGTATGAAACTTCATCTGCTGGGCCTCTTCCAAGATCATTCAATTTATAGCCTAGGGGTAAAAAATGTCCCCGCCAAGGGGCCCACATGTTTTACATAGGCTTATATGGGACAACCTTTAAGAATCTTTATATCTGATACCAGAAGGCCCAGGCCTATGATATTTGATATTAAGCTTCATTTAGTGGACCTCTACCAAGATTTTCAAATTACAGCACTGAGGCCAAAAATTGCCCCACCCAGGGACCCACGTGTAAATCTCTTAGCTTAGGTGAGTGATATAGGACTATTATGGTCCTCTTGTTTCACTCATGAACACCAAAAGAAGTATTTTCACTCGTTGCGGCTTCGTATGTCTGGTGTCAACCTTTTTAAACATCTTCTCCTCTGAAGCCACTGGGCTGATTGAGCCCAAATTTTATCTGTAGCATCCTTGGGCTGGGGGATTGAAAGTTTGTGTTTTTTTATGAAAATTGGGTGTTTAGTTTGGTTGCTATGGCAACTTAGAGTTTCCATAGACTTATAATGGGGAAAATTGAAAAATGGCATTTACTGCCAAGTCATTGCAGATATTTTGACAAAACTTTTATAGAAATGTTTCTTATGTAAACTTCTCTCAGCCATATGCTTTTATGCCAACCTGAGGGTCCCCCAGGTTGTGCCGGGGCCATGCCCCACCCCCAGCACTTCATAAAAGGCCATATATCTCAGAAACCATTTAGATCCCAACACCTAAACCATATATATTCTTGTTCCTATTGATAAGACACATTCAGTGACACCAACCTGGGGGTCCTCCGGGATGTGCCGAGGCCATGCCCCACCCCCTCCACTTCATAAAAGGCCCAATATCTCGGAAACCATTCAGATCCCCACCCCTGAACCATATATACTCTTGTTCCTTATGATAAGACCCATTCAGTGACATCAAACTGGGGGTCCCCCAGGATGCTCCGGGGCCATGTCCCACCCCTCCATTTCATAAAAGGCCCAATATCTCGGAAACCTTACAGATCCCCACCCCTAAACCATATATATTCTTGCTCCTTATGATAAGACACATTAATTGACATTGAATTAGGGGTGCGCTGGAGCCATGCCCCACCCCTTCACTTCACAAAAGGCCATATATCTCAGAAACTGTTCAGATCCCCACCCCTAAACCATATATTATCTTGTTCATTATAATAAGACACATTCAGTAACACCAACCTGGGGGTCCCCAGGGATGTGCTGGGGCCATGCCCCACCCCCTCCATTTCATAATATCACAATATCTCGGAAACCTTACAGATCCCCACCCCTAAACCATATATATTCTTGTTCCTTATGATAAGACACATTCATTGACACCAACCTGGGGTTCCTGGGGCCTTGCCCCACCCCTGCACTCCAACAAAGAAATTCAAAATTGTGGAAAGAAGGCATTGAAGAATATGTAGTAGTTGAAAAAACAATTCCGTGATAAAGGCTGTCAAAAGCCGAAATGTTGGAGATTGTGGAGAAGTAATGCGAAAAATAAACATGAAAAAAAAAAACAAAAAAAAAAAACATTATGAAAGCACAAATTTTATCCCATAGATCTGCTATTGATATTTCAGATGAGAAGTTAATTAGAATCTTATTGAAAATTCTGGAACCACTATATCCAATGCTTCAGAAGTACAAAGAAGAACTGAACACAAATGTAAATTCAAATTGCTCAGAAACAAATACAGACACAGGTCAGGTGATACCAGCTGACCAATCAGAAACTACCCTTGGCACTGAATCGACCAATGGAGAGCCAGAAAGTGTTTCAAAAGCAGGAAGTAATATGGACCAGACGGATCAAGAAGAATACAGGCAATTAAGAATACTTTATGATGTGCTGTCATCCTTTCTCATGGATTACTGTAAATATTTATTCCAGGTAAGTTCATATATATACTGAACACCTGGGTTCAGCATTTTAAAGTCTCTAGTTAGCTTAACCTCTCTCGGCTAGTTTTGGTGATAATTTTCTCTCTGAAACAGGTTTTGACCTTTCATGCACATTGTCTCTAGGTTTTAACATTTCATGCAAATTGTCTCCCTGGAGACAATTTGCATGAAATGTTAAAATCTGTTTTCTTGGAAAAAATAAGAGAAATATTTTGAAATGTCGTTCTTAGCTTTAACAAACACATTAGTTTTCAAAACATTCACAAGCACAATGAACATCTTGCAGGTACAAAATTTTAGAAAGATTGAGAAAGAATTACAGTAAAATTTACCATATTTTTAAAAGTTAATTGAAGAACTGTAAAAAATAGGGCTGGGTATGGCCTTTGGAAATTGTACCGCGGTATACACCCATGTACCACGGTACGTACTGTGGTATACCACAGGTTTCAACCACTAGGTGTTTGTACTTCGTAAAATAAATCAGACAAATAAACAGAGAATCATTACGTGTTTTCTAGGTATTTACGCTCGCGAAAAATGTGACATTGGCAATAATATTGTCATTGCAGTTTATCTGGATGCGATCTTTACTGATTGCTATTAATCTGTCCATGGCCTATCACTAATGGTATGCCAATAAATTAGTTAATCCTATTAATAAATAAGACAAGATGTTTTTTTTTTTTTCAAATTGCCATAATGAGCGTAAAGTAAACCAAGATTGCAAGTCATTCTTTTCATGTGTCACTTAATATCGATACCTGCTGGTTCAGGACACGACCACGCCTGATGTTCAACCCGCCGATATAGCAGTTCTTTTGATATTGCGTGAATGGCTTTAGCAGGCTAAGTATTGAGCATATTTTATAATTATTAACAAAATTAACAGGATTAAAGACGTCGTGTTCTTTAGAAGTCGCGACATGTTATCTCCCAGCATTAACCATTTGAACTGTCTCTGGGCAATTCGTGATAAAATTATTTATTCACAGTTCGACACAGCGCAATAAAATGGTATATATATCGTCAGCATAATGATTTTATAAAAGGGAACAGTAAAATTTATTCATCTTTTAAAACATTTTTATCCAGAAACAAACGAAATGTATAAGTTAAAAAAGTGTTGATACTATGTGCCCGAAGTATTTTAACTCTAGACATTTAAGTCAATACAAAGCTAAAGCAAGAACTACATGTCATTTTTATATTATTGCAAATGGAACCGTTTCTTCCTCTCCATTGCTGCACAGACAGATCAACACACAACATGCTGTCTTGTAATGTCATCTTTGTCAGTCGTGTTCCGACAAGCAGTGCATGTATATGTTACAAAGTTTTCACGCAAGATTACTTTGAGCCCCAGTTAGCAGGATTAAACTGTAATGCTTTGGTTATAAATTTATTACCTATTTATCTATGTAAATCTATGTTAATACGAAGTGGTCTGCATGCGAAGCATACTCTTTTAGTTATATCTGCTATTCATCTCAAGTATCCGATAATATTTGCACCCTATTGGTCGTGTTGGCGTCTTTGAACTTAACAGTGCTCAGCGTGACTAGCGGCGCATTATAAAAGATACTTTGTGTCCCTGTGAGGTATTTTTTCGCGGCCGACGCTAATGAATTCGTTTCGCAAACATATTTTTGTTCTTACGCAAACATTGAATTAAATTATATAAAATTTCCGATAAAATCTGGAACTTGCCGAAAGTACCGGTACGGCCAAAAAGTACCGCGGTACATACCGCCGGAAGAAAATACCGCGGTTTACCGGTGCACCGGTTTTACCGCGCACCCCTAGTAAAAAATACTGTAATAGTTATCTTTTCTCACATAGTTTGTTTCCTAAATAAGCATCCAAAATTTTTTTCGTAGCCCATGGTCAGAAATGACAGTTACAGTAAAATTTACACACATAGTTATGCACGAAGATAGGTAACCACCCATCGGGGCTTGGTTTTGTTTTTGTTTGTTTGATTTTAGGTTAAATGTCCCTGACAACACTGTTTAGGTCATTTTGGAGACATTGCTTCCAATTTTGTGTGACTTTTTTTTACCTGACATTAAGATGAAATGACATCTCAAACCCTGTCACCCAATGAAAACAATAGGGTTTATAAGCATGGACGGTCAGACTCGCACTGCTTTGTCTGGGAGGTTTAGATCCTTTAAGCGGTTCACCTGTACTCGTGTGCGGTCAGTTTCAGCTCTGAGTGGAAGCATCATGCAGCCCATCTATTTTTTCAAGCCCTGTTTGGCTAGGGCCCCCATCGGGGCTTGAAGAAATAGATGGGCTGCAAGTTCTTCCACACAGAGCTGAAACTGACCACACCATCATGAGCACTGGTAAACTGCTTAGAAGGTTTAAGCCTGCCCAGGCAAAGTGGTGCGAGTTGGACTGTCCATGCATGTAAAACCTATTGGTTTCATTGGGGAGCCGGGCTTGAAATGTCATTTCATCTCATCTCAATGTCAGGGAAAAGTCCCTGAAATTTTTTCGCAGCAGACAACATTTTTAGCTCACCGTCAAGTGACGAGGTGAGCTTATGGGATCATATTTCGTCCGTTGTCTGTCATGCGTCAGTGCGTCCGTGCATCTGTGCGTCCGTAAACAATTTCTTTAAACGACATCTCCTCCTAAACCACTGATCGGATTTTGACCAAACTTCACAGGAATGATCCTTAGGTGGTCCCCTTTCAGCGTTGTTCAAATGGTTCTGGTCCGTTGCACATCTAGGTCACAGGAGCCCAAAATAGATTTTTTTCATCAAAAACTTAAAAAATCTTCTTCTCTGAAACCACAAGGTCCAGGTCTTTGATATTTGGTATGAAGCTTCATCTGGTGGACCCCTTCCAAGATTGTTCAAATTATAGTGCTGGGGCCAAAAATGCCCCCGCTCCGGGGCCCTTTGGTTTTACATGGGCTTATATAGGGAAAATCTTTAAAAATCTTCTTCTCTGAAACCCTAAGACCCAGGTCTTTGTTATTTGGTATGAAGCTTCATCTAGTGGACCCCTACAAAGATTGTTCAAATTATAGTGCTGGGGCCAAAAATGCTCCCGCTCCGGGGCCCTTTGGTTTTACATGGGCTTATATAGGGAAAATCTTTAAAAATCTTCTTCTCTGAAACCGCACGGCCCAGGTCTTTGATATTTGGTATGAAGCTTCACCTAGTGGACCCCTACCTAGATTGTTCAAATTATAGCCCTGGGGCTAAAAATGCTCCCGCTCCAGGGTCCTTTGGTTTTAAATAGACTTATATTGGGAAAATCTGGAAAAATCTGGAAAAATCTTCTTCTCTGAAACCACAAGGCCTAGGTCATTGATATTTGGTATGATGGTTCATCTAGTGGACCTCTACCAAAATTACGGCCCCCGCCCATAGGGGCTTGAAGAAATATATGGGCTGCATGATGCTTCCACGCAGAGCTGAATCCGGCCCGCACACTAGTACTGGTAAACAGCTTAGAGGATCTAAGCCTGTCCAGGAACTGAGGTGCGAGGCGGACCGTCCATGCTAATAAACCCTATTGGTTTCATTGGGCGACAGGGCTTGAGATGTCATTTCATCTCAATGTCGGGTAAAAGTCCCACAAAATTGGAAGCAACGTCTCCAATATGACTTTTACAGTGTTGACGGGGACGTTAAACCTCAAATCAAACAAAAATCTACCAAAATTGTTAAATTATAGCCCTGAGACCAAAAATGCCCCTGCCTCGGGCCCTTTGGTTTTACATAGACTTATATAGGGAAAATCTTTAAAAACCTTCTTCTCTGAAACCACAAGGTCTAGGTCTTTGATATTTGGTATGAAGCTTCATCTTGTGGACCTTTACCAAGATTGTTCAAATTATAGCCCTGGGGCCAAAAATGCCCCTGCTCTGGGGCCCTTTGGTATAATAACTATTACATAGGGAAAATCTTTAAAAATCTTCTTCTCTGAAACCAGAAGGCTTAGGTCTTTGATATTTGGTATGAAGCTTCACCTAGTGAACCACTTCCAAGATTATTCAAATCATAGCCCTGAGACCAAAAACGCCCCTGTCTCGGGGCCCTTTGGTTTTACATAGACTTATATAGGGAAAATCTTTAAAAATCTTCTTTTGTGAAACCACAAGGCCTAGGTCTTTGATATTTGGTGTGAAATCTCATCTAGTGAACCTCTATCAAGATTGTTCAAATTATAGCCCTGGGGCCAAAAATTCCCCCCCCCCCCCCCCCCCCGAAGACCAGTGATTTTTTTACCCCTGCGTCCTGCGTCCAGGACGCACAAATAGGACTGAGGACGCACGATCATAAAATATGTGCGTCCGTCGGACGCAAATATTTCATGGGCGGAAAATCCAACTTTCGTTTTCACTGCTGTAAATATCGGCGGAAGTGATAAAATACCGCACTTTTACCGAACCTTCAACTACCCAACGAGTCACCGAAAAATCGATACAGGTACAATTTAATGATCCAACCACAAGACGAGAATCCCCTCCATCCAAAATGAGCCCAAACTTTCACAAAAGCAAGTTCAATGCGAACATCAAAGTTTTCCGCCATCCAAATAGCCGTCCACAAACCAACTCTACCATTTTTCTGCATGTGATCGGTAAATGTGTCAAATGACGTCACCCGATGCCAGCAACCCTGCACGTGTTTAATGCCATTGTTTTATTTTAATGGGCTGTATCCCGTTCTTAAAAAACAATGTTTGGAACCGGTAAAAAATATTTTCTCGATAGCTACACGGTTGTGAATGGAGGTATATAGAAAACAGCGCTTTGCACAGCCCCCGAATTATCCCCAGCAGCTCCAACAACAACATTCGACTTTTCCCTCCAAGCCGAGCGTCTGCTATTTGGCGCCAAAACATAACCATTCACGATCCGTTTTTATAATGCATACATCTACCGTTAGATGTAGCTAATCGTCTGAGGTGCGAGTAAATCATTTTCACATTGATTGTGGATTAAATTTTATGATTGGGGAATAAACGCAAATTAGAGACATAACTTGACCATATTTCACACCT
The DNA here is from genome assembly GCA_963580285.1 of Lucinisca nassula. Classification (NCBI taxonomy): domain Eukaryota; kingdom Metazoa; phylum Mollusca; class Bivalvia; order Lucinida; family Lucinidae; genus Lucinisca; species Lucinisca nassula. The sequence goes on along the minus strand of OY757021.1, from coordinate 34,684,278 downwards.
CGTTCAAGTTGGCTTATCGCCAGAAATGAAAGACACGCACCGCAGGGCAATCATGTTTACTTGGCAATTATATGACAGGGATTAACAAAAGTGTCATAATTCAACTGTTATAAATACACAGACCGTTTGTCTCTGAATTGTCGACAAAGCAGGACTGTGCAGCACAATTATTGTGATTTACTTACTCTAGTTTTACTGTAATTAAGGGCTCAAAAGACTGACAGCTGTAGACGATTTTTTTTGCACTTGCCCGACCGGGCGTCCTAAGGTCAAAGTGTACCTGCCAGGTGTGATTTTGGACTTGTACCTGGCGGTCGGGAAATGGATTTATCAGCCCCTGAACCTAGATAGCTGGTGTCCCAATCAGGTCGATAATGGTTCAGAATATTATCCCCATTGTGCATGCAGTAAATTTCACGCACATGTGCGGTGCGCATTTATCGAAAACGAAAGTAGAAAACATTACGGAAAATAGACTAAAAAACGTACACTTTAGCAGGATTTCTTTGGGCTAGTAAACAACACAAGTTGATGATTGATTCTGTTCATTGCAAATAAAAGATAATAGACCGCATTATTTTTAACTATGAATAATGGCATTTTATACTGAACCGATCTTTTTTGTACTTCCTTTTTTTCCCTCCAAATATTGGGACTCATACTTTCAGATTTGGGACGCACAGTTTTTTGGTTGAGCGAGTCCCAGGACGCATAGTTGAAAATGTGTAAAAAAATCACTGCAAGACCCTTTGGTTTTACATAGACTTATATAGGGAAATCTTTAAAAATCTTCTTCTCTGAAACCACAAGGCCCATGTCTTTGATATTTGGTATGGAGCTTCATCTAGTGGACCTCTACTAAGATTGTTCAAATTATAGCCCCTGGCCCAGGGCCCTTTGGTTTTACATAGACTTATATATAGAGATAATCTTTGAAAATCTTCCTCTCTGAAACAGCAAGGCTCAGGTCTTTGATATTTGGTGTGAAGCTTCATCTAGTGGACCTCTATCAAGATTGTTTAAATTATGGCCCCGAGGCCAAAATGCCCCGGCCCCGGGGCCATTTGGTTTTACATAGGTAAGTGTAGGGAATTTCTTTAAAAAATCTTCTTCTCTGAAACCCCAAGGCCCAGGTCTTTGATATTTGGTGTGTAGCTTCATCTAGTGGACCTTGCCAAGATTGTTCAAATTATCAAATTATAGCCATTGCTGATATTTGGTATGAAGCTTCACCTTTTTAGACCTCCCTCAACATTATGCACATTGTAGCCCTGGGGTCAATAATGGCCCTCCCCGAGGCCCATTTGTTACTCTATCATATGGATCAGGTGAGCGATCGAGGGCCATCATGGCCCTCTTGTGTTTTATATTAGGATCACTTTTTGTCTGTCATCAGTGCATAAACAATTTCTTCAAACGACATCTCCTCCTAAACCACTGATCGGATTTTGACCAAACTTCACAGGAATAATCCTGTGGTGGTCCCCTTTCAACGCTGTTCAAATTGTTCCGGTCTGTTGCACATATAGGTCACAGGAGCCAAAAATAGATTTTTTCACCGAAAACTTAAAAAATCTTCTTCTCTGAAAATGCAAGGCCCAGGACTTTGATATTTGGTATGAAGCTTCATCTAGAGGACCCCTACCAAGATTGTTCAAATTATAGTGCTGGGGCCAAAAATGCTCCCACACCGGGGCCCTTTAATTTTACATAGACTTATATAGGGAAAATCTTTAAAAATCATCTTCTGTGAAACCACAAGGCCTGGGTCTTTGATATTTGGTGTGAATTTTCATCTAGTGGACCTCTATCAAGATTGTTCAAATTATAGCCCTGGGGCCAAAAATGTCTATGCCCCAAGACCCTTTGGTTTTACATAGACTTATATACGGAAATTTTTAAAAATCTTCTTCTCTGAATTTGCAAGGCCCATGTCTTTGATATTTGGTATGGAGCTTCATCTAGTGGACAATTATAGCCTTTGTTGATATTTGGTATGAAACTTCACCTTTTTAGACCTCCCTCAACATTATGCGCATTATAACCTTGGGGTCAATAATTGCCCTCCCCTGGGCCCACTTGTTACTCTATGGATCAGGTGAGCGATCCAGGGCCATCATGACCCTCTTGTTAAGTATTTTTTCGTAATCTTCCAAGAAAACAGGATTTGACATCTTATGCAAATTGTCTCCTATGGAGATAATTGGCATGAGATGTCAAGTCCTGTTTTCTGGGAAAAATAAGAAAAAATATCAACAATTTGTCGTCTGCTGAATTAGCCTAGAGAGTGGTAATGATTAGAAGATAGATGATCTGTTACAGGAGTCAAATAGTAACACAGAACCTGTAGAGCTAGACAACACACCACATCCTAGAGATTGTATAGACAGAAGTTCTGAACCAAAGGAGAGTAAATCTAGTGAAACAAAGGAAGACAACTGTGGTAAAGTAAAGGAAGATAATTCTAGTGAAGTAAAGGAAACAGATTCCAGTGTTAGTGCTGATGGGAATGACTCAGCTGAAATTGAAGTTGGATCTGAAGAGAGAGCTGAACAAGAAAATGTGGCGGACAAGGAAGGGGAAGATAACTCTGTAGAAATGGTTGCTGGGGAAGAAATACAGGGAGACAATTTGGGAGGGAGAGCTGTAGTTGATAGTTCTGAAGAGAAATTAATGGAAAATAGTGTTCAAACTGGAGAAAATGGGTCAGAAATAGAAAAAACAGACAGTTCTAAAGCTGATGACCAAATAGATGGCCGCAACGATTCAAAGCATGGACAAAAAATTACATGTCTTCCAGTGTTAACATACCTTGATGAGGATTGTAGTCGCTGCAGAATAAATAACTTTGCTTTGACATTGAAAAGTAAGGTAGAGGAAAACGGAACTGAAATTTTGCACAAGATATATGAAAAAGCACAGAGATTTGATAAAGAAAGAGTGATCAGAATTTTAAATGATGTTCACGCAGGCAGAGTTGTTAGTAGAGCAGCATCGGGAAAAGTGTCAGAAGAATTGGACACTTAAAAATAAATTAACCCTTTTATACAGCATTTATCACAATACATCACAAAAACACGCTTATATACTTAATCCACTTAATTTCCACATTTATTTGGTAAAACTTATTTTCTTATTTCTGCTCTAAATTACAAATTTTGGGTACTTGTTGGAACTGCCTTGATGAGGCAGTTCAAACAATCTATATTTTGAGCTGAAATAAGAAAATATTGCCATTTTTCATCTCAAAATTTTCTTTTTATTAGCTCGCCTGTACGAAGTACATGGAGAGCTATTGTTGTCACCTCATTTGTGCATGTTTGCGTTTGCCTGTGCGTTCCCGTCACACTGCGTTTAAGTTTTTCAAATGCTTATATCTCAACAGTCACTCATCACAGAGCACTCATATTTGGAACTTAAGTACCTGGGAGGGTCTTCTGATGTTCAAAGACAACAGAGCCCTGGGTTTGTGCCCCGGGATGGGGCTAGGGGTCAAAATCTAGAACACCTCTGTAAAACTGTGTTAAAGTTTTTGAATTGCTTATATCTCAACAGACACTTATCACAAAGGGTTCATATTTTACAACTTGTACACCCGCGCATGTCTTCTGAGATTCCAAGACAACACACCCCTGGGTTCATGCCTGGGAGGATGGATGGGGTGGGGCTAGGGGTCAACAGACCCCTGGGTTCATGCCCCGGGATGGGGCTAGGGGTCGAAATCTAGAACACCTCTGTAAAAATGTGTTAAAGTTTTTGAATTGCTTATATCTCAACAGACACTTATCACAAAGGGTTCATATTTTACAACTTGGATACCAGGGCTTGTCTTCTGAGATTCCAAGACAACACACCCATGGGTTCATGCCTGGGAGGACGGATGGGGTGGGGCTAGGGTTCAAAATCTAGGACACCTTTGTAATTTGTTATATATGTTTCCATTATGCTAACAAGTTATAAACACAATTGGTTATATCAGCCAACCATGTGACATTGGTTCAAGTGTAAAAGGGTGAAGGTCATGGTTACCTACATTTCACAGTCCAATGATTTTGCATTATATCTTGAAGACTATTTGTTGGAGAAATGTCATACCTGGGATATTAGTACCATGTGACCCATGAGTGACCTCAAAATATATCTAGGTCACTGTGACCTATATTTCATGGTCCAGTGATTTTGCCTTATATCTTGAAGACTATTTGTTGGAGAAATGTCATACCTTGGATATTAGTGCCATGTGACCCCATGATTAACCTCAAAATATATCTAGGTCACTGTGACCTGTATTTCATGGTTCAGTGACTTTGCCTATTATCTTGAATACTATTCGAAGGAGAAATGTTATACCTGGATTATTAGTTCCATGTGACCCGATAATTGACCACCAAATATATCTAAGTCACTGTGACCTATATTTCATGGTTCAGTCATTTTGCATATAACTATTTGATGGAGAAATGTCATACCTGGATTATTAGTTCCATGTGACCCCATGATTGACCTCAAAATATATCTAGGTCAGTGTGACCTATATTTCATGGTTCACTGATTTTGCCTATTATCTTGAATACTTTTTGATCAAGAAATGTCATACCTTGATTATAAGTTCTATGTGACCTGCTGATTGACTTCAAAATATATCTAGGTCAGTGTGACCTACATTTCATAGTTCAGTGATTTTGCCTATTATCTTGAATAGTATTTTGATAACGAAATGTTATACCTGGGATATTACTTCAATGCAACCGGATGATTAACCTGAAAATATATCTAGGTCAGTGTGACCTATATTACATTGTTCAGTGACTTTGGCTTATATCTTGATTACTATTTAATAGATGGAGAAACTTCATAACTGAATATTCAATTCCATGTGACCAGATGATTGGCATAGAAATATATCTAGGTCAGTGTGACTTATTTTCATGGTTCAATGATTAGCCTTATAATTCAGACACAATTTGATTCTGAAATGTAATATTTGGAATATATCTTCCATGTGACCTGATGGTTGACCTCAAAATATATGTAGGCGAGTGTATCTATATTTCATGGTTCAATAGTTTTACCTTATATCTTGAAGGCTCGAAACAGGCGAGCTATGCTGTCATGTGACAGCTCTTGTTTTTTTGGCTATAAAATTTACAACTTATTTGTATAGGCCTGTTTTCATAATGGAGCAGATGACATTTGCACAAAGTGTTCATAGAAAATAAGGCCTGACCATTCACGGACCATTTGATCAAAGCATCGTTAGCTTAACAAGCCCATTGGTGGTCATATTTTTAACTGTTCTAGCAAGTTTAATATGTAAAATTTTGATATTTTTGCTGAAAAAATGTGAGCAGCTTTTGCATATGCAAAAGCTGCTCACATGTTTTCAGCAAAAATATGAGCATATTTGCCATAGTAAATGATCAAAATTTTAACGAAACGTTAACTAATGGCATTGTTAGTTTTGAACAACTGGCCCCAGTTGTTCAAAGCACAGTTAGCTTAACGAGCTCATTAGTGGTCATATTGTTAACTGTTCCTGCAAGTACAGTATCCAATATAGTGGTATTTTTGTTGAAAAAATGTGAGCAGCTTTTGCATTTGCAAAAGCTGCTCACATTTTTTCAGCAAAAATATTAGTATATTTGTCATATTAAATTATCTAAGTTTTAATGATTTGTTAACTAACAATGTCATTAGTTTTGAACAACGGGACCCACATGTAGTGTTAATACTTATTTCCATTGAAAAAGTAGTGAAAAAATAGAGTATTATCTCTGGAATTTTATAAAGTTTTTGTTTGTTTGATTCGAGGTTTAATATGTCCCCCTCAACACTATATAAGTCATTTTGGAGATGCTGCTTCTGTTTTTGTGGGACTTTTAAATAGAGTATCATCTCCAGAACTTTATACAGTTTTTGGACGTTTTTTTTTTTAAATAATCCGTCCTTTGAAATAGCGATGTCCGGGCGGGCGGGCGTCCTGCGGGCGGGCGTCGTCCCAGGTTTACCTTTTGGTTAACCTTTTTTTCAAAGTGATATTTTTCATCTATTCTGTAGCAGATTGTTTTAATATCAGGACTGATGCATAAGTGGAGGTACCGCTTTCATGTATTATCCATAAATGGCTTAAAAGACTAAAATATTGGCGGAAATGTTCATTTTTCAAACTTGTGTTTTTCAGGTTTACCTTTTGGTTAACCTTTTTTCAAATGCCAGTGTAGTGGATAGAGTGCTGGACTACGAATCCTATTGTTGACTATGAATCTGGGGGGCGTGAGTTCAAACCTTGGTGGAGACATTTTTTTTTTTTTTTTGTTCTTTTTTTTTTAGCTCACCTGACCGAAGGTCATGGTGAGCTTTTGTGACAGTAAGATGTCCGGCGTCGTCGTGCGTCGTCCGTCGTCCGTCGTGCGTAAACTTTTTCTTGTGAACACACTAGAGGCCACAGTTTTGGTCCAATTATCATCAAACTTGCTCAGAATGATAATCATGACAATATCTCGGTCAAGTTCGAATTTGGGTCATGTCGGGTAAAAAAGTAGGTCAGTAGGTCAAATCATAGAAAAACCTTGTGAACACTCGAGAGGCCACAATTTTGGTCCAATCATCATCAAACTTGCTCAGAATGATCATTGTGACAATATTTTAGTGAAGTTTGAATATGGATCATGTCGGCTTAAAAAGTAGGTCAGCGGGTCAAATCATAGAAAAACCTTGTGAACACCCTAGAGGCCACAATTTTGGTCCAATCATAATCAAACTTGCTCAGAATGATCATCATGACAATATCTTGGTCAAGTTCGAATATGGGTCATGTCCGGTCAAAAAGTAGGTCAGTAGGTCAAATCATAGAAAAACCTTGTGAACACTCTGAAGGCCACTGTTTTGGTCCAATTATCATGAAACTTGCTCAGAATGACCATTGTGACAATATTTCAGTCCAGTTCGAATATGGGTCATATCGGGTTAAAAAGTAGGTCAGCGGGTCAAATCATATAAAAACCTTGTGAACACCCTAGGGGCCACAATTTTGGTCCAATCATAATCAAACTTGCTCAGAATGATCATCATGACAATATCTCGGTCAAGTTTGAATATGGGTCATGTCCGGTTGAAAAGTAGGTCAGTAGGTCAAATCATAGAAAAACCTTGTGAATACTCAGGAGGCCACAAGTTTGGTTAAATCATTAATCTTGCTCAGAATGGTCATTGTGACAATATCTTGGCTAAGTTTGAATAAAGGTCTTTTCGGGTCAAAAAGTAGGTCAGTAGGTCAAATTAAAGAAAAAACTTGTGAACACTCTAGTTTTACATAGACTTATATAGGGAAAATCTTTAAAAATCCTTTTCTCTGAAACCACAAGGCCTAGGTCTTTTATATTTGGTATGAAGCTTCATCTAAAAGACCCCTAACAAGATTATTCAAATGATAGTGCTGAGGCCAAAAATGTCCCCGCCCCCGGGCCCTTTGGTTTTACATAGGCTTATATAGGGAAAATCTTTAAAAATCTTCTGCTCTGAAGCTGCAAGGCCCAGGACTTTGATATTTGGTATTAAGCTTTATCTAGTGGACCCCTACCAAGATTGTTCAAATTATAGTGCTGGGGCAAAAAATGCCCCCGTTCCGGGGCCCTTTGGTTTTACATGGCCTTATATAGGGAAAATCTTTAAAAATCTTCTTCTCTGAAACCGCAAGGTCCAGGACTTTGATATTTAGAATGAAGCTTCATCCATTGGACCTCTACCAAGATTGTTCAAATTATCGCCCTTGGGCCAAAAATGCCCCCGCTCAGGGGCCCTTTGTTTTTACATAGACTTATATAGGGAAAATCTTTAAAAATCCTTTTCTCTGAAACCACAAGGCCTAGGTCTTTTATATTTGGTATGAAGCTTCATCTAAAAGACCCCTAACAAGATTATTCAAATGATAGTGCTGAGGCCAAAAATGTCCCCACCCCCGGGCCCTTTGGTTTTACATAGGCTTATATAGGGAAAATCTTTAAAAATCTTCTGCTCTGAAACTGCAAGGCCCAGGACTTTGATATTTGGTATTAAGCTTTATCTAGTGGACCCCTACCAAGATTGTTCAAATTATAGTGCTGGGGCAAAAAAAGCCTCCACCTGGGGCCCTTTGGTTTTACATAGGCTTATATAGGGAAAATCTTTAAAAATCTTCTTCTCTGAAACCGCAAGGCCCAGGACTTTGATATTTTGTATGAAGCTTCATCTAGTGGACCCCTACCAAGATTGTTCAAATTATAGCCCTTGGGCCAAAAATCCCCCTGCTCAGGGGCCCTTTGGTTTTACATAGACTTATATAGGGAAAATCTTTAAAAATCTTCTTCTCTGAAACCGCAAGGTCCAGGACTTTGATATTTAGAATGAAGCTTCATCCAATGGACCTCTACCAAGATTGTTCAAACTATCGCCCTTGGGCCAAAAATGCCCCCGCTCAGGGGCCCTTTGTTTTTACATAGACTTATATAGGGAAAATCTTTAAAAATCCTTTTCTCTGAAACCACAAGGCCTAGGTCTTTTATATTTGGTATGAAGCTTCATCTAAAAGACCCCTAACAAGATTATTCAAATGATAGTGCTGAGGCCAAAAATGTCCCCGCCGCCGGGCCCTTTGGTTTTACATAGGCTTATATAGGGAAAATCTTTAAAAATCTTCTGCTCTGAAACTGCAAGGCCCAGGACTTTGATATTTGGAATTAAGCTTTATCTAGTGGACCCCTACCAAGATTGTTCAAATTATAGTGCTGGGGCAAAAAAAGCCTCCGACTGGGACCCTTTGGTTTTACATGGCCTTATATAGGGAAAATCTTTAAAAATCTTCTTCTCTGAAACCGCAAGGCCCAGGACTTTGATATTTTGTATGAAGCTTCATCTAGTGGACCCCTACCAAGATTGTTCAAATTATAGCCCTTGGGCCAAAAATGCCCCCGCTCAGGGGCCCTTTGGTTTTACATAGACTTATATAGGGAAAATCTTTAAAAATCTTCTTCTCTGAAACCACAAGGCCTAGGTCTTTTATATTTGGTATGAAGCTTCTTCTAAAGGACCCCTACCAAGATGATTCAAATTATAGTGCTGGGGCCAAAAGTGGCCCCGTCCCGGGGCCCTTTGGTTTTACATAGACTTATATAGGGATAATCTTTAAAAATCTTCTCTGAAACCACAAGGCCCAGGACTTTGAAATTTGGTATGAAGTTGCATCTAATGGACCTCTACCAAGATTGTTAAAATTATAGCCCTGGGGCCAAAAATGCCCCCACTCTGGGGCCCTATGGTTTTACATAGACTTACATGGGGAAAATCTTCAAAAATCTTCTTCTCTGAAACCACAAGGCCTGGGTCTTTGATATTTGGTATGAAGCTGCATCTAGTGGACCTCTATCAAAATTATTCAAATTATAGCCCTGGTACCAAAAATGTCCCCGCTCCGGGGCCCTTTGGTTTTGCATAGACTTATATAGGGAAATCTTTAAAAATCTTCTCTGAAACTGCAAGGCCAAGGCCTTTGATATTTAGTATGGAGCTTTATCTAGTGGACCTCTACCAAGATTGTTCAAATTATAGCCCTGGGGCCACAAATGCCCCCACCCCGGGCCGGGGCCCTTTGTTTTTACATAGATTTATATAGCCCTGGGGCCATTTGGTTTTGCATAGGCTTATGTAGGGAATATCTTTAAAAAAAATCTTCTTCTCTGAAACTGCAAGGCCCAGGTCTTTGAAATTTGATGTGTAGCTTTATCTAGTGGACCTTTGCCAAGATTGTTCTAATTATAGCCTTTGTTGATGTTTGGTATGAAGCTTCACCTTTAAGACCTCCCTCAACATTATGCACATTAAAACCCTGGGGCCAATAATGGCCCTCTCTGGGGCCCACTTGTTACACTATGGATCAGGTGAGCGATCCAGGGCCATCATGGCCCTCTTGTTTTCTTTCTTTTTTTTTTTCTTTCTTTTTTCATTCTTTTTTTTCTTTATTTTTCTTTTCTTCTCCATAAACACATATGAACAATTATTATCTTCCTCCCCTGATAGTTGCTAGTAATAATACATACATGCATGCACAGGCATGGAATGTTCTTTTTCTTTTTTTTTTTTTTTTTTTTTCGTTCTTTTTTTAGCTCACCTGAGCACGACTGTCGTCTGTCAACAATTTCTTTAAACGACATCTCCTCCTGGGATAATGGCCCGATTTCAAAATTATTTTACAGAAATGTTCATTATGTGACCCTTTTTCAAAATTGCTAAAATCAGTGGCCACTAGAGCTAAAAATAGAGCTAAAAATAGAAAAAAAACTTCTTTTTTTTCTTCGTAAAACACATAAACAAATCAACCCCCCCCCACAAATAATTGTCTGGGTTAGGATATTGCATTTGTTCTGTACATACATGCATACATAGTTTTACATACATACAGAAATGTTAATTAGGTGACCCTTTTTCAAAATCGCTAAAATCAGTGTCCACCAGAGCTAAAAATAGAAAAAAAAACTAACTTTATTTTTTTTTCTTCTTAAAACACATAAACAAATCATACCCCCCCCCCCTCCACAAAAAGTTGTTACTGGGTTAGGATATTGCATTTGTACTGTACATACATGCATACTTAGTTTTACATACATACCCTACCCACCCCACCCTACCCTAGCATACCCTACCCCACAACCCCACCCCACCCCCATCCCAAAACAACCCCAATCCACCCCCAACCCCACCCCATCCCACCACTCCCCACCTTACCCATCCTCACCCCATCCTACCCACCCAAGCCCACCCCTACCCCACAACCCCACCACACCCCATCCCACCCCACACCCCACCCCACCACAAATTCCACCCCGTCCCACCCGACTCCTAACCCATCCCACCCCACCCCACCCCACCCTACCCCACACCAGCACACCCCACCCTACCCCACCCATGCCACCACCATCCTAACCATACTGAAAAAAAAAAACCCGTCCATAATGCCATTAGGCATTTTTCTTGTTGTTTGTTTGGTTCGAGGCTTAATGTCCCTCTTAACTCTATATACCGTATTCGCCCTAATTACCGCACCGTGCGCTTAGTTTTTTCAAAATCGTGTCATAAAATCAGGGTGAAAAATCTACCTAATTAGCGCACACTTGATAGGAAAACAACGGTTTCCAAGATGATGCATACTGATATTTAATGGGACGGAAATAGATACTTAAGCATTGCCTTCACTGTTTGAAGAAATAATGGTAAGTTTTTATAGATTTCCTATGAGAGCTTCAAGGGGAGATTACTGTAAAGTGTGCGCTTATGCATTTCCTTTTCAAAAATAGCTTTGGTGTGCGCTTATAGGAGCATGTGTGGTAATTAGGGCGAATACGGTAATTGATTTTGGAGATGCTGCTTCTGCTCCACCCCCAACCCCCCCCCCCCACCCAACCAACATAATTGGGTCTTGTAGGCTCTTTACCTGCTGGGTCGGCAACATTCTTTCATGGAGATTGATCATGAATATGTTCTATAAAAAAGTTGTCCTTTGGAAGCAAGGAATACACCACAGAACTGAAAAATATGGAGTGTACATGTTTTCTGGGCCAGACTAGCTAGTTTTGGCTAATTAGGCCTCATCAGTGACCCTCAAATATATTGAAAATTCTACAATGGAATCATAAAGTCTTTAAAATGGTCATTCTCTCCCTTCTGCTAGTATTTCTGACAAAAGAATGTCCACTCTATTGGTTAACCCATTTTGTACCGGAATGCCCAAAACAGGTAGTTGGCAAACAGTGCAGGCCCAGATCAGATGCCGCAGAATGTGGCTTCTGATCTGGGCCTGCACTGAAAAGACTCCCATTTCTACTGGCGCTTGAGGTGTCATCTCATCTCAATATCGAGTAAAAATCTGATCAGTGCCTTCACTGTTTACAACAAGTTTAACCATTTTCCAAATCAATTTTAAAGATATACAACCTGAAACCCCTAAATTTTGAAATGGACTGCTCCTATACATAAGGAGGGAGATTCCATTTGGTACAAAAAGGGTTAACCGCTTATGTACAAACCTGCTCAGGAAAAGTGTGTTAAGGTAAACTGACCAGCTTGGTTTGACCTTAATAGTGTCGACAGGTTCATTAAACTCCAAACAAATATATCTCTTAGAATCTTACATGAGCGTTCATGTATTATTGAATTTATTGAATGTGTTTAATAAATGATTGATTTAGAGGATCTGACATGAGTGTTCATGTAATATTGAATTAATTAAACGAGTTGAGGCTTTGCCGAGCATTTTATCCCGTTTCCTCAGCAAGTTTAATAAATGATTGATTTAGAGGACCTTACATGAGTGGTATTATTGAATTTATTAAAAGAGTTGAAGAAAAGAGATAAAATGAGACTCTTTGCTGAGCAATTTATCCCTTTTCCTCAACGAGTTTAATAAATTCAATAAAACATGAGCATGAATGCAAGATTCTATTTGTAATATGACCTTTAAAACTCATTATATTCACGATTTTTGTACAAAAATGTCAATATTCCGCCAGTAGTAAACGTGATGTCATTAAAGAGGTTGTATGTGTAACGTTATGGGAGGTATCTAGCTAATTTGTATATTTAATCTACTAGTGGATTACCAAATTTATTACATGGCTTTATAACATTCTCAGACGCGATGTCATATGATAAATACCGGTATATCACATACCACGTTGAGGGGTCATTGTTGGTATGCAAAATGAAAAGAAAAAACAACTCTTCCATTGTTCAAGTGTAAATCTGCTGATTAATGGAATTAGTGCTGTATAAAATGGCCAGAAAAGACTAATTGTTTTTTTGACATGATTCTTAAGAAATTGGGAACCACACTGTAACTTCTTATGCCAGGTTGAGTGTTCACTATTGGCATGCCAAAAAAGACAAACAAAATCATCTCAAGTATAACTACTGAGTCATGGAAAATTGTACATGTATTTTCCCTAACTATTCAAATACTTTTTATTGAGCCTTATATTATCATAAATAATTGATATGTTTTGATTGCAAAGACTTGTACTCAGTGGCACACATTCATCAGTATAGGCCCTGATCAGACTGCCGATCCTAGTCTGCACTGTTTGCTCAGACTTTTTGGGGTCCACATATTTAGTTAAAACGTCTGACTTGAAAAAATGTTTGAATCCAGGGACCTATAGCTGGAGTGCTGATGTATTAAGTGCATTACTCAGTAGAGCAACCCCCCCCCCCACCCCCATATCCACCCTCAAGGGGAGAGCCATATTGGTCTGGTGCGAATACTGTTGGTGTCATCTGTCTGAAGTACTATATCTCCTGAACTTTTGGATGGATTCTGACATAACTTGTCTGCACCCTATCTCATGTCGGAACGATTAGTTGAATTTTGGTCAAACTTGATACAATTTATCATCACAGGTTCAGATTTGTCAGCGTTTGTAATGTGGTGTAGAGGAGACTAAATGCACATAGCATATTGTCTGCCATTTTTGCCAGGGAGACAACTCTTGTGACTTGTGTACCACATCCTGGCAAATGAGCCCCTCAGGAAATGGGGTCTAATTTTAAAGGAAAGAATTTGATCCTGGTGAGCAAATTCTTCCCTTTAAGATTAGACCGCTATGGAAAAGAGAAACAGCTATATATGAATCAGAAAATGGGGTCCTTCTTAAACGTAAGCTTTTTGCACCTGAATCAAAACTGTCATGATTAAAATCCCATCTCCTGGCTGTGATTAGTATTTGAAAGGTTTACCCTTAAGCTGCCGAGAAAAAAACATCTGAAAATGTTGTCTTGCTTATGTCGTCTGCTGAATCATCTTAAAAAAATAATAAAAAAAATATTTCTGCATACAGGCAAACAGTGTGGGCCCAGATCAGACTGCTCCTACAGGAGCAGTCTGATCTGGGTTCACACTGTTTGCAAAAAAAAGGACTTTTAAAGTAACCGGCAGATGGCAAAGCAGATGACAATTGTTGTGATTGGTATTTGAAGGGTTAAGTGGCAGTATGTTCATTCAGGAAGAGCTTTTGCACTATTTTTGACGGTAGAAACAATTCTGGCAACACTACTAGTTGTCTTTAGTTTATGCAGATGTCAGTTGAATACCTTGAAAATCTGTGAAGAGTTCTTCAGTACTCCTTATTATACCCCCGGCATACGAAGTATGCTATGGTTATACCCCCGGCATACAAAGTATGCTATGGTTATACCCCGCTATGGTTATACCCCCGGCATACGAAGTATGCTATGGTTATACCCCCGGCATACGAAGTATGCTATGGTTATACCCCCCGGCATACGAAGTATGCTATGGTTATACCCCCGGCATACGAAGTATGCTATGGTTATACCCCCGGCATACGAAGTATGCTATTTATACCCCCGGCATACGAAGTATGCTATGGTTATACCCCCGGCATACGAAGTATGCTATGGTTATACCCCCCGGCATACGAAGTATGCTATGGTTATACCCCCGGCATATGAAGTATGCTATGGTTATACCCCCGGCATACGAAGTATGCTATTTATACCCCCGGCATACGAAGTATGCTATGGTTATACCCCCGGCATATGAAGTATGCTATGGGGGTATAATGTTTTCGTCCTGCCATTCGTCCGTCCGTCTTTCTGTCTGTCCGTCAGTCCTTCCGTCCCTCCCTCCCTCCGTTAACATTTTGGTTAAAGTTTTGCGTCAAAGTTTCTAAGAGATTATATCTTCTGAACCCTTTGATAGATTTAGTTGATACTTACACTGAAGTTACATACTGGTCTAAAGATTTCATTGATGCATGTCCCACCCCCCACACTAAGGTCACAGACTTTGAAATTTTACATTTGGTTAAAGTTTTATGACAAAGTTTATAGATGCCTGTATGTTCTAAACTCTAAGACAGATTCAATTGATACATGCATCAATGTTGCATTCAGTCCAAAGATTTCGTTATATATATCCCTTCCCCACCCACGGTGACCTTGACCTCAAGGTCACAGACTTAGAAATTTTACATTTGGTTAAAGTTTTATGACAAAGTTTATAGAAACCTGTATATTCTAAACTGTAAGACAAATTCAATTGATACCCGATCGAGTTTGCATACCAGTCCAAAGATTTCATTGATGCATACCCCACCCTGCTGCTTCAGTAACATTGATGCCCCCACCCCTGCAGTAACTTTGATGCCCTCACTCCCTTGGTCCATTTAGAAATTTTATGTTTTGTTTAGCTTTTACAAGTACATTTATAGATTCTTATAGCTTCTTGACTTCTTCATTCATATTACATACAAGCTCAAAAGATATATCAGAGGGTAGCACAGGCTTGGGGTATACTTGCTTTTTCTAGTTGGATTGAGATTCAAAAACTGACAACTGCCCTTCTTGAATCGGCGAAAGGGAGTGACCTTAGAAAAGATTTCATAAGCAGTCTCCACCCAAAGAATTTTGCCGACCCTAGCAGGTATCAGAGCTATCAGAAACGCAGGATTCTGCGTATTTTACGCCAACTTTTGCCGTTGTACGCGTAAAATTCACAACCGGCGATTCTTGAGTACGCATGTTTTTATTGCGACACGCGTCCAAAATTACAGTAGCGGTAAATTCAGAAGCTAATTTAAGCCGCTTATTATGTTGAAAGCGCACGTGCCACAAATCAGTAGGCGTGAACTATATTGACAGGTATTTTTGCATCTGTCAGTGGGAGAGACGATATTGGAAAGAGGTCGGTTTGCGGCACGTGTTAAAAATGATTGTACCTGTTTAATCTCGCCGCGCTAATCCCTGTGTGAATATGGATTACTATTAATTAGTTTACTAATTGATGTAAGCTAATAACATCAACGGATTAGCATGAGTCGATAAAATATCACGTTTACTTAAACCAGGGTTACGGCGAAGACAATATAATTGACGAATTACCAATGTCATGTATTTTCGCGACTACACGATCGTACTTTTTATCACTCGGTCAAAGTGTGTTTCGACGTTTACTGGTGACAAAAATGTATGTATTTCTTCAAAATACAATCATTTTTAACAATAAGAGGCAGTCAGACGTGGTTAGGATGCTTCCCCTACGTATTTGTTTACACCAATTAAAAATAATTGAGCTACTGTCACGTACATACACGTCCGAATTTGAAAGCACAACTATAGCTAAATAGAATGCTGCTTTTCTGATCTGGGTTTACATTATATCTGTTGTTATCCTAATACTACTTTATTTTTATGTGGCATTATTTGACTAGAAGTGTGAGAATAAATCTGAGCAACTGCATTTGGGTGGGGGGGGGGGGGGGAAATAGACACATCAGTGAAATATTTCTAACTAGTACCCACAATCTACATGTTTGGGACAAAGTTATTAAATGCATTTATCAGAAAAAAAGAGTTTGGGAGCCATGAAAGTATACAGTTTTTCATATGGACGTGTAGCCTGATAATAAGCAGTTTTTGTCTATGTTCTATGCGCGATCAAGATCAGAACTCCAACTTTTTTTATGTGGGAATCCAACTTTTTTATCTGTGAATCCAACTTTTTACAAGGAAGGATTCCTGGAATCCTGTTTTCAAAATCCTAGTGAGAGCTCTGGGTATCGAAGCCATGTCCTCCTATTCACCAGTCAGACGCGCATCCAACAGAGCTACCGAGGCCGGCATACTGGATTGAGTTTAAATTATACGAGTATCAGAAGAATGAGCAAGCTGTTTTGTTGTACAAAGCATACAGATATCAGGTGGCTTTATCCAGTATTGTTGGTGTATTTGACTGAAATTAAAGGCATTTATTCTTAGACAGTAGGATACACCGTGTGTTCATAATTGTTTTATTGCCCCCTGTGATATACTGTACATATCAGATCAAAGGCGGCCTTTAATAGGATGATTAGTAGCTCCTGTTGAATCCCCTGACTGAGGCACTAAAGGGGAAAATCAATAAGGTACACTTTTGTTAACAGTTAGTCAATTATTGATTTTCTCCAAGGAGGCCCCTTACCTGTTGCAGACAGAGGAGTTATCTTCAGTCAGCACAGAGGGCTACATAATATTATGTAATGAAATGATAGTCCTCAATAATCAAGAATAAATGCCTTTAAGTGTTGAGCATTGTGACAGTCGAGCATTGTGACAGTCAGCAGATATTATAACCAAACCTCTGGTGGGTTGATTGTGTCTGAGCTGGGCATAAGCTCATGAACATTGCAGGCCAGTATAATCATCAAATTGAAAGTCAGTGGGGAGGGGGAAGGTCAGATCAACAAATCAGAATATGTTCCTCCAGTCCTCATCCATGATAATAATAAAAAAAAAATAATAATCAACCTTATTTATAGAGGGTAACACATTTAGTACTACAGTACTGTAGTACTAATCTTCCATGTGGCCCTCTTTTCCTGGGTAGGAACCAGTACTAAGCAATATGGATAAAGTCTCTTGCTCAAGGAAACAACACTTGGCGCTTGCGAGGATCGAACCGGCTACCTCTCGATCTCAAATCCGATGCTTTACCACTGCACCACAGCGCTCCAATAGGGCTATTACTTGTGGCAGTTTCAAGGTTCTAGCTTAATAAAAAGCTTAGGAGGAGTTGTGTGACAATAAAGAAAATTAAAAAAAAAAGAACCAAAATCCTAATTTTTGACCTGGTGACCCCCAGATATATCCATGGGGGAAAAATTTTGTACCACTGTATTCTACTCTTAATTGGCTGCAATTTAATATGCAACATGACTAAGTAAACAAGCCTCATATTTTTCAGGCATATGCAGGATTTCAGGCTTTTAGGGCTTGATTGTTTCTTGATTTTTTCTTGATTTCAGGCTCTTTAGATTTTGATTTTTCCTCCTATATTCTGTTTAAAATGACTAATGAACACTTATCCTCTGAATAAAATTAGTTTGCTACCCCCATTTCTGCCTATTCACCAATCAAATTATTTGATAATAATGTATTCAAGTCACAAACTGCATTACAAACAGTGTAGATCCTGATCAGATGGCTTCTTCAGAAGCCATCTGATCTGGATCAACACTGTTCGCAAAGGTAATGGTTGTCATGTACAGCAGGGTTAAGGCTGCAAAATCAGGTCTTTCAGGCTTTGAAAAGCTTGGTCAGTATGAGGCTTGTGTAAAATATGGATTTTTGTGCCCTTGGACTGAACCCCATGGCCCCCACCCCAGGAGAGTGACGGTCACATCAGAATTCCAAATATGTTCCTCCAGTCCTCATCCATAGGATTATTACGACAGTTTCAAGATTCTAGCTCAAGAAACCCAGGAAATGTTGTGTGACAATTATAAATCAAAGCGCCAAAAGGCACTGAAATGACAGATTCTGTGAAAACCAGTGCTTCAGCTGAAGTGCACGACCCACCGGATGCTTTTAGCTTTATGAGTGTAACCATATATGGGTATGGCGGCCATTTTGGTCATGTGACCTGGACCTAAAACGGCTCCCCCAATAAATGCGCCTTATCGTAAGAAGCAAAAAATTATATATCTTATACTTTAGTACTGTATTCTGAATGGTTTGCAGGATAAAATGCATTCTCACTTTTCCAATACAAAAGCATATGTGTCAAAGTTAGACCTAGGCACAAAGAAGGCCAAGGTCAACCCAGGGTCACCATTTTAGCAATTTATGATGGGCCTACGTCCCAGATGCTATTTATCAAGTTTCATGGAAATCTGCCCAGTGGTTCTGGAGAAGACTATTTTTGAAGGGTTTTTACCATATATGGCTTGGCGGCCATTTTGGTCATGTGACCTGGACCCCGTGAGCAAATTTTGGTTTCCCCCATCCCATATAGGCCCCATATGAAATTTGACTTCAATCGGCCCAACGGTTTCCGAGGAGAAGCAGTTCGAAAATTTTCACATTTTTCGCCTCGGCGAGGCTATACTAAATGGAATGTAATACTTCGCAAATTCATTGGTTAGATCTCATTGATATCTATCAGTATGCCAAAAATTGTTTAAATATTCCAAGCGGTTAAGTCACTATCACCAATTTTCACAAACGGGTTACGGACGGACAGACAGACAGACAGACCATATATGGTTTGGCGGCCATTTTGGTCATGTGACCTGGATCCCATGAGCAAATTTTGGTTTCCCCCATCCCATAGAGGCTTCATATGAAATTTGACTTCAATCGGCCCAACGGTTTCCGAGGAGAAGCAGTTCGAAAATTTTCACATTTTTCGCCTCGGTGAGGCTTTACTAAATGGAATGTAATATTTCGGAAGTTCATTGGTTAGATCTCATTGATATCTTTCAGTATGACAAAAATTGTTTAAATATTCCAAGCGGTTAAGTCACTATCACCAATTTTCACAAACGGATTACGGACGGACAGACAGACTGACAGAATGACAGAATGACACGGTGATTTTAGGGCACTCTTAGAAAATCAACCGTCGGTCGCTTTTCTGCGGGTCGTGCAATTCAGATTTAATTTCTTAAGTGATAAGGACAATGGCGCTGGAGTGCTGATTTTTAGTTTAGTTCACAAAACTGAGGTGAATCGACTGTTAAACACTTTCATCTTCATTTTACTTGGACATTATAAATAAAACAGCATGCAAATGACTACCCAGCAGGCACACGTCGCTAGGGCAACGTCAAATCAACGTCGTTGCAACGTCATGACGTTGCACCGACGTTGATGAGACGTCACAATTACGTCATGTGTCTGCTGAGATAGTTGCCAGTTTTATGACAACACATAGCCGCAACTTTCTTGTAAAAGCTTACACTTGTTGACTGAGATGTGTTTCGCGGCTTAGTCAAGAATCTGCCTTATGTCGTGCGCTACAATAAAGGAAAACACTTTTTGTGCGATGTTTGAGGTTTTGCGGCATGTGACTAATTATTTATCACAACATTGTGCTTACATATTCAGTTATTTAGACCTATACAACAGAATTGGACAGTGATAACTATTAGGAGTTTATTATTGCTGGCTTGCTACCGTACGTTGAATTTTCTAGCGTCACGTACTTCGCATTTAATTAGGTCATGTAAGTGTTATGAGTCTGTACCATTTCAGCCCTTTATAGCCAAGTACAGATATCTACAGATGCAAACAGTGTAGAACCTGGTGAGATGGCTCATAATGATACACCGCATTCGGTTCTACGTGGTTTGACATGCTATTGACGACTGTTGACTAGACACCCAATTTACATGTGTAGAATGGACGCGTACAAATTCAGTGACTGAAGAGTGAACTGGAGAAACTCGTGGGTTGAAGGGGTAAAATCTTAACCTGGCCTGTTAACTGTTGTGTGCGGGTCAGGACCAGACAAAGCGGCTTGGTCGATAATCAAAAGTTAAATACAGCTTATTATACGGTCTATTTTCTTTATTTTTCAAAGTTTATCTAGATACTTAAATGGTGTGCACTGATTGTAGCTCTATACATATTGTTTTGTTTTGTTTTTCTTTTCTAAAAATATACAAAGGTACTTTAATGGCGTATTGATACAAATATAATTAATCATAACCCATTTTGTACTGAATGTAATATTATCACTTATCTGACGAAGATTTCATTTCGAAATCCCGGTTCAAAATTAAGGGGCGTCAGCTAGAAATATAGGAATTAATTTAGGAAAAAAATGGGCTAACTTTCGACAACAGTGAAGCCCGCAGTGAAGGCCGTGGTTAGACGCCGCCTCCAAGATTCGCCAATGACCCATTATGCGGTCGTCTGTATAAAATGGGAACTTTCCTTATGCATATTCAATTAACTTTTCCCGTTTTGTTTGTAATTTAAGAAAGACCATTTTTGTATTTTGATTACAAATGAAACAAAGCATGTAATCAAAATGCGGAAATAATGTCATGAGAAATTAGTTTTGAGACAGCGAGCATGAAAAGTCAACAAACAGCGGACTATTTGCGCGGAGTCATATTTCAAAAGTAGTGGAAGCCGGAAGTTCGGACGTTAAAATTGTAAACATGCAGCACGACGAAGAATGACAGAAAGAATCTGTCATTAAAAAGGATCCAAAATCCTACTTTTTGACCTGGTGAATACAGTGGTGCAAAAATTTTGCCCCGGGGATATGTCTGGGTGGTACCTGAGCAACCAGACCTGGTTTTGTCTTCTAAAGACGTTCTACCGCATTTGAATTCTCCATCCCAGAATTTAACTTGTGCATACGATGATGCAAAAGACCTATAAAAATTGATCATCCCGCAATGTTCAAGTACCTAATTACAGCATGGTACTTTTGGCAAAAAGTTTGCTTTTGCATCGCTGGCCATGTTTGACATATCTTATTAGTGAATGGTGCAATTTTGCTCTGATGCCTAAAACATGTATTGAAACAAGGCGGGACAATCTTGGTTGTCACGGTCAACTGGAAATTGGATAGGCTGGTTACTGATTGGCTTGCTGTCACATACGGTGTACTATTCATGATAATTGAGGGCTTATCTCACTAATCTGATATTTCATACAAATTGTCTGCCCATCAGATGATTCATTTTTTTGTGGAAAAGAAAATAAGTATAAAAACATTGGAGATCTTTTCTGCTAAATGCGCTTAGTGCCTGAAGGGTTATTCACTAATACAAACAAATAAACAAAAGCTTTGCCTTTTACCTTAAAAGTCCTAGCTGTAAGTCTCGTAAAATTTTAAGTTTGTTTCACAATCCTGCTAGGAGTCCAAAATGTGCAGATGAAATGGTACACAGCCCTTACCACCGCGGCATGAAGAAATAGATGTGCTGCATGATGCTTCCGAGCTGAATCGGTCAGCACATGAGTACTAGGTAACCGCTTAGAGGATCTAAGCCTGCCGAGGCAAAATGGTGTGAGTCAAACCGTCCATGCTTATAAATCCTATTGGTTTCATTAGGCGACAGGACTTGAGATGTCATTTCATCTCAATGTCTGGTAAATGTCCCACAAAATTGGAAGCAACGTCTCCAAAATGTTCTATACAGTGTTGATGGGGACGTTAAACCTCAAATCAAACAAACAGTGGGGACCCTGATCAGACTGCTCCTTCAGGAGCAGTCTGATCTGGGTCTACACTGTTTGCTTGGGCCTGTCTCTCCCAGTGCTTTGGATCATTACGGTTGTCAGTCTGACTCATAGCTTGATATAAGGCATACTAACCAGGATAATTGAAGGATAATTTTTAGCTTGGCTGTTCTCGAAGAAAACGACGCGGTATTGTCATAGCTCTGGCGTAGTGTGCGTCACCGTCGTCCTGCAAAAACTTGGACATTTTGTAATATCTCTGTCATTACTGAACATATTTACTTGAAACTCGGACTAATTGTGCATTATGAAAAGGGGACTCATACCAATAGCTGAGGTAACCCTCAAAATATTTTTGGCACAGTTATGCCCCTTTTTAGACTTAGAATTTTTGCAGCCGAGCGTTGGCACCCGCATGCTGAGCTCTTGTTTCTTAATAGCCATAAAAACGTGTTGTGGATACTTTTAAGAAAGAAAAAAAAAGCCTCTGTGGCTCAGTCACATGCACCTTTGACAGGTCATCAGGAGGGTGCCGGTTCGATCCCTGCCTGGTCCAGTAACGTAATATTTTGTACCATAAAAATCCTAAAAATTTGGACATCTTGAGGACTTGTTGTAAGTTCCCTAAGATTTTAACAAGTTTGTTTCGCAATCCAGTGAGGAATCCAAAATGTGGAGATGGAATTGCAAACACTGTAGAGTGTACAAGTTTGTCTGGGCCAGTCTAGCTAGTTTCGGTCAATTTGGCCAGTCAGTGATGCTCAGATATTTGCAGTTCTGTAGTGGAACCAATGATCCCAAAGTTTACAACTGCGCGGGAATAGTGTGGAAAGGTAATCTGTTCAGCTGGACATGACCCTAGTAGTGTTTGCCAGGGCCATTACTCTACAAAACAAAAATGTTTGAATCGCCTCATTGAGGCAATTCTAAAAAGCAGCCACAGTATCTGTAAAAGAAGTTAGGAAACTGAACCCTTAACCCTTGTTCTGCCGAACAGACAACCCCTACTTTTCAGATAGTGTAGAGCCAGATAGGATAGCTTCTGGAGAAGGCAACAGTGTTGATCCTGATCAGATGGATTTTGAAGAAGCCATCTGATCAGGATCTACGCTGTGATGTAGTTTGGGATTTCAACAAATACATCTTATCAAGTATGTGTATTGATTAATAATTAGAAAATGGTGTGGCTAAATTAATTTATTCAGCAGGACAAGGGTTAAGCATCTCTATTACTTCACTTATCTGGAGCTTTGATTACTTATATTGACCAAATAGGCAAATAATAATAGCCCAAACAAGATAATCACTAATAACATAACTTTCGGGTAGAGCTGTTTGTCACAAAAGCTGCTCACATTTTTTCAGCAAAAATTTCAGCATATTTGCCATATTTAATGATCAAAGTTTTAACGATACGTTAACTAACGACGTCGTTAGTTTTGAACAACTGGCCTCTGGAGGACACCGGCTCAACACCTGCTGGGTTTGCAACATTCTTTTGTGGCGACTAACCTGACGCAAAATGCTCACATTTTTCCAACAAAAATACCAAAATTTTCGATATTGTACTTAGTTAACAATATGACCACTAACGAGCTCGTTAAGCTAACAATGCTTTGAACAACTGGGCCCTGATTTTTTTTCCATTACTTTTCAAAAGGGGGCTTCACATTTCATATGAATCCAGTCAATGTATATGTACTATCAGGCCTGATTTTCACTGAAAAACATGGAAAAATACTTTGAACATGGCTGTCTGCCTGCTGTTGATGATTAAATTTATCTTGGATGCAAACTTTATTATCATGATGAGATCAATCGGATGCCTTCGTGAACTACTCGAAAAGTACCGAAGATAAATTGCTGCTGTAAAACCCCGTACCAAGTACAGTGGGGCTTTTGTTGCAGTTGCATTATACAGAAAGAGTTATCTATTCTATTTGAAATGCAAAAACCCTTTTTGTACCAAATGACATCTTCCTCCTTAGATATAGCATGGGTCCATTTCAAAATTTAGGGGTGTCAGGTTGTGTTTTCTTCAAATCTATTAGAAAAATAGCTGAACTTTTTTCAAACAGTGTAGGCCCTGATCAGACGCTGCATTCTGCGGCATCTGATCTGGACCTGCACTGTTTGCCAAAGTACCCCTTTAGGGGTTTCCAGTACTAAATGGGTTAAGCATTGTATGATTTATGTATCTACTATAGTAACTCTACTGCAGTAATCAGTCTCAAACACGAATCCAAAATATCCTCAGCTATTGGTTATTACAAAATTCCTGTAGCTGGAAAGCATAAATCAGCTTAAAAGTTTCTAGAAGCGCTGATGGCTTGATCAACTCTGTCAGCTGTAAAACTAGTCCAAATGGAGAATTGAATTTGTTTGGCTTTCCAGTTTTTCTATCTATCTTCATATACTGAGTCGGTCATACTTGGCCATTACCTCAGTTGGGTGGTGCGCTGCACTAAATTTAGAATTTAGCAAAAACAAAAAAAAAAAAAAAAAAAAAAAACACTGGATGAGTTCTTAAAACTATTTACAATCTGCTTTCAGAGGTGTACTAAAACGCACACCTCTGGATCCCAATCTACACCATGCGGGCTTTGAACTCCTCTGCAGTTTTGGCATTTACCACAGAGGAGGGAAGACTGTTCCACTGAGGAAGAAAGAATTCTTCAGGGCATCACTATAGGCCTGGTACCTACGATATTGACTGTTGTTTAGTTTTGATGCCCTTGTTTTAGTTGAAGTAGTCACAGGGGTCAAGTATTTATCTTTATTAAGAGACACCGTGTCAGAGTGAATCTTATAAAAGAAGGTTAAAGAGGACTGCTCGCGCAGGCCTCCAACGATGGCCACTCCAGTTCATCGAGCATTTCACCAACACTACTTCTGTTCCGCCATCGCCTGCAGGTCCATCGGGCAGCCGTCCTCTGAACCTTCTCAACCTGTTGAACCTGAGTTTTAACATGGGGATGCCAAACCGGTGATGCATACTCTAGTTGAGGTCTAACCAAGGTTTTGTATGCAACATCCTTTGTCTGCCTAGGTGCAAAAGCCAAATTGCGTCTAAGAAACCCTAATGACCTAGTTGCTTTAGAGGTAATCTCAGAAATATGTTGACCCCAATCAAGATTGTCAGTAATGTTTTGCGGATTGGACATGTTCCAAAGTATGCTGGTGTAATGAGTAGTTGAATTTAATCTGCTTGTCTGGAGGGTGCCGTGACACCCTCATTGAATGACATTTGGCCACATTGACCTTCATTTGCCAATCGGCCTCCCAACGTGCTAGGCTATCCAGGTCATCTTGTAAGATAAGACAGTCAGAAGAAGTATATATATATTCCTATACAAAACACAATCATCAGCAAACAAGCGAACAGATGACCTGATATTATCAGGAAGATCGTTAATGAATATCAAGAAAAGGACCGGTCCAAGTACCGAGCCTTGTGGGACACCGGACAAAACAGGGACTGGATCCGACGCTTGGCCGTCAAGTACAACTTGTTGTGTGCGTCCAGATCAACACAGAAAAGGCCTTTGAGCAGCTTTCATTGAGCATTTGCAGATTTAAAATTAGCACATATGCCAATAAGTTAAGAAAACAAAAGACAGTAGTCAATCAATTAGCCTAGCCACTAGGCTTTAAAATGAATGATTTGGAATTAAAATAATCTTTTGCACTAAAATGAACAGTGTATAAAAGTTTAGCTAGTCTAGTCTCTCTGGCTCAATTTTAATCCTAAGATTTGAGACTCTACCAAATAGACTTGCCATCTCTAAGAAGGTGATAATTTTTTTTTACAATAAAAATACCCCCAAAAAAACACAAAACGATCAGATTTTTATTATCAGACTAGTATCTAGTCAACGAATTAGTTAAAAACAACATGATGCAAAAAAAAAAAAAAAAAAAAAAAAAAAATCTCCAGAAAGGGCATAAAGATCAGTGCTCTTCCAACCTAAAAGCACCTATGGGATAATCAAAATTGCTTGCATATACAGTTGCTTGCTAATACAGGTGAACATATTTGGGAACAAAAGGCGTGCTTGCTTAAACCAGATTGCTTGCTTAATAGTGGAGGCCACAATGACAGAGTATAGAGTACCGGTGTATACCAAACTAGAAAAACCGAGTTATAAAAGGAGGTCTATTCAAACGGTGAGCTCTCTTAGCCGCCTTTTTTTTTTTTTTTTTTTTTTTTTTTTTTCGGCTGGTAGGTTACGAATGCATACGCATGATCTCATAATGATAATAACATTTTGCACCCAAGATAAAGACGAATCTACTGCATATAACAATTCAAACTGTGACCACAGCATATAATCAAAATATTACAGCAAATAATGAGTATCCACAACGTATAATAAAATACTACAGCATATATTAAAATACTACAGCAAATAATAAAAATACCGCAGCATATAATAGAAATACTACCGCATATAACAAAAATACTACCGCATATAACAAAAATACTACAGCATATACAGGTTTTACCACCGAAAATAATGAGGTTTCTACTACATATACTAGATTAACCACTACATATACTGTTTTTATCACAGCATATAATAGGAAAACCACCAAACATAATGAATTTTATCCCCGTAAGACAGCCAGGGCGTTCCATACATGCTGTCAATTATTGTGTCTACCGTAATTTATGACTCAACAGCTACACTCTAACTGATGATTCAGTCACTTTAAAATGCTTTATTTTTATATACTCCTATAAAAATCATTGGCAAGTGTCCCTCATTGATTTGGCTGATCAGTGAGTTTGAGGATTATGCACTTTTATTTTACATTACTGGGGCATGCAACCGATGGACTAGGCCTTCTTTCATTGCAGCTGGTACAAGTATTTGGGTAGAGAGAGAATGATTAGAGGAAAATGATTCTTATTTCTCCTTTTCTTTCATCCATTTCCCTTTTTATCCCACAACTTAACCCTTGACCTGCTGAATATTTAAATATGCCACACCCACTACCGATTATCAACCAATCAGATTACTTGATGCAAATTATTGCAACAAATTCATGGGCTGAATGGCAAACAATGAAGATCCTGATCAGATGGCTTCTTCAGAAGCCATCTGATCTGGATCTACATTGTTTGAAAGGTAAGACATATCCGAGCTCAGCATAGGTTTGGGCGACATTGCAATCAGTCGGCATACGTCTGTCCGTCCGTAGACGAAACCTTGTGATGGCCATAACTCCAATACCGTTTGAGATATATTGATGGTACTTGGTACAATTGAACATGAGGTTTAGTAAGTGCATCATGTGCAAAAACCGCAACTCTAGGTGCCATGGTATTTGGGTTATCTCCCCTGACTATATAATCTTGTAATCACCTCATGATCGACATAATCCGATACCGTTTGAGGTATATTGATAGTTCTTTGTACAGTTGTACGTGAGTTTGAGTTGAGAAAGCATATCATGAACAAGAATCACAACTCTGATCACCGTTAACTCCAACATCCTTTGAGATATATTGATGGTTTGTTTGTTTGTTTGATTTGAGGTTTAACGTCTCCGTCAACACTGTAAAGGTCATTTTGGAGATGTTGCTTCCAACTTTGTGGGACTTTTACCCGACATTGAGATGAAATGACATCTCAAGCCCTGTCGTCCAATGAAACCAATAGGGTTTATAAGCATGGACGGTCCGACTTGCACTGCTTTGTCTAGGCAGGCTTAGATCCTGTAAGCGGTTTACCAGTACTCGTGTGACGGGTGGGATTCAGCTCTGCGTAGAACCATCTTGCAGCATATCTATTTCTTTAAGCCCCGAGTGGCGGGGCCATATATATTGATGGTACTTTATGCAATTGTAAACGAGGTTGAGAAGGAGTGTCATGTACAGGAACCACAACTGTGGGTGCCATATATTTGAGTAATCACCCCTGATAATATAACCTTGTGATCGGCATACTCTAAGACCCTTGAGATATATTTATGGTACTCGGTACAATTGTTCACCAGCTAGAGAAGGCCTGTTGTGAGCGTTGGTGTCAGCCTCGATTAACGTGATTAACGCGTTCGACTTATGATCGAGAGGTGGTGCGTTCGAATCCAGCCACCGGTATCGAGGTGTGTCCTTGGGCAAGACACGTAATGACACTGCCCCACTCCACCCAGGTGTAAATGGGTACCATGGGTGTAAAAGGGACTGCCTCTCTTGCGCGCACAATTGTTCACCAGCTAGAGAAGGCCTGTTGTGAGCGTTGGTGTCAGCCTCGATTAACGTGGTTAACGCGTTCGACTTATGATTGAGAGGTTGTGCGTACGGATCCAGCCACCGTTATCGAGGTGTGTCCTTGGGCAAGACACGTAATGACACTGCCCCACTCCACCCAGGTGTAAATGGGTAGCAGTGGTGTAAAAGCCACTGCCTCTCTCTTGCGCGCACGTGAAAACATCCGGAATGAGTGTTTGAGAGCGATTCAATAAGCTTGAAGCTTTCATCGCAATCGAACTAAAATAAATTTGTATAAACTATGAGCAAGAACCACAACTCTGGGTGCATTGGTGTTTGAGTTATCTCTGCTGAACCATAAACTGGTGATCACCATAACTCTAGCATCCTTTTGAGATCTATTGATTGTTCTTTGCTAAATTGTATTTGGAGTTAAGAAGAGAAAGAGCCACAACTCTAGTTGCCATGGTGGTTTGGTTAACTCCCCTCCAGAATAACTTCCATGATCGCCAACACTCAAACACCCTTTGAGATACATTGATGGTTCTTCAAGTTGAAGAGGCATGTCATGTGCTAGTGCCACTACTCCGGGTGCCCAGGTATATAAGTAATCTGTGCTGACATTTCTATGTCTTGAAACACCTTAGAGATATATTGATAGCACCTCGTAGAGTTGGACCAAAGGTTGCAATATGGTCGAGTTCTCTTGAAGACAAAAGCAGCAAAGGGCCAATAATTGTATGAGTATACCTCTGACCCTCATTTGCCTTCAGTAATATACAAGTACCCTGTGCAGAAATCTCCACGTTCAGAAAGTGTCCTTAATATCATTTGGTCATGAAAACCCTAATAAACACATACTTTATCAAATATCTTGCATATGTCTTGCTCATGGTACTTTGCCGCCCCCGCCCATAGGGGCTTGAAGAAATATATGGGCTGCACGATGCTTCCACGCAGAGCTGAATCCGGCCCGCACACTAGTACTGGTAAACCGCTTAGAGGATCTAAGCCTATCCAGGAACCAAGGTCCATGCTAATAAACCCTATTAGTTTCATTGGGCGACAGAGCTTGAGATGTCATTTCATCTCAATGTCGGGTAAAAGTCCCACAACATTGGAAGCAACGTCTCCAAAATGACCTTTACAGTGTTGACGGGGACGTTAAACCTCAAATCAAACAAAAAATCATGGTACTTTGCACAATATACTTGAGGATTAGCTGGTGTGTGTTTTCTTCTAGGACCACTGTGCACTCACTGGTCATTAATGCTCTTGAGCTACATGCATCTGCCCTTGGTGTATCTGAAAAATATTTTTTTTTGTGTCGATTGTCAATGTTTGGTAGTCGATCCGCAGTAATT
The DNA here is from genome assembly GCA_963580285.1 of Lucinisca nassula. Lineage (NCBI taxonomy): Eukaryota > Metazoa > Mollusca > Bivalvia > Lucinida > Lucinidae > Lucinisca > Lucinisca nassula. The sequence continues at coordinate 34,654,695 of OY757021.1, read as the reverse complement.
AAGCACACAATCTATTTAGTGCTGATATCCACGTGACTACCACAGACTTTGTCAAAAATCCAAGTAATTGTTATTTATAGAACGCAAAACTCTTATTGTTGTGCGGTCAGAGTGTTGCGTAAGAGGGTTATCTAAAGAATCTGGTTGGGTTTGGCAAACACTGTACCCCCAGATCAGATGCCGCAGAACATGTCAGTGTCTAAACTGTTTGCTTACAGTACAGGAATGCAATGCTTTTGTTTACATATTAAAATACATTGAAAATTTTACCACCAAAATATGAAAATTTTCAGATAAAAAAATCTGATATTTTTCATACTTCGGCTTAAAACATAGATCGTGGGAACTCGTTAGAACTGCCTTGGCGAGAGGGTTCTAACGAGTACACACAATCTTTGATTTTGAGCAAAAATAAGAAAAATAATATATACCCCTGTAAACCCCAGTTTTACAATATAAAATGGGTTTAATGGGGTCAAATTTATCATGTTTTCTTCTGAATGGGTGACAGAATCTGTTGGCAAGTATTCGGGGAAAACCCATTGCCTATTTATATATATGCTAACCCGGCTTCTAGGTAAAGGAGTGTACAATGACCTGGATACCTGAGTACCAGCCACATGGGAAAACCTGTATTAAGCCATTGCAAACAACACAGGTGCAAATCAGCCTGCGCTTGTGCGCAGGCTGATTTGCACCTTTGTGTTTGGTGCTTTCTCTAGTTTCTATATTTAGAATTTCAACACTGTCGCTAGGCTCTGTTGCTAGGCAGGCTGGCTTGTGTCATATCTGGTCGTGTGCCCCGAATCTAGGTTTTCATGTTGCGGACCTCCTATCTATTTACCTGTAAAAATATTATCGTCTGCTCGGGTGTATTTGGCTGGGTTGTGAAATTTTGCAACAAAAATGCACCCGGGTTGAAATGTTTGTGAATTAAAACATGTAAAAAATGTGAATTTAATTAGAATCTGTTAGTGATGCTGAGTGGATGATTTCTTCTCAAGATGGATATTAGTAAAACTGTTTGTTTAGACCTTAACTGAGCCGACGCCTATGTAAATATGACCGACAGAACTGCGCATTTGGGCTTCTTTGCACTGTTACAGAATTGAAAGGTAAGTTGAAACTTGAAAAAAATAAACATAACCCTCAAACGGCCAATAACATCATTTGCAGATGTCCTTTTTTAAATATTTTCTTATTTTTCCTATGAAACTAAGGCTTGACATTAGACGTGAATTGACTGTCCAGACAATTCACAGGATATGTCATTAAGTCTTATTTTATAGAGAAAAATGAGACACCTAGTGCTCACTGCTGCAATGGAGGGTGGTTTTGCTGCGAATACCCCGGTTTAAGCCCACCTCTGATTAAAGATGGGCGGGAAATAATATTGAAAGGTTTGTAAAATCATGACCCCCCCCCCACACACACACACACACAACAAATACAACAGAAAATGAAGTAGCTGTCAGCCCTTAAAATTGCTGTTGCGCTTAACTTGTGAGGCTGTGTCTTGAACATAAACTTTAATGTAGCATCTTGATGTATATAACTTAACCTGCTTATCCTGCTGAATATTCAGTTTAGCCACACCCATTTCTGACTTTGAACCAATCGGATTACTTGATGTAATTTATTCTTACAAAGCCATAAACCTAATGTCAAACAGTGTAGATCCTGATCAGATGGCTTCTTCATCTGATCTGGATTTACACTGTTTCCAAAGATAGGGGTTGTCGTGAACAGCATGACAAGAGTTTTTTTTTTTTGTTGTTGTTTTTTTGTCAGCTCCTCCGCCCCTTACTGACTCCATGACAAGAGTTATATCTCATAAACCCAATAGTCCCAGATCAGCCTGTACATGTATTTTCAACCAATTTTGTACTGAATGGAATCTTCTGCCATATATATCAAGGGTGGATGAGTGAGGAGAAGGTGTCCATGTATCTTGCGTATCTGGTATTGGTCATGCTGTCCTTGCAGTAAGTAAGGGTAGAAGGCGAAGGTTGTGATTTCTTCGGTTTCTGTTTGTTTCTATTGCATTTATTTTATTTGACACCAACGCTCACATTCTCCCCTGTCCCTCACTTTCATCTCCTCTGTGTCTTGTTTAGGAGATGACAAAAAATGAACCACAAGGGTTGACGTGTTGCTAAACCAAAACAAAATCAGTCAATAAATCTGCCATCTACATGTATATGAATTATATAAACAGGAGTCGATTAAAATTTAGAGGTGTAAGACTTTATCTTTAACCAAAATTTATTTGGAAAATGGCTGAACTTTCTTTCAATCAGAGTAGGCCCTGATCAGACGCCGCGATGCGGCGTCTGCTCTGGGCCTGCCCTGACAGTATCGGGGATTACGGACAAAATAGCCAAAAAAGGTAAAGAGCAGTTCACTTTTGACATTCCACTAAGCATTGCTGATTCTTATTTATTTATTTATTTATTTATTTATTTATTTATTTATTTATTTATTTATTTATGACGCCCAAGTCTACACTACATAGGTAATTGATCTGGCCTGGTCCTTATACCATTTGTTCACAAATGGCAGAAACAGGCTTTCCCGTAACAGTTGCTCATGTGCCCTAAATTTATATAGGGTTTTAGTGCAATGTAAATGTCACAAGTACATTATGATGGTTCGGTTTGGAATTGAGTGACTGAGCTGGTCAGTTGACCTTTGACCAGTTAATAGCTCCAGATAAGGCTCCTTTTTCACCAGAATAGTAATCATATTTTCTTATTTCTGCACGAAAACATATGTTGTGGGTCTCAGAAGCACGCCGGTAAGGCGCTTCTAATGAGTACCCACATGTTTTCGTGGTTTTCATGTTGTGGGTACTCAATAGAAGCATACCAGTGTGGCGTGGCGTTTCTAATGAGTACCCTCATTTTCGTGTAGAAATAAGAAAATATGTGGATACCCCTTCTTGCCTGGGGCTGTGAACCACAATCTCCTTGGCAGTCTCATACCTTTTAAGCAAGGGTTCAAATTGTACGATTATTACGGTCATAATCAAAGCACTGAGAGTACTGGTGGGTCGATTGTTGCTGAGTATAGGCTGGGAAAATAGTCCTCGACTGAGATCTAAAACTGTTTCGTTTAACCCTTAAGGGGAATGGGAATACCTAGCACAGTTTCCAGCCTTTTTTTCAAAGAGAGACAACTTTCGAGACTTCCTGTTCGCCTTTCTATAAGCCCTGTCCCACGGATAAAGGGATCTACCCTTAAAACCTCAGGAGCAAATTCTTTCCTTTAAGAGTTGACCCCTATTGACATGGGAGACAAAAATACATTTGCAAGAGTTGCCTCCCCCGAATGTGTTCCCATTCCCCTTAAATTCCAGTTTTGAAGCAAACAATGTAGACCCTGATCAGACATCGCGTTCTGCGGCATCTGATCCGGGTCGACAATGTTTTGTCAAGCTCAACCCATTATTCCAGTCCATATTCTATAGATAACCCTCTTATGCAACACTCGAATCACAGCGTCTGTTTTCTATAAATAACCGTTCCTGGATTGACAAGTGAGTGATAGTCACCTGGACTCTAGCACTGAAGAGCTTTTGTGCTTAGTAGCTTCGAGTTGATTGACAATTAATCGACACAAAATGTGATAATTTTCCTTATTTCTTGTAAGAAACATGGTGTGGGTACTATTTAAAATCACCTCAGCGAGGCAACTCTAACAAATACCCAAACATATGTACTGGTTGGTGGTTAGAATTGCCTCAATGAGGCAATTCTAACGAGTACACACAACATAAAAAATACGTTAATATGGAGAATTATCTCTGTAGCCTTGATAGGGTAAATGTTTTCTTATTTATTTATTTACTTCAAAGCCTACACTGTTTGCAGAAATTTCAGCCATTTTCCAAATAAATTTTGAAGAAAGCACAACCTGACACCCCAAAAGTTTGAAATGGACTACAGCTAAAAGTAAGGAGGAAGATTCAATTTGGTACAAAATGAGTTAAGAGCGCAGTCTCATAAGCAGCCATGTCATGAGATAAGCAGTGTTTGGGATTAGCACTATCCATGGGTAGGTCTCAAACCGAACTGCTTAGCTATACATAGACCAGCTATAGTCTTAAATTTGGACTATGTAGAGAACAAAAAAGGTGCAGATCAGACTGCGCAGATGTGCATGTAGTCTTATCTGCACATTTGTTGTTTGGAAATGGCAAAATCAGGTTTTTTAGGACATGGCTCAGATTTATTGTCTAGCAGACAGCAAAGGCATTACAATCCCGTGCAACATAGTGCATTTTTTCACATATCCGAAATGGCTACTTTTCTAATGAAAATCCGTGATATTTTTTCTCAATGAGGCGGTTCTAACGAGTACCCACAACCTATGTCTTGGAGCAGAAATAAGAAAAATACGAATACCTCCGTAAACCGTAGTTTTCTCCATATAAAGTGGGGTTTAGGGGAGGGTAGTGGTCATTTCACGGACTTGTTCACGGGATGATTCAGGCCAATTTGAGTTTTATGGTGCCCATGTCCAATGACGAATTTTTTATTTATGCTTGTGACAAATTGGCATCATTTTATAAAAAGGTTAAACATAAAATTTGGCACTACATCTTGATATGATTAATCCTAAAGTGCAGTTACTGGTATCCCATTTTAACCCTTAAAGCACCTCAGAAAATTTTTGATCAGATGAGAGATTTTTTTTTTCAGGTAAAACAAGTCTTGACATTACACGTGAAGTGTCAAGCCTTATTGTCTCAGTAAAATTAAGGAAATATTTGAAAATGACGTCTGCATATGTGGTGACAGGCAGTTTTAATGGTTAATGTACATACATTTGTTTTGTTCCAAAGCCAATTAGGGAACTCATACGCAACGTCACACCATATATCAGCCAATGAAGTGGGATAGCCAGTTATTGATGAGTTTCCAACACTTTGACAGGTATTAGAACTAGAGTTATTTATATTCTAATTGGGGGAGTGCCCATAGCTTCAAGAGTCATTGCGCCCCGCTCATCGGGGCTTAGAGAAATAGATTGAGCTGTATGGTGCTTCCCCACAGAGTTGAAACTGACCAAGCTTTTGAGGCCTAAGTCAGTGCAGTAAAATAAAATTGTCCCTCAAACCTTAGCAGTTCATTTGGGCCGTATGGCTATATTTAACACAATGGAGAAGTTGCTTCCAATTTGTTGTAACATTTACCCAACACTAGATGAAAAGACATCTCAAGCCCTGCCGCCAAATGTAACCAATAGGGTTTTTATGCATAGAGGGTCAGACTCGCACCACTTTGCCTGGGCAGGCTTCGACCTTGAGATGTCATTTTATCTCATTGGCGGTAAAAGTCTCCCAAAATCGGAAGCATCGTCACCAAAATGACCGGGATGTAGAACCCAAACACAAACAAATTTATGGGTCACCAGTTCTGTCATATCTGTGGAATAAGCAATTTTTTTTCAGCGGAAAATACATGTAACTGGTATTTTCCATATTTGTGCCTTAAACAAATTCAGATGCTCCGCCTCATTAAGGCAGTTCCAACGTGTATGTGCTCTCTATATTTTAGAGCAAACAAAGGTTATGGGTGTTTGTTAGAACAGCCTTACTGAGGCGGAGGCGGTTCTAACGTGTAAACACAATCTATGGTTTAGAACAAAATTAAGGGAAGTTGTGTATTTCATAGTAAACCCCACTTTACCGTATACATGTATAAAGTTTGGTTTGCACGGGTATTCATTACACTGACCCTATGTGGTGTAGTGGGTAAGCCACTTAACTTGTAAACCAGCGGTCGTAGGTACGATTCCTTCCATACATGACCTTACATGTTGGTGGCAAGTAAAACCCAAACGTTTCTTTATAGGACGAAGGAACGAGGGCATTTTTTTTTGTACTATTTATATCGGCAAAGGAAGTAACAATTTTTAAAGGGAAACAGCTGTCTCCCCTTGCACAACGTATACTTCCCACAAAACTACAATAAATTTGCCTAAAGAAAAAGCAATTGCAGTAAAATAGAAGTGAAGGCAATGATCAGGAATCGATACAATTAACCCACAGCTCACAGGCATGAAATAACTACACCTAATGGAAACCTCAATAGCGGAAAGCCAACAGGAAGGTTACTTTCCCACAAAATGGCCAGCAAAGTAATATAAGCGACACACGCACTCAAAAGACAAACCATAACAAAAATAAACCGCGACTGAAAAACCGCCTTGTAACGGTTAGTGAAACAATTCCACTGGTGGGCTTAAATCGATTTTACGCAGCTGCAATCCTGGTCCTTACTTCTGTCGCGATTTAGACCAATAATTTGTTCTGTCCGCATGAAAGCCTCCTAACTCTCTTTATACCGACATTCGATATAAAGATAAAACTCATTGGAACGATAATTTCAATGGAACGAATCCTTGACGGATTGATGGAGATATTCACGATTACTTCGTTCAGTTATCCCAGAAACAAATGTTGTGGATATTTGCTAGAATCGCCTAACAACGTTGTTTCTTGGAGTAGGGAAAATAGCAATCTGATGCACTTGTGTATGTTACAGTAACGCGACGTCTGATTGGATAACGACGGTCAGAAATTTGCGACAGTATATTCTGCGATATCCTGGCGGAAACCCAACGTCATCGCGTAACGTCGCTTTTCATTGGCTGGCATTTGGTTTTAAGCAGCTCACGGCACTGGCAGTTTTATGCAAAATAGTACAATTTTCAACAAAACAACCGTCCAAGTGCATTAGAATGGGGATAGCTGTACTGTGAAAGGTAAATCACCGGTGTCACGATCGCAATTACGTTTAACGGCTCCGCTCACGCGTTGCCGTAAAACAAAATTTCCGACCGTGCAAACCTCCGATTTACCTCCCCAGATCACGATGCCGAATACAGTTGTCCTATCTTCTAATACACTTGCGTATGTAACGTGACGTTTGATTGGATAACGTCAAAAATGTGCGACAATCGGAAACCCGACATCATGATATTTGTAACATTTGTTTTTACGCAGCTCACAGCGCTGGCCGTTTTGTGCAAAATAGTGCAATTTTTAACAATCAACCGTACAAGTGAATTAGAATGGGGATAACTGTACTGCCAAATTGTTATTTGGGGAGGTAAATCGTCGGTTTTGCGGTCGCTTACGCGTCGCCATAAAACAAAATTTGCGACCGTAAAATCTCCGATTTACCTCCCCAAATGACAATTGTTAGTACAGTTACTCATTTTTTGGGTATCCTATAGCGACATATTTTGGCAAAATTTTACGGAACAGACATTGTCGTTATAAAGAAGGGTCTGTATTATATGGAACTTATGGGTAATAGGAACACCTTCAGGGGAGACAACTCCTACAAAAGTATTTTTGTCTCCCATGTCAATAGGGGTCAACTCTTAAAGGATAGAGCTCATGAAGTTCCGAAGGTTGTCTCCCTTTAAAATGGCGACAAAAATCTGCTAGATTTTTCCATTCCCCTTAAATGGTAGTGTATGTCTGCTTATCTCCAAACCGGCCCCGCCCATCGGGGCTTGAAGAAATAGATGGGTTGCATGATGCTTCCACGCAGAGCTGAAACCGACCCACACACGAGTACTGGTAAACCGCTTAGAGGATCTAAGCCTGCTCAGACAAAGCGGTGCGAGTCGGGCCTATGTTAATAAACCCTATTGGTTCATTGGGCGACAGGGCTTGAGATGTCATTTCATCTCAAGGTCGGGTAAAAGTCCCACAGAATTGGAAGCAACGTCTCCAAAATGACCTTTACTGTGTTGACGGGGACGTTAAACCTCAAATCAAACAAACAAACAAAAAAGCTTATCTCCAAACGCGTGCGGATATATTTATTTCGGTATTTTGGGTAGGCTTTTGTGTAGCTTGTTTTGGTTTGTTTTGCATGATAAATTGTACGGCCTTGGCGTGATTTAAATAACCTTGGTTATTATGAAACAAGTTAACTTGCATGTTTTAATAATAGTTATGGTTAACAGTTTAAATGGTTTGTGGGTTATAAGCATTGTCCTAGTGTAACATTTAACCTTCCATCCCTGTAGAGCATTTATGAGTCTTAGAGCTTGGATACATTGTCTTAGAAATGGTGGGTGGGGAGGAGGAGGCGGCTAGTTAACATGATTAACAGTGTAGATCCTGATGAGACGGCTCATTATGAGCCTCGTAATCCGGTTCGGGGTGGGGGAGGGGCGGTTGGGTGAGGCAAAGTGTATCTTGCGTCACTGGAACGTCCAGCTGTTATTGCCTTACAGTTGGGCAAGTCCTGCTGTCCTTGCAAGCAGGTAAGGGTCGAGGGGGAGTGTTGTTGTTCATTCTGTTTCTACACTTCCATCCATTTTCCTCTTTCGTCCCTGTCCCTCACTGTAATCTCCTCTCCTATCTCTTTTATCTCTTTTCTCCCTTTCTCTGGGAGACGAAACAAAATAACCCACAATGGTTGACTTGACGTTAAGCCCAAATCAGTCAATTCATTTATCAATCAGTCAATTAATCAGTCAATCTGTTTACATACATATCTGTACACTGTTTTCATAGATATCTGTACAGATTTTCATAGATATCTGTACATTACATCACGTGAACAAGTCTGTGGAATGAAGACCCCACCTAAACGCCACTTTATATAGACAAAAACGGGGTTTACGGGGGTATACATTATTTTTCTTATTTCTTCTTCAAGAGATAGGTAGTGGGTACTCGTTAGAACCGCCTCAATGAGGCGGTTCTAACGAGCACCAACAACCTATGTTTGTAGTATACATAAGACAAATATCACGGTTTTTCAGCAGTAAAGTAGCCATTTTGGAGATGTGAATAAATAGCTCTATGCCTCGTAATGTGACTACTAACGAGCCCGTTAAGCTAACAAAGCTTTGGACAACTGGGTCAAGGGATTCATGAATTTACTACTAATTACTGGTATCCAAGTTATTAAAAACATCAGCAATATTTAAAAAAAAAACAAATAAGTGTTTAAGTTGTTTTGTTCGAGATAGTGAAACAATAGGGGGCAAAGTACAGACAGATATGGACTACTATTTGTGGGACAATGGTACTACTTTTTCAAGTATGAAATGGTTACTGACCTACCTGTTGTACTGATATGCCTTTTTAGCTCGAGAAACCTTAAAGTGACAATCATAAAAATTGCAGGTGACATTTTAATTTTTTTTATTATTAAATTTTTATTTTTTTCTCACGAGAAAGTTTTCAGGCAGTCAATTCATACGATTGTAAAGCCTGATTTTCATATTAATCCTTATGATACGAAGATTAATTGCATCTGAAAATCACGCTTGTTCATATTCTTGCAAACTATTCAAACGTTCTCATATTTTTTTGCGCACAGTGTGGACCCGATCAGACTGCTTCCAGAGGAGTAGTCTGATCTGGGTACACACTGTTTCCAGTATGACGTTCGAAGTAACCAGCAGATAACAAATAAAGCACAGTTGTTGTGACTGGCATCTTTAGCATTAAAAGTCAACAGTAGCCACAAGATGCTCAACGTGAGTTATTGTGCTCGCTGTGCTAACAAGTTCTCCCAATGACATCTCCCAAGCAACTGAGCCAATATCGAGATAAAACCATCCAGAAATAGTGTTTGTAAAACACTATGTCTCCAACCATATGCTTTGCCCCTAAATGCCAAAAGATTCAAACGGCCATAACGGAAGAAAAAGATTTCATCCAACTTCTTCAGAATGTATTCAAAAGTCAATCAGGTTATCTTCTTATCAATCAACGTTCAAGGCTGCAGCTTAAGGGGAATGGGAACACCTGGTAAATTGTTCCACCAATTTTCAAAGGGAGACAACGTTCGGGACTTCCTGTTCGCTTTCCTATAAACTCTGTCCCACGGGAAAAGGGGTCTACTCTTAAAGGAAAGAATTTGCTCCTTAGGAGCAAATTCTTTCCTTTAAGAGTTGATCCCTATTGATATAGGAGACAAAAATACTTTTGCAGGACTTGCCTCCCCCGAAGGTGTTCCCATTCCCCTTAAATAGTTTTTGAGAAAATTTACTGGCAAAATTCCATACATATATTTTCAAAGATGCTCAGCATCAAAAAGCATGCAATGCAAAGACAACGTGTCATAACTCATGAAGTATTTCTCGGCATATCTTTAAAGTTTTTAAGGTCATCTACTCATCACTAGCAATCCACTCAAAAACGTACAAGATCTAGCTTCAATACTTGTTGAGATATTTTGCTGACAAGATTTTATCAATATACTTTCAAAGGGCCATAACTCGGGAAAGGGGGATAGTCCTGACGAGAGAAAAGAATATGTGTCCGCTGTTTTTTCATGACGAGGAATCCATATATGAAATTTCAAAGCCCCAGCACATATGGTTCTAAAGTTATTTTATGCATCACAAAGCAATGCCCTATGTTACAAAGGGCCATAACTTACGAAGCGTTTTTCGAAACTTCTTCAAAAGTTAACCAAATTTTAAACTCAATACTAGCAATCCACTCTTAAACTTTCAATGCTCTAGCTTAAATATTTTTTAGATATTAGTGAGCTTTCCGCGGCGCTTAAATTTAATATTTTTCCCGTATCTGCTCAGAAGTGAAGCATAGTATGCGCCATTGATTGTTTGACCCTTTTGGAGATAATCTATCAGCAGAATACCATCTGCATCGCAGAAAACCGAGGCCATAACCTTCAAAGCTGATGGAACAATCTTTGGCTTCTTTAGCGGAGTGAGTCAGGGTGCTTTACTGTTTCGATTGTTGTTTGGCTTCTGGGGTAAAATGATGGCTCCACGTTTCATCCACAGTGATAAATATGTTTGAAGAAAGTTGGCAAAAAGGTTAAAATTATGTACGCGGTAATGTGCGCCTGATGTGCTTCTGATCAACTGTCAGTCCTAAGTCTTGGTACCCATCGGACCGAAAGCTTTCTCATTGCAAGATCCTCTGTCACAATGGAATGTACTCTTTCCTGTGAAATGCCAACTCTACTGGCTTTATATCTTTCTGCGACTCGTCTAGCAGTCATAATAATAGCATGGCAGGTCTAAAGGGTGCTGCCAGCATTCCAACAGATGACCTTGTTCCCCCAGCTAGACGCTGTAGAAATCACCATTCATTGGCGTTTCAGACCCTTAGCGCAAGAACTGACATTTATAAAGAGTCGTTCTTCCCCAGAACCATTAGAGATTGGAATGCCCTTCCCGATTCGATTATTTCGACAGCTGAAGGTGCTGATGATTGTTTAGCTAAATTTACCTCTTTGGTTAAAGCTAGGGACTAACTTCCCACATCACAGGTCCTGGTGTATGAATGTCATTTGACGTGTCACCAGTAACAATTCTGATTCTGATTCTGATGGACTTTATTAACCATTTCTGGGTTTGCAACATTAACAGGTCTTCCAGGACGGGGGTCATCCTAAAGGCCCTGTCTGCTGCGCTTAAATTCCGCCGCCCACCTTTTTACTGTAGCATATGAAGGAGCATCCTTTCCTAGTGTTGCTACCATATCATTATGGAGATTCTTAGATGTTAATCCTTTTTTATCGAATTATTGGATCACTGCTCTTTCACCGATTTTGTCCATTTTGCAAATGCTTCTTGTATTGTTTACTTTAGAGTGCAACCTCGTCGATATAAACTAGTCAAATCAGACCAGTTCTTGGGGGCACATCCTTATATAGTCAGAGAATAGTAGGACTTAAAAAGAACATCCCTGCGCACCTCCTTCAATACGAGGCTCACAGCATATCAATTAGCCCTCGTAAATTAAATCGAGCTTGAAACTGATTAAAACAGGCAGTCTGGCCAAGAAAATTTGTATGCACTGAAGTATTCTGTTCTATTGTGTAAAATTGTACTCAAATGATAAATCTCTACAGCACATGTACAAACACCAACTGGTGTTAGTTAAAGTTTATACTAATTTATTTTAGTTCGATTGCGATGAAAGCTTCAAGCTTATTGAATCGCCCTCGAACACTAATTCTGGGTGTTTTTCGCGCGCGCGCGAGAGAGAGAGAAAGAGAGAGAGGCAGTGGCCTTTACACCACTGCTACCCATTTACACCTGGGTGGAGTGGGGCAGTGTCATTACGTGTCTTGCCCTAGGACACACCTCGGTACCGGCGGTGATTGGGCTGGTTGCATTAAGGTCAGGTTTCAATTTTTTTTTTTTTTTTTTTTTTTTGGGGGGGGGGTGTTGGGTTTTACGGCCCTTCCAGATTATTTCACTCATAACGAGCCGATCGTTAATCATAGGTGGGCGAAAACCGGAGTACCCGGAGAAAAACCACCTGACCTTCCGTTGCAGAACTTGGCGTCTCACACGTGACCCGAGCGAGGCTCGAACCCACGGCGGTGAGAGACCTAATGACTAAGAGTCAGCGCTCTTATCCATTAGGCCACGGAGGCCCGTATCAGGTTTCAATATTCTGCTCATAGGGGCAATTGTTGATAACAATCGCTTCAAAATGTTTCAGCTGTTTTTCATGAGGAATTCATATACACTCGTATATGAAATATCAAAACCCAAGCTTACGTGGTTCTACGCATCACAAAGCATGCAATGTACACATGCCCAAAGTTACAAAGAGTCATAACCTATGAAGTACTTTTTTTTTTTTTTTTTTTTTTTTAATTCTTCCAAATTTAAGCAAGTCATCTACTTGTCACTATAGCAGTCCACTCATAAACTTTCAAAGCTCTCGCTTTGATAGTTTTTGGGATATTTTGCTGGCAAGATTTCATCCATATATTTTCAAAGGGCCATAACTCAGAGAAGGGGCATAATCCTGAGTGTGTCAGTTGATTTTTCATGAGGAATCCATATATGAAATTTCAAAACCCTAGCTGGCATGGTTCTAAAGTTATGCTTTGCATCGCAAAGCATGCAGTGCGCAAATGCCCCACATTATAAAGGGCCATAAATCATTAGGTGTTTTACGGAATTTCTTTAAATATGTTCTGGAAAGGGTTATCCTTTGAAAGCAAGGAATACACCACAGAACTGGAAAAAAATGGAGTGTATATGTTTTCTTGGCCAGACTAGCTAGTTTCGGCCAATTAGGCCTCATCAGTGACCTTCAGATATTTTCAAAATTCCACAATGGAATCAATGATCCCAAAGGACAAGAAAATATAACCTACACTATGATGTAGGGCAGGGAGACTTTTTACGGCCGCCACACATTCCCAGACACCAGCTGTAGTGACGTTAAATATGTTCTAGAAAGGGTTATCCTTTGAAAGCAAGTAATACACCACAGAACTGGAAAATATGGAGTGTACGTAATTTCTGGGCCAGACAAGCTAGTTTCGGCCAATTAGGCCTCATCAGTGACCCTCAGATATTTTCAAAATTCATGGAATCAATGATTCCAAAGGATAAGAAAATATAAACTATACTATGATGTAGGGCTGGGAGACTTTTTACGGCCGCCACACAGTCCCAGACACCAACTTAATAAATTCATTTACTTATCACTAGCAATCCACTCAAAAACTTTCAAGGTTCTAGCTTTAATAATTTCCAGATATTTTGCTGACAAGATTTCATACATTTTTTTTTTTCGAATTAGAAAAGCGTCACGGAATGGCAAACGGACGAACGCCCAAGATCCAACTTCTTCGAAGTTGGGGGCATAATGAAAATGATCTAGAGCTACCAGCTCATTTGCATACAAAACCTGTAAGTGGTAGCTCATTTGCATATTAATATCCAACAACTCACGTAGAAACCTGTTACAAGTAACACTAGCTCAAATTCTGAGCCAATGAGCAACGGAGTTTCAATAGAATATGCTTTGTACGTGTACTTTTTCCCATGAGGCCTGGCCCCGAGGACATAAAACTTTTCTCATGCTCAACTCACTTGAGCATGAAATTTTAACGCTTATAAAAAATAAAATACAGACAAAATCAAAAAGGTATTTTTTTCTGCTTAGATCGATAGAAGCTAACAATTGTTGGCATTGTAATATTTATGAGCAGGGTAAATTTCATGCTCAGTTGAGTTGAGCATGATTTTTCTATAACCGCAGGGACAAGCCACTTTGCTTGGTCTTGTGCAATTTAAAAGGACTCTGTTGGTATGTTTAAGGCTGAGAAGAGCTCTTGAGGCTGTCCTTGTATCTGACTACGTACCATGCGAGTGCGGCCCCCGCCCATCGGGGCTTGAAGAAATATATGGGCTGCATGATGCTTCCACGCAGAGCTGAAACCGACCCGCACACGAGTACTGGTAAACCACTTAGAGGATCTAAGCCTGCACAGGCAAAGCTGTGCGAGTCGGCCCGTCCATGCTTATAAACCCTATTGGTTTCATTGGGCGGCAGGGCTTGAGATGTCATTTCATCTCAATGTCGGGTAAAAGTTCCACAAGATTGGAAGCAACGTCTCCAAAATGACCTTTACAGTGTTGACGGGGACATTAAACCTCAAATCAAACATCCTTGTAGCACTTCATATTTTCTTTGGCAAATAGAGTAAATAAGACAAATATGTGTAATAGAGATGTCTCTTTTGAAGGTGTATACATTTTTCCGTAATATAGCAAACTTAAGTTTCGTTTGACCTATTATGTAGATTTCATCAGATAAAATCGGTCACGAAATGAAGATCATATTGGATAGGGGAATCCCTTAAAATACCCATAAACTTCTCAAAAGAGTGTATTGGAAATTGAACTTTCACTAAATGTCAAAATTTAATTTCTTGAATTAAGTCCATTCAAAACTGAATTGTCACTTCCCAGGATTTAATTTCTCAATAGAATAAGAGGGGGCATTCATAACTGAACTGAACTGAAAAGTCAAAAGAAAAAGAGCTTTAACCCTTATCCTATTGAATAAACTAATTTAGCCACACCCAATTCTGTCTACCAGCCAATCAAATTACTTCATATAATGTATTCATTCAAATTTGCAAACTGAGTAACAAACGGTAGATCCTGATCAGATGGCTTCTACAGAAGCCATCTGATCTGGATCTACACTGTTTGCAAAGGTAGGGGTGGTTGTTTTCTGCATGAAAAGGGTTAATACTGTGCAAATTATGATTCTTTAAGGAAAAGGCCAATACCTGAATTTTATTTGCAATCTTCCTGTTTCCTTTGCTTTTACGTACCAGAGACCCTCTGGAAAAGGGGTCTACAAAGGACAAAATTTGCTTCACCGGCAACACATATTCATTACGATAATACGTCCGTGTCATATAGTACATTCTTTGTTATCCCCAAACGGTTATTTTCGAATGAAAATTTGTGATATTGTTCTTAATTATACTACAAACATAGGTTGTGGGTGCCTGTAGAACCACCTCATTTAGACGATTCTAACGGGTACCAACAACTTATATCTTGGAGTAGAAATAAGAGAAAAAGGTGTACCCCTGTAAACCCCAGTTGTTCCTATAATCTGATTTATGAAAAAAAATATTTTCAAAAAAGTTGCCTCCCCAGGGATACAGACTAAGCATTTTGCTTTAGGCACCCAGACTACCAAAAATCCAAATTTTACATAAAGTTAATAGGCACTTTTATTCAAAACTTAGGCGCCCAGGCAAAAATTTGGGCGACTGGGTGCCAGTTAGTCTGTATCCCTGCTCCCCTGAAGGTGGTCAATCATCAGGGGCCAGTTAGTTATTAACGTATCGTTAAAACTTTTCATATTGGACATACGCTAATGTTTTTGTTGAAAAAAAAATGTGAACAGCTTTTTCAGAAAAATATACTGTATAAGATATTTTTATTTCTAGAACAGTAAATGGCACCCGAACAACGGAGCTTGGAGAAACAGATTAAGCTGCATGAGGCTTCCACCCAAAGCTGAGACCGACCGCACATGGGTACTGGTAAACCGCTTAGAAGGTCTTAGCCTGCCCAGTCAAAGTGGTGTGAGTCGGACCGTCCATGCATATATAAACCCTATTGGTTTCATCGGGCGGCAGGGATCGAGATGTAACCCAAAAGTGGAAGGAACTTTTCCGAACTGACCTAAATAGTGTTGTCTATGACGTTAAACATCAAATCAATCAAACAAAAGAACAGCCTGCTGATTTACGAAAGAGCATTAGGGCCACTTTAACGTTTATTTTTTTTTACTCTTATCTCGAAATTTCGACTTAGTAACTCGAAATTTCGACTTACTATCTCGAAATTTCGACTTAGTATCTCGAATTTTCGACTTACTTTCTTGAAATTTCGACTTACTATCTCGAATTTCGACTTAATAACTCGAAATTTCGACTTAGTAACTCGAAATTTCGACTTAGTATCTCGAATTTCGACTTAGTAACTCGAAATTTCGACTTACTATCTCGAAATTTCGACTTAGTAACTCAAAATTTCGACTTAATAACTCGAAATTTCGACTTAGTATCTCGAAATTTCGACTTGGTAACTCGAAATTTCGACTTACTATCTCGAAATTTCGACTTACTATCTCGACATTTCGACTTAATAACTCGAAATTTCGACTTACTATCTCGAAATTTCGACATACTAACTCGAAACTGACTCTGTGATCTGCGCTGTGCATTCAACTCTGAATAGGGATTAGCCATAACAGGAATCTTGTTATGGTCAACTCAGAGTTGAAAGAAGACCTCAGATCTCAGAACCAACTTTCCACAACATCACGGTTTAAACATGGAGTTTGGATATTTTTGCATGTTTAGCGCCATAAGTCATGCCTCATTTCGAAAACGAATCACTTGCCACTAGACCTGTGTGCTAGACCCCGCCGTTACGGAGTCGAGACATTGGCTTGGCTAGCTAGAAGCCCGGATTTGAATCCCCTGGAACATATTTGGGAGATTCTTGGGCGTCGAATACAGAACATTGAACACCCCCACGCCCCCTCCCCCACCACCACACACACGCGTGGCTGGAGCTGACCAGCCATCAATTTCGACGTCTGACCGATTGGATGAAACGAAGGGTCTAAGAATCTGCTGCTCTGTCAAAATGACACATCTTGAACACGCAACGTATTCTGATACCGCATTTTCTGCCCGGTTGTTGCTTTGTTAAGTTAGTCATGGTGTTCGTGTTGCATAGTTAACCATCTTCTGGGTCGATTGTTTTTCATTCGACCCAAAGTAACTACCTACAGACGCTTCTCGCCTGCTATTGTCCACGTGACTATCGCTGACCATCTACACCATGAACGTACCGGTTATTTAATGAAGCTCTCTTCTGCGGCGTCTGATCAGGGTCTACACTGTTTGCAATGTCCATGTTCACCGGCCCAGTCTACATGGCGCACTGATGTCACAAGGAAAGGCTATAGCGCTGCTATAAATAACTGGTATCTGGATTTTGAACATGGTCAGTGATAGTCACGAGGTCAATAGAAGGCGGGAAGCTTTTGTAGTTAGTAACTTTTAGTCAATTGATAATTAATCGACCCAAGCGCGGCGTCTGATCAGGATCTACACGTTTTGCTTATAGTATAGGAATTAAAAGGATAAACGAAACATGTTCAAATCCACACTCGAAGACAATCGACCAACCAGTGCTGTCAGTGCTTTGATCTATACATGATTTTTACAGCACACGATGAGAAAATTTGATAACGAAAAAAACTGTCAATATGACTTTTAGCCCGCTTTTATTTTACTGAAACGGGGTTGAATTTGTTTGTGTGATTTGAGCTTTAACGTCCCCGTCAACACTGTATAGGTCATTTGGAAGACGTTGCATGCTTCCACTTTTGTGGGACTTTTACCCAACGTTGAGATGAAATGACTTCTCAAGCCCTGTCGCCTAATGAAACCAATAGGGTTTATAAGCATGGACGGTCCGACTCGAACCGCTTTACCTGGGCAGGCTTAGATCCTCTAAGCGGTTTACCAGTACTCGTGTGCCATCGGATTTCAGCTCTGCATTGAGGCACCATGCAGCCAATCAATTTCTTCAAGCCCCGATGGGCGAGGGCCGTGAAACGGGATTGAATGCGCGACCGATGGGCGGGGCCATGAAACGGGATTGAATGCGCGACGTCCTGATGAGACAGAAAACCCTCTGTCTCTTACATGATACATTTGGGCCTCTAGTTTTATAGTTCTTGAGAAATATTTGATAAAATTAACATTGGCCAATATACAGAGAAAGAAGAATGAAAGAACATGTGAAAAATACACCGAGAAAGGTCATTGGCGTGTACACGATACAAGTAAGCCGATATTGACCCTAGTCTCACAATGTTATCACATAATCTGCTTGATGTAAACTTGTTTTCAAAGCGGGGGTTTAATGAAACGGGGGTGTTTAACATTAACTGTGTGTATAGGACTTAATATCTCGTAAGTCGAAATTTCGAGATACTAAGTCGAAATTTCGAGTTAATAAGTCGAAATTTCGAG
The DNA here is from genome assembly GCA_963580285.1 of Lucinisca nassula. Lineage (NCBI taxonomy): Eukaryota > Metazoa > Mollusca > Bivalvia > Lucinida > Lucinidae > Lucinisca > Lucinisca nassula. The sequence goes on along the minus strand of OY757021.1, from coordinate 34,636,339 downwards.
TTATTAAGTCGAAATTTCGAGACAGTATGTCGAAATTTCGAGTAACTAGTATGTCGAAATTTCGAGATACTAAGTCGAAATTTCGAGATACTAAGTCGAAGTTTCGAGTTAATAACTCGAAATTTCGAGTTATTAAGTCGAAATTTCGAGATAGTATGTCGAAATTTCGAGTTACTAAGTCGAAATTTCGAGATACTAAGTCGAAGTTTCGAGTTAATAAGTCGAAATTTCGAGATAGTCGAAATTTAGAGTTACTAAGTCGAAATTTCGAGATTCTGTCGAAATTTCGAGTTAATAAGTCGAAATTTCAAGTAAATATGTCGAAATTTCGAGTTACTAAGTCGAAATTTCGAGTTATTATGTCGAAATTTCGAGATACTAAGTCGAAATTTCGAGTTAAAAAGTCGAAATTTCGAGTTAATAAGTCGAAATTTCGAGTTAATAAGTCGAAATTTCGAGTTACTAAGTCGAAATTTCGAGATACTAAGTCGAAATTTCGAGATACCTATCAAAAGAAAAAAAGTATACCTGGCCCTAATGCTCTTTCGTACTGATTTGTACACCAATCAGTGTGAATTTGCATCTCAGTATCTGTATGTTGTGTTTCCTGTCATAAGGAGTCTCAAATAAACGCTGTCACGCAATCAAATAATTTAGAAAACAGACCTACAAAAGAATGCAATCTGAAACCTTTTCACGCTGACCCCTCACCATTGTTTGCGATATTCTTTTCAATTCCTAAATCGGGATAGAGGGGGTACCAGTATTCCCAAAACGTGTTGACAAGTCTGTTTCCAAGTACAGTGGAATTCCGCAATTTAGACCACCTAAAATTAAGACTAAATCTGCCCTGAAAAGCTTATTTGGACGGATGCAGTTGTTCTTTCTGTGTTTTCTGCATACTATGTCCTCTGGTCAGGGACCACCTTGGGTCCTAAAGGTGGTCTTAATGTAGGAATTTTACTGTATAGGGGTGTCTGCAGTTTTGTTTCATTTCTTTTTCAATGATTCCTCTACTTCAAGACATTGGTGTATACCCTCATCAGACACAGAGTTCTGCAGTTCCAAATAGCAAAGACCCTGATTAGGCACTACATTTGGCAATGCACAATGCAGTGTCTGATCAGGATCTATGTTATTTGCTGAATCTGCAGTTAACGGGGCCTCTGTGGCCTAGTGGGTAAGAGCGGTGACTCCTAATCATTCCCGACTGTGGGTTGGAGCCTGGCTCAGGTCACGTCTGCAACGAAAGGTCAGTTGGTTTTCATCCGGTTACTTTGGTTTTCGCCCTCTGATTAACGATTGACCTTATATAAGTGAAATAATCTACAACCGCAACTAAAAAAAAAAAAAAAAACATGTCCGCCAATGTCCTTATCATAAACGGGATAACATCTTGTCTGTCTGTCCATCCGGCAGTGAAGCTCTATAAGAATCTTATATGGGTGACACACAGTGTGAGGGGTGGATGGAAATATCCGTCCCAAGGGTCTTTGTCTAGCATCACGAGACTTGTCGAGTGATGCCGGACAGTGATCCCGAGGGACGGATTTTTCTATCCACCCTCACATCCATATAGGATTCTTTTTCTTGCATACCTTCCATTTCTGAGCGCGGGTTTAAAATACTGCATGCAGTCACTTCGGTTACCGACGTCCGCCATATTGTGATGACACTGCAGGAATGTTTAATGACGTCACGTAACGTCACATACGAGGTCGTAATCAACCAGTGCATTTATCAAACACGCGATTATATTCGATTTGGGATCGGAACATCAGGGTCAGAACATAAATTTCTATCCCAGGGTAAATCATGGATTTCCTTGTCCGGTGTGCAAAAAAAATAGTATTCACTCACAAAAATATCGGCGGTTTAGTCACAAAAATATTGGTCAGTTTGGTGCAAGTCTCAAAATGACTTTTTTTTCTTTTTTTTTTTTTTTTTTTTTTTTCGGAGGAAAATAAAATAATAAAAAAAAGATTCTCCTATCTACCGACTAAAAGTTTTTTTTCCAGCATTTTAGCGGAAACACAGCTATTTTGTAAGCCTTATTAGGAGACACTGAGTGTAGAATACACAAAAAAAGAATAACTGAAGACTTAGTTATTAAAAGCATCTTTTCTTTTTTTTTTTTTGGGGGGGGGGGGGTGGTGTTAACCCATATATGCCTAGGGGTCTTTTTCTAGGACATTGGCAAGCAGTGTAGACCCAGATCAGACGCCGCAGAACGCGGCGTCTGATCTGGGTCTACACTGTTTGCTTAAAGAGCATTCATTTTGGTAAAATTTGCCACAATCACAAAACAAACCTGACATCCTAATAATTGGATATGGCTCACTCCAAACTTACCAGGTGGAAGATTCCATTGTCATATATGGGTTTATTGCGAAATTTTACTGTATTTTGTCGCTTTTTTCCGTGGCCAAGCTGATGTTTTGTTGGTGAGTGTAATCTGAAGTTTATATCTTGACAGACAATAAAACTGACAAGATCATTGTTCAAGAAGATGAAATTCAATATTGTCAACTTTAGAAAATTCTGATTTTGAAATAAGTCTTGCCATTCATGTGAATCGCCATGTAAAGCTGAGCCTTATTTTCTGCTCAGCAGACGATTCACATGTAATGTTGAGCCTTATTTTCTGCTCAGCAGCCGATTCACATGTAATGTTGAGTTTTATTTTTTGCTCGGCAAACAATTCGCATGTAATGTTGAGCCTTATTTTGCTCAGCAGACGATTCACTTGTAATGTTGAGCCTTATTTTCCGCTCAGCAGACGATTCACATGTAATACTGAGTCTTATTGTCCGCTCAGCTGACGATTCACATGTAACGTTGAGCCTTTTTTTACCGCTCAGCAGACGATTCACATGTAACGTTGAGCCTTATTTTCCGCTTAGCAGACGATTAACAAGTAATGTTGAGCCTTATTTTCTGCTCAGCAGGCGATTCACATGTAATATTGAGCCTTATTTTCCGCTCAGCAGAAGATTCACGTGTAATGCTGAGCCTTATTTTCCGCTCAGCCGACGATTCACATGTAATATTTAGCCTTATTTTCTGCTCAGCAGACGATTCACATGTAACGTTGAGCCTTATTTTAAGCTCAGCAGAAGATTCACATATAATGCTGAGACTTAGTTTTTGCTCAGCGGACGATTCACACATGATGTTGAGCCTTATTTTCTGCTCAACAGAAGCTTCACATGTAATGTTGAGCCTTTTAGTCTGCTTAGCAGACGATTCACATGTAATGTTGAGCCTTATTTTCCGCTTAGCAGACGATTCACATGTAATGCTGAGCCTTTTTTCTGCTCAGCAGAAGATGCACATGTAAGTTTCTGCTCAGCAGATGATTCACGTGTAATGTTGAGCCTTATTTACTGCTAAGCAGACGATTCACATGTAATGTTGAGCATTAACTTCTGCTCAGCAGATGATTCACATGCAATGTTGAGCATTAGTTTCTGCTCAGCAGACGATTCACATGTAATGTTGAGCCTTAGTTTCTCTGGAACTAAGACGAAGGCCGTCTGCTTAGGTTAGCGCTTATAGGGTTAACATATAAGGGGAATGGGAGCACCTTCAGGGGAGTCAAACTCCTGCAAAAGTTGTTTTGTCTCACATTTCAAAAGGGTCAACTCTTAAAGGAAAGTTTCCTTTAAGAGTAGACCCTTTCTCAGTGGGACAGGGCTTATAAAAAAGCTTATAGAAAAGCAAACCTTAAAAAATAGAGGTGAAGGCAATGATCAGGAATCGATACAATTAACCCACAGCTCCCATCAGAGACACCAAAGAGAAAGAACCACAAACGTAAAACAACAGACCCTAATGGAAACATCAATAGCGGAAAGGCAAAAGGACAGTTACTTTCCCCAAAAAATGGCCCATAGGCTATCCAAAATAATATAAGCGACACAAACACCCAAAGAAAAACCATAACAAAAATAAAGCGCGACAATCGAACCACCTTGGAACGGTCAGAGGAAACGAATTCCCATGGGGGGGCTTATGGCCACAATCTTCGCCCTTACTTCCGTCGCGATTTAGACAAATAATTTGTTCAGTCCGCATGAAGGCATCCTAGCTTACCAGTGCAACATCTCCGTGCACACTATGAAGTCCCGAAAGGTGTCTCCCTTTGAAAAATGGCGAAAATATCTGCTAGGTGTTCCAATTCCCCTTGAAGGATAAAAAAAATATTGCAACCCAAAAATAGATAAATGGAACCGGAAACCATTTCATGCTCAACTCAGTTTAGTTTGTCCTGCTCATAAATATTAAAATGCTAACAATTGTTGTTATTTTAATTTTTATTAGCAGAACAAATATCATGTGCGAAGAAGTACATATAAACCTCGTTATAACACTGTTCTTTTTAAAAACCTTTTTTGTATTAATCTTCCATTACGTCTTAACCCTTAAGGGAGACATCAGTTGGTTTCCAGTGAACCTGGTGTTGAGCGGGCTTGGTTGAAGTAAAAGTAAAGAAAAGTTGGTAATGAGTGTTTACAGTGCGAAGAGTTTTAAATGTAGTTTAAAGGTTAAAAAACATAATTGGAATTTTAAGGCGAAACATGAACCATTGCACGGGCCAACAGCATTGCTGAACCTCGCTCACTGTTCCTTGACATAGGTGGTCGGTACTCGTTAGAACCGCCCCAATGAGGCGGTTCTAACGAGCACCCTCAAACTATGGAGTTTTAAAAAAAAGCAATATCATAGACGTTCATCAGGAACTAGCCCCCCCCCCCCCCCCCCCCCCCGCACACACGCACACACATTAAATACTTTCCAATGACCGTTCCAAGGCGGTTCTCCTGTCGTGGTTCATTTTGTTATAGGCATGAGTGTATCGCTTATGTTTTGTTTTGAATAGCCAATTGACCATTTTGTGAGAAAGTATCTGTCCTTTAGATTTCCGCTAGTGATGCTTCCATTAGGCAATACCACTCCTCTTCTAAGTGCAGATGGAACTAGTCTTCTGACTGACAAAGAGGCTATCTTGAAAAGATGGGCTGAGCTCTTTGGTAGTGTTCTTAATCGGCCATCCTCTATCAATGATGATGTTATCCAGTCTATCACAGGTTGAATGTAATCTGCGGCTTTACAAGTTCCCACCCGTTACAGAAACAGTGAAAGCAATAAAACTTGTGGCATCTGAAAAGGCCCCAGGACCAGATGCAATACCTGCTGAGATTTATAAAGCAAGAGGTGCACCAGTTGCAAAGAAGTTGACAGAGTTGTTTCACATTATGTGGAGAAAAACCATCGCTCAAGAATCTACGGAAGCGTCAATTATCCGCCTATTCAAACGGAAAGGGAACCCTCAGATCTGTGAAATCACCGTGGCATGTCTTCATGACAAAAAAGGTGCTGGGAATGTCCTTGCAAGAGTCCTACTTAATAGACTGAATGCAAACCTTGAACAGTCGGGGCTTCTACCAGAAAGCCAGTGTGAGTTTAGGAATGACACAGCAGCAATTGACATGATATTCACAGCAAGACAGCTGCAAGAAAAATGCCAGGAATAGAGCATGAACCTATACATGACCTTTGTTGACTTCACCAAAGCATTTGACACAGTTAGTCGTGAGGGCCTTTGGAGGATCATGGTGAAGTTTGAATGTTCCACCAAGTTCTGAACAATGGTGAGATAGTTACACGATGGTATGCTTTCACGGGTCCAAAATGATGGTGGGTTTTCCGTTCCATTCCCTGTGACAAACGGAGTCAAGCAAAGCTGTGTGCTAGCCCCCAACACAGTCCAGCATGATGATTTCTGCCCTGCTCACATGTGCTTTTCAGGATTGTGACAATGGAATTAATAAGTATCGCTTTGAAGGGCAGCTTTTCAATCTCAGAAGGTTGCAAGCTAAATCCAAGGTGCAGGCAGAGGTGCAAGATGAGTTCCTCTTTGCTTATGACATGGTAAAAGGTACTCCAACAGAAGAGAAGATGCAAAAAGGTATATGTCAAGTATCTGACTCCTGTGATAGCTATGATCTCACAATCAGCATCAAAAAGACTGAGGCAGTCTATCAGCCAACACATGGCAAGCTTTACAAAGAGCCCACAATGATTGCAAGTGGTAGACAAGTTCGCCCACCTTGGGTGCACACTGTCAAGAGCCGTGCACATTGAAGTCAATGCCAGAATTGCCAAAGCTAGTGCAGCATTTGGCGGACTACGCGGTTGTGTCTGGGATCAAAGTGCAATCAGACTTGACACAAAACTGAAAGTCTACAGAGCTGTGGTGCTGTCAACACTATTGTATGTATGTGAAACTTTGGCACGCCAAAAAACTGAATCACTTCCATCAATTGTTTGAATGCATTTAAGATGCCGAGTTTTCAAGGATAAATGGGTATTTAGATTATATTTAAGTGTGTGTGTTGGGGTATAGTTTTCATCGGAAAACATTTCTAGTTAACCCTTTATTTTTGTCACTTGGCGTAGGAGGAGCAGGGATTATCCATCTTTCTGCCTGTTACACATGTCCGCAACTCTCCGCTTATAAGCTTTTGCGTATTTTCTTCTTTGCTTGTGACTTTGGATAATTTGTCAAAGTTAGAACCCTTTTAAACCCAGACTTCCAATTTTCAAAGCTTGTGTCTGCAGTTACCACTGCATTGTTTGTTGGAATCATTTGGAATTCTGCAGGCGTTCCTCTGAAAATTTCAAGATGTGCATGTGATTTTTTTCTTTTCAACTTAGAATCCACTTTCAAACTGTGTTCCGTCGCCTCACTGTTTCAAGCTTTCTTTAGTGGCTTGAGATGAATGTGGTCTTTGGTTGTGATCTTTCCTGAGTTACATTTTCTTGCTATTTTGTCAATGTGTTTCCAACTGCTGTTAATTGTGGAATATGTCTGACACAGGATAGCTAGATAGCTAAAAAGCGAGATGTTAAATTATCGCGATGAAATTCTCAGTTATCTGGCAAACGCAAAATTATTGCGATACTTTTCTATATCATGGCGAAAGTAGCTATCTCTTGGCAGAAATATGCCATCATACCTTATGCATCTTTTCTCTGATTCTCTTGTATTGTTTTCAGTTGATCTTGCTATGATATGAACATGTGAATGTGCTTTTAGATTTTTATCCAACCATTTTTGACAGATTTATGGTGCTTTCCCACTTGGAGTTTCTATTTTCAAGTTTATGTCCAAACCTCCATAAAACTCAAAGTTTTGTAGATTTTCTTGTTGAAGCATGAAGATGTGCATTATGGTTTTCAATAGTTGATCCGGCTGTTTTTGACAGAATCATTTCAATTTCCATTTTTCAAAACTTGTGTCTAGAACTCCTACTATTGATTTCTTTAGATTCTTTTCAAACTTTGCAGGTTTTCTTACTATGATGTCAAAATGTTCATATGCTTTGGGATTCTTGTTTCTGCGATTGAATTATGGCTCTTATAGATTTAGAGCTTCCATCGGAAAACTCATGTTTGCAATTCCTTGTATTTTCCTTGGGATTCATCTGCAATGTTTAGTAGGTTTTCGTTTTTTGACCAAAAGATTAAGTAAATGTTATCTTAGAGTTTTGCATTCTGACATGTTTCATACGTCAAATGATTTTAGCTTCTTATATTGTTCTCGTGTGTATTAGGACCACAGGCAGTCTTAAAAGTGAGATTTTGAAATTGTTTGTTTCACTTTATTGAAAGAAAACTTTTAGATTTATTTGATTTTTGTTGTAGCTATAAAAAGGAATGATATAGCTGTAGAACACAAAGTATTATCTAGATTTTGCAGGTCCAAGGGTTAAGATGGACATTGCAAAGCAAGGCATGATATAGAGCCATAAGACTGATCATGCAATCGCACAGTGCAGGATATTCGCTTTTGCATAACGCACAATGACAGTAGTACTAAAATGTCTTTTGCTGTGTCTTTTGATGCTTAAATAAAATAAAAAACGCCTCTAACTGATGAAATCAAAATATTTCTCTTTTCAGTTTTGCATGTGATTTGAATATAATTTTGTCTCCAAATCCTGCTATAGTTCTATAGTGATTCCTACTGATCGGTTTGAATAGTCTGTCTCTAAATAGTCTTAGGATCATTGATTCGATTATTGAAATTTGAAAATATTTTAGGGTCACTGATGAGGCCTAATTGGCCGAAACTAGCTAGTCTGGCTCAGAAAACATGTACACTCCATATTTTCCAGTTCTGTGGTGTATTCCTTGCTACCAGAACATATCAGAAAATATCATGCCATTTATATATATTGTAAAAATCCTGAAATTGGGAAACCCTCAACAAGTGTAAAAGCTATTCTAAAACTGAAGAAATCGATGTAACTGCCTAGTACTGCAGATATAATTTTGTACCACGCAGTACAGTACTCATTGAGCTCATAAATAATGATCAGGCCCCGAGGTTATAAAACGTTTTTCATGCTCAACTCACTTGAGCATGAAATTTTTCCTGCTCACAAATTTTAAAATGCCAACAATTGTTGCGGGAGGTCTCGGGTTCGATCTCGGGCCGCGACATACCAAAGTCGTTAAAAATGGTACTAGCTGCTCCTCGCTTGGCACTCAAATTTACGGGGTAGAGCTAGGACTGGTCGATCCAGTGTCAGGATAATGTGACTGGGTGTGGTATCATGTAATGTGTCTGGGACATGATACTTCAGTGAGGCAGCACTATAAACGTGAGCATTGAGCTCCATGTCGCAACCAGACACCGTCGTGATATGACTGAAAAATTGTTGAAAGCGACGTTAAACCCGAATTCACACACACACACACACACAAATGCCAACAATTGTTGGCATTATAAAATTTGTGACCAGGACAAATAACATTCTCTGCTACCCGAGGAAGAAAAATCGCTCAACTTCTTAGTACCATATTTTTATAAGTACCACAAGTTTCATGCTCAGCTGAGGTGAGCATGAAAAAAGTTTTATAACCTCGGGGCCAGTAGAAGAACATTTGGAGTTTAGATACATGTGACATGACAAAACTGTTATGTTTCATTTTAGGAACAAGGTTCCTGTTTGTACAATTCCAACAATCTAAGATTCTGAGACTTTATTAATCAATTTCTGTTTTCGTAACAATTTTACGACTAGCGTCAAGGTCACATACAACTTCGCTGGCATTATGGGCAAGCAAAGATTTAGGCATGCTATTCTCTCAGGTGATAGCTATTATTTTTTGTTTCCTTTGCATGATGCATTTGCCCAGTGTTAACAATACAATTTAGTTATAGCTTAGTTAATCATTCAGTATGGTAAATGGATCAAATAAGTTTGGGAGTAACTTGATAACTGTAGTCCGCCCATTCACCAATTTGAAACTGATTTAACTGAATGATTAACTTTTAGGAGTTTTGTTTGTTTATTTCTGTCCCATTATTGTACGATAGTTACAGTATACTTTTGCAACGAATAAAATTTTATCACATATCGTCGCGTCTGAGAGTGTAATAACGTCATGTAATAAATTGGATAAGCCACTGCCCATGGGGCCAGTTGTTCAAAGCATCGTTAGCTTAACGAGCTCGTTAGTGGTCACATTGTTAACTTTTGTAGCAAGTTTAATATTCAAAATTTTGGTATTTTTGCTGAAAAAAAAGGTCAGCTGAAAAAATGTGAGCAGCTTTTGCAGATGCAAAAGCTGCTCACATTTTTTCGGCAAGAATATTAGCATAATGGCATAATAAATGATCAAAGTTTTAATGATACGTTAACTAACGACGTCGTTAGTTTTGAACAACTGGCCCCAGGTGGAATAAATATGCAATTTAGTTAGATACGCCCCGTGACGTTACATGTACGACGTCCTTAACGGCGTCGCGTTTACTAATGGCGGAATAGTGACATTTTTATAAGACAGAATAAAATGCGTTTTAAATGTTATATGATAACTAGAACTTTGCATTCGTGCTCAGGTATTATTGAATTGATTAAACTCGTTGAGGAAAAGGGATAAAAATGCAAGGCTGCGCCGAGCATTTTATCCCTTTTCCTCAGCTCGGTCCGACTCGCACGGCTTTGCCTTCACAGGCTTGGATCCTCTAAGCGGTTTACCAGTACTCGTGTGCGGTCGGATTTCAGCTCTGCGTAGAAGCATTATGCAGTCCATCTGTTTCTTCAAGCCCCGATGGGCGGGGGCCAAGGGTTAGTTGTATCGAGTCCTGATCATTGCCTTCACTTCTATTTTTATAAGGATATTTAGTGTTTGCCAAATGTCCCAATTATAAACACTAGGTAGTGATATCAAATAACAATAAGCGCAATAAAAACAAAGCGTCTGCAAGTATATGTACTATAATTCAAATACATTGTAAATTTTACCGCCGAAAAAAAAAAAACACGAAACTTTTCAGATGAAAAAATGTGATATTTGTCTCATATCTGCTCAAAATGTAAATTGTGGGTACTCGTTAGAATCGCCTCATATCGAGGCGGTTCTAATGAGTACCCATAATCTATATTTTAGAGCAGAAATAACAAAAAATAAGGTTTACCCCTGTAAACCCCAGTTTTACTATATAAAAGTGGGGTTCAAAGGGGTCAAAATTATACAGGCGTGTTTTGGTGATCGCAATAAAAACAAAGCGTCTGCAGTGTTCCAGATAAGTGCTTTAAAATCTTTACCCTTTTTGTACCAAATGGAATATTCCTCCTTATATATAGCAGGAGTCCATTTCAACATTTAGGGGTGTCAGGTCATGTTTTCATCAAACTTGTGTTTGTTTGTTTGATTTGATGTTTAATGTGCCAGTTAACACTATAAAGGTCATTTTGGAGACGCTGCTTCCAATTTTGTTGGACTTTTACCCGACAATGAGATGAAATGACATCATATATTTGTAAAATGACTGCACTTTTAGCAAACAGTGGTGGCTCTGATCAGACGCCGTGTTCTGCGATCTGCGGCGTCTGATCTGGGCCTGCACTGTTTGCCAGGGTACCCGTTTTGGGGTTTCTGGGGCTAAATGGGTTAATACTTACGAGGGTATATGCCGATTTGCAATGCTTAACTGTTATAGAACCCAACATAAGTGTAGCATACATTTTTCTTTGGCAGAGATAAGAAAGCTTGGCATTTCATGTGAACGACCAAGCTTTGCTTTATTTTCTCTAAAAAAAAAAAAAAAAAAAAAAAAAAACAATTCAAAACTACAGAACCCGGGAAGGGACATGATTTTTTTTTTTATGTTGTGCGAACAAGACTTATTTTTTGGTTTGGGTTTTAAGGCCCTTTCAAGATTATTTTAATCATATCGAGCCGATCGTTAATCAGAGGTGGGCGAAAACCGGAGTACCCGGAGAAAAACTGTGCGAACAAGATAATATCTTGAGCGGACAAGATATTATCTTGTTCGGACAACATATTATTTTGTGCGGACAAGATATCATCTTGTGCAGACAAGATATGATCTTGTTCGCACAACATAATATCTTGTGCGCACAAGATATTATCTTGTTCGCACAACATATTATCTTGTTTGCACAACATAGATCTTTGGAAGTTGTGCGGACAAGATGTTGTCTTGTGCGGACAAGTTATTATCTTGTGCGGGTGCGGACAAGATAATATCTTGTGCGGACAAGATAATATCTTGTTCGCACAAGTTATTATCTTTTGCGGACAAGATAATATCTTGTCTGCACAAGATAATATGTTGTCCGCACAAGATATTATCTTGTCCGCACAAGAAAATGGGATTTGAAAATGAGAAAGATCTGTGCTAGATGGATTCCCCATCGGTTGACAGATGAGCAGAAAAATACACGCGTTCAGTGCGCCAATAAGTTGCTTAAAAAGTTTCCAAATTACAATGCACGGTCTTTCGCTAATGTCGTCACGGGTGACGAGACATGGGTCCACTTTTATGAGCCAAAACGAAAGATTTAGAACAAAATATGGGCAACAAAGTATTGCAAAAGACCATGCATTGCAAAGCGGACCATGAGCGTCAAGAAGGTAATGTATGCCATATTCTTTTCAAATCAGGGCCCTGCTATTCAGGTTGCTGTGCCTAAAGGCAAATCTGTAAATGCGAAGTTTTACAAGAATAAAGTTCTTCGAAAATTGAAGAAATATTTCAAAGAACGAAGACCCGCAACTGGTTTGGCCAGTGTCAGATTGCTACATGACAATGCGTCATCGCACAAGGAGTTCATTGTGCAAGACTATCTGAAGCAGGAAAAGGTTGTTGAACTCCCTCACCCCCCGTATTCCCCTGACCTTGCCCCGTGCGACTTTTTTTTTGTTCCCGCGGCTGAAAAAGTACATTTCTGGTCGAAAATTTGTACAGCACAAACACCTCGGTTCTGCAATATTCCAGTTCCTTCATAGTATACCTCGAAAAGACTACCAAAAACGCATTCAACGATTGAATCAGAAGACTGAAAGTTTGTATATCTGTTAAAGGGGAATACTTTGAGGGGACAAAATAAATTTTTCATCAAAATCTATCACAGAATCATTTTTATGTGCTCAGTTGCATTCATATTTGAACAGTCCTCGTATTAACATCTAAAAAATAGTTACTTTTCTGATGAAAATCCGTGATATTTTACTTATTTATACTGCAAACATAGGTTGTGAGTGCTCGTTAGAACCGCCTCATTGAGGCGGTTCTAACGAGTACCCACAACCTATGTCTTGGATGATCAGAAATAATAAAAATATTGTTTAACCCCGTAAACCCCGATTTTCTCTATATAAAGTGGGGTTTAAGGGTGTGTACATTTCACGGCCTTGTTCACGTGATGTATAGGAAAAAATGCTCCGATGCACCAAGTAATTCAATGGAGACAAACATATTTTTGAGACACTTGCCTCCGTTTAAATGTGTATCGATTTCCCTTAAAATTTGACCCCCCCCCCCCCCCCTAAAAAAAAAAAAAAAACATCTCTTACATACCTGCACTTATTGATTTCCAAAAAGACAGGAAAAGTGCATTTCATATTATCAACCTTCGATGCAGAACGTGAAAAGCCCTGTCAAGCCTGGATTTAAGCCAAATATGGTGATAATGCATTTTATAAAAAAAAAAAAAAAAAAACACTACGTCAGTCGAAAAAGTGTCTCTGAGTATGTCCGCCCGGCAAAGGCCCAAATTAGCATGTGCTTCCGCACAGACTTATTATTTTTTTTTGCGTAACTTGCGGTGCAATTTTTGCTTGAAGTTTTGCGGAGCAATTTTTGCTTGAAGTTTATACCCTTTATGAGAAGGGAAGCAAGCACATTTTTGAAAGAGTTTCCCGCCTTTTAATATGTATACATACGCTTGCCTACAATTTTTAATATGCATTAGTTATTTATAAGGTCTGCGACCCTGTAATTCAAAAGTGGCTTGATTGTTTTAGGAATGATTTTCATTTTTATATGTAAACTCCGGCAAATCACTCACAAACTGCATGCCAAGTTTGTAAATGATTCGCTGGAGTTTACACATTGATAAAATCCACAAAAATGATAATTTAATCCTTATAATTCCAACTAGATGTCATCGAAAAATTAAAAATGCCACCAAAATGGTTATTTTTTTAGGAAATATTTCGAAAGCGTAAGAAAGAACTTACCAACGGCCACGGCGGAATATTGCCCCCGCCCATCGGGGCTTGGAGAAATAGATTGGGCTTCATGGTGCTTCCATGCAGAGCTGAATCTGACCACACACGAGTACTTGTAAATCGTTTAGAAGGACTAAGCCTGCCCAGGCAAAGCGGTGTGTGTCAGATCGTCCAATGCATATAAGCCTTCTGTTTTCATTGGGCGGCAGGGCTTGAGATATCATTTCATCTTAATTTCGGGTAAAAGTCCGACAAAATTGGAAGCAACGTCTTCAAAATAACCTTAATAGTGTTGACGGGGACGTTAAACCCCCAATTCAAACAAACAAACAAAGCTACTGTTTGTTTGTTTGATTTGAAGTTTAACGTCCCCGTCAACACTTAAAAGGTCATTTTGGAGACGTTGCTTCCAATTTTGTGGGACTTTTACCCGACATTGAGATGAAATGACATCTTAAGCCCTGCCGCCCAATGAAACCAATAGGGTTTATAAGCATGAGCGGTTCGACTCGCACCGCTTTGCCTGGGCAGGCTTAGATCCTCTAAGCGGTTTACCAGTACTCGAGTGCGGGTCGGTTTCAGCTCTGCGTGGAAGCATCATGCAGCCCATATATTTCTTCAAGCCCCGATGGGCGGGCGCAGCCACTGCGGAATGGTTATTCAATTAGGCGCTGCAATCTTGGAAAGAAAGAATGAATGTAGATCCCGATCAGATGGTCAGATTTGTATTTGTTGAATGAACCCAGCAGACACATGTCGCTAAGGCAACGACAAATCAACGTCGGTGCAACGTTGCACCGACGTAGATCGGACGTTGCATAAAAGTTCATGACGTTGTACCGACGTTGATGTGACGTCGCAATTACGTTATGTGCCTGCCGTGAAACGGACTGGACTGCTTTTCTAGCCTCGAGCGTAAGTCAACAAATACCAGTGCTGTCAGAGATTTGATTGGACAGTTAAGTACAAAATCCTGCCTTGCTGCGTTGATAGGATATTGTCATCCTGGAAAACAGGATGCAGGTTTTCATAGCAACATTAATATGACGTATCTGTGAATGGTATGGGCCGTGTCAAGCAATAATCGGTTTTCGAGCTTTCAGACTATGCGAATTTTCAGTTCATTTTATTCTCTGACTACATATAAAAACATACAAAAACATTGCAAATTTTACCGCCGATAAACGAAACTTTTAAGATGAAAAAAGGCTATTTTCTTATTTCTGCTCAAAGTATCGAGGCGGTTCTTACGAGTACCCACAATTTATATTTTAGAGCAGAAATAAGTGAAATAAGGTTTACCCCTCTAAACCCCAGGTTCACTATATAAAAGTGGGGTTTGAGAGGGTCAAAATTATATTGGCGAGTTTTAAAGACCACTTTTGAACAGTCCCAAATGTGGTCTTAATGTAGGAATTTTACTGTACTTTGTTTGTCACTTATCAGCCACTTATATATCTCTCATAGAAGTCTCTCATTTATAGGCCATTTATAAGGCTCTTACTTACAAACCACTTGTGTAAGTCTCTCACTTATAACCCACTTGCAAACTAGAAGTGAATGCAATAATCAGGAACCGATAAATAAAACCCACAGCACCCAGCCGTGACACCAAAGGGAAAGAAACACAAACATGAAATAACTAGACCCTAATGGAAACATCAATAGCGGAAAGCCAAAAGGACAGTTACTATCCCTCAAAATGGCCAACCGGCCATCCAAAACAAAATAATATTATCGAAACACACACTCAATGGCAAACCATAACAAAAATAGTCCGCGAAAGAAGAACCGCCTTGGAACGGTCAGCGAAACGAGCTCCACTGGGGCCCAAATTATACATGTGGTATCTCTGAATTTCCAAGACTGAATTTTCACTTTGAGGCAGGGTTACCTCCCTTGGACTGTTAGAATGTTTGAAATTGCCATACGACACCCTTGTTTTTTGGATAATTTTGTAGGTGGCAGTTTGTTTACCATGTTTTGGGGTACGAAAAACAATTTGAAATACAGATTAATCAGGTACAGGGTCAAATATTAACATGCAATCTTATGCAAATGAAAATAGAAGACCATAAACTTAAGTTGTTGGAGCATAAAGGAAAAACTATTACAGTTACAAAATATGATATGGTATTCAACACTAATGCTTTAGGGTTGAATTCCACATCATATTTTGAAATTGAAATAATATTGAATAAAAACTGCTTGTTATCTGTAGTGCCTAAAACAACATACTTATATACATGTTTATAGTTTTACTTTTAATGTAATGTTCTTATTGCAGCTATTAGTCATTATTATGTAACCACGCATTCCTATTAAAATATATTTACAAATGTTTTTTTTTCTCTTGTATTAAAGGTGGGTGGGGGTAAAGGCAACACAAGAGGGTAGTTTTCTTTACAATTTCGTCAGTTTCATCGAGAAAACAAACCAATGTAATTTTGACCCCCTTGAACCCCAGTTTTATAAGTAAAACTGGGGTTTACAGGGGTAAACCTTATTTTTTTTATTTCTACTCTAAAATATAGATTGTGGGCACTCGTTAGAACCGCCTTGGTGAGGCGGTTCTAACGAGTAATCACAATCTATATTTTAGAGCAGAAATACAAAAAATAATGTTTAACCCTGTAAACCCGAGTTTTTTCTATATAAAAGTGGGGTTCGAGGGGGTCAAAATTATATAGGCGTGTTTTCGTGATGATATTTTTGCTTTCATTTTGCCTTCAACGTTGAAAACAGGAAATGAGTCGAGCGCACATTTGAAATTTGTCAAAGTATATACTTGCAACTTTTGTCTGAATTGTTTAGTGACTTATAAGTGACTTAAATGTGGCTTACATGTTTAGGAGACACAGCCTTATAAGCCACTTGAATGCCATCTTATACTTAACATGTGTGGCGTATATGTTTAGGATACTTATATCTCACAACAAAATGCACAAACCTATAAGCCAACTTTATGCCATTTATAAGCCACTTATGAGTGGAATATCTACGATAACACATCCGTGTGATAAAGTACATTTTTCAAACCTAAAAAAAGGCAATTTTTCTTATGAAAATTTGTGATATTTTTCTTAATTTTACTCCAAAGATAGATTTTGAGTGCTCGTTAGAACCGCCTCATTGAGGCGGTGCTAACGAGTACCCACTACCTTCGTCTTGGAGTAAAAATAAGAAAAATAATGTATACCCCGTAAACCCCCGTTTTCTCTATATAAAGTGGGGTATGGGGGGTCTCCATTTCACGGACCAGTTCACGTGATGTAAATATGGGTAAGTTCATTTCATAAGCATAGTTCTAAATTTGCTTCATGCAGCAGAAATGTATGAGCTCACAATATTAAGTGTATAGTCACGTAGGTGTGAAATGTAATCTGTGTAGTACTGAACCTCTGACACCATGTCTTTTTCAGAAGCATCTAGATGGCAGGGGTAGAGGAACCAGACTGGACTCAGGAGTACTACCCTTTACACTGGTTACCGTATCCTGCAAGGCTTGATATAGCAAATTATTTGGATGCTGGAGGACCATCAGGAAGACATGGGATAGAGATGTTGGCACATTATTTGGGTTACAAACCTCAGGAAATTGAAACTATGAGAGTAAGATTAAAGTTGTATTCACGTGGTCAAGTTTTTCTAAGTAAACCGTCCCTCACCCTCGATAGTTTGCCCATGCACAGGTGGCAAGGTAATTAAAATAGATGTGGCGGCAATGATAGGGCTCTTGTCCGTAATTATCGCCATGTGTCTCTGACTTGTGTTCTGTGTAAATTGCTCGAACATATATTCTGCTCAAACATCATGGCCCACTTGGACGAACATAAACTTTTGTCAGACAGACAACATGCATTTAGAAAAAGGCATAGTTGTGAAACTCTGCTGAGCACAGTTATTAATGACTGGGCAAAAGTCTTGGACAAAGGGGGACAGGTGGACACGTTTATTCTGGACTTCGAAAAGGCGTTTGACACCCCTCCTCATGAACTACTTAATTCTAAGTTATTTGGTTACGGAATGGGGGGGGGGGGGGGGGGGCTCAAATGGATAGATTCCTTTCTTTGCTACAGAAAACAGCGCGTTGTTGTTAATAGTGACTCTTCAGAGTGGGCTCCAGTTTTGTCTGGGGTCCCACAAGGGACTGTTCTTGGTCCACTTTTGTTTTCCCTGTACATCAATGATATTTTCACTGACATTGACTCAGAAATAAGAGTGTTCGCAGACGATTGTGTTTGTTACCGGGAAATTAGAGATACAGATGACTCATTGAAACTTCAGACTGACATAGATAGATTAGAATGTTGGGCCCGAAAATGGGGCATGAGATTTCAGTATTATTATGTAAATGCAATTTTATGTAGATAACTAAGAAGAGATCTAATTAAGTTGAAGCTTCTTACACCTTAAAGGGAACGGTCCTCGAGAATGTGGACTCCATTAAATACCTTGGGAGTGACAACTTACACAACTTGAGATGGAATACTCATATTAGCAGCATGTGTACTAAGGTAAATAGAACGCTTGGTTTCCTGAGGCGAAATCTTCATCAGTGCCCTCAGGATGTAAAAGAGGCAGCATATAAAGGTCTTGTTCGCCCAATCTTGGAATATCGTAGTTGCATCTGGGACACCAGTGGAGTGGTCCTTAACGATGAAATTGAGAAAGTTCAGAATAGAGCTGCTAGATTTGTAACAGGCAATTACTGCTTTGAAACTGAGAGCATGCCTGGAATACTTGGAAAATTAAAATGGGAGTCGCTCAAAAAAAGGAGAAAAGACAGTAGGCTAATCCTTTTATACAAAGGTCTAAAGGGTGCTGCCAGCATCGTACAGATGACCTTGTTCCCCAGCTAGACACTGTAGAAATCACAATTCGTTGGCGTTTCCGACCCTTACTGCAAGAACTGACATTTATAAAGAGTCGTTCTTCCCGGTGCTGCCAGCATTCCAACAGATGACCTTGTTCCCCCAGCTAGACACTGTAGAAATCACCATTCGTTGGCGTTTCAGAGCCTTACTGCAAGAACTGACATTTATAAAGAGTCGTTCTTCCCCCCGAACTAATTGTGTAGCTAAATTTACCCCTTTGGTTAGAGCTAGGGACTAACTTCCCACATCACAGGTCCTGGTGTATGAATGTCATTTGACCTGTCACTAGTAACACTTCTGATTCTGAATGATCAGGAATCAAAACAGTTACCTCGCACCTGTCATCCAAGACACCAAAAGGATTGACCGGCCCCGATAGCTCAGTTGGTAGAGTGTCCGCTCCGGGGAACGGGAGGTCACGGGATCGATCCCGGGCCGCGACATACCAAAGTCGTTAAGAATGGTACTAGCTGCTTCTCGCTTGGCGCTCAGATTTACGGGGTAGAGCTAGGACTGGTCGACCCAGTGTCAGAATAATGTGACTGGGTGTGGTATCATGTAATGTGTCTGGAACATGATACTTCAATGAGGCAGCACTATAAAAGTGAGCATTGAGCTCCCTGTCGCTACCAGACACCGTCGTGATATGACTGAACAATTGCTGAAAGCGACGTTAAACCCCCCCCCCCCCCCCCCCCCACACACACACCAAAGGGATTGAAGCACGAAGATGAAATAACTCTAATGAAAACATCACAAAGCCAAACGGACAGTTACTTTCCCACACAATGGTCAAACGGCTATGCGAAATAACCAGATATTAGCAATTCATACATGTAAAGAGGAACTACATAAATAATAAAACCACGAATGAAGAACCGTCTTGGCACGGTCAATAAATCAAAGCGCTGGATAGCCCTGGTAGTGACAGATTCTTTCACAATTGTCTGTGGAAGGCAAATTTTATTTTCATGCAGAAGTATGCTTATTGTATTTTCTGGGTTGACTTCCGTGTCCCATATGGCTTTCCATACAGAGAGGCTGTCGAGAACATTTTAAAGCATTCGGCCATCATTCGGACACTCAACTGTATACGGCCGTTTCGTCAGCAAATACATTTGTTTGTTTGATTTGAGGTTTAACGTCCCCGTCAACACTATTTAGGTCATTTTGGAGACGTTGCTTCCAATTTTGTGGGACTTTGAGATTGAGATGAAATGACATCTCAAGCCCTGTCGCCCAATGAAACCAATAGGGTTTATAAGCATGGACGGTCCGACTCGCACCGCAGTTCCTGGACAGGCTTAGCTCCTCTAAGCGGTTTACCAGTTCTTGTGTGCGGACGATTTCAGCTCTGCGTGGAAGCATAATGCAGCCCATCTATTTCTTCAAGCCCCGATGGGCGGGGGGCTTTTTTTTCTGGGTTAAACTGCGTGTCCTATATGGCGTCCCACACAGAAAGGCTGTCGAGAACATTTTAAAGCATTCGGCTATCATTCGGACACTCAACTGCATACGGCCGTTTCGTCAGCAAATACATGTAATCGGACTTTAATAATGTAATGCTCCGTCTTTGGTCGGGCCCCTCGGAGTCTAACTGTTGGTTTTCTTTTGCTCCAGCAATTCTGTTGTTGTATGCTGTCGAGTCCTCAACCTTGTTTCATCTCTGTAGTTTTTTGATTTGTATGTTCTCGGAGATGTTACACTGATGAGTTAGGAAGCCTTCATGCGGACTAAACAAAATTAGTGTATATCGCGACAGAGGTAAGGGCAAGGATTATGGCCATGTAAAATCGATTTAAGCCCCCCAGTGGGGTTCTTTCCACTTACCGTTCCAAGGCGGTTCTTCTGTGGCGGTTTATTTATGTTGTTGTTTGTTACTTACTGTGTGTATCACTTGTGTCTTTTTATTTTGGATGGCCATTTGGCTATTTTGTGGTGTGGGAAAGTAACTGTCCTTATGGCCTTCCTTTGTTTGGGTTTCCATTGTGGTCTGGTCGCTTCATGTTTGTGTTTCTTTCCCTTTGGTGTCTTTGATGGGTGGAGTAAGTTAATTGTGTCGATTCCTGATCTTTGTTTTACTTCTACTTTAGAAATGACTAGATCTGTAGGTAATTTATGTAGATGAGGAACCTGTCCCAAAATAGAGTCCTTAGGCACTCCTGATGTGATTGGAACCGAATCTGACTGCTAAATGGAGAATACCAGGTTCGTGTCTTTTGATATCAAGTTTATCAGGCAAGGCTTCGAGAACGCTTGTAGAATCGCGAGGCTTGCCGAGCGTTTCTACATGCGTTCTCGAAGCCGAGCCGGATACACTTGATATCAAATTACATGAATCTGGTAGCAGTTAATCCCCTTGTACACTCTTATATTTTTGCATTTTTTCCAGCAGTCCAGTTCATATAAGCGCAATGTCACGTTTACCTGATAAAGCTCACTTGTCCTGAGATAGCATATCTTTATCCGGTCAAGATGTATTAATGCTACAAATATAGGGAGTAACTGATAACTTTCCAGAGCAGTCACCCTAAAAGGCATTGATCCTGACAAGTTTTTTTACCTTCGATCCAGAACTGGTGGAGTTTTCAAAGGAGTTTTGCGTTATTCGCTATATCGGAGGCCTCTGAAATGGCTATCTATCTATCTATCTATCTATCTATCTATCTATCTATCTATCTATCTATCTATCTATCTGTCTGTCTGTCTGTCTGTCTGTCTGTCTGTCTGTCTGTCTGTCTGTCTGTCTGTCTGTCTGTCTGTCTGTCTGTCTGTCTGTCCGTCCGTCCGTCCGTCCGTCCGTCCGTCCGTCCGCCCGCCCGCCCGCCCGCCCGCCCGCCCGCCCGCCCGCCCGCCCATCCATCCATCCATCCATCCATCCATCCATCCATCCATCCATCCATCCATCTATCTATCTATCTATCTATCTATCTATCTATCTATCTATCTATCTATCTATCTATCTATCTATCTATCTATCTTTCTATCTTGTCGCTAATAATATTCTAAGCCATTGAACATTAGCTTTTTTACGCAACGTCTTGTCTCTATTAGTTATAAGATCAAATGAAAGGGATTTTTGTTTTCTTTAAGAGTCAATGATACAAGGCCTTGTATCAAAGAAAACGGCACTGAAAACCGCGTTGAAAAATTCCAAACGGTTTCAAAGAAACAAGGTTTTGAAAATGGCCTTTTGCCATTGCTGCATTGCTCATTAATATTCATGAGGGATTTTATGACGTTATATGAGGTATTTGAAACAGTTAAAAATTGTTTAATTTTTAAAAACAATTAATTTTTACTTTTCAAGTACATATACCAACAAATTCTGGTGCATTTAAAGAATATCTATTGTTGAAGTAAACTTAAAAATGTGATGAATTTGATGATTCTTTCTTAGATTTAAGTTTCACTTCATAAAAAAAATCATTTTCTGGCTTAAGTTGACATTTTTTCTTGCGGTATCATTTTGGGCTTGTTCTAGGTAAACTAAAATAATTTTCATCTTTTCATGACATATTATCATACGGATAACGCAGCTTGACTGCTCGTAACATTGCATGTGGCAGGGTGCCAGGGAATCCAGAGCACTATCAGGGAAATTTGACATATAGACAAATGTCAGGGAATTGTCAGGGGTCGCCACTGAAGTTTCCTTCACGATATATAAGCTAAGTATACCTTATATATTTGCCTTATACAATGCGTTAACATCAAGATGTCAGCAAAATCTGTGTTTATAATGATCGCAAGAGAATGTAGCAGACATCAGAAACAGACGCCTTTTTCAGATGCAGCTTTTCCTTGCGTCTTCTTGCTTATAACTTCTTTGAGCTCTCTTTGCAATCAAACTAGGGGATAACTGTATTCAAAATTGTCATTTGGGGAGGTAAATCGGTGGTTTTACGGTCGGAAATTTCGATTTACGGCGACGCGTTAGCGGAACCGTAAAACGGAATTTGCGACCATAAAACCAACGATTTACCTCCCCAAATGACAATCTTCAATACAGTTATCCCCATTCTAATGCACTTAATCGTTGTTTTGTTGTTTGTTTATTTATTTATTTTTTTGTTAAAATTGTACTATTTTGCACAAACGGCAGGCTCTGTGAGCTGCGTAAAACCAAACGTCAGCCAATGAAAAGCGACGTTACGTAGTGATTTGTTTGTTTGTTTGATTTGAGGTTTAACGTCCCCGTCAACACTGTCATTTTGGAGACGTTGCTTCCAATTTTGTGGGACTTTTACCCGACATTGAGATGAAATGACATCTCAAGCCCTGTCGCCCAATGAAACCAATAGGGTTTATAAGCAGGGACGGTCCGACTCGCACCGCTTTGCCTGGGCAGGCTTAGATCCTTTAAGCGGTTAACCAGTACTCGTGAGCGGGCCGGATTCAGCTCTGCGTGGAAGCATCATGCAGCTCATATATTTCTTCAAGCCGTAACGTCCGACAGTATATAGTGGAATATACCGTCGCAAATTTGGTGTTATCCAATCAGACGTCGCGTTACATACGTAAGTGCATTAGAATCTGCAATATACTGTAGAAATCCGAACGTCATCACGGTTTTCGTTGCGCAAAACTCACGGCGCATGTCGTTTATAATGTAAATAGTAAAAGTTTTATCAAAACAAATAAATAAAGGCAATTATTTCGTACGGAACGCAATTTATTTTAATATGTTGTGCTGAGAAGATAATATGTTGATTATCTTGTGCGAACAACATAATATTTTGTGCGCACAAATTATTATCTTGTGCGCACAATATAGTATATTATTTGCACAACTTACTATTTTGTGCGCACAAGATATTATCATAGATCTTGTACTGACAACATAATATCTTGTTCATACAAGATTTTATCTTGTGCGCACGTTATTATCTTGTTTGTACAACATATTATCTTGTTTGCACAACATAGATCTTGTGCAGACAACATAATATCTTTTGTTGCAAACAAGATATTATGTTGTTCACACAACTTAATATCTTGTGCGCACAGCATAATTTCTTGTTTTGCACAACTTAATATCTTGTTCGTACAAGATATTATCTTGTTTGCAAAATACAGATCTTGCGCGGACAGCATAATATCTTGTGCGCACAAGATATTACCATGTGCACACAAGTTATTTTCTTGTTCGCACAACGTATTATCTTGTTCGCACAACATATTATCTTGTTTGCACAACATAGATCTTGTTCAGACAACATAATATCTTACACAACTTAATATCTTGTGCGCACAACATAATATCTTGTGCGCACAAGATATTTCCTTGTGCTCACAAGATAATATCATGTTCGCACAACTTAATATCTTGTCCGCACAGTATATTATATTTTTAGCACATTTTAATCACACGCACAAGATATTATGTTGTCCAGACAAGATTTATGTTGTGCAAACAAGATAATATGTTGTGCGCACAAGACATTAAGTGGTGCGAGCAAGATATTATGTTGTCCGCACAATATATATTATGTTGTCTGCACAAGATAATATATTGTACGCCAACGCATCACCGTAAAACTAAAGTTTCACTCGTAAAACCGCCGATTTTCGTCCCCATATAATAATTTTCAATAGGGTATTCCCAAAATATTTTTGCAGGTTAGATGTCTTAGTCCACAGTTTAAACACAGTGTGACTATGTTCCTGTTTGCGGATATAGTCTCCCGAGAACCCGGGTTCTCCATCCAAGATATATACAGGTTTTTAGTACGGATGCAGAGTGCAGCTGCTGATGTCATTATGACGTATTTACCTGGTAAGTATTTATAGAGGATCTTTTGTTTGTTTGATTTGAGGTTTAACGTCCCTGTCAACACTGTACGAGTGTTCATGTAATATTTTATTTATTAAACGAGTTGAGGAAAAGGGATAAAATGCGAGGCATTTTATCCCTTTTCTTCAACGAGTTTAATAAATTCAATAATACATGAGCACGAATGCAAGATTCTGTTTATCATATGACATTTAAAAAGGATTTTATTCACGATTGTTCAACCAAAATGTCAATATTCAGCCATAAGTAAACGCGACGTCGTTAAGGACGTCGTTAATAACATGTAACGTTATGGGGCGTATTTAACTAATTTGCATATTTAATCCACTAGTGGATTATCGAATTTATTACATGACGTCATTACATTTTAGATGCGACGTCATATGATAAATTCACATACCACTTCTGCCCCCGCCCATCGGGGCTTGAAAAAAAAAGATGGGCTGCATGGTGCTTCCACGCAGAGCTGAAACCGACCGCACACAAGTACTGGTTCTAAACCTGCCCAGACAAAGCGGTGCGAGTCGGGCCGCCCATGTTTATAGACCCTATTGGTTTCATTGGGCGACAGGGATTGAGATGTCATCTCAATGTCGGGTAAACGTCCCACAAAATTGGAAGCTTTGTCTCCAAAATTACCTGTACAGTGTTGACGGGGACGTTAAACCTAAAATCAAACAAACCAACAAAACCATATGCCTTTCCGCTTGTTGTCAGAATATCTTATGTTTGTTTGTTTTGTTTGATTTGGGGTTTAACGTCCCCGTCAACACTGTAAAGGTCATTTTGGAGACGTTGCTTCCAATTTTGTGGGACTTTTACCCGATTTATAAGCATGGACGGGCCGACTCGCACCGCTTTGCCTGGGCAGGCTTAGATCCTCTAAGCGGTTTACCAGTACTCGTGTTCGGGTCGGTTTCAGCTCTGCGTGGAAGCATCATGCAGCCAATATATTTCTTCAAGCCCCGATGGACGGGGGCCGCAATATCTTCTGTACTACTTAACCGCTTATGTTCGAGCATGCCAAGGAAAAGTGTCGTTAGGAAGACCTCAAAATGCCCATAGTAGTGTTGACAGGACTGTTAAATTAAAAAAGACCTAAAGAACAATATGTCACCAGGCTAATTCTTTCAACATGTACATAGACTAATTCGAATACGTTTGCGAACAGTATACATCCATATGAAATGACCCATTATGAGCCATCGTATCAGGATCTTTGTTTTGTTTGATTTGAGGTTTAACATAAATATAGCTTTGTAAACCCCTTTTTCTGTCTAAATTGGGGACTGCAATGGTGTTCATTACATTAACAACATTGCTTCAGACAACGAGAGTAATGAGAAAATTTGCGGGGTAATGTTCTTCATTTCTTGTTAGAAACAAATGTTGCTGGTACTTGTTAGAATCACCTCAACGAGGCGATTCTAACAAGCACCTCAACATATGTCAATGGCGGTAAATAAGAAATATATATATAATGTCTGTTTTAGCTGATGCATTTGGAAATGTTCCATTTTTCTTTTTCAGAAATTTTAAGAAATATGCATTCTGATTCTGGTCAGCCAAACTCAGAACCTTCTTTCTGTGCCTGTCAAGGGTGTGTTAGACAGAGAGATATGTTACGGAGAAATATACCTGGCCCACGGGCCGATCAGTCAGATGATAGAGCATTGTGTCCCTCTAGCAGCTCCAGAAACACAAGGTTTGCACAAACCTCTGATTTTCAAAACGGACAGTCTAGACTACAGCATCCTCAGAGTCAGCCAAGCATGGAAACCTTTCAAAATGCGACTGTGACAGACATACATGTTAATGCTTCTTATCCATACCACCGTGATAGCATGTACCGAAACCGGCATGTAAGTCAGTCATGTTTGGACCGAAATATTCCATTTAGACGAACTCAGTCTATTCCACCAGACTATCAACAACATGCTAACTTGGAAGGCAATTCTATGTCTTGGTTTGATCCAGATTCTAGTTCCGCTCAATCTTTAGAATGTCCTTTGATTTGTGAGAGAGGAAGGACGGTCTCAGATGTTTGCCCTCAAGCCAGACATTCGCGAACCGTTTCTGAACCAACATCTTCTTTGGGACCCAGACTAGAAGCTTCACCTCGATGTTTTAAAAACATAAGGAATGCTTGTGAAAGTACTTTACCTGATGCAAATAGTTGTCAAGAGTGTAGACTGGTTGCGGACAGAGAACAGACTCGAGTTTTAACACCTTATTCGCAGCCTAACAGCTCTTGTCAATTACACTCTAGCAAATACACTAATCATATAATGTCACCTGGGGCTAGACGTGGAACTCAATCCAGTGAGGAAAGTCCTATTTCTCATAAAAACTTCAGTGGTCTTTGCAATGTAGATGGACTATGTGGTGAAATATATGGACATTCCAATCATCCGGAAGAAGATAACAGCCAAACAAACTATTCTGACAATGATATAAGTATCGTTGCTCGCCAAATAAGCATTGAACAAGATCAGACAGTACCAAAAGTATTCACTGACTGTCCTAGAATTGTCAGGCAAATATTAAGTGTCGATTCTGAAAATGAACAAACTGCAAGAAAGACCAACTATCTTGATGACAGTGAGAAAACAGCTAGAAAATTAAGTAATTTTGGTAAACACACTATTGAATCAAACTATGATAGGGATGAAACAGCCAGAAAGACAAGTTATTTGGATGATTTTGATAAGAACCAAAACGCCTCGCAAAAATGTTATTCCAATGAAAACTATGAAGGAGCAGTTAGAAAAATACGTTATATGGATGGCAATGATAACACATCTGAAGGTTTGGTTCCTGGATGCCCCATATGTGTAGAAGAAAAACAAATCAAACAAGAGCTTAAATCCAAAAGTTCAATGAAATCTAATATACAATCTTCCTGTGGCGCATCTTTATATGTAACTGAAAACAGGAACTGTTTTTCTGATGATAAAAATGTAAATACAACACGTTGCAAACATTGTGAGTTGGAAGTTTCAAAATGTACCACTGGTCAGTGTCAAGCATCAGTGAATAATGGCGGGAAACAGACTTCAGGCCAGGGACAAGCGAATCGTAAACGCGTTGATGAGCGCCATTCTTGGCATGAAGGACAGAAATGCGGTAGTAGAACTTCTCTCTCAAGCTCACAGTCAGATTCCAGTATAGGAAGCTGGGGAAGCTCTCAGTCCTCCGAGTCTTCGTCAAAACCCATCGTCCTTGTCACTTTTAGTGTAGGTGATGAGAGGGCTAAAGGTGACGAGCATATGAAAGAGATTCTTGATCTTATTGAAAGATTACAGAGGGCTGGAATAAGAGTCAGAGTGGACATGGACATGAATTCTTTCAACAAGAAAGGATGGAACAGAATGGACTGGTTAGACAAAAACCTCAAGTTGGTAAGTTATATAGCTGTTGCAGCATACGGTCTTATTTAGAGGAATAGATACCTTCTCTTGGGAGGCCATGCAAGGTTTGCTTTGGTTTGCATGTCAGTAGGAGTCACTCTTCAAAAGTAGACATTTTCTTTTTGGGGTGGGATATCAAAAGAAATAAAAAAAGATCGCTGGGCTTATCCCACAACATATTGCTATACCCTCCCGAATTTTCTGTCATTTTTGTTGCATGATTGAAATTTTGAATCATGGATTCAGAAGTAGATTGAAAGACAGTACAGAGCCAGATCCAGCTGATCTAGATATATACATGTATTGTTGCTAAGGAAAAGTTATATTGGTAGGGTTTACATGTCTTATTAAATAATAATAATAATAATAATAATAATAATAATAATAATAATAAAAACAGTTAAAGAGCGAATTTTCTTTACCTTTTGGGCCTTTTTTATGCTCCGACACAAAGTGGCGGGTATTCTGTTATACCCTCCGAAAGTTTGTGTGCCTGTCCGCCGTCAGCTCCTACTTATTTCGTGTCCGCTCCATAACTCTGATACTGTTTTAAATATTTTCACGAAACTTCACGGATATGTAGCGCACCATAAGACGACGTGAGAATATATGCACCATAACTCTATCTTCCCTACTTTCGGAGTTATTGCCCTTTGAACAATGAACATAGCCATTTCTTTCTTGTACTCGTGTCCGCTACTTAACTCTGATACCGTTTTAGATATTTTCACGAAACTTCATAAATATGTAAAGCCCCATGAGATGGTATGTAAAACACACGAAGCATAGCTCTGCCTACTTTCTGAGTCATTGCCCTTTGAACATTGAACATAACCATTTACACAATGTACCCGCATCCGCTTTGTAAGTTGAAAACCGTTCGCGATATTTTCATGAAATTTCTCGTAAATTTAAAACACCATGAGACAACGCGCAGAACACAACACACGTAACACTGGCTGACCTACTTTTGGGGTTATGGCCCTTTTAGTAAATATTGAAAATATCTATTCTACCAATTGTACTCGTGTCCGCTCTGTAAGTTTGAAACCGTTCCGGATATTTTGATGAATTTCACACAACAAACGTAAATCATCATAAGGTGCAGAGCTAAAACACTGGTTTGCATACTTTTGGAGTTATGGCCCTTTGAACCTTGAACATAGCCATTTCTGCCAGGTACTTGTGTCAACTTTGTAAGTTGAAAACTGTTTGAGATATGTTCATGGAATGTTCTCATAATTTAAAGCACCACAAAACGACATACAGAACACAAGAACTGTAATACCGGGTAACCTGATTTTGGATTTATCATGAGAAGAGGTTCAGAACACAAGAACCGTAACTTTGGCCAACCTATTCCTGGAGTTACGGCCCTTTGAACATAAAAAGGTTATTTCTGTAATACATCACTTTCTGCTCTGTAACTTGAATACAGTTTGAGATATTTTCATGAAAATTTACGCAAATGTACATCAACATGATATGATATGCACGACACAAGAATCTTTACTCTTAATTATCTGCTTTTAGAGTTACTGCCCTTTGAGCATTGCTCATGTCTCGGCGAGGCGGTTCTAAGAGTACCCACAATCTATGGTTTTGAGCAGAAAAACGAAAAATAATATACCACAACCTCGTTTTAACACGGTTCACTATAACCCGGCTTTAAATATAAGACGATTTCAAGATGGATCCCAAAATGTATAGATTTTACAGAAAAATGACCATAAATGGTCATTTTTCTATATAATCAATACATTTTTGTTTTGTTATAACACGGTTGTTTAACTAACACGGTTTCTGTTTCGGACCCCATTAATAGTCTTATAAAAAGGTTTTGGTGTATATACCACTATAAAACCCAGTTTTACTACATAAAAGTAGGGTTTAAGGAGGGTCAAAATTATATGGACGTGTTGCTAGATAAGTAAATTCTTTACAACTATTAATGCTAGATTCTTGAAAATCTACATATAACAATTGTGGCTTAATTATTACAGTAAAGAATTTGTATTCTGGCTATAAATCTAATTTATTTACTCTTTTATTCCATGTTTGGCCTCTTCTTTCTTTCTTCTTTCTCCACCTGTAGGCCCATGTTAAAAATTTGGTCAAATATATAATAATCAAAATGCCTCGACATTACGATAACACACCCGTGCGACTTAGGGCATTCTTGCACACCTCCAAAATGGCCATTTTTCTGATGAAAATCCGCGATATTTGTCTTATAAATACTGCAAACATAGGTTGTGGGTATCCATAACCTGTGTCTGGGATCAAAAATAAGAAAAACCAGTGCTTCAGCTGAAGTGCACGACGCGCCAGTTGCTTTTAGCTTTATGTTTGTTACCATATATGGGTATGGCGGCCATTTTGGTCATGTGACCTGGACATAAAATGGTTCCCCCAATAAATGCGCCTTATCGTAAGGAGCAAAAATATATCTTATACTTTAGTACTGTATTCTGAATCGTTTGCAGGATAAAATCCAACACAAAAGCATATGTGTCAAAGTTTGACCTAGGCACAAAGAAGGTCAAGGTCAACCCAGGGTCACCATTTTAGCAATTTATGATGGGCCTACGTTCCAGATGCTATTTATCAAGTTTCGTGGAAATCTGCACAGTGGTTCTGAAGAAGACTATTTTTGAAGGGTTTTTACCAAATATTGCTTGGCGGCCATTTTGGTCATGTGACCTGGACCCCATGAGGATGTTTTGGTTTCCCCCATCCCGTAGAGGCTCCATATGAAATTTGACTTCAATCGGCCCAACGATTTCCGAGGAGAAGCAGTTCGAAAATTTTCACATTTTTCGCCTCGGCGAGTCTGTACTAAATGGAATGTAATATTTCGCAAGTTCATTGATAAGATCTCATTGATATTTATCAGAATGCCAAAAATTGTTTAAATATTCCAAGCGGTTAAGTCACTATCACCAATTTTCACAAACGGGTTACGGACGGACAGATAGACATACCATATATGGCTTGGCGGCCATTTTGGTCCATTACCAGGAATTCTCGTACTACAGGAACTGTCACTCAGATTACCGATATCCCATATTTGATTGACATCAGTTAATTCCCTTAGACCGTCGTTTACCTGTGTTAATAGTGTGTAATAAGAGTTTCACACCTCCCGGTTTGAGTTACAATACACAACCAATCTGTGTTCTATCCAGTGCCCTCTTAAAATTAGTATGGACATACATTGTAAATTTTGCCACCGAAAATTTCAAGATGAAAAATTCTGATATTTATATAAAAAAGGCATGTTTTACCAACGGATGACCAGGTGTTTTGTCCTAGATATAAATTAAATATTCATGGCCGGGCCGTTAATCCCAAAATTATAGGGAAATAAAAATAGATCACGTTTATACATGTATAAATATATTATTTCTTTTTTATATATTTCATGGGTATATTCATGTAATTTTGTTCCTTTTTATATTGTGGCCCTTGGTAAACAATAAAAGAAACGTAATGATGACAATATATAAAAGAGTTTATTTAGTTAATGAAATTCAGCGTATAGTGATGACATGCCATTTATAAAGCTCTGGCCTCTAGTGAGGACTGTTACGCTGTAAAACAATTATGTATCCGAACATAGGCCCTAGTAGACACGGTGGCGTATGTTTGGAATTCAGCTTCGACACAGGATTTCAAATAATGTGGAAGTTTTTAAGGTGAAGACAAGATCAGCCTGCATGTTTACTGATTCAATAACGGTTCTATGAATTGCATTGCTTCTGCGTACCAAAGTCTCTGATCAGACTGCACTTGCTTAAGCGCAGTCTGATCTGAGTCTATGCTAGTCGTCAATGCCACATCGTTTAAAAACACGTCGCGGCTTTTTTTTTTTTTTTTTTTTTGGTATGGAAAATTCATTTTAAATAACCATATATGAAGACCTAATTTTACATGGGTGTTGACTTATTTCTGAATCAGTCGCATGCGCGAATGTTTGGTGATCAGGAGGATGTTGGTTCGATACCTGCCGGAGACGGCTATATTCTTTCGTGGAAACTGATCATGAAATCTTCTCTACACTCATTCTCTCTCTTCCACTGTTTCAAAAGGGCAGCTGTCAGTTTCAAACAAAAGAATTTTCGCCATACTGGTTAATCGCTTACGTATACCATCACGAAAACACGCCTATATAATTTTGGCCCCCTTGAACCCCACTTTTATATAGTAAAACTGGGGTTTCCGGGGGTATACCTTATTTTTCTTATTTCTGCTCTAAAATATAGATTGTGGCTACTCGTTAGAACCGCATCGATGATAGATTGTGGCTACTCGTTTGAACCGCCTCGATGAGGCGGTTCTAACGAGTGCCCACAATCTATATTTTGAGCAGAAATAAGAAAAATATCACAATTTTTCATCTTAAAATTTGCATTTTTACGGCGATAAAAGTGGCAATGTATTTGTATAGGCGTGTTTGCGTAATACTCAGTAGAAAAGTGGGGATAGGTAAACTGACAAGCTCGATATGACAACAGTGTTGAGAAGGCCTTTAAACTCCAGTCTAATATCTGATATGAAGAGCTCTATACCTACACTGGGATGTGCTAATTAAAGCAACTAAAGCTCTGTCGTCTATATCAAATTAACCCATTTTGTACCGACCGGAATTTGTCAACACAGGCACAAGTCCATTTCAAAATTTGATGGTGTGAAGTGTTTTCTAAATATATTTAAAATCCAAAAAATGGCTGAACTTTTTGCAAAAAGAAGTTCCTGAACAAAAGCGAGAGCTCGGTGGCGTCTGATCTGGGTCTGCACATTTTGCTATTACCCGTTTTGTGGGATTCGGTACAAAATGGGTTAATGCACAGCACTCACAAACTTTGGATAAACATATCTCGGACGCCCTAGGCGAGCAACTCACGTTATTTCAATATACACCGATACATCCTAAGTCAGTTCAGAATAAGGAAAGTAGGTTTGTGTCGTAATTGTCTTACTTTAAGATATTATATTAAAACCTTTACCACCCTAAAATTGAAATTTTCAGATTAAAAAATCCTGATAATTTTAATATTTCTGCTGCGGATACTCGGTAGAAACGCCTCGACGAGGCTGTTCAAACGCGAACAATATAATTAGTCACATCTATACTATCAGCCAATCAGACAACATTGTATACTGTTTTCGTTCAAATTCATAAACTGGTAGACAAACAGTATAGATCCTGATCAGATGGCTTCTTCAAAACTAATCTGATCGGGATCTACACTGTTTGCAAAGTTAGGGGTTGTCGTGAACAGCAGGATAAGGGTTAATGCAATGTAAAAAACAAATGGTTTTTTGTTTGTTTGTCATTGTAAACTTCACTTTTTTGTCTATGTAATTAAGATAATCAAACTATCCATAAAACTAACGTTGTCTTTCAAAATTTGATGGTGTGAAGTGTTTTCTAAATATATTTGAAAAAAAAAAAATGGCTGAACTTTTTGCAAAAAGAAGTTCCTGAACAAAAGCCGAGCTCGGTGGCGTCTGATCTGTCCTGCACATTTTGCTACAACCCGTTTTGTGGGATTCGGTACAAAATCAGTTAATACACAACACTCACAAACTTTGGATAAACATATCTCGGACGCCTTAGGCGAGCAACTCACGTTATTTCAATATACACCGATGCATCCCCTGTTATTTCAGAATAAGGAAAGTGAGTTTGTGTCGTAATTTCTTACTTTAAGATTTAAACAAGACACAACGAAAGTACTCTATACTCACATTATATTATAATATATTAAAACTTTTACCACCCTAAAATTGAAATTTTCAGATTAAAAATCCTGATAATTTTTTAGTATTTCTGCACATAACATACATTGCGGATACTCGGTAGAAACGCCTCGACGAGGCTTTTCAAACGAGAATAATATAATAAGTCACATCTATACTATCAGCCAATCAGACTACATTGTATACTGTTTTCGTTCAAATTCCCAAACTGGTAGACAAACAGTATAGATTCTGATCAGATGGCTTCTTTAGAACTAATCTGATCGGGATCTACACTGCAATGTTAGGGGTTGTCGTGAACAGCAGGATAAGGGTTAATGCAATGTAAAAAAAAAACAATTGGTTTGTGGTTAGTTTGTCATTATAAACCTCACTTTTTTCTATGTAATTAAGATAATCAAACAATCCATAAAACTAACGTGGTGTTGCGGGGTATATCACGCCCAATCCCCCCCCCCCCCCCCCCCACACACACCTTTTGACATAAACGATCAATTTCATAGCATAGCCTTCGGGTGAACCATTGTGTATTTTTCATTTAAAAATGACAACATTGTATATTGTAATTTAAGGGAGTAGGTGTGGGAAAGAAACACAGCTTCTGAAACGATTGCACAAATGAGATATTTTGCCAAATTTAACATTTTATTTCGGCTAAGCTCAGAGAAGATTAAAATTAATTAATGAGACAAAGAAAAGAACCACTATGTTTGGACTTCATAAGAGAAAAATGACACGATCCAGACGAAAGATTCTTTCTTCTTATGTATGACTTTTAGCCACGAACCATAAATTCAGGGTGCTCATTTTTCTTATTTCTTCTCTAAAATATAGATTGTGGGTACTCGTTAGAACCGCCTCGCAGAGGCAGTTCTATCGCGTACCCACAACGTATATGTATAAGAAAAACATCATATTTTTTTACAATTGCTGGTTTTGACCGTGAAATTTACAGTGTATTTGAATAAGCGTGTTTTTGTAATGATGGAAATATGCATCGTATTATATAAATTATAACTTATCGAGAACATTAAAGTTTTCTAAACACATGAATTAAAACACTGCATCTACAGGACTGGTGTAAAATCTAACAAACATAACCTAAACATGCCTATTCAAATGTAGATTGAAATTTTTACCGTCAAAAACTGAAAATTTTTTAATCCTCACAAACAATTATTGTCTTATTTCTGCTAAAAACATAGGTTGTAGTTACTTGCTAGAACCGACTCAGTGAGGCGATTTTAACAAGTACCCACAATCTTTATTTTGAGCAGAAATGAGATAAAAATATAAAAAAAACCTTTTGAGCTTAAAATCATGCGTTTGACTGTTCTATCGAGTCATCATCGTCATTCTAACGAGTATACCCTCAATCTATAATTAAGAGCAGAAATAAGAAAGAACTTTTTCTTAAATTGTTGTTAGTTGGCTGTGAAATTTACAATGTATTTGTATAGGCGCGTTTTCGTAATGGTGGAAATATACATCGTATCATTCAAGTTTTCTAATTAAGCAGTTAGTAGTTTTCCTAGGCGAAAATATAATTAAAGCAAATCTTAAAACAAGCTTCAAAAGGTTTCAAATTAAAAACATAATTTTACATTATCAA
Source organism: Lucinisca nassula (assembly GCA_963580285.1). Taxonomy (NCBI): domain Eukaryota; kingdom Metazoa; phylum Mollusca; class Bivalvia; order Lucinida; family Lucinidae; genus Lucinisca; species Lucinisca nassula. Next base: position 34,601,320 of record OY757021.1, on the reverse strand, counting down.
AAATAAATTAATTAAGTTATGAGTGCAAAGTTTTTAATTATGGATGTATATTTGTTTTCTTAAAGCAAAATATTCTTTCTAATTCTATCAATAATATTATCCATATTGATACCGATTTTCAATTCTTATAACTTCTTTGGCGATTCATTCTAATATCCTGTGTATACAAGCCCTGCGTCTGTGTAATCTTTACACATTTTTGATCCGAAACTTCAAATATAGCTATTTTCTACAGCCTGTGGGCCACTTTTAATAAACTGTTTTTCTAAATTTTTTACCACATGAATATAGATATTAAATTGATCTTTCTAGTGAGAGGTTATAGCGCACGGAGAAATTTTAACAAATATGACTTTTGAGCCTTTGAATTAAGGCTATTTTTCATTTTTGCTGTAAAATACAAAGACTTAATAGGGAAATACCCCAGTGGCATTCATTAGAATCTGGGCCACTTTAAAATTTATTTTATTTCAATAAATTTGGTACCAAAATGAAGCAGATAATTTTTTCTATCAAATGCGAGGTTATAATAATGTCTTGTAGAAATGAAAATAAAAGATTTTATTTGTTAAATGACGGGCTCCTATATAACTCTATACATTTTCCTAGTATTACCTGTATGAAAACTAGCGACTGCCTGTGACGTCACAGAAGTAGCAGATAAGTGTGGATTAGTACCTGTAGTACGAGTATTCCTGCTTATGATGTGTCGTGGACCTCATGAGCAATTTTTGGTTTCCCCCATCCCATAGAGGCTCCATATGAAATTTGATTTCAATCGGCGCAACGGTTTCCGAGGAGAAACAGTTCGAAAATTTTCACATTTTCCCCCTCGGCGAAGCTATACTAAATGGAATGTAATATTTCGCAAGTTCATTGGTTAGATCTCATTGATATCTATCAGTATGCCAAAAATTGTTTAAATATTCCAAGCGGTTAAGTCACTATCACCAATTTTCACAAACGGGTTACGGACGGACAGACAGACAAACCATATATGGCTTGGCGGCCATTTTGGTCATGTGACCTTGACCCCATGAGCAAATTTTGGTTTCCCCCATCCCATAGAGGCTCCATATGAAATTTTACTTCAATCGGCCCAACGGTTTCCGAGGAGAAGCAGTTCAAAAATGTTCGAAAAATTTCACATTTTTCGCCTCGGCGAGGCTATACTAAATGGAATGTAATATTTCGTAAGTTCATTGGTTAGATCTCATTGATATCTATCAGTATGCCAAAAATTGTTTAAATATTCCAAGCGGTTAAGTCACTATCACCAATTTTCACAAACGGGTTACGGACGGACCCAAAGAAGGTCAAGGTCAACCCAGGGTCACCATTTTAGCAATTTATGATAGGCCTACATCCCAGATGCTATTTATCAAGTTTCGTGGAAATCTGCCCAGTGGTTCTGGAGAAGACTATGTTTGAAGGGTTTTTACCATATATGGCTTGGCGGCCATTTTGGTCATGTGACCTGGACCCCATGAGCAAATTTTGGTTTCCCTATCCCATAGAGGCTCCATATGAAATTTGACTTCAATCGGCCCAACGGTTTCCGAGGAGAAGCAGTTCGAAAATTTTCACATTTTTCGCCTCGGCGAGGCTATACTAAATGGAATGTAATATTTCGCAAGTTCATTGGTTAGATCTCATTGATATCTATCAGTATGCCAAAAATTGTTTAAATATTCCAAGCGGTTAAGTCACTATCACCAATTTTCACTTACGGGTTACGGACGGACAGACAGACAAACCATATATGGCTTGGCGGCCATTTTGGTCATGTGACCTTGACCCAATGAGCAAATTTTGGTTTCCACCATCCCATAGAGGCTCCATATGAAATTTGACTTCAATCGGCCAAACGGTTTCCGAGGAGAAGCAGTTCAAAAATGTTCGAAAATTTTCACATTTTTCGCCTCGGCGAGGCTATACTAAATGGAATGTAATATTTCGTAAGTTCATTGGTTAGATCTCATTGATATCTATCTGTATGCCAAAAATTGTTTAAATATTCCAAGCGGTTAAGTCACTATCACCAATTTTCACAAACGGGTTACGGACGGACAGACAGAATGACAGACTGACAGACTGACAGAATGACAGACTGACAGAATGACACGGTGATTTTAGGGCACTCTTAGAAAAAACCGACTTCAGTCGGTTGCTTTTTCTGCGGGTCGTGCAATAATGTATACCCCCGTAAACCCCAGTTTTCTCTATATTAAGTGGTGTATAGGGGGGTCTACATTTCACGGACTTGTTCACGTGATGAGCTTGGTATGCTTAGTAGTGATGATGACATACACAATACAGTCTACCCTCTTTATACCGACATTCGTTATAACGGCAAAACTCGTTATTTAGCGTCAGTTTGAATGGAATGACTACTTAGCTAAAGGCTTAGTCTCGCTTTCGAGTGGCATGGGATTCCCTCGGGATGGAAATGCAGAAATCGAGTCCATAGTCATGAAAGGGTCTTGTAATCTAATACTCCAAAAAACAAATGTTATAGATATTTGTTAGAATCGCCTCACCGAGGTGATTCTAACAAATGTTTCTTAGAGTACGTATGGGGGAAAGGTCTTTTATTACCTATCATACTGCTAACTGGGATTCTGTCTAACGGCAAAATAATAGGGAACATGTTTTCTGGGCCAGACTAGCTAGTTTCGGCCAATTAGGCCTCATCAGTGACCCTCAAGTATTTTCAAAACTCCACAATGGTATCAATGATACCAACGGACAAGGAAATATAAACTACACTATGATGTAGGGCAGGGAGACTTTTTATGGCCGCCACCCATTCCCAGACACCAGCTTCAGTGACGTTAAATATGTTCTATAATGTCGTTTTCTCGTATCAAATATGTTATGAAAACAGGTACACGCGTGTGATACAACCAGTTATATTGGTGGGATTCCTTTTAGCAATGGCGGAATCTGAAGGAATTAATTGCATTTTCGTCGACTTTTAGTGTGTGTAAGACTCGAAATAGATCGCTCTACGCGCTCGTGGTTTGATCTACATTACAACTGACGTTCAAACAGTGGTATATCAATCAATAAATCACTGCTAGAGCCATAATATGGAAGCCGATAGGGGACATTTTGACTTGTGACTAACGACTTGTGACTACCGACTTGCGACTTATGACTTTTTACTTGTGACTTTTGACATACCTCAAGCAACGGCCGATTTCGGACAACGACGGCTAAGATTCCGGTGAGGCAAGCGATTTTTCTCCTTCTGTTTTATATTGTTTGAAAAATGCCACCGAAAAGATCATATGGTAGGTTATTTACTCTGATTTTGTGAATTTTTAAGACTTATGACTTGTCACTTATGAATTTTGACTTATGAGTTTTGACTTGTCACTTATGACTTTTCACTTTCGAATTGTGACTTTCGACTTATGACTTGTCACTTATGACTTTTGAGTTTTGACTTGCAACTTAAGACAATTTCTTGGCGCGAATCTAAAGTAATAGGGCATAACAACACAGGCGGTAGTAAATTGTCACTAAAACAGAGTTGATAATACATGAAACAGGGTCTTCTAAGTGGCATTTCTAAACAATATACACCGGAATTGTCGGTGCCGTTGTCCGCTACCCGATATTTTTCGGGTTTGCACCAAAAGTCAACAAGTCATAAGTCGAAAGTGATAAGTCACAAGTCATAAATCACAAGTCAAAGTTATAAGTCGCAAGTCATAAGTCATACAAAGATAACAAAAACAGAGTAAAAAACATAAACAAGTCTTCTTAATGGCATTCATCAAACAATATAATACAGGAGCAGCAAAATCGCTGGATCGACACCGTCGTTGACCGCCGTCTTCCACTGCGTCAGATTTGTCGAAAGTCAAAAGTCATAAGTCGCAAAAATTAGGCATGCAACTCCGACGTCGCAAGTCATAAGTCACAAGTTCAAAAGTCACAAGTCAAAATGTCCCCTATCTATGGAAGCCGATAGGGGACATTTTGACTTGTAACTTTTGAACTTGTGACTTATGACTTGCGACGTCGGAGTTGCATGCCTAATTTTTGCGACTTATGACTATTGACTTTCGACAAATCTGACGCAGTGGAAGACGGCGGTCAACGACGGTGTCGATCCAGCGATTTTGCTGCTCCTGTATTATATTGTTTGATGAATGCCATTATGAAGACTTGTTTATGTTTTTTACTCCGTTTTTGTTATCTTTGTATGACTTATGACTTGCGACTTATAACTTTGACTTGTGATTTATGACTTGTGACTTATCACTTTCGACTTATGACTTGTTGACTTTTGGTGCAAACCCGAAAAATATCGGGTAGCGGACAACGGCACCGACAATTCCGGTGTATATTGTTTAGAAATGCCACTTAGAAGACCCTGTTTCATGTATTATCAACTCTGTTTTAGTGACAATTTACTACCGCCTGTGTTGTTATGCCCTATTACTTTAGATTCGCGCCAAGAAATTGTCTTAAGTTGCAAGTCAAAACTCAAAAGTCATAAGTGACAAGTCATAAGTCGAAAGTCACAATTCGAAAGTGAAAAGTCATAAGTGACAAGTCAAAACTCATAAGTCAAAATTCATAAGTGACAAGTCATAAGTCTTAAAAATTCACAAAATCAGAGTAAATAACCTACCATATGATATTTTCGGTGGCATTTTTCAAACAATATAAAACAGAAGGAGAAAAATCGCTTGCCTCACCGGAATCTTAGCCGTCGTTGTCCGAAATCGGCCGTTGCTTGAGGTATGTCAAAAGTCACAAGTAAAAAGTCATAAGTCGCAAGTCGGTAGTCACAAAGCGTTAGTCACAAGTCAAAATGTCCCCTATCGGCTTCCATACCTATCGGCTTCTATAGAGCTGATATATTTCTTCTAAAAAAAAAACAACAAAAAAAAAAAACATGGACTTTGGCTTCTATTTGCTATCGCCGGCCTCGGTAGCTCAGTCGGATGCGCGTCTGACTGGTGATCAGGAGGACGCGGGTTCGATACCTGCCGGGGCCGGCAACATTCTTTCGTGGTGATTGATCATGAATTCTTTTCTACCGTCATTCTCTCCCTTCTGCTGATTCAAGAAGGGCAGTTGTCAGTTTCTGGCGAAAGAATGAGCACTGTACTGGCTAACCGCTTACGTATAACAGAAGTGAAAGAAGCCTCCGTGGTGCAGTGGTTACGCTACTTGCCTTGTAAACCAGGGATCGCAGGATCGATCCCGGGCTTCTCCAGACTTTCGGATGAGTCTTTAAACCGAGGTCCCGTCTCCGTATGACCTTAGCTGTTGGTGGGACGTAAAACTAAAACTCACTCACTCATAACAGAAGTGAAGATAATGATCAGGAATCGATACAATTAACAGACAGCTCCCACCAGAGACACAAAGAGAAAGAAACACAAACATGAAACAACTAAACCCTAATGGAAACATCACTAGCGGCAAGCCAAAAGGACAGTTACTTTTCCACAAAATGGCCAGTTGGCTATATTTTTCTGAACTTACATTCTGTCACCATAGAATTCGGGTTCCGATAGACAATGTCGCAGAAGAGATTTAAGTCTAACATTGAATTTTGAAATTAAATCGGAATGACGTCTATAAAATTTTGAAAAGGCTTTATGTAGTTTATGATACCGATAACCATGATTGAGAAGTTTAGCAGTTAACAATTTATTACGAATGTTGAAGTCAGTTACATGACTAGAAACTCTGGCAAATCGAATAAATTGCGAAATAGAAACGCCGTACGATGCCGCAAGAGGAATATCACCATCCAAGAAAGGAAAATTGACAATCTCAAAATCAAAAACATCGCGTTTATCATAAATTTTGCAAGAAACAAATTCATCTACAATAGATAGGTGTAAATCCAAAAACGGGACGTCGGTATCAGAAGAATTTGCTTTATTTTACTGAAGTTCTGTGTGGTAAATTTGACTGATCAAACAATCGACATAGGTATTGTCAATATTTAATACATCATCCAAATATCTAGAAGTCGAGCTAAAGGCTTCAATGATTTCAGATTGACTTTCAACGGAAAAGGACACCATGAAGTCTCTTTCATAACAAAACAAGAACAAATCAGCCACAAGGGGTGCACAATTTGTACCCATCGGAATACCCACAACTTGCCTGAATAACGTAGTACCAAATGTTATGTAGAAAGGTGAGAGCATCATGACCATAAAGTATAATTGTTATGCTCTTCAGAAGTGAAAAAAGCGTTTCTTACATTACATCTATGGAATGCCCATTCAATTACATTACATCTATGGAATGCCCATTCAATTAAAATTATTAAGATTTTCTTTTATAAGATTATGAGGAAGTGTAGTGTAAAGGGGGAACCAATTATTAGTAGACAGACTTGAAGCACGAAAACGTCTGGATTTCAATTTATTTAAAATTTCATTAGAATTTTTAAAGACCAAAACAGATTGCTCCCTGATCTTTTAAAGACTTTGTCGCAATATTTACATATTTTTGATGGCAGTAATACATGAAGTTAGTATTTGGAAAGTTCAGTGGTAGGACAAGAGCTTGAATTTGCAATAAACCGTGCTTTGTATGGTCTTTTATGAAGTTAAGGTAACCAATATAACGTAGGAAGCGTGGCTTGGCCTTCTGTAACACATACAGCAAACTTGGTGGCTGAATGACAAATGCGGTCATCAACTAAAACCCTCTCTACAGCCAAAGGTATAAGCTTGCCAAGGAAAGTGTGGATAGGTAAACTGACCGGCTCAAAATGACCTAAAATAGTGTTGACTGGGCCGTTAAACTCCAATACAAACAAAACAAAACTGTTTGCTATCCTTATCACACACTTTTTATCTAGATCTATGATCTTCATTTCAGGCCAAATACGTCATTGCCTGTATATCGCCGGAATACGCTGAAGACATCATTCCAGTCGAAGGGGCGGTGGCACAAGTTAGTCTGAACACAAGATACATTTATGACTTCATGAGGAAGGAGTTTTATGATAACAAGTCACGAAACAGACGCTTGATTCCAGTTCTGTTCCCAAACTCTGGGGCTTGGTATTGCCACGTACCACAATGTATGACAGCCACCAAGATATATACGTATTCTCAGGATTTGCAGGATATCGTAAGGCATATCAAGAAGTGACATCATGTAGCTCCACTTTGTTTAGAGACATCTGGGGTTTACGGGCGTATACATTGTTTTTTTCTTATTTCTGCTTCAAGACGTAGATTGCGGGTACTCGTTAGAACCGCCTCATTGAGGCGGTTCTAAAGAGTACTCACAACATATGTTTGCAGTATAAATAAGCAAAATATCATGGATTTTCACCAGTAAGTTTGCCAATTTGGAGATGTGAAAAAATACACTATGTCTCGTAATGAAATCACTGTCAGGCAAAAAAAAAAAAAAAAGTGCCGTTTTTAACCTAAATATTGGCCCATGTCAACTCCTTGCCTTACTTTTTCTAATATTCGAAAATGTTTTACTTACCACACGATGATGTCCCTAAAATATCTGGGTGAGTGACAAACAGTGTGGACCCTGATGAGATACCCCGTTCTGTGGCATCACGTCTGGGTTTAAACTGTTTGTCCGAATACATGTGGTACAAACGGTAGTATTCGATATGTCCATAACTGCAGAAAATATGATGGATGAAAGGCAATGAAGATCATAGTGATTTGGGGATATTTTGTCTTAAAGGGAATTGGTACACCTTCAGGGGAAACAACTCCTGCAGAAGAATTTTTGTCAATCATGTCAATAGGGTCAACTCATAAAGGAAAGAATTTGCTCCTGAGGAGCAAATTCTTTCCTTTAAGAGCGGACCCCTTTTTCAGTAGGACAGATCTTTATGGAAAAGCGAACAGGAAATTCCGAAAGTTTCTCCCCTTGAATAGTGGCGGAAAATTATGCAAGGTGTTCCCATTCCCCTTAAACTCTTCAGAATGGTATGTTGTGAAAACGTGTTATAATTGCCTCAGCAAGGCAATAATAATTCACATTCCAACGCTGGTCGCCTGTATAGCCTATAGTAAAATCTAGTTATTTATTGAGTGATAAATCATTGGGCGGAAGGGCGTGACTCGAAGGGCCGCCTTTTTATCCCGTTTCATAACGTCACTCATTGTTACCATGGCGTTAAATGGTGTAACGTCCTTTTGTATCAGATATGTTAAGCACATGTGATACAGTCAGGCGGAAATCATTTTAAAATGGTGGAAAACAGGCAAAATCTGAAGGAATCAAAATGATTATCGTCGAAGTTTAGTCTGTTAGAATCGAAATAGATCAGCTTTTGTGTCGTTATTTATCAAGTTGTAAGTAGACAGATCACTCGCTCTAGCGCTCGTGATTTGATCTCCTTTACAACTGACCTCAAAACAGTGATTTACCACTCTTCAAATCACCGTCAGAGCCGATCTATTTCTTAACCAACCACTTTGATTTCAAACAAACAAACAAACATGAAGGTTAAATATTTGTGGTATTGGTAAGTGAAAATAATAAACCAAATAGTTCAGATGTGCAGGAAATAAATATAAGCACACCAACGTTGACGGATATGCCTGGAAATACATGTATTTAACGAGTGATACATTGTATATCAATTTTGATAAGACAGCAGACATGTTTCATGACATTCTTCTTACCTTTGCCCCCCCCCCCCCCCCAACCGCCACCCCGGCCATCGGGGCTTGGAGAAATAAATTGGGCTGCATGGTGTCTCCACGCAGAGCTGCAACCGACTGAACTTAGTTTCTCGTATTTTTAGTTCGCTTCAAGCTTATTTGAATCGCTATCGAACACTTATTCCGGATGTTATCACGCGCGCGAGGCAGTGACTCTTACACCACTGCTACCCATTTACACCTGGGTGGAGTGGGGCAATGACATTACGTGTCTTGCCCAAGGACTCACCTCGCCTCCGGTGGCCGGATTCCAACCCACAACGTCTCGATCATAAGTCGAACGCGCAAACCACTGAGCTACCGAGGCTGCCTAAAGCTGACTTGAGAACTAGTAAACCGCTTAGAAGATCTGAGTCTGTCAAGGAAAAGTGGTTCGATTCAGACCTTACTTTCAACCGTAGCAGCTTCTTTAGGCGGTAGGGCTTGATATGTCATTTCATCTCAATGTCGGGTAAAAGTCCCACAAAATCGGAACCAACGTCTCCACAATGAGCCAAATAGTGTTAATGGGGACGCACAGCCTCAACATAAACAAACAATTCTTCTTACCGACTCAGTTGTAAACTGATCTCTCGAGGAGGGAGTCTATGGTTAGAGGAGAGGAGAGAAAGCATAGAAAGAGAAGTGAAGGCAAGCAATGCTCAGGAATCGACACAGTTACCCTGCAGGCACAAAACGTTGACTCAACATTGAACTAACGTTGAAACAACGTTTTCAACTATGTTTCAACGTTAATTCAACGTTGAGTGCCTGCTGGGTAACTCACACCTCCCATCCAAAACACCACAGGGAAAGAAACAGCAACAGAAATCAACTCCACCATAATGTTGAAAAAGTCTTGCACGAGATACTTACTGATTATTTACGGAAAGGAACTGTGATTTATTCTAAAATAAATCACTGGTCCGAAGAGCGTGAGGAGTGCCTTCATAAAAAGCCGTAAAACCGTCTTTTTATGACGTCACTCATAGAATCTTTGTCGTTTTATACGGTTAAACTGTATTTTCTCGCATCAAAAACCTTACAGAGGGACATCATATAGTATAGTCAACAATCACAGGTCTAAAACTGTCGATTTTTGCAGTGTGTTAGAATTCACAGTTTGACGGTCAGTTGTAAGCAGACGCATTACGAACGCTCGTGATTCGATCTACTGCACAACCATTACGTTTCACACGTGTCGTGCACAGTGCCATCAAGTATTTCTTGAATGATTATCCCTTTTTAATAGTACCAAATGGAATCTTCCTCTTTTTATATACCATGAATCCATTTCAAAATTAAGGGGTGTCAGGTTGTGTTTTCTTTAAAATTTATTTGGAAAATGGCTTAACTTTTCGCAAACAGTGTAGGCCCTGATCAGACGCCGCGTTCGTCTGATCTGGGCCTGCACTGTTTGCCCATTACCCGTTTGTGGGGTTTCTGGTACAAAATGGGTTAACCTCCCCTAATAGTGTACCTATTTCCAAAAGAACGCATGTCCTTGAAAGTGAATAAACTGTCAAAACAGCTAAGCAATGAAGTAGTGGATATGTTCATTCAGTCCTGTAAGGTTTATTGATAGGTGTCAAATTTTACATGATTGTATGTAGGTGTGCATTGCCCACATACCTCAGTTTTCCAAACTCACGTTTTATCCAAAATACTGTATTGACTCTTAAAATTGGGATCCTTTTAGTGAGACATAGTAAATTATTTATTGCATGCTGATGCTGACTACCACACTGGCAAACAGTGTGGATCTTGATCAGACTGCTCGTTCAGGAAAGTCTGATCCGCGTCTACACTGTTTTCTCTGGCTTGGGTTTTTTTTTTTTTTGGTTTAGACGGATACATATAGTGCGAACAATGTAACCTGAGACTGACCTTTATGCAAGGAATAAATTAGTAATTGTTATCGCCTGATACGTCGGCTTTCGTAAACTTCGCGTGAATTTTCGGCATCACGTGAATAGCGGTCCATTTACCGACCTCTATGCATTGTATAACAATATTGCCAAATTCGGAAAACGACGAGGACAAATATATACATTCAGTCGGCTGTGAAAATATGTTAATAGAGTTCACCAGTCTCAGGCCAATTTGTTCGCACTATATCTTCGTATAGTTTATCAACGACCTTTGAGAGTTCAACGTTCAAGCGTGGAAAGACTATTCCATGTTTTAGGGGAAACAGGTTTCGGATTTCTTTTTCACAGGATTTTAAAATTATAAATATGTTGTTATTTTATAAGTTATAACGCCATTATGTAAAAGTCGTGGCCAAGTGGTTTGTATGATGCAGTTCGAATCTCAGCAGAACTATATCTCCCAATGTCAAAATCCCAAAAGAAGGCGACTTACCTAAAACACGGACTAGCCAAAATTAAAAGTGCAGTCGCGTCTCACTGCGTTTTGAAAGACTATACCACAGTTCGGAATGTTTGCACCAATATAGTCTCTAGAATAGTTTATCAACGACCGTTGAGAGTTCAACGTTCAAGCGTGACAAGACTATTCCATGTTTAAGGGGAAGCAGGTTTCGATTTTTTTTTTCACAGGACTTCAAAATTATAAATAAGTTTTTTGATAATGCCATTATGTAGAAGTCGTGGCCAAGTGGTTAATTCGATGCAGTACGAATCTCAGTAAACTATATCGCCCAATGTAAAATCCTAACTGAAGGCGACTTACCTAAAACACGGACTGGTCCAAAATTAAAAGTGCAGTAACGTCTCACTGCATTTTGAAATACTATACCTGAGCAAATGTATTGACACGTGAGCTCGTTTACATATCATTGCGCATGCGCGAAGTAACTTTCTCTGTTGATTACGGCAAAAAGCGTCTTGTTCCATACAAACACATAGTAAATATGAGCTCTATAACGGGTTTGTTTTACTTGACTATCACCGACACTCTACCAAAGGAGTAGTAAACATATTTCAGAGTTTATTCATCCATTTATGGTCATTCATTTTGCGCATTTTTATTGTAAAATAAATAAGACTCGTCTCGCTTTTTTACCTGCATAAATATGACAGGTAAATATCATAAAAAATCCTCATGTCTTCTAGAAATCATTTATTACAAACTTTGACATGTCTATTATATAGAGGATCTTACATGAGTGTTCATGTATTATTGAATTTATTAAACGAGCTGAGGAAAAGGGATAAAATGCGAGGCTATGCCGAGCATTTTATCCCTTTTCCTCAACGAGTTTAACAAATTCAATGATACATGAGCACGAATGCAAGAGTTATCATATGACATTTAAAACACATTTTATTCACGATTGTTTAACAAAAATGTCAATATTCCGCCATTAGTAAATGCGACGTCATTAAGGACGTCGTACATGTAACGTTACGGGACGTATCAAGCTAATGTACATATTTAATCCACTAGTGGATTATCGAATTTATTGCATGGCGTTATTACACTCTCAGACGTCATGTGATAAAAAAATTTAAAGGTCGATTTTGTCGTTTTAAATCCAAATGAAAGACAAGTTTACAGAAAATAACATCGTATTTATAATGAGAGAGAGAGAGAGAGAGTTGGTTTTCAGTCAGTTTACGTCCCGCCAATAGGGTCATGCGGAGACGGGAACTTATTCACCCGAATGTCTGCTCAGAAACGAACCCTTTATATTGTGAGCCCTTATGGTCATGCTTTGTTTGTTTGATTTGAGGTTTTACGTCCCAGTCAACACTATATAAGTAATTTCCAATTTGTGGGACTTTTACCCGACATCGAGATGAAATGACATCTCAAGCCCTGTCGCCCAATGAAACCAATAGGGTTTATAAGCATGGACGGTCCGACTCTCACCGGTTTGCCTGGGCAGGCTTAGCTCCTCTAAGCGGCTTACCAGTACTCGTGAGCGGTCGGTGGAAGCATTAGGCAGCCCAAATATTTCTGCAAGTCCCGATGGGCGGGGGCGAAATGGTCATGAAGTAGACTATATCCAGATCAGACAACACTTGTAACCATTAATGGGTGGTCTTGATCTACATTCATTATGACAACACACCCGTATGACATAGTGCATTTTCTCACATCTCCAAAATGACTACTTTTCTGATGAAAAACTGTGATATAATTCTTATTTATACTTCAAACATAGGTTACGGGTGCTAGTTAAAACCACCTCGTAGAGGCGGTTCTAACGAGTACCCACAACCTATGTATTGGAGCAGAAATAAGAAAAATAATGTATACCCCCGTAAACCCCAGTTTTCCCGATATAAAACGGGGTTTATGGGGGCGTTCATTTCACGGACTTGTTCACGCGATGTGCTTGTCCATGTTTTCCAATAGACTTGTTAATATAATGCAAAAAATGCCATACAGAGCTGAAACTGGCCACATATGAGTACTGGTAAATCGGTTAGAAGAACTAAGCCTGCCCAAGTGATGTGAGTCAGACCGTTCAGTGCATATAAGCCTTTCGGTTTCATCGGGCGGCAGGGCTTGAGATGTCATTTCATCTTAGTGTCGGTTACAAAATTGACGCAACGTCTCCAAAATGACATTAATAGTGTTGAGGGGACGATAAACCTCAATACAAACAAACAGTTAAAACAAATATTCAGGGATGAAAGGTTTCAACGTGTAAGAATATATAGACTAGCCAAACAAGAATGTGACACATGAGCCTGATGAAATGGCAGGGATATTCTGGCCCAATATGTTGATGGGCCCTAAAAATGGGCCAACGGCCAATCTCCCATTCATTTGCATGTAAAAACCAAGAGTTTGATGGACCTTTTAGAATTTTTATGTGCCTTTTGAAAAAATTGATGGGCCCAAGAATCCATAATACACGCCGTGTAGCAAAATAAACATCAAATTTGAATAGTTTATATATAGGGCCCAAACAAAACTTAAATCAGATTCAGTCTATAACATAAAATGGCTTGGGCCCATCCCAGAAATATCCCTGGAATGGGGCTTGACATTCCACGTAAATCATCTGCTGGGCAGACTTGATCATTTCATATGAATAATCGGCTGTTTCACATGAAATGTCAAGCCTGATTTTCTCAACAAATAAGGAAAAATATTGGATAATGTCTTCTACTTTAGTTGTGATTGTCGGTTTAAGTCTGGTTTGATTTTCCTCAGCTCATCGGATGTTTTACCCACTTAGTACCAGAAATTCCAAAACGGGTACACTGGCGAACAGTACGGGCCCAAATCAGACGCCGCATAACGCGGCGTCTGATCAGGGCCTCCACTGTTTGCTTTTTGTTCAGTCAGTTTTCAAATAAATTTTGATCAAAACACAACCTGACACCCCTTAAATTTTTAAATGAAATCCTGTCATATATAGGAAGGAAGATTCCATTTTGTACAAAAAGGTTTAATCATAAAGAATATACAAATATGCAGCTGAGTTTTATCTCTAACATAATTTCCTTGTATGTCCTTACTGCAGGTGAGCAAACAAAAGAGCTAATTGAAATGGATACCTTTAAAAATGTTAGTTTTACATGCATAAATGCAATTCAGCATATTTTTCATTCAATAGCCATGGTAAAATTACATTTTAAGAAATAGATCAGCTTTAGTTTGAGCAATATATCACTGTTTGGAGGTCAATTGAAAGTAGATAAATCCCCCGCGCATGAATTCATCTACTAACAACTGCCCGACAAACTATATCACTGTTTGGATGTCAGTAAGTAGATAAATCCCTCTCGTATAGCCTAGTGATTTGTCACGCAATATAACACTGCATCTAACTATAGGCTATATAGACGACCAGTGTTAGAATCTTGCATAAAATGCTGTGGGTATAGTTTTTTGAAGATATTGTTGAATGGGTCAGAAGCCGTGTTAACACAACAAAACCAATGATCAAACCATGAAATTCACGTGCTGTTTGATCATGAGTTTTGAACTTTACATATCTCAAGATGGGCATTGCTTTGTTTGCGTTACGTTGAGCGACGTAACGCTGTTGCCCTGAATGCAGGATTTTCAATATTTATGATGACGTTATCCTTGGCGCATGATTGCGGAACTGACGTCAATGTTTACAACGATCTGTGTTGGTTTTACGGTCGCATTTAAAGTGTAGTTTTGGGACGTTTCCGTCACAAATTGTCAGTGGAATCGTAAGTTATGCAAGAATAACGATCATCGATTGTTATTCTATTGAAATTACATTTGCCGGGTCCCTCGGAATATATTTGATTATTATATACCCAGAAAATGTCCCGTTTACTTTGTACAGAAGTTACCGGTCAATATTTTTCCATATTGCCCGTAGTCAAGTTCATATTGCCCGGAGATAAGCAGTCTCGTGCATAACAGGACTACTTTCAAATTTTTCAGTTTTGAATCTAGAAATCGGCAGCCATCTTGTCGTGCGAATCGACTGAAAGAACGTAAAACAAAACGAATATAGGTTCTGACAAAGTTTATAAACCGCATTTTATGCTGTCAAATATGACCTACCTGCAATCTGTTTAGATTTTCAATACTTTCTTCTAAGAATCAGGAGTATTTTGAAAGAAATGTAGGGGAGACCGGGTATGAATGAACCACTTTTCGGTCTTTTCGATATTTTTCAGTATGATTTGGGGTTAGAACGATCGCTTGCGCATAAACATATACTATAATCCTTCCGTCGTTTTCGAGGCCGCATAGATGTTTAATATGGTAAGTGTCATAAGAGAAATAAACAGTTTAAAGCATGAAGTCATGTGGTTCATTCATACCCTTCACCTGGGGTTGAATGAACCTCTACCCGGGGTTGAACGAACCAAACGAACACAATGTTTATTTCAACATTTGAAATTTAATTCACCAAGTTTTTCATTCTTCTTGAAAACTAGGACATAAGCCTTCGAAAACATGCGGTAAAGGAAGAAATTGCTCATCTTAACTCATTTGTTCTTACTTTCTTCCAAATCGGAAGGGATTTGCACACGAACTAAGTATATGATACAAATTAAGCGAGTTCTAATGTAATCGAAGCTTTACTGTATGGCTTTACCATGGTCATATTGGTCAACGTTTGCCAGTTTGATGCAATATATTTAATACTGATATGTTGCTCAACGCGCGAAAATGTCCTTAAGTGACGTTACATAATTTCGTTTATCATATGACGTCGTTGATTAGCAGTGGATAACGTCGTGTAATAAAAATCATATGACCACACGTGTAATAACACTTAGACGGGGTTAAGTAACGTCATGACGACGTTCATGTCAACAATGCGTTTTTCGTAAAAAAAATCGTCAAATTAAAAGGCGATAAAATCCAATATACAGTAGTCATATGATAAAGAGAATCTTACACTCGTGGTCATTTCATATGATATTTATGAAACTCGCCAAAGGCTCGTTTCATAAATATCATATGAAATGACCACTCGTGTAAGATCCTCTATATGTATGACATTAAAAGTGTAAAATGTTGGCATATTACGCTTTAATATCTACAGTATCATTTCAAGTAAATGTGCTTTACACATGACATATAATATCATACAAGTTTCATCGTCGTTTCAAGAAAAGGAACAAAACATTACGTCGGATGACGTAATGTTCTGTTGCTTTTCTTGAATGATGTGACGTCGCTTAAGGTCCCTTTTCGCGCATTTAGCACCATATATGTACAAATAAAGGGTAATTAGGATAATTATTTCTGCCTTTTACTGCCTGCAACAACCTGGAAGATCGACTGGGTATAGAACCCGCGACCACCATATCGTCGTCGTGTTTCCAAAAGGTCGTAACTACAGCTTGTGACAAGCTGTATGTACACATCGTAGTGACGAACTGAGTTAGATACACTACCGACTTAGATAAACATGGGAAAATCTACCAATGTAGATATAAAACTATAAACGTTTAACTTACAGTTTCTGAACAAAATTAACCTTTAGCACTCTACTGGCGATTTTAGACACTTTTGCGGACAGCATAGGTCAAGATCAGACTGCACAGAACGTGCAGTCTGATCTTAGATCTACACTGTCCGCTGTTTCGGAATGAATCTAGGTACAGGTCCCCTAAAATTGAAATAAAAAGGGAGAATTCAACACTTTAAAGACACTATCTCATTTCCTTAGAGTGCTAAAGGTTAAAAGACCGTGGTTCATAGCTCATCGCTTGAATCACAGTTCTGACAAATGTACATGTGTCCACCATCTGTACAAGCTTCATGTGCCCATTGTTTACACCCAAAACACTGGACCCACTTCTCTCTTGGACGGCTATTTGAAAATGGTTCAACGCAAACAAGACAATACCATTCTTCTTCATCTGATGTATCGACAGTACTTGCGGTTTTCTTTTTTGTGTTGGATTTCTTGCCAGATCTTGACTTTTTTGAACCAACTGATTTAAAATGTTTGCCTGGTTTCCTTTTTGCTTCTGCTTCTTCAATTTTTCTTTTCTCGGGAGTATCTGTCAAAATGGCTGACTTGTGTTTGGTTCTTTGTTTTCCAATTGTTTTCCTAGGTACTGCCTTAGGAAAAGGTCGAATTGTTTCTGGCAAAAAAGACTGTGGATTTATGGTGATCTCTTCCATAGCCAAATCGACAGTGGGTTGGACATGGCTAGGTTTTCCATTGGTGTTGCATACTGGTGTGTACTAATTATCATATGACGTCGTTGATAAGCAGTGGATAACGTCGTGTAATAAAAATCGTATGACCACACGTGTAATAACACTTTGGCGGGATTAAGTAACGTCATGACGACGTCCATGTCAACCATGCAGTTTTTGTGTAAAATTTGTCAACTTTGTACGCGATGGAATCCAATTTTAAGTGGTCATATGATAAACAGAATCTTACACTCGTGGTCATTTCATATGAAATTTATGAAACTCGCCGAAGGCTCGTTTCATAATTTTCATATGAAATGACCACTCGTGTAAGATCCTCTATTTATTTGGATTTTGGACGAGGATAAACGATTTAATTGTCTTAAAAAACAAAAAGAAAGATATGGATGCCAGGTAGCGCCCGGCTGACAATATTTCTATGAAGTACTGGTTCAGTATCCGGAAAGCAGGCAACGAGGGTGATCAATGTAAGCTTATAGCATGTTTCACAATCAATACAAAATAAGTAAGTTTAAACTAAGTTTAAACTAAATAGATTGGGGTTGAATGAACCAGATCTGGGGATGAATGAACCAGTGGTTCATTCATCCCCGCACTTGCTGGTTCATTCATACCCAAACTACCCTAACCACGTGTTTTGATCACTAGTGAAGAAAATACAGCACTATGTAAACAATAAAACAGTCGATAATATTAGCCACATATTTACGATCATTATAATAAACAAATATATTTTATTGCATAAATGAACTTAAAAATAGAAGGAAAACAGTGAGATACTAAAAAAATTACTCACCGATCTTAAATATCGATTTTCTTCGATAAAACTGGTAGAACGTGTATTGGAACGGCGATCCTGCCGTAAAAGATAAATTTAATTCGCGCGCCTCGAAAACTTAGATCAGTGACGTCAGAACAAACGTTTTCTCGTAATTATCGCCCCTGGTTCATTCAACCCGTGATTCATTCAACCCCGGTCTCCCCTAACCGACGCTTCGGAAAAAATGGCGTCCTGTGTTTGGAAACGTCATTGTTTTTAATGACGTCACATCCACCAACGTTAACGTCGTCTTCACTTTGGCGCCGTTGGGCGTGGTTTTTCAACGAGTAGGGAGACACTTAACGACCTTCATTATTTTCCATTTCAAACCACTTAAAAGATGAATAATCTGATTGTACGTTCAGAAATTCATACCAGGCAATCCTGAATTCTAGCCGACATTTGAAATTTTGGGTATATAATAAAAAGGTTATTGACTTTATATTCTGAAATATTCGGCACTCGTTCATATGGCGAAGACGCACTCGCAAGCTCGTGCGTCCTTCGCCATATGAACTCGTGCCGAATATTTCACAATATAAAGTCAATAACCTATAAATACTAGGCCTGGTGGCCTCGTGTTCTAACAGCTTCCTCGGGACCCGACAAATGTTAATGCATGAAAAACCATGGGTGATCCCTATAATCAGTTTTGCAGTAGTTATTTTGATTCTTGACGGGGAACATTTTTTGTTTTGTTTTGTGTGATTTTAGGTTTAACGTCCCCCGTCAACACTGTATAGTTCATTTTGGAGACGTTGCTTCCAATTTTGTGGGACTTTCACCCGACGTTGAGATGAAAACGACATCTCAAGCCCTGCCGCCCAATGAAACCAATAGGGTTTATAAGTATGGACGGTCCGAACCGCACCGCTTTGCCTAGATCCTCTAAGCGGTTTACCAGTACTGGTGTGTGGTCTGTTTCAGCTCTGCGTGGAAGCATCATGCAGCCCATCTATTTCTTAAAGCCCCAATGGGCGGGGGCGAACCGATTGAATTAAAACAATTAAACCTTTTTTGGGGGGTCTTTTTTCTTAAGCTGAAAATTATTGGGGTGTATGAAATTATTTTGCTAACTCTGCAGTAAATCCACGAATGCAGGCGTCGCAATTCAACGAGAGCGATATTTTGCTCACGGGGTCTATGAAAGCCAATTGCCCTTGCGCTCTACAAATTTCTTTGCAGTATAACAATTATTCTTGCACAACACATAAGAAACTCCGGGGTTTTAGCTTTGGACAGAAATTCTGTTCTTACCCTGGTGTTCTTACTTAGACAAACTACATAAGTATAGCTAACAAAAACAATACGTTTGATAAAGTAAAATGAACATTTTCGGAGGTAGAATCTAATATGGCGTTCTGTTTTAGATGGGCGTTTCAATCCCTCGGGATGACCGTGCTGAGCGGAACAGCCTCGGTTCCGCTCAGCACGGTCATCCCGAGGGTTGGAATCGTCTATCTACAACAAAGGTTGACGCGATTAATAGGAAAATCGATTAATTGATCGATATATTCCTAAAAAACGATTATCTTTACTGATTTGCTTGTAATCGATTATTTGATAAGTACAATTTACTATCAAAAGTTGTGCCTAAAATAGCTGCACGAGAGGCAAACAGTGCAGACCCTGATGAGACGCCACGTTTTGTGGCGTCTCATCTGGGTCTACGCTGTTTGCTCGGGCCTGTCTGTTCAAATATACATATGGTAATGTACAACGTATGGTAAGATTCATGCAAAGGCAGAAAGTCAAACAGATAAAATTATGACAAAATCTTTAATGATTACTAATCGATTATCGATCACAATGACAGGAATGATAATCAATTATCTTTTCAGCTCCGATTAGCCAGCCCTATCTAAGACTACACCAGAACCCCGTATCAGATTCTTATATTGTTACACGATCATGTAATCAAGTCTGTGTTACTCTGTTTAGTCCCACTTTATACAGAATAGAGAAAAGTGTGGTTTTCAAGCCATTACGATTACACTCCCGCATAGCATAGTAAATTCTTTCATATCTCCAAAATGGTCATTTTTTCCATGAAAATTTGTGATATTTTTCCTAGCAATGCTCCAAACATAGCTTGTTGGTGCTTGTTAGAACCGCCTCAAAGAGGCGGTTCAAACGAGTACCAACAACCTATATCTTGGAGCAAAAATAAGAAAAACAAAATGTTTACCCCTGTACACTCCAGTTTTCTATATAAAAGTGAGGTTTAGAGGGGTATTCATTGCACGGACTTAGAGATAAAATAATGTTTTTATTGGTCCAATGGAGCCTTTAAATATTCAGTTATTGATAGATATACGAGGGTAGGCTGAAAAGTTCTGAGCATGACCAATATCCAATGGTTTGTCCATGCCGTAAGGACCTTATTTTTCAACATAGTCTCCCTTCCTGTCCACACACTTCCTCCAGCGATGCTGGAGTCCTTGGATCCCCGTGGTATAGAAGGTCTCATCTTGGTCCCTGAAAAACTCCTCCACAGCAGCTATCACCTCCTCGTCTGACCGATAATGCCGCCCAGCCAAGTGCTTTTTCATGTTTGGAAACAGGAAATAATCTGATGGAGCTAGATCAGATGAATACGGAGGGTGATCGACAAATGTGAAGCCACAGTCATGCACAGCAGCCATTGCGACAACCGATTTATGAACAGGCGCATTGTCCTGATGGAACAAAACTCCTTTTGTCAATTTTCCGTGTCGTTGGTTTGTCCATGCTGAAAGTGCCTTATTTTTCAACATAGTCTTCCTTCCTGTCCACACACTTCCTCCAGCGATGCTGGAGTCCTTGGATCCCCGTGGTATAGAAGGTCTCATCTTGGTCCCTGAAAAACTCCTCCACAGCAGCTATCACCTCCTCGTCTGACCGATAATGCTGCCCAGCCAAGTGCTTTTTCATGTTTGGAAACAGGAAATAATCTGATGGAGCTAGATCAGGTGAATACGGAGGGTGATCGACAAATGTGAAGCCACAGTCATGCACAGCAGCCATTTCGACAACCGATTTATGAGCAGGCGCATTGTCCTGATGGAACAAAACTCCTTTTGTCAATTTTCCGGGTCGTTTAGCCTTAATTGCTTTTCGCAATTGTTTTAGCAGATCTGCATAATACTCCCCATTAATTGTTCTGACCTTTTGAAGGTAATCTATAAATATTATACCCTTGGCATCCCAGAACACTGATGCCATCACCTTCCCTGCAGAGGAGACGACCTTTGCCTTCTTTGGCGGGGGGGGGGGGGGGTGAGCCAGGGTGCTTCCATTGCATGGATTGTCTTTTGGTCTCTGGCTCAAAGTGATGAACCCAACCCTCATCCTGAGTGACAAAACGGTCAAGAAAACCATCTTGGTCTGCTTCAAAATAGCCAAGTTGGCTTATGACAGGTTCAGTCTGGTCAGCTTTTGGTCAGGCCTCCAAAGCCGTGGCACCCATCTGGCGGAAACCTTCGACATTCCTAATTCACTGTGTAGAATGTTCTCTACTCGTTCACGGGAGATGCCAACAGTGTTAGCTAACTGATTCACAGTTAAACGCCTGTCATCCATCACGGCCTTGTGCACTTGGCTGATGGTTTCCTCAGTTGTTGCCGTCGTGGGTCGTCCACACCGGTCATCACCTTCAAGGCTGTCCTTGCCCATCTTAAAATTTGCTGCCCACCTTTTCACGGCCGCATACGAAGGAGCATCATCCCCTAATGTCCATACGGCCATATCGGCATGAATGTCCTCAGGAGCTAACCCCTTTTTATGGAGGTACTTGATGACACCACGATGCCAGATTTTGTCCATTTTCTCAAAAACGTGCTAGTATCAATTTTCAAAGTCTATAATTTCTATGTTATTGCAGGTAAACTTGAACTCATTTGAGTCAAATCAATTAATAAAGGTTTGGATTTAATGAATACAAAATTTCATGGCTGTTCGATGCCTGCTTCTTGGTCAGGCTCAGAACTTTTCAGCCTATTAGATAACTTATTATTTTTAGGCTTATTGCCAGATATGCATATATAAGAAAAAAATATTTTTTAGGCTTAATGGACTATTTGACTATTTAGTAATATATAGATAGACATATACAACATGGGTTAGGCAGCTGAAATTTTTCAGGCTGTTTGGTGACCTGATTATATTTTGGTATATTTTTTATGAAAATGTGACCAAATTATTCCCATTTGTGAATTTAGTCATTTTTGCGCAGGAAACGATTGTAAGCAAACTGTCTCAAGGACCGCTTGGGCTAGGCTGTTTAAAGTGTTGTCAGGCAGTTTGGGAACCAATGTGAAGATAACCTGATTAGCTTAGGGTATAATTGTAGAAAAAATTATCAAGATATGCCGGTTTTGGACTCGACTTTTGGTCCTGACAAGCGCTTGAAGGGTCGAATTTTGTTTGTTGTTGAAATAGTTTTTGTTGTTATACCTTGTACAGTGTAAATATGAGTTATTATCACATATTTGAGATACGTGAAGAGAGTATAATACACTGCTCAAAACAATTAAGGAAACACAAAAGTTTTCAATGGATATTTTACCAAATATTACGAAAATACGCCTATACAAATACATTGTGAGTTCTACAGCCGAAAAAAAAAATTAAGATGAAAAGATGTGGTCTTTTTTTTATTTCTCTCATCGAGGCGGTTCTTACGAGTACCCACAACCTATATTTTAGAGGAGAAATAAGAAAAATAAGGATTACCCTTGTAAACCCCAGTTTTTCTGTATAAAAGTGGGTTCTAGGGGGTCAAAATAATATAGGCTTTAAAGTTTGACATTTCATCACAAAAACACGCCTATATAAATTTGACCCCCTCCAACCCCACTTTTATATAGAAAAACTGGAGTTTACGGGGGTAAACTTTATATTGTTTTTATTTCTGCTCTAAAATATAGATTGTGGGTACTCGATAGAACCGCCTCGATGAGGCGGTTCTATCGAGTACCCACAATCTATATTTTGAGCAGAAATAAAAAAAATATCGAATATTTTCATCTTAAAATTTTCGTGTTTTTTGGTGGTAAAGTTCACATTGTATTTGTATAGGAGTGTTTTCGTAATAGGATTTTTATCTTATGTAAATATTCTGATATTGCAGTTTTTGCAGGTAGGGCCACGCGAGGTTAGAAAATATCATTTCAACAGATCATAATCTGCAAAACGGAAATGAACTGGAACTACCGTAACTTTTAATGTGTGGAAACTCTCGTACAGTACACAGTAAGCGACAGACAGGCAAGAGTGTGGCAGTTTGGTTACCCGGGGGGAAATAGTTTGGGCTGGATGGTGCTTCCCCACAGAGCTGAAACCGACTGATGGTGCGTGTCGGACCGCTCCTAAAGCCTTGCAGTTTCGTGGGACGCCAGGGCTTGAGATGTCATTTCAACTCAATGTCTCAGAAAATCGGAAGCAGCGTCTCCAAAATAGTGTTGATGGGGACGTGAAACCTCAATACAAACAAAATTTCGAAAACAGTATATACTTAAATGCACCCAGTAGAGTGACAAAGACCAGAGGCAAGTTGTTCAAAACTAATGACGTCTTTATTTATCGAATCGTTTAAATTTTGTTATTTTAATGTGACATATACTAATATTTTTGCTGAAAAAAAAATGTTAGTACTCACATTTTTTCAGCACAAATACCAAAAGTTTAGATATTATACTTGCTAGAACAGTAAACAATATGACCACTAACGAGCTCGTTAAGTATACGGGACTTCGAACAATTAGCTGGTATTACCGGCATAAACACACACACACACACACACGATAGGATTTGACAAAAACTACAGACACACAACATTTCGTTATTTTCAATATAAGATTCTGATGTCAATTTATTTCCACCTTTTATGTTCCTTTAATTATTTTGAGCGGTATATATAGTAGTCATTTTATATTTTTTAACAAAAAATGAATAAAGAAACAAAGCTTTCTAATCGCCTTATATTTATTTTAAACCAGATGTGTTGTGTACAAGCCAGGGCACAGCAAAAGGTCCAATAGTTTCATACAACCTGGGGTGCTTTCGATCTATCTGTGCTGTCAATCCAAAAGGTGGTGGGATACCCACCGCTGTGGTGAAATTGATATGCACAGAAAAAAAACAGTCCTCTTTATACCCACACCAGTGAACAAGTCCGTGAAATGAACAACCCACCCCAAACCCGACTTAAAATAGAGAAAACTGGGGTGTACGTGTGTGTGTGTGGGGTGGGGGGGGGGGGAAGGGTGTACGTTATTTTTCTCATTTCTGCTCCAAGACATAGGTTGTGGGTACTCGTTAGAACCGCCTTAACGAGGCCATTCTAACGAGCACCTATACAGCCTATGTTTGTAGTGTACATAAAAAAAATATCACGGATTTTCATCAGAAAAGTAACTACTCTCCAACTTCGATAGCTCGAACACCTTTCGGACAGCGAAAATCTGTTCGAGACAGGGGCAGTTCGAGCCACTGAGGGTAACTGCCAGGAGGCATAAAGGGATTAATTTTGGGACATCTTTTCGGTGTTCTATAATAAAAGGTATGTTGTGTGTACACATTAGAATCGCCTCATTGAGACGATTCTAATGGGTACACACAGCATACATTTTCAAGTTTAAAGTCGAAAAGATCCTTACTTACCCCACACTACTTCTTATGTGAAGGAATTCCCTTGGGACTCAGAAACGGATTCGGCTCATCCATGGTAAACGAGCCATCGGTGTTGGGGCCATCGAAGTTCCACTGTATATAGTCTTTTTTGAGATGTGACAAAAAATGGTTGCGTCTTCCTAATGTACAACAAAAGTATTCATAACGACTGTTTCATCAGAATGCATCCTTAGATCAGAATGAGACGAATTAACAGAAATATTTATATATTAATCCAAGAAATGTTGTGGCTATTTGTAAGAATTGCCTCGGCGATTCTAACAAATGTCCATAACATTTGTTCCTAGGAGAAATTAAGGGAAAATTTCCTTAATTAACTGTTATACTACATACTACAATTCCATCACGTGAACAAGTTCGTGAAATGAACACCGTCTGAATAAGTTCTGAAGTAAGATACTTTGGTAGCAAGGAATACACAAAATAAACGAAAATAGCAGACTCGGTTTTATTGAGTCTGTTCATGACCAGAACTGAAATGTGCAACACCGGCCACGCCCTCTAGCACCGGCTTAAGCAGAACTCTATTTTCAAAATAATACCAAATGAACTCAATGATCCCAAAGGACCAGAAAATATAATCTGCACTATGATGATGTACGTGAAGACACACGGCCTACTTTATACAGAGAAAACTGAGGTTTATGGGGGTTTACATTATTGTTTTTAATTTCTGCTCCAAGACATATGTTGTAGGTACTCGTTATAACCGCTTCAATGAGCAGTATATATAAGAAAAAAACCACGGATTTTCATCAGAAAAGTAGCCATTTTGGTGATGTAAAAATGCACTGTTATCGTAATGTTTGTAGCGGCAAACTCTTTAAAACGTCACAATGTCAACCTGGAGCACATACTGTCGTTATAAAGAAGGTCCTCTGTACTCCGTGGCCAAAATGCAAATTGTCTGTCAAACTGGAAGACTAGACTTGCATTCTGTTGGTTGGTACATCTCTTTGCTGGCTGTCTATATGTTCCTATAGCTTCTCTTCTTGCAACGACAAGTGAGTCCCTCCTCCCACCATCACTGGTGGGAACCACACGATTTAGGGTCCAGCTCAGCTGTGTAACTTAGGCCATTACGAAAACACGCCTATACAAATACATTGTAAGTTTTACCGCCAAAAAAAAAAAAAAAAAAAACACGAAAATTTTAAGATGGAAAATTGCGATAGTTTTTCATTCATGCACAAAATATAGATTGTGTGTACTCGTTAGAACCGCCTCATCGAGGCGGTTCTTACGAGTACCCACAATCTATATTTTAGAGCGGAAATAAGAAAAATAAGGTTTACCCCTGAAAACCCCAGTTTTAGTATATAAAAGTGAGGTTGAAGGGATGTAAATTATATAGGCGCGTTTTCGTGATGCATTGCAATATTCTTTTTATTAAAATATTATGGTTATGATTGTGAATTACACCTGAACCTGGGGCGAAGATTTGCCGGCAATAAGAGGTCTTTAAGTCTGACGGTGGCCTGTGTTTAACCGTAAATCTCTCATTTCGTAAATGTCACACCCATTAGAAGTATTGGTACCAATATGTCACATTCGCCAGATGTGAAATTTACGTATGGTCAATTTCGATAAATTGTGGGGTCTAAAATGTCTGCTCGAATTTCTCATGTTGATAATTTCTGACGTGTGAAGTATTGTTCACACCTGTGAAGAACTAGTGCGAATTTTTCTCGGGTGTAAAGAATTGGTACCAATTCCTCACACATGTGAAAAATTGGTACCAATTCCTGACACATCTGAAGAATACGTGTAAAGAATGGATAAGTATTCCTCACACCTTTGACCTGTTCTTTGGGGTGTGAAGAATGTGTTCCAATTACTATTACACATCAAGAAAACACGCCTATATAATTTTGACCCCCCTTGAACCCCACTTTTATATACTTAGTGTCAGTTTCTTCTTCTTCTTCTTCCGCAAAATGGTCAGGATTCTTCTCAGAATGTGCCTTTGATCAGTAAATTTGGTTTCAAAACATAAACAGATCCCCAGTTGAGTTCCATTTGATGTAGGATACTTCCTTACGAAGATCATAAATTGCATTAAAAGTGGAGTTCCAGTCGAAGTCGGATACTTCCTTACGAAGATCATAAATTGCATTAAAAGTAGAGTTCCAGTCGAAGTCGGATACTTCCTTACGAAGATCATAAATTGCATTAAAAGTGGAGTTACAGTCGAAGTTAGATACTTCCTTACGAAGATCATAAATTGCATTAAAAGTGGAGTTCCAGTCGAAGTCGGATACTTCCTTACGAAGATCATAAATTGCATTAAAAGTGGAGTTCCAGTCGAAGTCGGATACTTCCTTACGAAGATCATAAATTGCATTAAAAGTGGAGTTCCAGTCGAAGTTAGATACTTCCTTACGAAGATCGTCATGGATACCGTTTTCAATAATCCAAATTTGACAAGTAAATTGTTTATATAATTTCTTTCTTAAACTTTATTATGCAAAACATTGGACAGTGATACCTGATGTCTTATAAAGTCCGGTTCAAAAGTACCAACTTTGTTCAACAGCCTTTGTATAGTTCGAACAATTTGACATGAGAATGACCTTTATGCATGGAATAAATTAGTCCATGTTATCGCCTAATACGTCGGCTTTCGTAAACTTCTCGTGAATTTTCGGCATCTCGTGAATTACGACCAATTTACCGACCTCTATGTATTGAATGACAATATCGCCATTTTCGGGTGACGGCGAAGATAAATACATGCATTCAGTCGGGTGTGAAATAATGTTAAAAGAGATCACCAGTCTCAAGTCAGTTTGTTCGAACCATAAGTTGTAATGAACTACAAAAAAAAGAAATGCCTTGGAATGCGGGAAATGAAGATGATGAATCAGTTTCTTTATAATACCCTGGTCCAGGATTCTTTTCAATGCCTTACAAGACATCAGGTACCACTATCCAATGTTTTGCATAATAAACTCAGAGAACTTGGGGCAGAATGGCGATTTCAGAGGTTATTTTTTGGACTCTTTTGCCCCGTTCCTGTTCCCATCTATATATCTATCTTCTGATACTGCGTCGGTCACATTTGACCATTACCGCAGGTGTATATTACATACACTCCTGGGTTTGCAGGATGAAAGCCTACACAGTAATCATGTAATTACGGTAGGGATCTTTAACCTGCACAGGGGATGGTTCTCCTTGCACAGGGGGCCTCCAGTTAACGTCCCGATCCGAAGGACGGTACACTTTATGACATTCATCCCTGCAAATGATGCCAATGGAGCGGTTTCGGACACCGAAATTTTATCGCCGCTGCCGGGGATCGAACCCGGGACCTCTAGCATCAGAGGCAAGTGCACTAACCACTGAGCTATTACGCTCCGATACGTTCCAGTATCTCTTTGCGGATTGATATGCATGCTGTGAACAGTTGTGGGAATACCCATATTCAAAAACACCCTTGTCAAAAGTATGGTTAACTAGAATTTGTTTTTCTACAAAGACACAGATGTCTCCCCCGTTTTTGACCTCTAAGTATAACCTTGACATTGGAGGTATTGAGCCGGGTCTTGTGTGCAACACATCATCTAATGAAGATAAACATTTCTGCAAAGTAACTTTAAAAATGTTCAAAAAATTTCAAAGGACAATAACTCTTGAAAGGGGCATAATCAGAATGAGAAAAAAATATGCGTCAGCTTATTTGCCATTAGGAATGCATATATGAAATTTCAAAACCATAGCATACACAGTTCTAAAGTTATGCTATGCATCCCTTTTAGCATTCATTACAATGGGCACAAATTACCAAAATGACAAAGGGCCATAACTCATAAAGTATTTTTCGGAATTTTGTCAAAAGTTAATCAGGTCATATACTCATCATCATCAATATACTCAACAACTTTCAAGGTTCTAGCTCCAATAGTGTTTGAGAAATTTTGCTGACAAGATTTTATTGAAAAAAATTCAAAGGGCAATAACTCTTGAAAGGGGCATAATCCGGACGAGAAAAAAAATACGAGTCAGCTAATTTTCCATGAGGAATCCATATATGAAATTTCAAAACCCTAGCATACACGGTTCTAAAGTTATGCTATGCATCACTTTTAGCATACATTACAATGGGCACAAATTACCAAAATGACAAAGGGCCATAACTCACAAAGGATTTTTCAGAATTTTGTCAAAAGTTAAACAGTTCATCTACTCATCACCACCAATATATTCACCAATTTTCAAGGCTCTAGCTCCAATAGTTTTTGAGATATCTTGCTGACAAGATTTTATTAAAAAAAATTCAAAGGGCAATAACTCTTGAAAGGGGCATAATCCGGACGAGAAAAAAAATATGCGTCAGCTAATTTTCCATGAGAAATCCATATATGAAATTTCAAAACCCTAGCATACACGGTTCTTACGTTATGCTATGCATCACTTTTAGCATACATTACAATGGGCACAAATTACCAAAATGACAAAGGGCCGTAACTCACAAAGTATTTTTCGGAATTTTGTCAAAAGTTAATCAGTTCATCTACTCATCACCACCAATATATTCACCAACTTTCAAGGCTCTAGCTCCAATAGTTTTTGAGATATCTTGCTGACAAGATTTTATTAAAAAAATTTCAAAGGGCAATAACTCTTGAAGGGGGCATAATCCGAATGAGAAAAAAAATACGTGTCAGCTAATTTTCCATGAGGAATCCATATATGAAATTTCAAAACCCTAGCATACACAGTTCTTTAGTTATGCTATGCATCAAAAGCGTAACGGACAGACGAACGGACAAACGAACCAGAACCAATATGCCCCTCCAACTTTTTCAAAGTTGGAGGCATAAAAAGGCCCATTTTTGTTCTTTGACCTCTTAGTATGACCTTGACATTTGAGGTACCAACTTGGGTCATGCACGCAACACATCGTCTTATGGTGGTTAACATTTCTGCCAAGTAATTTCAAAATCCATCTAAAAATAAGAAAGTTATTGACAGAACACAAAAAAGGCCCCTTTTTTTACCTTTAACCTCTATGTATGACCTTGACCTTTCAGGTACCAAACTGGGTCATGCGTGCAACGCATCATCTCATGGTGTTTAACATTTCTGCCAAGCAATTTCAAAATCCATCTAAAAATAAGAAAGTTATTGACCAAACACGAAAAAAAGGCCCCTTTTTTTACTTTTGACCTCTATGTATCACCTTGACACTTGAGGTATCAAACTGAATCATGCATGCAACACATCGTCTCATGATAGTTAACATTTTTGCCAAGTAACTTCAAATTCTATCTAAAAATAAGCAAGTTATTGACAAAACCGAAAAAAGGCCCCTTTTTTACCTTTGACCTCTAAGTATGACCTTGACCTTTGAGGTACCAACCTGGGTCATGCACGTAACACAGCGTCTTATATTGGTTAACATTTCTGCCAAGTGATTTCACAATCCATCTCAAAAATAAGAAAGTTATTGACAAAACACGAAAAAAAGGCCCCTTTTTTGACCTTTGACCTCTAAGTATGACCTTGACCTTCGAGGTACTGACCTGCCTGATGCACACCACACATCGTCTCATGGTTGTTAATATTTCTGCCAAGTAATTTTAAAATCCATCTCAAAATAAGAAAGTTATTGACAAAACACGAAAAAAGGCCCCTTTTTTGACCTTTGACCTCTAAGTATGACCTTGACCTTCGAGGTACTGACCTGCCTGATGCACACCGCACATCGTCTCATGGTGGTTAATATTTCTGCCAAGTAATTTTAAAATTCATCTCAAAATAAGAAAGTTATTGACCAAATACGAAAAAAGGCCCCTTTTTTGACCTTTGACCTCTAAGTATGACCTTGACCTTTGAGGTACCGACCTGATTCATGCGCACCACACATCGTCTTATGGTTGTTAATATTTCTGCCAAGTAATTTTAAAATCCATCTGAAAATAAGAAAGTTATTGACCGGACACGATTTGCCCATACATATATACATACCAAAAAACTTCCAAGGGAGATAATTCAAAAAGTATACATGCGAGAGTTATAATCCTTGCGCACTGCACGTCGTCTAATGCTGATTTATATTTATACTAAGTTTCGTGACGATAGCTCCAACGGTTTTCAAGTTATAGAGCGGACACGAATGTGTGACAGACAGACAGACGGACAGACGGACAGACTGACAGACAGACAGACAGACAGACAGACAGACAGACAGACGCCCGGGGGAAAAACAATATGTCTCTCCGAAAAAAATTTTTTCGGGGGAGACATAAATATGCGAAAGAATGAGTGTCGTTCAAAAAGTTTGGCAGCAATTACGCATTAAAACGCTATGGTAGTGGAAAGGATATACAGACCAATTCGCGTGCGATAGTGCATTGACGCGAACGGACACTAAATACCCATTATACTCCATTTTCGTGCAGCAGTAGTTACTAGAGTACACCAATAACTTAACCCTTTTTGTACCAAATGGAATCTTCCTCCTTATAAAAAAATTTAAACAATAGCAGGAGTCCATTTCAGGTTGTGTTTTCTTCAAAAGGTGTAGTATCAGCCTATAGTAAATTTACATAGTACTCTGCCCACGCACAGAATCTAACAATATTATGCACAGTTGTAGCATAGGATAGGTCCTTTGTACTAAAGATGCATTTCCTCCTTTGTCTGTTTCTCTTGCTTGAATAAGGGGTTTCCAATAAAAATAGACCTCAAGGTATGGGTACCCCAGAAAAAGCCATTTTAAATCTATCTTAGATGGATATTCTGGATGTGACATTTTCTGATAATAACAGTCAACAATAGTTAATCAAAGCGCCAAAAGGCACTGAAATGACAGATTCTATGAGAAAATCAAAACACTGTGAAAACTTACAGACAACCTTTCTAAAAAGCTCTTAAAATTTAGAAAAGTAGCTCTGCAAATTCCATTGTATGATATGTTTGCAGATGTCTATACACCGGTGGTATCATGAAATGCCATTTTGGAAAGAAACTATTTAGGTTTTCAAAACCAAACATTTAAATTCAAGTTTTAACAATGCTACTGTCAATTACTAACATTTTTGTCTGGTCGGTTGTGGATACCTGCCAACAAAAGATACTCTATTTTTCACAAAGAGATCGGAGGAGAAAGGCTGGTCAGTCCAGTACAAGAATTCCATTGGCTTGAAGACATTTTTGAGTAAGAACAGCACTATAAACCCCCGCGTAATCCTGCTGGATTAGATATCCCGGATTCTGAGCGTAAACAAATAAATGGAACCACGTGAGGCCGACGCACTTGATTGACGTAACGTCTCGCTGTTTAATTAACGTCTCAGCCATGATTTTGGATGTTCTTAATGTCGCTAGCTACATGCAATAGCTCGACATACCATTTCGCTTAAATTCCATCCGATATGTCATGCTCTATTACGAACGCGTCGCCTCGGCATACCTTACACCTATATGTCGAAACAACCCGAAACGACAATCGGCGTGATTCACGCTGAAGTGCGATGTGTCACTGAAACGCATATCACGCGAGTCGCTTGGACGCCAATATACATGTACGTATTTCATGCACCAGCGTAAGTGTTCCGTACTGTGTCGACGTCTTAATTTTGGTCACGACAGGGACGTCTAGCTCTCAAAAGTGCATCGCACAAGGGCGACGAACAGTGTCAGTGCTTATTAGTCGGTAGTTGAGTGTGTGTGTGTGAATTCGGGTTTAACGTCGCTTTCAACAATTTTTCAGTCATATCACGACGCTGTCTGGTTGCGACAGGGAGCTCAATGCTCAGTTTTATAGTGCTGCCTCACTGAAGTATCATACATGTCCCAGACACATTACTTGATACAACACCCAGTCACATTATCCTGACACTGGGTCGACCAGTCCAAGCTCTTCCCGTAAATCTGAGTGCAAGGCGAGGAGCAGCTAGTACCATTTTTAACGACTTTGGTATGTCGCGGCCCGGGATCGGACCCGTGACCTCCCGGAGCGGACACTCTACCAACTGAGCTATCGGGGCCGGTAGTCGGTAGTCGAAACCCTTTGTTTATCTACAGGTACAGTGCAGCAGATGCCGGCGGAAATCTGCTTCGCAAATGCGTCTGTCGGATGAATCGATCTTGACGTACTGACGTCGGTCTTCCGCTACGTCGACGTCCACTAACGTCTCTGTTGATAGTGAGATGTCGCTCCAACAGACAAATAGATCACACACATGTGGCACCCAAGATCAGAGTCAACGCCATCCGCTTTCCGACCACTTCTTACTGTCCATTTGAAGCCTCCGTGGTGTAGTGTTTATGCTACTCGCCTTGTAAACCAGGGATCGCAGGATCGATCCCGGACTTCTCCAGACTTTCGGATGTGTCTTTAAACCGAGGCATCGTCTCCGTATGACCTTAGCTGTTGGTGGGACGTAAAACTCAAACACTCACTCACTCTAACTGTCCAGGGTTTAATGAAAATGTTGCAATACGTTCTCACTTGATGCGTTTTGAGAACAAAATACAATTTCTTCTTTTCTAGGCACGACCTTACATCACACATCAAAAGTTTGATCCTGAACATGTGGTTTCTATCAGTGCTGGTGTGAAGGTTGTACACAAGATCGTTGGCCCCCGCCCATCGGGGTTTAAAGAAATAGATGGCTGCATGATGCTTCCACGCAGAGCTGAAACCGACCCGCAAAGCAGTACTGGTAATCGGCTTAGAGCATCTAAGCCTGCCCAGGCAAAACGATGCGAGTCGGACCGTCCATGCATATAAACCCTATTGGTTTCATTAGGCGGCAGGGCTTGAAATGTCATTTCATCTCAGTGTCGGGTAAAAGTCCCACAAAATTGGAAGCAACGTCTCCAAAATGACCTATACAGTGTTGGCGGGGACGTTAAACCTAAAATCAAACAAAACAAAACACAGGATCGTGGCCGGACTGGTAACCATACGTCACAGTTGATTGATTTAACCTTTTTAGCTTAAGGGCATGGTGCCTAAGCGTGTTGTAATCATGCAATCGTTTGGTTTCAGAATCAAAGCACCGAAAGTGTTGTGGGGGGGGGGATGTAGGTTGGGTAGAAAGCCCTGGGCTGAGATAAAACTGTTTAATTTAACTCTGAAATTCCAAACAAATAGTGAAGATTTTGATAAGAAGCGCGTCCTGCAGCGTCCGAACTTGGTCTACACTGTTTGCCAAGCTCACCCTATGATTCCAGGATGACCCTCTTCAGTCTTATGGAATACCCTGATCTCACTGCGGCTATTTTCTGCAAAAAAGGTTATTCTGAGAAGTCAGTGATAGTCACGTAGACGTTAGCTCTGAACCGCTTTTTTATTAGTAACTTCGGGTCGAATGCCAAACAATCAACCCAAACATAGCCGGGTCGTTTGTCAGTCTTGGGTGCATGTAAGTGTTATATGTAAAATCTGCACTTGAATAAACGGTTCGATCTGGCAAACAATGTAGACTAAGGTCAAACGCCACAGAACACGGTGCTGATCTTGTTCTACATTTTTTGCATGAGTTACTAACATCTTAAATTTAAACGGATCAGTCCAAGTCCTCGTTCATGACCAGCCTGCATTTAGAGACAATCGTCATGAGTGTTGTCAGTGCTTTGATTTATTCACTGCCTTGAATCACTGGAGTGTACTTTTCCATCACTGAAGTTGGGCTCGTCCATTCTACTAAATATGGCACCTAGAAATATATCACAGGACCTACACTGTTTGCATAGGTATCTGTACCATATTCCAGGGTTGAAAGGGACATCCTCTCGCAAAGACTAGCTGATATACACCTAGTTGTAACTGACCTAGACTTGACCTCGAATGTCGGAAAACCCATTAATATTCTGGTCTGCAGCTGACCGGCATGTCTTTAAGGATTAAATATTGACAGCACTGTAAGAAAACAGTGTAAAACCTGAACAGACGTCTGAGCAGACGCCGCATTGATCTCGCATGATGCAGCTGATTCATGTGAAATGCTGAATCTATTCTCTGAAAGGTAAGATAAAATCGTCAAGTCGTCTGCTTCAAAAGTTTGTATTGCGATTATAGGATGTACACTTTTGATAACTGCGCCAAACCGGACTACATTTTGGCGGACTCATATTTCTTTGGCGGTCAAAGCCGGAAGAAAGTCGTAAGAAAGCCGGTACCACTTTACAACACGCAGGATAGCTAGAAACGACAGATAGAATTTGTCATTAAAAATTATGTTCATAGACATTTGTTTATTTGCTTCTTATGAGGACTTGTATATTTATTTTTTTTTCAAGTCCCCCCCCCGCATTTCTACTCAATATTTATTTTTTGGCACATTTGAACTTTATTTTTTCTCAGTTGCAGTTCTTGTCAACCAATCATTTTAATATAAAAATAGGTCACACATGTGTACATTATTGTCGCAAAATTTCATAAAAGTTTGAAACCGGTAACAACTTGGTTTTGCACACCTTTGACGCACAAACAGTTTTATAACATTTATTATCACAATAATTCTTCACAATCTCCGACGTTTCGGCTTTTTACAGCCTTTTTCACGGATTTTTCTTTCAAGCTATCACATATTCCCGACGTCATGACGCCGCGGCAACGTTTGGCATAACAGAAACATTAAATATGGTGGAAAGATGAATAGGAAAAATATGTGATAGCTTGAAAGAAAAATCCGTGAAAAAGGCTGTAAAAAGCCGAAACGTCGGAGATTGTGAAGAATTATTGTGATAAAAAACTTGGTTTTGGACATTAAATCAGACAAGCCATATTTGGGACTCGTATGCAAAAAACTTGATTACGTTCTAACTAATGCTGTTTATGTATTTTGGCATATCTTGGGTTCATAAACAGCTACAGTCGAACTTCAATAGCTCGAACACCTATGGGACCTCGAAAATCTGTTCGAGACAGGGGTAGTTCGAGCCACTGAGGTAACTGTCAGGAGGCATAACGAGATACTTTAGACATCTTTTCGGTGTTCTATAATGAAAATGTATGCTGTGTGTACTCATTAGAATCGCCTCATCGAGGCGATTCTAATGAGTACACACAGCATACATTTGCAAGATAATAGACTAAAATATCCTTAATTATCCCCCCAGTGTTTTTATGTAGGGGCTCAAGAATGGGTTCGACACATCCATGGTAAACGAGCCATCGATGTTCGAGCCATCGAAGTTCTACTGTATATAGTATTTTATTTGCATGGCATTAACTTTCTGGATAATTACAACCTTTAGAAAGCCAACAGACTTTTTTCATTTCACCCTCTGGCCCAGCTGATAAGTACCTCATGCAACAGTCTCAAGATATTCCAATTCAAGCTGTGGAAAAACTATGTTGGAAGCATCTAGCTTTTGCCATTCTGATTTGCTTCTCCTGCTCAGATTTGGCTCAGCTTGTACTCGCCCCGCCAGGGCATTTTCTCGAGTCAGCCTGACTTGCATACGACCTGCAAGCCGGCGATCTCTTGCAATGCATTCTGGTGTTTGCTTGTAAATCGGGCCCATTATTCCGTTTAAACAGGCAGTCATAACCCTGACAAGGTCACCAATGACAGTCATAAAGAAGTTGGAGCTTAGTTGATCCTTAAACATGCGCCATTGTTTAAGACGTCCATGGTAGCTTTCAACTAGCCATCGCGTCTTGGTACACCTGCGATCATCATTGGCAGCCATAGTGTCATGTTGTGACTGACTTGGCTTTAGATAAGAAGGCATGTGAGGCTCATACCCTGAGCTTTCCAGGAGCCCAAGCACATCTCTGAAACCTCTGTCTACAATAAAAATATCAGATGGCTCAAGCCAAGTTTTAAGCTCATTCACTTTCTCCATGATAGCCGCAGTGATTTTAGCATCATTGGTATTGCCAAAAATGGGCCTATAATGTCCAGAACATACCCATCTGGCAATACCCCACTCATGAACTTAACCAAGTTCGTTTTCTTCTGTCCAGAATAGGTTGCTCTTTGCAATTGGTGATCAGAGCTTTTCTGGATATAAATGTATGTGCCATCTAGAATAGTTGTCACCTTGTCAACATAAAAACACTTTGTGAACTCTGTATTGTGTGCAACACCTTCCTCCCGGGTCATGTGCTTTGCACCTAGGAATTCTGACACAATGGTCTTATTCAGAGCTGTACGAACAGCATGAAATACCTTTCCCACAGAACCTTTTGGTACACCACATAGAAAGCTGAGTTGCGGCCATGATATATTTGTTTTAATTTAGCCGCATTTGGAGTTTCGACAGGGGCGATTACGACCAGTTAAGGACAAAAGTTGCCGGTACCGACTGGGACTCACTAGCAGATCCAGATGTTAATAAATATGCCATTAACATCACGAATCACCTAAACTCCCTAACAGCAGAGTGTATACCAAACAAAATCATAAGAATTAGGCCCTCTGATCCACCTTGGATAACTACTGCTATCCGTAAACTAATACGTAAACGTAAGCGAGCTTATCAAAAGGCAAGGCAAACCGATACACCTACTAGTAGGCTGTGGAACAAGTTCAAGAAACTTAGGAACAAAGTAACAGAATCCATTCGCTTATCTAAACAACAGTTTCTAGATCAGCTTTCCAACAAATTAAAAACCGAACATCTTTCCTCTAAAGATTGGTGGTCTACCCTTAAAGCCTTTATATCCCCATCTGCGAAATCTTCTGTTCCAACATTAGAAAAGGACGGACACATTTTTTTCCGACGATACCGACAAAGCGAATCTGATGAACAACATTTTTCCGAGACCAAACCCAACATGATGGTAGTAATGCATGTGTACCCAACATAGACTGTTATGCTAATAATTTAACCACTAGCCTAATTACAACACCATTCCAAGTAGAGTCTGTCTTAAAGACTCTCTCACTAGGTAAGACTGTAGGGTGGGACGACATTAATAATCGTATACCTAGAGAAGTAGCTCACGAGTTATCCTATCCTATATGCTCCTTGCTTAACCAATCCTTGCAACTTCGGATACTTCCTGATATATGGAAATACGCTTTATGTTGTCCTGTCTTCAAAGGTGGAAATGCAGCCTCTGTCTCTAACTACAGATCTATTTCTCTCCTTAGCTGTTTTGAAAAAGTCACTGAAAGAGCAATTTTTAAACACCTGTACAATCACTTTACAGACAATAACATTCTTTCCCCTCTCCAGTCTGGCTTTACACATGGTGACTCAACAGCCAATCAACTCACTTTCCTTTACAATACTTTCTGTCAAGCTTTGGATGTGGGCAAAGAAGTACGCGTGGTGTTCTGCGATGTCAGTAAGGCGTTTGATCGCGTTTGGCACAAGGGTCTTCTCTGTAAACTAAGGGCAGCTGGGGTGTCAGGCAGCCTCCTATCTTGGTTAAGCAGTTATCTTTCTGAAAGAAGACAGAGGGTTATTCTTCCAGGCACGGAGTCTGACTGGAACTATACTCTCGCGGGCGTCCCACAGGGGTCTATCCCTGGTCCGCTTTTATTTCTCCTATATGTTCAAAATGACATTGTAAAAGATATAGTATCAAATATAAGACTTTTCGCAGATGACTCCAGCCTATTCCTTGTCGTTGAAAACCCTGACACCGCAGCAGCAACACTAAATTCTGATCTTGGAAAAATAACTCAATGGGCCAAAACTTGGCTTGTAAAATTTAACCCTGCAAAAACCGAATCCCTTTTAATTAGCAGAAAACTCATAAAACAGGTACATCCGCCCCTACTTATGTTAAAACAGCAAATCAAGGCAGTCGAAAATCATAAACATCTCGGCATATACTTCAGCAAAGACGGCTCTTGGCACACACATAATTATAACACACATCAAAGAAAAGGCTTGGAACAGAATTAACATTATGCGAAAACTTAAATTTCATTTAGATCGGAAATCACTAGAAATTATCTATGCTTCTTTTATTAGGCCTATCCTAGAATATGGCAATGAAATTTGGGATAACT
Organism: Lucinisca nassula; assembly: GCA_963580285.1. Taxonomy (NCBI): domain Eukaryota; kingdom Metazoa; phylum Mollusca; class Bivalvia; order Lucinida; family Lucinidae; genus Lucinisca; species Lucinisca nassula. Next base: position 34,562,624 of record OY757021.1, on the reverse strand, counting down.
GCACTCAGTATGAAAAAGATGACATTGAAAAGATTCAAATAGAAGCAGCGCATATTGCAACGGGAACCACAAAATTAGTATCTATCGAAAAACTTGTACAGCGAAATAGGGTGGGATACTTTATAAATCAGGAGGAACAAACAGAAACTTACTCTCTTTTATAAAATGGTTAATAACCTGACGCCTTATTACTTATCTTCCCTCGTCCCTTCGACTGTTACGGAAGCATCTCGCTACAACCTAAGAAACTCAAATGATATTAGGACAGTCAACGCACGAACAAGCCAGTACTTCAACTCCTTCTTACCATCAGCAATACGAGGATGGAATTCTCTTACGGAAGAGCAAAGAAATTCCTCAACTGTCACCTCTTTTAAATACCAGATCAGTCAACCCTCTTCATACATACCGAAATTCTATTATGTTGGAGAGAGACGAACACAAATACTGCACACTCGACTACGGACAAAATGTAGCTCATTAAATTACGATATATATCTAAGAAATCTGAATGACTCACCTCTTTGCAGTTGTGGGAGTCTCGAAAATGCAGAACATTACCTACTGCAATGCCGCCTGTATCGCCAGTCGCGAATTGAAATGTTAAACTCCCTTCCTCAAACATGTCAATTGTCAGTGGATACCCTCCTATTTGGTGATAGTTCACTTTCTTCTGACACGAACATCACAATTTTTTAACGGTACAGAAATACATTAAAGATACAAAACGTTTTTAAACCACGTCGCGTCTTAACAAATGACTCATCATAGCATACTCCTACCGAATGGAAGCCTATGACTGATTCTGGCATACCAACTTGGTCTACATGTCCGGTGATCTGCATAAAGGGAAATTTTTCAACAACGTATTTATGAACTTAGACGCATCGCTATGGGAAGAACCAACACAATTTATGTCTCATCTGATGCCCCTTACTCCCATAATCTGCCCCTGTTCAACAGTTTTACATTTGTTTTCATTCTACGCTCCAACTGAGATATGTATTCTCTTTTTCCCCATTTTGTAATCATAGCACATGTTGCGGAAATTAGTTAAAATGTATGAACGTGTAGGCTTGCACAGGTGTTGTATGACAAATTGTGTATATTTTTAACATATTTATGTACAGCCTTCGCACGAACCTACCACGATTGTGCAATTCTAAAAATAACCCTCCATTTGGAAAGGAACTCTATAAGCTCTAAGCTTTCGTTCTCCTCCTATGAAGTATTATTGTATGTATATATGTATTGCATGTCACTGAAATTGTGAAATAAATATGTTTAAACTAATAGGATTAATGCATTTTCCGTAGAACCATTGGGCAGTTTAGGGAGATGATCTTTACAAAGTGTATGAATCTCTTGTAGCTGTGCAAGAGTCCACCAAGTCCAAGTTTTGCAATCCGTGTCACTTAGACGTGAATAATCGAAGCGAGGGAAAACTGAGAAGGTGACCTAAAACACAAAACAGAAGAATAGGAAAGCTTCAATACTAAATTGACTACTGATCTAAGTCTTCAAAGACAGTCACAATATATTTTACAATTGCTTATATAAAGATAAGATGAATGTATGGAGAAATCAAAATATGTGCGAATACAGAAAAAATTAGGTAACCCTTGTTGGGTGTATTTATGTACTATTAAGATAGGTGTTTGGCGTATACATTGATCGCTGAAGATAGGCACTTGTCCAGCATTATATCGTTCTTATTTGCAAGAGACTCGAAATGATCGTACTTCTGTAGAAGCAAAGCAGCCCTAGATTAGGACAATTAATGCGTTACCCTGTCTGAAATTCTGACTGACATTTAAATGACAAAGGCCAAAATTTTGCTAATGATTTTAAACTCAATATTTTAGAGGTTGCTCTGCAGTAGCTATATACTATGAATGACTTTGTTCATGAAGTGGTTTATATTTTTCATGTTTTTTTTTTGTTTTTTTTTTTTTATCTTTTTGGAAAAATAGCAATTTTGCTCAAAACCGACATAAGCACATATAATGAATATTATATGTATGTTACCGGTTTCAAAATTTCATGATATTTCACACACCGTGAGAAGACATATGTGGCATAATATTTAGAAAACAATATAGGTTGACAAGAATGGGAACATGCCTAATTTTGAAAATAAATTCAGTTTTTTTATTTATTTTTTAACTGAAATTTTAGAAAGGGGGAGTTCCAAATCTGCCCACGCACAGATTTTCCTGAAACTTCAATTGTTGTTTACATGAGGACTATCAACTATATATATAACTTTGTTTCATTTGATAAATTACTATAGGCCTCAGGAGAGCTCCCTCGGGTAGTCCCCTGTAGAGGTCATACACACCTGTGAACTTTTCAGTCTTAAATCGATAGGTATGATTATTTTCAAATTTTGTTACTTTGATTGGCAACAGAACTCTATAAGGATTAATCTAATACAAAAAATGTAAATGTGTCTGTGTCTTTTAATTTTTCTGATAAATTTATTTTCAAAATTTCTTCTACTTTTCATGAAAATTTATAAACAATGAGATTTTCATCATAAGTGTTAGATGTGTTACTGATCTTGTCACCCCAAGATATTGCATATAAAATAGGCCACATATATCCTCTATATAGCAAACAAATTTCAGAAAAGTCAGAAACCGGTAACATTGTTTTTGATTGATAGATATGGGTTCAGGTCTATTTTTGTGCTAAAATCAGTTGCAATATAAGGGGACAAGATTTCCTTAAAGTGTATTTTTATTGTGTTTTTAATGACCATTTGGTGCCACGTTATCATACAAAGCTTAGCATAGGCATTTATGCAATAAAAACTCTCTCCCCCTCCCAACAGCACCCCCACCCCCACCCCACCACCAACACACACACAAAAAAAGATCCTGTTTAAAGTCAGGCGTTTTAGTTTGACTTTTCAAAAGTAAATGAGAACATACGTTAGCAAAGTATACCAGTTCAATCCAAACATTTGAAAGAGAAAAAATAAAATGCATTCATGCACTGTTCATGATGAATGTTAGTTTTGACATTTTTGCAAAAATAATAATCCTGCAAAAATTACATTATGGCAGAATAGAAATAAGACAAGGTGGATCTTTTTACCCTGTTTTATTTGGTCTTTCTGTATATTTTTAAACCCCGCAATAAAAAGACACTTGATGTCAGTAATACGCAATGACGTATTGAATCTGCTTAATACATTACTTGCATAGTCCTATTTTTTTTCTTTTATTATGTTTGCTGTTGTCATTCTCTTCTTTAAAGTAAAACAGCAGCCAATAAATTGCTAACCCTGAAGGGACAGACTGATTTTTCCATTTGTTCTAATGATTGATCGGTCCATGTGTTGGTAATTTTTGCTTACTGTAACATCACTTGGTCAAAGATACTCACACTCCGCTCCCCCACCAAAGGTTTTGTGAGATCATGAAAACTATTTTCTGCATTGTTTCTAGGTTCATTATAACATCTGCAAAAGTGTAAGCTACAATGTCTTAGTCTTCAAAATAAATGCAGAGCTAGTCACACTGTAACTAGTTGTAAAATTGGCATTTGGTATACACTTCCCTAAATGAAATAGATGGAAGGCAAGTTGCTGTAACTAATGCATTTGACAGCTGATATTATATTTAGATGTTGTAATACCATTCGCATTTGCAGTCTCTGTCATCTGTGTTAAGTTTTCTAGCTCTTTATTCATCTGTTTTTGCAAATGGCGTAAATCAGCTGTTAGTTGTACTATTTGCATATTTCTGAACCTAAACCTGCAGTTGGCTGTATATTTTTCCATAATACTGATAGCAAATACACTGTTTGCACTTTTCTTCATCTGAAATAGTTCGAAAGCTGAACTGATTGGTCTTCTCTATAATACTAATTCATGTTATTCAAAAAATAACTGGTTGCTTTCTGGATCATATTTAAGAACATAAATAAATCATTTTTAAGAATATAACTTTCTGACACTGATTTGCGCAGCAGGCAACATTTGTTTGTGCTTTAGTCCAGATTTTGCAGGGGGGCATTGTAAAAGTTACAAAAGAGCCAACACAATTGTGTTACCATTTTGTCTACAATAATCTGTGTATACAGTGAGCCAAAAGATCAGAAAATGTTGTCTGTGGTATTATGACATACCTGGCTCAACCATAATAAAACATCATTACTCTTGGCCATTCAAGCAAAATGTGCCATTCAGGTATGACAATCAGATTTTTTAAAAATTTTAAGTAGACTGCCTCAGTTCAGAGAGTCAAGCGATAGAACCACCCATTTTACGTGCCATTTCAACGATCTTTGTCATAATAAGCTTCAGCAGGCTTTAGGATTACATTAAATGCAAAAACGCCTGTTAAGAAATGAAATATATTTTCAATAAAATCCGATTGAATTGTTAATGAGCGCTCAAAATGAATTGTGTGTTGGTGTTCCCCAGGGTGCCATAACTGATACAAATGCTAATTAAATGAGCTAATACTGCACAATCAAGGTTTAAACATACATATATTCATGTGTATAAATATATTGGTGAGCAATTTCTCGATTGAAAATGTTCTACCATATATCCACAAATGGTTTGAAAAAAAAATTCTGACCACTACTATTCAATGTTCAAATGCATTATGTTACCGGTCTCAGATTTTCAAGACAATTTGACAAAATGTTCTACATATACATGGGCAATTTTCATATTAAAATGATGGGGTGACAAGAACTGCAACATTGTGAAATCAAAAGTCAAACACACTCCAAAAGATTTTATGGTTGTGAAATCTGGGGTCTGCTCCATATGAAATTGATCATGGTCTATGGAACTTCAACTGAACAATAGCAAATGTGATACAGAAATAATCACAAATGACTACAAAGATGCCTGAGAACAAAATAACTCCAAAACATAAGAAGCTGTTATGTATAAATACGCTTGTTTGAGGGTACCCCTATTTTCGGAAGTGGAAATAAACAAAACATTGTAGATTTATATTGAAAACAGATATGAGAGTGAAATGGCTAAGTAATGATCAGTCATTTACCAGACATTAATTATGCATAATATCATGGAAATCTGTGCGTGGGCAGAACCCTATGGAAATTTACTATAGGCTGGAACTCCCCCTTTTTAAAGTAAAATATTTGATAATATGAATACAGAAACGAAAAAAATGAGCTCATGATATTAAAATACTCCTTGATAAAGCCCTTGAATATTAAGATGGACATTATTGAAGATCAAGTTGAATTGTATTTTTAAGACTGACAATTTGTGTAAAGGGTATAAGTCTGAGCAAGGAGTAAATCAAGGAGCTATCCTGAGACCCAATCTAGGAAATAAAGTCATTTTTAATGACAGATTCTATCTGTCGTTTCTAGCTGTCCTGCATGTTTTAAAGTAGTACCGGCTTTCTTACAACTTTCTTCCGGCTTTGACCGCCAAAGAAATATGAGTCCGCCAAAATGTAGTCCGGTTTGGCGCAGTTATCAAAATTGTACATCCTATAATCGCAATACAAACTTTTGAAGCAGACGACTTGACGATTTTATCTTACCTTTCAGAGAATAGATTCAGCATTTCACATGAATCAGCTGCATCATGCTAGATCAATGCGGCGTCTGCTCAGACGTCTGTTCAGGTTTTACACTGTTTTCCAACAGTGCTGTCAATATTTAATCCTTAAAGACCAGCCGCTCAGCTGCAAACCAGAATATTAATGGGTTTTCCGACATTCGAGGCCAAGTCTAGGTCAGTTACAACTAGGTGTATATCAGTCTTTGCGAGAGGCTGTCCCTTTCAACCCTGGAATATGGCACCGATACCTATGCAAACAGTGTAGGTCCTGTGATATATTTCTAGGTGCCATATTTAGCAGAATGGACGAGCCCAACTTCAGTGATGGAAGAGTACGCTCCAGTAACTCAAGGCTGTGAATAAATCAAAGCACTGTCAACACTCATGCTGATTGTCTCTAAATGCAGGCTGGTCATGAACGAGGACTTGGACTGATCCGTTTAAACTTAAGATGTTAGTAACTCATGCAAAAATGTAGAACAAGATCAGCACCGTGTTCTGTGGCGTTTGATCTTAGTCTACATTGTTTGCCAGATCGAACAGTTTATTGAAGTGCAGATTTTACATATAACACTTACATGCACCCAAGACTGACAAACGACCCGGCTATGTTTGGGTTGATTGTTTGGCATTCGACCCGAAGCTACTAATGAAAAAAGCGGTTCAGAGCTAACGTCTACGTGACTATCACTGACTTCTCAGAATCACCTTTTTCTTGCAGAAAATAGCCGCAGTGAGATCAGGGTATTCCATAAGACTGAAGAGGGTCATCCTGGAATCATAGGGTGAGCTTGGCAAACAGTGTAGACCAAGTTCGGACGCTGCAGGACGCGCTTCTTATCAAAATCTTCACTATTTGTTTGGAATTTCAGAGTTAAATTAAACAGTTTTATCTCAGCCCAGGGCTTTTACCCCAACCTACATCCCCCAACACTTTCGGTGCTTTGATTCTGAAACCAAACGATTGCATGATTACATCACGCTTATGCACCATGCCCTTAAGCTAAAAATGTTAAATCAATCAACCGTGACGTATGGTTACCAGTCCGGCCACGATCCTGTGTTTTGTTTTGTTTGATTTTAGGTTTAACGTCCCCGTCAATACTGTATAGGTCATTTTGGAGACGTTGCTTCCAATTTTGTGGGACTTTTACCCGACACTGAGATGAAATGACATTTCAAGCCCTGCCGCCCAATGAAACCAATAGGGTTTATATGCATGGACCGTCCGACTCGCACCGCTTTGGCTGGGCAGGCTTAGATGCTCTAAGCAGATTACCAGTACTCGTGTGCGGGTCGGTTTCAGCTCTGCGTGGAAGCATCATGCAGCCCATCTGTTTCTTTAAGCCCCGATGGGCGGGGGCCAACGATCCTGTGTACAACCTTCACACCAGCACTGATAGAAACCACATGTTCAGGATCAAACTTTTGATGTGTGTTGTAAGGTCGTGCCTATGACCTTTACAGTGTTGACGGGGAAATTAAACCTCAAATCAAACAAAAAGGTCGTGCCTAGAAAAGAAGAAATCGTATTTTGTTCTCAAAAAGCATCTAGTGGGAACGTACTGCAACATTTTCATTAAACCTGGACAGTTAGAGTGAGTGAGTGTTTGAGTTTTACGTCCCACCAACAGCTAAGGTCATACGGAGACGATGCCTCGGTTTAAAGACACATCCGAAAGTCTGGAGAAGTCCGGGATCGATCCTGCGATCCCTGGTTTACAAGGCGAGTAGCATAAACACTACACCACGGCGGCTTCTAATGGACAGTAAGAAGCTGGTCGGAAAGCGGATGGCGTGACTCTGATTTTGGGTGCCATATGTGTGTGATCTATTTGTCTGTTGGAGCGACATCTTACTATCAACAGAAGACGCTCGCGGACGTCGACGTAGCGGAAGACCGACGTCAGTACGCTAAGATCGATTCATCCGTCAGACGCATATGCGAAGCAGATTTCCGCCGGCATCTGCTGCACTGTACCTGTAGATAAACAAAGGGTTTCGACTACCGACTACCGGCCCCGATAGCTCAGTTGGTAGAGTGTCCGCTCCGGGGTACGGGAGGTCACGGGTTCGATCCCGGGCCGCGACATACCAAAGTCGTTAAAAATGATACTAGCTGCTCCTCGCCTGGCACTCAGATTTACGGGGAAGAGCTAGGACTGGTCGACCCAGTGTCAGGATAATGTAACTGGGTGTTGTATCATGTAATGTGTCTGGGACATCATACTTAAGTGAGGCAGCACTATAAAACTGAGCATTGAGCTTCCTGTCGCAACCAGACAGCGTCGTGATATGACTGAAAAATTGTTGAAAGCGACGTTAAACCCGAATTCATACACACACACACTCAACTACCGACTAATAAGCACGGACGCTGTTCGTCGCCCTTGTGCGATGCACTTTTGAGAGCTAGACGTCCCTGTCGTGACCAAAATTAAGACGTCGACACAGTACGGAACACTTACGCTGGTGCATGAAATACGTACATGTATCTTGGCGTCCAAGCGACTCGCATGATATGCTTTTCAGTGACACATCGCACTTCAGCGTGAATCACGCCGATTGTCGTTTCGGGATGTTTCGACATTTAGGTGTAAGGTATGCCGAGGCGACGCGTTCGTAATAGAGCATGACATATCGGATGGAATTTAAGCGAAATGGTATGTCGGGCTATTGCATGTAGCTAGCGACATTAAGAACATTCAAGATCATGGCTGAGACGTTAACTAAACAGCGAGACGTTACATCAATCAAGTGCGTCGGCCTCACGTGGTTCCATTTATTTGTTTACGCTCAGAATCCAGGATATCTAATCCAGCAGGATTACGCGCGGGTTTATAGTGCTGTTCTTACTCAAAAATGTCTTCAAGCCAATGGAATTCATGTACTGGACTGACCAGCCTTTCTCCTCCGATCTCTTTGTGAAAAATACAGTATCTTTTGTGGGGAGGTATCCACAACCGACCAGACAAAAATGTTAGTAATTGACAGTAGCATTGTTAAAACTTGAATTTAAATGTTTGGTTTTGAAAACGTAAATTGTTTCTTTCAAAATTTGAAACATCGAATGGCATTTCATGATACCACCGGTGTATAGACATCTGCAAACATCTCATACAATGGAATTTGCAGAACTACTTTTCTAAATTTTAAGAGCTTTTTAGAAAGGTTGTCTGTAAGTTTTCACAGTGTTTTTATTTTCTCATAGAATCTGTCATTTCAGTGCCTTTTGGCGCTTTGATTATAGATGCAAGGCCTCAAGTAAATTAAATTCAGACTTTGAAGAAAATCCGTGCGTGGGCAGATTTGAGACCCCACCTTTTTTCGGGAAGTGGCTTATCTTTTTTTGCAAACAGTGTAGGCCCTGATCAGCGCCGCGTTCTGCTGCGTCTGATCTGGGCCTGCACTGTTTGCCAAGGTACCCCTTTAGGGGTTTCTGTTGGGTTAATGGGTTAATATAAAATGATATAAAATTAGAAAAGCTATGAAGAAAAAAAACTAACAGGTACAGAAAAAGAAACATAATGTACAAAACTAACGCTTTGTTCATGTAACAGCAACTATGTGGCAAACAGAGTTCTAGAATGAAAACCATGTGCGGCCATTTGTTTACAAAATAGGGGAAAACAGAAGACAACCGATACACAACGCGTAGACAACATAGCATCGACGTCGATGCAACGTTGATGCGATGCTACACTAATGTTATGTGCCCATATTCATTACCAACAAGAAATTCACTCATATATGGTCAAAGTCATATTGCATGATGGTCTAAGATAAATAGAAATGAACGCAATCTTTTTTTTGTTCCAAGTCAATTGTTAAAAAAAATAAATAAACAACCAAAAAAAAAAAAAAAAAAAAAAAAGACACAATAAGACAAGATGAAAACGACGAACATACAGATAAAATTGATAATGTGGCCTATACATTTATTCTGTAAATATTAGATTGATAAATTGTGATTTATCAAAATGATCAGTAACATTTTATTATTGTTATTTCTTGTGGGGATGGGGTGAGAGACCTAATTGTAAATGTCAGTTGCATTAATGGTATTACATGTAAATGACAAGTAAAATAGATGGGTTTTGACATGTTTCTAAATCGGGGTTTGAATCAATTTTTTCACACCTTGGATACATGTACATATCTTGCAATAACGTATCTCAGACTTACGTGCAGACACCGGATAGAAGTACATCGAAAGTACGGTCATACATCCAACCACTTCGTGGCGGGTGCATACACATCCTTATTCAATACATATCTTCCAGCTGGAGTTATCTCTCTTTGATGTCATTATTACGGGATACAGCAGATATACAGTTAAACCACCTAAAGTTAAGACAATGAGTGAGTGAGTGTTTTCCAGTTTTAAGTCCCATCAACAGCTAAGGTCATACAGAGACGGGACCTCGATTTCAAGACTCATCCGAAAGTCTGGAGAAGCCCGGGATCGATCCTGCGACCCCTGGTTTACAAGGCCAGTAGCGAAACCACTACACCACGGATGCTTCTAAATGATATTTAGAAGGTTTCAGAAACATTTTCCGTGTGTTTTGTACATCCAGTGTGCTATAGTGGAATACCACCGTTGGGACTGCTCAAAAGTGGTCTGGTGTGGCCATCGGCCCTTGAAGGAAATAATTTGCTCCTAGGGAGTATCATTCTGCTCCTCTGGAGCGAATTCTTTCTTCAAACAGTAAGTAGATCTCACCCATGGGGGGGGGGGGGGGGGGGGGGGGGGGCATCACGAAAACACGCCTATATGATTATTTCCCCCAACCCCTCCTCAGTCCCACCTTTATAAAGTAAAACTTTGGTTTACAGGGGTGAACCTTATTTTTCTTATTCTGCTCTTAAATATAGATTGTGGTACTCGTTAGAACCGCCTCATAACCACCTCGATGAGGCGGTTCTAACGTGTACCCTCAATCTATATTTTGAACAGAAATATGAAAAATATCACAATCGAGGCCTTTCTAATGAGTACCCATAATCTATATTTGAGAGCAGAAATAAGAAAAAATATCATAATTTTTCATCTTAAAATCTGCGTTTTTTCGGCGATAAAGTGTACAATATATTTGTATAGGCGCGTTTTCTGTACATCTGCTATAGCTGTTTTTGAAAGAGCTATTGCCCATGAATGTGAATCCAATCCCCTTTAGTATCTGAAGGGTCCTGAAAGGACCCCTCTACAAGGTGTACCAAGAAGAAACTAAATATACATTTCCACTTTTGTTTGATTTCCGTTTCGGCTTGGGTCTGCGCGCGCTGGTTACTATGCGAAGTCCCTGTCACACAGACGCATATATTTCAGTCTGTCAAGTCCTGATAACTCTGTCAATTTTCCTAAGAAACTTCGCCGCCATTTGCATTTCCTTGTCCAAAGCGTTGTGATCGACTCATTCTATACAGTGTGCTTGGTTATATTTATTGTTTATAAAGTTGCAGAATACACACAGCAGAACTTCGATGGCTCGAACACCGATGGCTCGTTTACCATGGCTGTGTCGAACCCTTTCTTGAGTCCCTGGGGGAATTTCCCAACATGTGAAATAGTGTCTTTCATCTTGCAAATGTACGTTGTGTGTACCGATTCTAATGAGTGCATACAACATACATTTTTATTATAGAACACCGAAAAGTAGTCATAAAAATATTCCCTTTATGCCTCCTGGGAGTAATCCTCAGTGGCTCGAACTACCCAGGTCTCAAACAGATTTTCGAGGTCCCAAAGGTGTTCGAACCATTGAAGTTCGACTGTATTTGTTTCTGGTTGGGTCGATTGTTTGTCAAAACGCAGCAGCTTTCCAGTGATAAAGACCATGTGACAACAGTGACTTGTCGGAAATCCAGGTTAAGGTTATTTATAGAAAATAGCTGCGCTGTTCTTATCGCTTTGGTGTCAGAGTGTTGCGTAACAGTGTTATCTATAGAATCTGGACTGGAATCATGTGTTTTGTTTTGCAAACAGTGTAGAACCAGATCAGACGCCGCGGAACGCGGCGTCTGATCAGGGTCTACACTGTTTGATTTCAGTACAGGAATTTAACGGTTAAATCAAAACAGTCTAACCCCCCTTTCAGTATCCTTTTTGAAGCCTATTCTCAGAGAAAACTCAGTGAATTGATTCTATGTTCATTGTTTTTTGACAGACTCATGAGTATGGTAACACATCCGTGTCACATATCGTTTTATTTTATACTAATGCATATTTGAAACATATAAGGACGATATTTTCACACTCTGAAAATTCACATTATGAAAAATAACATGACAATATTATTTTCACAGTAGCAGCCCGGACTGCCTTTCTGGTTTGTTTTTCGTGTAAAATAAAACGAAGTAGCTATTGACAGTTAACTAGCAATAGCCGTTTTAATGTAAAACCGCTATTACCAGTTAAATGCTTGTAGCAAAAATATCTTAAGACAACATCTTACTGCCATTTTGGAACACCGAAAATAAAATAAACTAATCATATATTTGAATGATTATGCACATATGATTTTGACAAGTGGCATATATCTATCTAATATAATAAGCTAAATGCTACAGAAAATGCAGCTTGCAGAGATCAGTTGTCTGTTGTAGTTCTACATCACGGGTGGTAATCAGGGGAACTAGCTCGAAAATGAGTCAATGGAAATTTGTTCCCTCGACAAATCCGGGAACTCTCGAGCTAGCTCCATCACCAAGAAACTCGTAAACAAAGGTAGGTCGCGAAGAGTTTTATCACCATTTTTTTCTTTGTAAGCTATTTATAAAAAATTCCGTCAATGCAGTTCCACATAGAAATGATTTAACTTTGTACTCCGCTAGAGTTTGCCATGTAAATTTGCAGCGCTGGAGTATGAATGAAAGCAAACTTTTTATCACGGACCGGAAAAATTGTCAATTTATGTCATTACGGAGATTTTGGCCGACGATTTTTCATTTTCCGTCAAAAGTACGCCCTTCACACCCACAGAAACAACATCCCTGGTGGAATGGAACATGGAAAGTTTGAAATAAGCAAAAAATTTGGCCGTGATTACGTAACTTGCGACTTATTACGAAATTACTGTCCGAGCTAGTCTTCTCGCCAAGGAGCTAGTTCACTCGACATAAAAAAGAAAATGAAACATTCATCAGATTCGATGTCTTTCTATGGTCCCACCCAGGTTATCCAACTGGTTTCTTTACCACTGGCTAGTTGGGTAACAAGATGCTATGCCCCAAAGGCGTCCCCCAGTCGTTTCTCCCTGTTCGTTTCGCCCCCATTTTGCACCCCTAGTTGTTTTGCCAACAGTGCCTGGTCTTTTCACCCCCTTAGTCATTTCGCCCCACCTAGTTGTTTCGCCCCCTCCCATTTGGAGCGGATCAATGGATGTTGGATGGATGGATGGATGGAATGATTGATGGATGGATGGAAGGGTGCACAATAGAAAGGGATGAGTGGGTATTTGGATGGATTGGTCCATTGGAGGACGGATGGACGAACGAACATATAGACGGACAGACAGACGGACGGATTGATGGATGGGTCGGTGGGTATATGGATGGAAGGATGGATGGAAAAAGAGAGAAAATATATATGCACACAAATGTCAGTGTCGTGTGAAGGTTTGATTAAATAAATGAAGTATTTGATTCCTACCGGTAATCTTTTTGATGATTTTTGTTTCACTCAGAAATCACATATTGTTCCCGCAGGTGATCTGATTATTTTTGATAAACCTAAAGTCATCGTTTATACAAATTATGTTGTGCTGCAGTCCTAGGTACTACAAGTTTCTTGAATTCAGCCCACTGGTTCTAGAGAAGATTTTTAATGGTTTCACCATATATGGGCGTGGTAACCATCTTGGTCATGTGACCCAGATGCCTCGAACAAACTATCGTTTCCCGTATACCCACAAATGCTAAACACAGTTTTCGACTAAATTGTTGAAAGATAAGATGGTGCTTATTAGTTGCTTAATATATCACAGACTGGAAGTCAGTCATTATAGTGAATAGATCATGAGCGCGTAGCGCGAGTGATCACGGCCGCGTACCGCGAGTAATCTCTGCACTTGTGACCGACAGACAGTGAACTATTAAGCAATTAATCACCTAACAACATGAATCTATGTCGATTAGGGATCCTGCCGGTGTGGTTCGAGCCTCTCTTGAGTCATATATGGATGTCCTAGTTCTGCAATGGAAAGTCACGTTCATAAACAGAGTCTCACAAATTTCGAAGTTTACGTCTGCATTTCTCTTGGAGCCCATAACTACCATTTATGTTATGCTACAAAGTTGAAAATTGGTATGACGCTTACTCAGACGGTGACCTTTCTGTTCATGATACGATTGTCCCATGGCCATGCTCCTGAGCGTGTCCGAGTGTCAGATGCCATTGCCCAAGAGTCCTTACCAGAGTCTAACAAACGTTAAAGTTAACTATTTTATTTTGCTATTTCCGGGATTGTGATAAATCTCTCAGTAATGGAAGCGACTTTTCGTCTTTACAACCATAGTGGAGACACAATCAGGGATAATTAAATCGTGCTCTGACTGTGATTCGAACCCACGCACAGATGCGGCGACGTCGCCTAGCACTGCAGTGGCCGACGTCCTTAACCACTGATTGTGATTGTGATAAATCTCTCAGTAATGGAAGCGACTTTTCGTCTTTACAACCATAGTGGAGACACAATCAGGGATAATTAAATCGTGCTCTGACTGTGATTCGAACCCACGCACAGATGCGGCGACGTCGCCTTGCACTGCAGTGGCCGACGTCCTTAACCACTGCGCCACAGAGGCATCCCCAAAAAAGGATGCTCATATAGCGCATATAAGGCTATCGGGCACTGCAGTAAACTCTGTATATAGGAAGAGTTCGAATCACAGTTAAAGTTAACGTTCGCGTTTCTCTTGGAGCCCATAATTCCCGTTTCTGTTATGCTACAAAGTTGAAATTTCGCATGACACTTACTCAGCCAAAGACCTTTCCGTTCATGATACAATTGCCCCTGGATGGGCCTTGGGGTAAAATTACATAAAACGTAAAATTGACATATAGGCATTTGTATGGAAAACTCAAAATGTCTAATATTTTGAAAATTATTCAGCTCGCAACCCCTAAACCATATATATCATTGTTCCTTATGATAAGACTCTGTTTTATTTCACCAGGGATGTTGTTTCTGTGGGTGTGAAGGGCGTACTTTTGACGGAAAATGAAAAATCGTCGGCCAAAATCTCCGTAATGACATTAATTGACAATTTTTCAGGTCCGTAATAAAAAGTTAACTTTCATTCATACTCCAGCGCTGCAAATTTCCATGGAAAATTCTAGCGGAGTACAAAGTTAAATCATTTCTATGTGGAACTGCATTGCCGTATTTTTTTTTATAAATAGCTTACAAAGAAAAAAATGGTGATAAAACTCTTCGAGACCTACCTTTGTTAGCCAGAGGTAAAGAAACCAGTTGGATAACCTGGGTGGGACCATAGAAAGACATCGAATCTGATGAACGTTTCATTTTCTTTTTTTATGTCGAGTGAACTAGCTCCTTGTCGAGAAGACTAGCTCGGACAATAATTTCGTCATAAGTCGCAAGTTACGTAATCACTGCCAAATTGTTTTTGCTTATTTCAAACTTTCCATGTTCCATTTCACCAGGGATGTTGTTTCTGTGGGTGTGAAGGGCGTACTTTTGACAGAAAATGAAAAATCGTCGGCCAAAATCTCCGTAATGACATAAATTGACAATTTTTCCGGTCCGTGATAAAAAGTTTGCTTTCATTCATACTCCAGCGCTGCAAATTTCCATGGCAAATTCTAGCGGAGTACAAAGTTAAATCATTTCTATGTGGAACTGCATTGCCGGATTTTTTATAATTAGCTTACAATGAAAAAAAATGGTGATAAAACTCTTCGAGACCTACCTTTGTTTACGAGTTTCTTGGTGATGGAGCTAGCTCGAGAGTTCCCGGATGTGTCGAGGGAACAAATTTCCATTGACTCATTTTCGAGCTAGTTCCCCTGATTACCACCCGTGTACATGTATGCGAATGGATTAAAGACTCTCTATATTTTCTATTATTTTCTACTCGCTGAAAACATAACATTATTAAAACAGATCAAATATTACAATATTTCGTCGAACATGTTGGAAACATATTTAATCGAGTGTGTTGAAAACACCACATTTTTCACGAGTGCGAAGCATGTAAGTTACAAGCAACTGCTCAGTTGCAGAACATCGCCAAAGTCACGTATAAAAAAAAGAAAATTTACTTCTTCATCGACAAATACCAAACTATTTCATCTCGTGTGTTGAAAACATCAGAATTTTCACACGTGCTTCGCACTCGTTAAAAATACTGATGTTTTCAACACACTCGAAGAAATGGTTTTGGTATTCACCTCAAAAAAGAAAATATTCTTTATATCTTCCATCTCTTCGAAAAGTTTTTTTTCCGTAACTGGTTGTATAAATATTAAAAATAATATAAAGCCCTGTAAACCCCAGTATTCTCTATATAAAGTGGGTTTTTGATTTTTATTTGCCTTCACTGCAGCTGGTGTTGTGCCGTGGTGCGGCCGTAAAACGTCTCCCCGTACATCAACCATAGTGCAGTTTATATTTTACTTTTGGTCCTTTGAGATCAGCGTAAATATTCTGAGAAATCAGAAATAAATTAATGGTTTAGACTCGCATTCTAGACAGGTTTTTAATTATTTGGACCCCATTTTGATTTATAGCAGTCTTTGAATCGACTGCCTATTCGAAATTCGCAAAAGTGCAGTATGTTTCCTCTGGCTTTCGTTGCCGGATCATTACAGGGTCACTGATGAGGCTTTATAAGCCGAAACTACGTAGTATGACCCATCATCTTTCTTATGAATGTTTTCATTGCTCTTAAAGGAACTCTTTTTTGATTTTTATTTACAAGGTATGTGTTTATTGCACGGACTTGTTAAAATGGTATATACAGTAAAATCCCTATATTAAGACCACCATTGGGACTGCTCAAAAGTGGTCTTTAAGACCATTTGAAGAGTCCCAAAGGTGGTCCCTGACCAGAGGACAATTTATGCAGAAAACACGAAGAAAGAATTACTGAACCCTTCTAAATAATATTTTTAAAGCAGAATTAGTCTTATTTTAGGTAGTCTTAATAGCGGAATTCCACTGTATAAGTGCAGACTTCCCTGCAGGCACAAAACGTTGACTCAACGTTGAACTAACGTTGAAACAACATTTTCAACGTTGTTTCAACGTTAGTTCAACATTGAGTGCCTGCTGGGTTTATTGTTCCGTGTTTTCTCAAGTTTGTTAATTCTACCGCGTTCTTGTTGAAAATCCCCACTAAGCTTTTTTTTCACTCCGCGCATCCTGTTGAATATCCGGAATGATATCTTTTGGAACTTTGTGTTTCTATAACTCTCCTTCGGTAGCGGTTCTCTATTACCCTGTGCATCCCTTTGAAAAGTCTTATTGCTTTCACTTGGCATCGGTTCTCCATCACTCTGTGCACCTTGTGCATCCTTTGAAACATCTTTTTTGCTGCGGTTCCATATCACTCTGAGTATCCTGTTGAAAAATCTTATTGGTTTCATTTGGAAGCGACTCTCTCTCACTCTGTATTTCAAATTGAGAATTTCTAAAGCTGTCACTTGGACGTGGTTGTATATCACTCTTGCTTAGTGTTTTCTCTGGAAGATCTTCGACAACCGCATTTCTAATGTTATCCTTATCGCGTTTGTCTTGTCTATTTCCTAGGCTTCCGTACAAAAACCAAGGAAAAGATAATTTCTGATATTGCATAAGTTCACGTGGAGACCAGCGCTGCGGAGAAATACTATCTAAGGCTTCATCTTGTATTACTAAGGATGTAGTAAAGGCAAGGGTCATCCAAAAGGGCAGCAACATTTGTGCGTGATTCATCATAGTTCCTGAAATATATATAATCAAAGTATTAATGGCGGGTTGATTGATTCTGAAATACGTAGACTGTTTCGTTAATGAAAGGGAATCGGTACACGTGGCAAATTTTCCGGCCATTTTCCAAAAGGAGACAAGTTTCGGAACTTCCTGGTCGCTTTTCTAGAAGCCGTGTCCCACTAAAAAAGGGGTCAATTTTTAAAGGAAAGAATTTGCTCCTGATTGACATGCGAGATAAAAATAGTTTTGTAGGAGTTGCCTCGCCTGAAGGTGTATCCGTTCCCCATAAGCCTTAAATTCGTGTTTTTTACGCACACAGTGTAGACCCATAAGAAGCCGCGTCCTGTGCTGGTGTTTGATTGGTTGTGTACTGCTTGTCAATATCCCCTGTCAATCAAACCTCTCTACCTACAAAGCATCTGACGTCACTGCAACAAACATAGCGCAATGGATAAATACATCTTACTTGGGTGTCATACAAACGCAATGTGAACGGGCCTCCGCGGCCAAACGGATAAGAGCGCTGACTTTTAATCAATTGGTCACTCATCGACGTGTGAGGCGCCAAGTTCTGCAATGGAAGGTAAGTTGGCATTTTTTCTGGGTTTTCCGGTTTTCGCCCATTTCTGATTAACGATCGGCTCAAAATAGGTGAAATAATCTTAAAAGGGCCGTAAAAATCAAAACAATAAATAAATAAATAAATAAATAAATAAATATAATAAATAAATACTACTCCTACTAATAAATAAAACGCAATATGAACGGAACCTGGGGAACCCTGGGAGGGACATGAAATTCATTTTAATATGTTGTGCAAACAAGATAATAACTTTTGCAAACGACTTTATATCTTGTGCACACAACTTAATATCCTCTGCGCACAAGCACGACAGAGATCTTGTGTGGACAACATAATATCTTGTGCGCACGACTTATTACCTTGTTCACAACACATATTATCTTGTTGCACAACATAGATCTTGTGCAGACAACAAAATATCTTCCGAATCCGGGTTCGGAACCCGGAAAGGGACATGCATTTTCGTTTTTTTAAACGTTGTGCGAACAAGATATTAAGTTGTGCGAATAAGATATTATCTTGTGCGCACAATATGTTGTGCGCACCAGGACAACATTAAATATCTTGTATGGACAACATAATATCTTGTGCGCACAAGATTTTATTTTGTTCCCACAACATATTATCTTGTGCGCACAACAGAGATCTTTCGCGGACAACATAATATCTTATGCGTCTGATTAAATTGTGCTAACAAGATAATATGCTATGCGAACAAGACATTAAGTTATTATCTTGTGGGTCTTGATAATGTCTTGTGCGCAAAAGATATTATGTTGTCCGCACCAGATATTAAGTTGTGCGAACAAGATATTATGTTGTCTGCAAAAGATCTATGTTGTACAAACAAGATAACATGTTGTGCGAACAAGATAATATATTGTGCGAAAAAGAAAATGTGTGCACAAGATATCATCTTGTGTGCACAAGATATTATGTTGTGCGAACAACATAATAAGTTGTGTGCAGAAGATAATATCCTTTGCGCACAAGATATTATGTTGTCAAACAAGCTACTATCTTGTGCGCAAAAGATAATAACTTGTGCGCTTAAGATATTTTGATGTTCGCACAAGATCTTACGCGCATAAGATATTTTTTGGTTCGCACAACTTATTAAAATAAATTACATGTCCCTTCCAGGGTTCCGTAAATATGTATGCATTTTAACTTTTTTGTTAACGTAGCTTCTTGATTAGTTTACAGTAGGCAATCGGTCTCTCAATTCTGTGGTTCAAACCTGGCTCGGGTCACATTGGAGACGCTAAGTTCTGCAACGAACGGTTAGGCGGCTTTTCACCCACATCTGATTAAAGATCGGCTCGATATAAGTGAAATAATCTTAAAGCACCTTAAAAAAAGTAATCGACACCCCCAAAATATAGTAAAATCTCTTCATTAAATGGGAACACCTGGCCGATTCACTATTTTTCAAAGGCAGAGAACTTTTGGGACTTCCTGTTCGCTTTTCTATAAACTCTGCCCCTCGGAAAAAGAGGTCTACGATTATTTTAAGAGTTGAGCCATAACGACATGGGAGACAAAAATACCTTTGAAGGAGTTGCCTCCCCTGAAGGTGTATCCATTCCCCTTAAACTCTTCCCTAAATTTAACCAACTTCACAATTAAGTTCAGTTTCAGTCAGTTTCGAGGAAAGAAAGTCATGAAATGTGCATGCAATGTTGTTTTAGAAATTAACAACTGGTTTTAATTTCAAATTTTCCACAACATCTAAATGAAAATATTTAAATTGGATTTGAGCAGCCCACTCGAAAAAAATTAACAAATAAAACTGAAGAAATAGACGGGCTGCATGATGCTTCCACGCAGAGCTGAAACCGACCGCAAACGAATACTGTTTAATCGCTTAGAGGATCTAAGCCTACCCAGGCAAAGCAGTGCGAGTCGGACCGCCGATGCTTATAAACCCTATTGGTTTCATTGGGCGACAGGGCTTGAGATGTCATTTCATCTCAATGTCGGGTAAAAGTCCCACAAACTTGGAAGCAACGTCTCCAAAATGACCTTTACAGTGTTGACGGGGACGTTAAACCGCAAATCAAACAGGCAAAGCAGCGTTAAAATACTGTAAAACAGCGACGACGAGGTGCCTGCACAAATTCTGTTAAACAGAGTCGTCAGGGTACCTGTTCAAAACCCGTGAAATAGCTATGTCAGGGTACTGCTTCAAATCCTGTAAATAGCGTTTCAAATACTGTTCAAACACTGTTGTCAAGTTGCCTGTTCAAAATCCTGTAAAATAGCGTTTTCACAACAAAACGGCGCTATGCACAAGGCTCGCTCCATAAAAAAATTCTTTCATACGAAATCCTGTCACAACTAAATGGCGCTTTGCCCAAGGCTCGTTGCAAAAAAAAAAAAAAAAAAAAAAGAATCTTTCACATATAGGATAATCTTACCTTCGATTCCTTGCCTCCTCTTATTCGAGTAAGTAACCTGTCCAGATCCTTATATAAGACATGTTCATAAACACATATATCCATATATAGATTCCCTGACCTTTGACACTTCAGATGCCAATATCAGCAGTCGACGTCTGATTTCTTGTCTGTAGATTACTTTAAAGGTCAAATTGTTGCAAATTGTTGCAAACAGTTTGGACCAAGATCAGACTGCTCTAGGAGCAGTCTGATCAGGGTCCACACTGTTTGCGTATATGCAAAAAAAAATGTTTTAAATAAAGTTTGCGAAAAAATGCGACAGACGGCATAAACAAACTTGTTCAGCTGTTCAACTTACTATTAAGGAAAATGTATACACTTTCAAGTAAACCCAATCTCCCGATATTGTGTAGTCTATAGTTAAACCTTGGCCCATTTTGTACCAGAAACCCCAAAACTGGTATTGGCAAACAGTGCAGAACCAGATCAGACGCCACAGAACGTGGCGTCTGATCAGGGCCTACACTGTTTGTGAAAAGTCAAGCCATTTTCCTAACATATTTTGAACAAAACACAACCAGACACCCCTAAATTTGGATATTGTCTCCTGTATGTATCAGGAAGAAGATTCCGTTTGGTACATAATGGCTTAATCCACTGGTAACGACAACAATCACTTCTGCAAACAGAGAAGATCCAGATCAGCCCTCTGATCAGGATCCATTACGATAACACATCAGTGCGATATAGTGCATTTTTCACATATCAAAAATGGCTACTTTTCTGAGGAAAATCCGTGATATTTTTCTTGTAAATACTGCAAACATAGGTTTTTGGTGCTCATTAGAACCTCATTGAGGCGGTTCTAACGAGTACCCACAACCTATGTCTTGGAGCAAAAATAAGAAAAATAATGTATACCCCCGTAATCCCCAGTTGTCTCTATATAAAGTAGGGTTTAGGGTGGTATTCATTTCACGGACTTGTTCACGTGATCTAAAATGTCATGCAGTTTGCGAATTGAACAAATATATTATATCGAGTATTTTGATTGGTTGATAGTCAGTAACGGGTGTGGCTTAATTGATTTATGCAACAGGATAAGGGTTAAGAGAACGATCTACTCAAAATCTGAAAACGTTGACTACCGAGATAAAAAATCGGGTTTCAGTGGGACTTATTACTAAGCGATTTGACATAAAGCTCTCTTTATAGAACATGTTTTACATAGGTATAAATATTTTTTCTTTACTGCCCATAATCGGCCCCGCCCACCGGGTCTTAAGAAATAGATTGGCTGCATGATGTTTCTACACAGAGCTGAAACAAACCGCACACGAGTACTGGTAACCCGCTAATTTTGAGGATCGATACCTGCCAGGCAAAGTGGTGCGAGTCGGACCCTCCGTGCTTATAAACCGTATTGGTTTCATTGGGCGACAGGTCTGTTTAATCTCAATGTCGGGTAAAAGTTCCACAGCATTGGAAGCAACGTCTCCAAAATGACCTATACAGTGTTAGCGGGGACGTTAAACCTCAAATGAAACAAACAAAACTGCCCAAAATAGAAATGAATGCAATGCTTAAGAATCACACCTCCCACCCAAGTTGTCTTTTGAAGCAAGATCCCATAACCGATAAAATATGATAGAAAAGTATGTAAGTTATCGCCCCTCTCGACATTTTTCATGTATTAACCAAATGGAATCTACCTCCTTATATATAGCCGTAGTCCATTACATAATTTGGGGGTCTCAGTTTGTGTTTTCCTCAAAATCTATTTGGAAAATGGCTTAACTTTTTGCAAACAGTGTAGGACCTGATCAGACGCCGTGTTCTGCAGCGTCTGATCTGGGCCTGCACTGTTTACCAACTACCCCTTTGGGGGTTTCTGATACTAAATGGGTCAATTCCATTACCGGAAACGGAAGACTTGTTACTTCAAAACTTCGCAGTTCTTGACAGCTAACTTCACCCACATTAACTCTAAAAATGCAAATCACGACCATTGGTGTCTGTTTTGTCGTCTGCCGGTTACTTTAACAAAAGTCATTTTTTACAAACATCTGATCTGGGTCCACACTGCTTGCGCTTGCAAAAATATTTTTAAAAGTTTGCAAGAAGATTTAGCAGACGACATAAGCAGACGACTTTTTCAGATGTAATTTTCCCGGCATCTTAAGGGTTAATATCATAATAAAATGTGTCAGACCCAGACACGGAAAAGCCAGGGTGGATTTGGTTAACCAAATTAGGAACAAAAATCCCGATGCTGATAAAAGAACCACAATTCGTCCAAATATGGAAGTGAACGCGGAAGACATATATAGACAGAACATCAGATTGCACCACCCCACGCCCACGCCCCTTTTTAAGGCTAACAAAGGCACACACCACGGAAACAAGTCCATAGAATGAGAGACCCGAAAACACCACTTCATTCAGAGAAAACTTGCCGAATTGGCCGAAACTAGCCAGTCTTGCCATAGGGGCTTGAATCATGAAAATGAAAAAAAAAAAAAAAAAAATGAAAAAAAAAATTTTTTTTTGGTACTATAGTAGAGACAAGGGGGAAACTTCGGCTCCATTTTTTGGGGGGTTACCTCATTTTACCCAGTGTATCTTTTTCGCAAATGCAGTTTTTCACCTGCTTATTATGAATTATACAAGTTAAATATGTCCACTTTGCAATAATAATCCGCCTCTGTCTGTCACTTGCAGGAAACATGTTTTTCTCACAAGGATTAACTCAGCAAAGCAAAATTCGGCATAAACGTGTAACAAAAATTTTCAGGTTTTCATCAATCACCAGTGCATGAACATTTCATGACCTGCTTTCTTTGACACTTGACAGCAGTTTGATGACAAATTGAATGTCCATTTAATTAAAAGTTGATAAGGACATGCCATTCTGACTGTTAAATACTATGCATTGCACAAAGATCTAGCAAATCGATTGATCCTAGCGCAAACTTGACATGTCAAATTATGACGTGAGCCGTATGTGAATGAGGGTATTTTTGGACGGAAATTTACAACAGTCATTAAAGTCTGTTTCATAATCGCGACGAGAGGGATAAATAGGAATGCTCAGCGGTTTACGATCGGTTTCAGATTATGCCGCTCAATCTATTTCTTTAAGCCCCGACGGGCGGGGCCTTAGTATATGAAGTTTAAATCTGAAAATGATTATGGCGATGAATGTCGCCAGCTTTAACCATGGACAGAAACCACAAAAGCTCTTTGTTGATATACACGAGCATCAAAAGCTCTGACAAGATCGGCATTGTGCGCAGGCTATAATCAGACATGGACCTTTCAAGCACCAACAACTTTATGGGTCGATTGTTTGTCAATCGACCCAAAGTTACTAAGCATAAAAACGCTTCAGTGCTGAAGTCCATGTGACTATCACTGATTTGCACGAAACCCATATAACTTATTTATAGAAAATAGTAGCGTTAATTTGATCGCAGTAGGTTATCTATAGAAACTGACTGGAACCATGAGTCGGGCTTGACAAATGTCGTAGACCCAACTCAGACGCCACAGAACACGACGTCTTATATGGGTCTGGACTCTTTGCTCACAGTACAGGAATTAAGGATCAGACGACGCAAAACGCAGCGTCTGATCAGGGTCTACACTTTTTGCTTAAACACTTGAATTTAAGGGTTAAACAAAACATTTTATGTCCAGGACTATTTTCCCAACCTACACTCGGAGACAATCGACCCACCGGTATTCAACGGATGTTAAACCTCAAATCAAACAAACAAATCAATGCTTTGATTTTCATCAGCATGTTGATGAAATACCATTCAGAAAAGTTTTGAGATTAATTTTGCCATACACTGTTGCCAAGCATCCAGCTGAAAGAGCCATACAAAACGAAGTTGAAAATCTTAGCAAGTGTTCTAATGACTCTCTCTCTCTCTCTCTCTCTCTCTCTCTCTCTCTCTCTCTCTCTCTCTCTCTCTCTCTCTCTCTCTCTCTCTCTCTCTCTCTCTCTCTCTCTCTCTCTCAGTCGATGGCCTTGTCACAGTCTTCTGTCGAGACAAGACAATCAACGAATGAGCACTCTGTATCTTGCTAAAAGAGTGAGTGAATATTTGAGTTTACATCTCACCAACAACTAAGGTCATACGGCGACGGGGCCTCGGTTTAAAGACTCATCCGAAATTATTGAGAAGCCCCGGGATCGATCCTGCGACCCCTGGTTTACAAGGCGAGTAGCATAACTACTGTACCATGGAGGCTTCTGTCTTGCTATTAAGAAGACAGCATGTATGACGGATAGCATAGTCATGGCATTGAGCGTAGAGGAAAATCAGATTTCCGTCACTGTCAAAACCATAAGTACGAGTGGTCCTAACTCCATTGTTTGGTCAAAGCAAGCTGAAAGCTTCAGGTACCTTAACTAGAAGTATGGCGAACTAGTTCATACTCACATTCTGACCATTTCATGGAAGACGAAGACTAGGCGGCTCTCTTGAATTTTCACGGCCCCCGCCATAGGGGCTTGAAGAAATATATGGGCTGCATGATGCTTCCACGCAGAGCTGAATCCGGCCTGCACACTAGTACTGGTAAACCGCTTAGAGGATCTAATAGAAATCAAAAATGAGTTCCTTTAAGAGCAATGAAAACAATTATAAGAAAGAAGATGGGTCATCCTACGTAGTTTCGGCTAATGAAAAGTAGAAGTAAAACAAAGATCAGGAATTGATACAATTAACTTACTCACCCATAAAAGACACCAAAGGGAAAGAAATACAAACATTAAGCGACCAGACCATAATGGAAACCTAAACAAAGGAAGGCCATAAGGACGGTTACTTTCCCACAAAATGGGTCATATGGCCATCCAAAACCAAAAGACACAAGTGATACACACAGTAAGTAACAAACAACAACATAAATAAATCGCCACAGAAGAGCCGCCTTGGAACGGTCAGTGGAAGATTTCCACTGGGGGGGGGGGGGGGCTTAAATCGATTTTACGTGGCCACAATCCTCGCCCTTACTTCCGTCGCGATTTAGACAAATAATTTGTTCAGTCCGCATGAAGGCCTCCTAACTCATCAGTGCAACATCTCCGTGAACACAAAAATCAAAGAACCACAGAGGTGAGACAACGGTGAGGACTCGACAGCAAGAACCACTGAAATGCTGGAGCAAAAGAAAACCAACAGTTAGACTCCGATGAGCCCGACCAGAGACAGAGCATCAGGCACCAACCAACATTATCTCTCTAATTCTCAATAAGCCTTTACGTTGGAGCCGTCATAGAATCTGAGGCCTGACCCACCGGCGTGCAATTAAAGAGGGAAGCAAAGTTGCCAACCGTGATTGGGTTAACTACCATGCATGCAGTCTGTCGTATAATACCCATGTTGTACCCAATCTTTTTATATCGAAGAATGTTTTTACGAAATTGGGTGCTGAAGTCATTGCGGTTATATATTTTTCTGAATTTATATACTAAGTCACCATAAAATTCGGGTTCCGAAAGACCTTGTTGCAGAAGAGATTTAAGTCCAATATTGAATTTTGAAATTAAATCAGAATGACGTCTATAAAATTTTGAAAAGGCTTTGCGTAGTTTATGGTACCGATAACCCTGATTAACGAGTTGAAGCCTCATCAGTGACCCTGTAATGATCTGGCAAAGAAAGCCAGAGGAAACATACTGCAATTTTGAGAATTACGAATAGGCAGTCGATTCAAAGACTGATATAAATCAAAATGGGGTCCAAATAATAAAAAACCTGTCTAGAATGTGAGTCTAAACCAATAATTTATTTCTGATTTCTCAGAATATTCACGCTGATCCCAAAGGACCAAAAGTAAAATATAAACTGCTCTATGGTTGATGTACGGGGAGACCTTTTACGGCCGCCACACGGCACAACACCAGCTGCAGTGAAGGCAAATAAAAAAATGAGTTCCTTTAAGAGCAATGAAAACATTCATAAGAAAGAAGATGGGTCATACTACGTAGTTTCGGGTAATGAAGCCTCATCAGTGACCATGTAATGATCCGGCAAAGAAAGCCAGAGGAAACATACTGCCATTTTGAGAATTTCGAATAGGCAGTCGATTCAAAGACTGATATAAATCAAAGCCTGCCCAGGAACCGCGGTGCGAGGCGGACCGTCCATGCTAATAAACCCTATTGGTCTCAATGGGCACAGGGCTTGAGATGTCATTTCATCTCAATGTCTGGTAAAAGTCCCACAAAATTGGAAACAACGTCTCCAAAATGACCTTTACAGTGTTGACGGGGACGTTAAACCTCAAATCAACCAACCAAATCTCTTGAATTCCCACATTCTGTTATTGTTAGGAGCAAATGTGAGGCAATTTTCTGCCTTGGTTAAACTGCATAGTAGTTACACAGTTTCATTGACCATTTCGAGATCGTAACTTGATAATCTTTATGACCTACGCTTCATCTTGCAACAACATATCAATCATGGTTATGCGTTAATAGGTCCTTCAATAAAACATGGTGGAACACTTGAAATTTTATCAGTTTTTTTCTTTCGTTTAGTTCTAATTTACATATGGCGGGAACTACCCTCTAATCAGAATCCTGGTCAGTGAGTTGCTTAAATTGGTTTCTGACATTTTGTTAACAAATCACAGGCCAAGTTTACATACAGCGGGTGTTTCAATCTATTCGTCGTACCCATGAGCCCATATAAAAGTGTCTTTTAGGCCTCTGCACGGGCACAAGCGCGGAATATTTCTTTAAATCGCAACTCGTTAGGCATCTGCTATCAGTGATGGCATCTAAAATGGGCCCAGAAGATCTCGTTGACATTTAAGGTCCACATGGAGTTCAGTGGGGACACCCGTTGCTCCTTAATTGAAGCGTCAATGGGGAATTTATACAGCATGACGTATACTGAATTTTGCAACTTTTTGCAAGAGTTGTAAGTTTCAGGCTCTGGGAGTTTCTTTCCTGGATTTGGAAAACGAGTACATAGAACTTACAGAACGTAACTATCACAAAGTTGTGAGTCTTGTGGGAGCACTGACTCATTGAGAATTAATATCAAAGTAACGGAGGGTACCTCGCCAAGGTAGGTCTTTAATACATGTACTTAAAACCAGATACAAGAGATGCAAAAATCTCTCTCAGGATTATACGTAAGCGGTTAACCAGTGCGCCAAAAACTGGCAACTGCTCTTCTTGAATCATCGGAATGGAGAGAATGACCGTAGAAAAGATTCCATGATCAATCTCCACGACACCAGCAGGTATCAAACCCGCGTCGTCCTGATAACCAGTCAGTTTGATTTTGTTTGTTTGATTTGAGATTTAACGTCCCCGTCAACACTGTAAAGGTCATTTTGGAGACGTTGCTTCCAATTTTGTGGGACTTTTACCCGACATTGAGATGAAATGACATCTCAAGCCCTGTCGCCCAATGAAGCCAATAGGGTTTATTAGCATGGACGGTCCGCCTCGCACCGCGGTTCCTGGACAGGCTTAGATCCTCTGAGCGGTTTACCAGTACTAGTGTGCGGGCCGGATTCAGCTCTACGTGGAAGCATCATGCAGCCCATATATTTCTTCAAGCCCCTATGGGTGATCACTAGTCAGACGCGCATCCGACTGAGCTAACGAAGCCGGACGTTAAGTGTTGGCTACTCGATCATGAGTGTAACTTTACCGAATTCAGTGCGACAGATGTGCATTCGTGTGTGTTGCTAGACACAAAAATTATGAAAAGCAAAATAGATGGGAAGCCTAATTGAGAACGTGTGAACTAAAATATCTATATGGACCAAATCCCGCTAAAATGCATGCCACATTTTTACCTCTTGGATATTTTTGTTCTGCTTTTACAGACCTTTTAAAATCATTTCACATATCGGGGCGATCCTTAATCAGAGTCGGGCGAAAACTGGAGTACTCGGAGAAAAAACACCTGACCTTCCGTTGCAGAACTTGGCGTTTCACATGTGATCCGAGTGGGGCTGGAATCACAGCGAATAGAGACCCAAAGATTAAGAGTCAGCGCCCTTACCCATCAAGCCAGGAAGGCCCGGTTAATCACTTGGGCATAGTGTTTGTTTGAATTTGAGGTTTAACGTCCCCGTCAACACTGTAAAGGTCATTTTGGAGACGTTGATTCCGATTTTGTGGGACTTAAACCCGACATTGAGATGAAATGACAAATCACGCCCTACCGGCCATAGAAACCGCTAGGGTTTAAGGAGCGGTCCGACTCGCATCACTTTTCCTGGGCAGGCTAAAACCTTAGCTGTTTACCAGTACTCAAGTTCGGTCGGTTACAGCTCTGCGCGGAAGCACTGTGCAGCCCAATCTATTTCTCCAGGCCCCGATAGTGTCATTGTTTATATCTGCTATCCAGCACAATCTGAAGATGGACCTCTGTTTACCGCAGTCATAATAGCATACTGAAGGCTGTCTTTAACCGCAGCTCGAAGTTCGCTTGTGTGAAGAAGTTTTTTGATGTACTGAAAACACAATTCCACAGGGTTTAATGTGGGCGCGAAAACAGGCGTGAACACGTATTCAGTTCCTGCTTCCTCCAACATTACAACCATAATCTGTCCGACTCGGAACAGTCCCACAATATTGGAAACAACGTCTCAAAAATGGCCTACACAGTGTTGAAGGGGACGTTAAACCTCCAAACAAAAAAGGTGTATAGCACAGTTGTCTTTTCTAACCAGGTCCTCTGGATTTAAACACATATTTCCATTATTGTCATATGAATGCACGGCCTCTAAAAAAAATCAAAAACCGTATCTGTATTGCTGGCCTCATCCACAATATTTGCGGGGTTGGCGTGGCACCGGGCTTAATAAAATAGATGGGCTGCATGATGCTTCCACGCAGAGCTAAAACCGACTGCAAACGAGTACTGGAACAGCTTAGAGGATCTAAGCCTGTCAAGACAAAGTGATGCTAGTTGGACCGTCCATGCATGTACACCCTCTTAGTTTCATTGGGTGGCAGGTCTTGAGATGTCATTCCATCTCAATGTCGAGGTAAAAGTCACACAAAATTGAAAGCAACGTTTCAGAATGACCTACATAGTGTTGACGGGGACGATTAACCTCAAATCAAACAACATTTGCGTATGAAATACCGTATACTCCAATAAGCAAACTGAGTTTTCTGCCCGCGGAGAAATTCAACGGCTAATTCCCCCTTTGTCCATAATACGTGGTGACAACAAGCGACCGGTCCCGCCCATAGAGGCTTGAAGAAATATATGGGCTGCATGATGCTTCCACGCAGAGCTGAATCCGGCCCGCACACTAGTACTGGTAAACCACTTAGAGGATCTAAGCCTGTCCAGGAACCGCGGTGCGAGGTGGACCATCTATGCTAATAAACCCTGTTGGTTTCATTGGGCGATAGGGCTTGAGATGTCATTTCATCTCAATGTCGGGTAAAAGTCCCACAAAATTGGAAGCAACGTGTCCAAAATGACCTTTACCGTGTTGACGGGGACGTTAAACCTCAAATCAAACAAGACAACAAGCGACAGTCCGCCCCGCCCATCGGGGCTTGGAGAAAAAAAATTGACTGTGTGATGCTGTCACGCAGAGGTAAAACTGACCACACATGAGTACTGGTAAACCGCTTGGAAGGACTGAGCCTGTCCAGGCCAGACCGCCCAATGCATGTAAGCCTTTGGTATCATTGGGCGACTTGAGTTGTCATTTCATCTTAGTGTCGGACAAAAGTCTCACATATTTAGAAGCAACGTCCCCAAAATGACATAAATAGTGTTGACGGGGACGTTAAACCTCAAATCAATCAATCAACAAGCTGGAGGTTCGTCAAAATTAAGGCTGATGCTGTGGAGAACGTCAATGAAAAACTTGCGTGAAACGAAACGGACTATAGACAATCATCGGTGACGCTCTTGCACAAAACTACTTCTGATTGGTTATTATGCTTGAACAGTATGACGCAGTTATAAACAATCTGTGATTACGCGAGCCCAATAGATTGACACTTGTACGACTGTTTTGCTAGATCTTTTCGCAATCGATAATATGTACATTTAAGGGGAAACTGAGAAGCTGCTCCCCTAATTGCATGGATAACAAAACATGCTACAGAAGACGGTTTTGAAAACAAAATTACCTCCGGCTCAATGTGGGTGTTTTGCAATGATTGACATACTATGCATTGCGGAAAGATTTAGCAAATCGATCGATCCTAGCGCAAACTTGACATGTCAAATTGTGACGTGAGCCGTGTGTGAATGAGGGTATTTTTGGACGGAAATTTACAACAGTCATTAAAGTCTGTTTCATAAACGCGACGAGAGCGATAAATAGGAATGCTCAGCGGTTTACGGTCGGTTTCAGATTATGCCGCTCAATGTATTTCTCCAAGCCCCGACGGGCGGGGCCTTAGTATATGAAGTTTAAATCTGAAAATGATTATGGCGATGAATGTGTCAATTTATGTTTTATCAGCTATCGCCAGCTTTAAAGCCACGGGCAGACACCACAATTTTTAAGCTCTTTGTTGATATACACGAGCTTCAAAAGCCCTGACAAGATCGGCATTGTGCGCAGGCTATAATCAGACATGGACCTTTCAAGCACTAACAACTTTATGGGTCGATTGTTTGTCAATCGACCCAAAGTTACTAGGCATAAAAACGCTTCAGTGCTGAAGTCCATGTGACTATCACTGATTTGCATAAAACCCATATAACTTATATATAGAAAATAGTAGCGTTAATTTTATCGCAGTAGGTTATCTATAGAATCTGGACAGGAACCATGAGTCGGGCTTGACAAATGTCGTAGACCCAACTCAGACGCCACAGAACACGACGTCTTATCAGGGTCTGGACTCTTTGCTTACAGAACAGCAATTAAGGATCAGACGACGCAAAACGCAGCGTCTGATCAAGGTCTACACATTTTGCTAAACAAAACTTGAATTTAAGGGTTAAACATAACCTTTTATGTCCAGGACTATTTTCCCAGCCTGCACTCGGAAACAATCGACCCACCGGTATTCAATGCCTTGATTTTTCATCAGCATGTTGATGAAATACCATTCAGAAAAGTTTTGAGATTAATTTTGGCGTACACTGTTGCCACGCATCCGGCTGAAAGAGCCATACAAACCGAAGTTGAAAATCTTAGCAAGTGTTCTAATGACTCTCTCTCTCTCTCTCTCTCTCTCTCTCTCTCTCTCTCTCTCTCTCAGTCGATGGCTTTGTCACAGTCTTCTGTCGAGACAAGACAATCAACGAATGAGCACTCTGTATCTTGCTAAAAGAGTGAGTGAATGTTTGAGTTTAACATCTCACCAACAGCTAAGGTCATACGGCGACGGGGCCTCGGTTTAAAGACTCATCCGAAAGTCTGGAGAAGCCCCGGGATCGATCATGCGACCCCTGGTTTACAAGGCGAATAGCATAACCACTGTACCACGGAGGCTTCTGTCTCGCTATTAAGGAGACAGCATGTATGACGGATAGCATAGTCATGGCATTGAGCGTAGAGGAAAATCAGTTTCTCCGTCACTGACAAAACCATAAGTACGAGCGTAATCCTAACTCCATTGTTTGGTCAAAGCAAGCTGAAAGCTTTAGGTACCTTAACTAGAAGTATGGCTAACTAGTTCACTCTCACATTCTGACCATTTCATGGAAGACGAAGACTAGGCGGCTCTCTTGAATTCCCACATTCTGTTATTGTTAGGAGCAAATGTGAGGCAATTTTCTGCCTTGGTTAAACTGCAAAGTAGTTTCACAGTTTCATTGACCATTTCGAGATCGTAACATGATAATCTTTATGACCAACGTTTCATCTTTCAACAAAATATCAATCATGGTTATACGTTAATAGGTCCTTCAATAAAACATGGTCGAACACTTGAAATTTTATCAGTTATTTTCTTACGTTTAGTTCTTATTTACATGTGGCGGGAACTACCCTCTAATCAGAATCCTGGTCAGTTGCTTAAATTGGTTTTGACATTTTGTTAACAAATCACAGGCCTAGTTTACATATAGCGGGTGTTTCAATCTATCCGTCGTACCCATGAGCCCATATAAAAGTGTCTTTTAGGCCTCTACACGGGCACAAGCGCGGAATATTTCTTTAAATCACAACTCGTTAGGCATCTGCTATCAGTGATGGCATCTAAAATGGTCCCAGAAGATCTCGTTGACATTTAAGGTCCACATGCAGTTCAGTGGGGACACCCGTTGCTCCTTAATTGAAGCGTCAATGGGGAATTTATACAGCATGACGTATACTGAATTTTGCAACTTTTTGCAAGAGGTGTAAGTTTCAGGCTCTGAGAGTTTCTTTCCTGGATTTGGAAAACGAGTACATAGAACTTACAGAACGTAACTATCACAAAGTCGTGAGTCTTGTGGGAGCACTGACTCATTGAGAATTAATATCAAAGTAACGTAGGGTACCTCGCCAAGGTAGGTCTTTAATACATGTACTTAAAACCAGATACAAGAGATGCAAAAATATCTCAAGGGATTATACGTAAGCGGTTAACCAGTGCGCCAAAACTGGCAACTGCTCTTCTTGAATCATCGGAATGGAGAGAATGACCGTAGAAAAGATTCCATGATCAATCTCAACGACACCGACAGGTATCGAACCCGAGTCGTCCTGATCGCCAGTCAGACGCGCATCCGACTGAGCTACCGAAGCCGGACGTTAAGTGTTGGCTACTCGATCATGAGTGTAACTTTACCGAATTCAGTGCGACAGATGTGCATTCGCCAGTATGTGTTGCTAGACACAAAAATTATGAAAAGCAAAATAGATGGGAAGCCTAAATGAGAACGTGTGAGCTAAAATATCTATATGGACCAAATCCCGCTAAAATGCATGCCACATTTTTAACCATTACCTCTTGGATATTTTTGTTCTGCTTTTACGGACCTTTAAAAATCATTTCACATATCGGGGCGATCCTTAATCAGAGTCGGGCGAAAACTGGAGTACTCGGAGAAAAGACACCTGACCTTCCGTTGTAGAACTTGGCGTTTCACATGTGATCCGAGTGGGGCTCGAATCACAGCGGTAAGAGACCCAAAGATTAAGAGTCAGCGCCTTTACCCATCAAGCCAAGAAGGCCCGGTTAATCACTTGGGCATAGTGTTAGTTTGATTTGAGGTTTAACGTCCCCGACAACACTGTAAAGGTCATTTTGGAGACGTTGCTTCCGATGTTGTGGGACTTTTAACCGACATTGAGATGAAATGACAAATCAAGCCCTACCGCCCATAAAAACCGTTAGGGTTTAAGGAGAGGTCCGACTCGCATCACTTTTCCTGGGCAGGCTAAGACCTTAACTATTTACCAGTACTCAAGTTCGGTCGGTTACAGCTCTGCGAGGAAGCATCGTGCAGCCCAATTTATTTCTCCAGGCCCCGATAGTGTCATTGTTTATATCTGCTATCCAGCACAATCTGAAGATGTACCTCTGTTTACCGCAGTCATAATAGCATACTGAAGGTTGTCTTTAACCGCAGCTTGAAGTTCGCTTGTGTGAAGAAGTTTTTTGATGTACTGAAAACACAATTCCATAGGGTTTAATGTGGGCGCGAAATCAGGCGTGAACACGTATTCAGTTCCTGCTTCCTCCAACATTGCAACCATAATCTGTCCGACTCGGAACAGTCCAACAATATTGGAAACTACGTCTCAAAAATGACCTACACAGTGTTGAAGGGGACGTTAAACCTCTAAACAATAAAAAAAAAGGTGTATAGCACAGTTGTCTTTGCTAACCAGGTCCTATGGATTTAAACACATATTTCCATTATTGTCATATGAATTCACGGCCTCGTGAAAAAAAAAAAAAAAAAAAAAATCAAAAACCGTATCTATATTGCTGGCCCCACCCACAATATTTGCGGTGTTGGGGTGGCACCGGGCTTTATGAAATAGATGGGCTGCATGATGCTTCCACGCAGAGCTAAAACCGACCGCACACGAGTACTGGAACAGCTTAGATGATCTAAGCCTGTCAAGACAAAGTGATGCGTGTTGGTTTTGTTTGATTTGAGGTTTAACGTCCCCGTCAACACTGTAAAGGTCATTTTGGAGACGTTGCTTCCAATTTTGTGGGACTTTTACCCGACATTGAGATGAAATGACTTCTCGAGCCCTGTCGCCCAATGAAACCAATAGGGTTTATAAGCATGGACGGTCCGCCTCGCACCGCGGTTCCTGGACAGGCTTAGATCCTCTAATCGGTTTACCATTACTAGTGTGCGGGCCGGATTCAGCTCTGCGTGGAAGCATCATGCGTGTTGGACCGTCCATGCATATACACCCTCTTAGTTTCATTGGGTGGCAGGTCTTGAGATGTCATTCCATCTCAATGTCGAGGTAAAAGTCACACAAAATTGGAAGCAACGTCTCAGAATGACCTACATAGTGTTGACGGGGACGATTAACCTCAAATCAAACAACATTTGCGTATGAAATACCGTATACTCCAGTTAGCAAACTGAGTTTTCTGCCCGCGGAGAAATTCAACGGCTAATTCCCCCTTTGTCCATAATACATGGTGACAACAAGCGACAGTCCGCACCGCCCATCGGGGCTTGGATAAAAAAAATGGGCTGTGTGATGTTGTCACGCAGAGGTAAAACTGACCACACATGAGTACTGGTAAACCGCTTAGAAGGCTGAGCCTGCCCAGGCCAGACCGCCCAATGCATGTAAGCCTTTGGTTTCATTGGGCGACAGGGCTTGAGTTGTCATTTCATCTTAGTGTCGGGTAAAAGTGTCACATAATTAGAAGCAACGTCCCCAAAATGCCATAAATAGTGTTGACGGGGACGTTAAACCTCAATCAATCAACAAGCTGGAGGTTCGTCAAAATAAGGGCTGATGCTGTGGAAAACGTCAATGAAAAACTTGCGTGAAACGAAACGGACTATAGACAATCATCGGTAACGCTCTGCACAAAACTACTTCCGATTGGTTATTATGCTTGAACAGTATGACGCAGTTATAAACAATCTGTGATTACGCGAGCCCAATAGATTGACAACACTTGTACGGCTGTTTTGCTAGATCTTTTTGCAATCGATAATAAACATTTTATGTCCTTTTCTGCGCATGTGTCAAAAAAGTTACAGCGGCTAATTAGAAGTTGACCGCAAAGCGATACAATACAAAATTCCCAGAGCATAGCCCATTATACGTAGAAACACTATTCAGTTATCTTATCTGCGTAATACGTGTATACGTAGTTCTAGCAGAATATGTTACATTGAAAAAATAAATCAAAGGAGAAATCAAGGCTATCACACACATTTTAACAGTAACAACAGCTACTCCACTGCCCGGACGTAGTTTCCAAAGTTCCGGATTGTATCTGTCCTGCACGTCCCGTTTTTTTAAACACGACGATTACGGCAAGCGCCCGGGTTTCTGTACCGATCATTGACAGAACACTGCAGAAAGCGAAGCAAAACTCGCAAAACCTAAATTTACAGCTGCGAGTACTTTTTTTTGGATTCAAATTGGCAAAGAGAGCTAAAGTCAAATGAAAGACAACGGGTGAAAGCGAAAAAAGTTCACCCCGTATCACTAGTTCGGCTGTGATTGATGAAAACCTGACAATTTTTGTCACACGTTTATGCCGAATTTTGCTTTGCTGAGTTAATCCATGCGAGAAAAACATCTTTCCTGCAAGTGGCAGACAGAGGCGGTTTATTTTTGCAAAGTGGACGTACTTAACTTGCATAATTCATAATAAGCAGGTGAAAAACTTCATTTGCGAAAAAGATACACTGGGTAAAATGAGGTAACCCCCCAAAAAATGGAGCCGAAGTTTCCCCCCTTGTCTCTAATATAGTACCAAAAAAAAAAAAAAATATATATATATATATATATATATATATATATATATATATATATATATATATATATATATATATATATATATATATATATATATATATATATATATATATATATATATATATAGAAATTGGTCATGATATGGGGTGGTCGTGTCTAAACCGAGATAAGTGGCGCAAAATTTTAACCGAGATATGAGGCATATATACTATATATATATAAAGCCCCACATTGCAATTTATATATGTCGCCCCACAAACATAATGTTCACGAAAATGTAAATCCTTCGTTTTATGTGTTTTGTTTAGTTCCATTACGCAAGCCCGATATCGTTGATCTCTATATCTATACTGTTTTTACCTAGTTAAGTGGTAGAAAATGTTAACCCAGATATGAGGCATATATAATTAAACATATATAGAGCCCCACAATACCAACCTAGATATGAGGCATGTATATATTATACATATATAAAGCCCCACAATACACTTTATATATGTCGCCCAACAAGCATTACGTTCACGAAAAATACAAAAATCCTTGTTTTTATTCGTCTTCTCTAGTGCCATACATCCGCGAATTTCGTAAACGTGTATGCCTCTACGTTACGTGGTTCGGAGTAAAGCCTCAGTCTCACCGCTACGTAGTGAGGGCTATGCTTTACTACATGTACATTAATTTTGCGCCGTTTTGTAGGGAAGCGATACCAAGCAATAACTACAAAAAAAAACAACCTGAAACGTAATAAAACGTAGAATAAAACGTAGCAAATATATTAAGGCGTAGGAAACCGATTGTTATGCGTATTATCGCGCTATACTGCTTTTTACGTTTTTATACGTATTGACGTTTTAGTGCGTTTCTTTTCGTACGGGTCCTTGCAAGGTATACGCTACGCTAAGAATTTAGCCATATACATGTATAACCGTGTGCACTACGCTCGAAATAGCAATTTTGTGGGAAAGTTACTGTCCTGTTGGCTATCCGCTAGATTTCATGATCAATCTCACCGAAAGAATGTTGCCGACCCCAGCAGGTATCGAACCCGCGTCCTCCTGATCAGCAGTCAGACGTGCGTACGACTGAGCTATAGAGGCCAGTGAATACTTTTGTATCACAAAAATTAATCCTGCCCGCGCCCATCAGGCCTGGCGAAATAGATGGGCTGCATAATGCTTCAAAGCAGAGCTGAAACCGACCCGCAAACGAGTACTGGTAAGCGGCTTAGATAATCTAAGCCTGCCCAGGCAATGCGGTGCGAGTCGGACCGTCCATGCTCAGACACATTATGGGTTTCATTGGGTGGCACGGCTTGAGAAGTCATTTCATCTCAATGTCGGGTAAAAGTCCCACAAAATTGGACGCAAGGTCTCCAAAATGACCTTTACAGTGTTGACGGGGACGTTAAACCTCAGATCAAACAAACAAAATCTCAACAATTAAATTCAATTTTTGGTCGATTGTTTGTCAAACGATCCGAAGTTATAATTGGTATTAGGTTTTCTTTGCTAAAGTCCACGTGGTTTTAACAAATTTATAGGAAAATAGCCGCGTTGAGGTCAGAGTATTGCGTCAGTGTTATCTATAGAATTTGGACTGGAATCAAGTGTTGTGTTTGACAAACAGTGTAGACACAGATCAGACGCCGTTGAACGCGATGTCTGATCATGGTCTACCGTGTTTGCTTACGTACAGGGTCTATACAAATATCTTACAATGCAGGTCTGTAAAAGTTAGTGTTGACGGGGACGTTAAACTTTAAATCAAACAAGTAAAACTGTAAAAGTTAAGCGAAATGTCAACAGTTTACTTACCGTTCAGGATCATTTTCCAATCTAGACTCAGATACAAGTGCTTCAGTGCTTTGATTTATAAAAGCTTGATATTTTTATTATTTCGGCTGCAAATGTAGATTGCGGGTGCTCGTTAGAATCATCCGCAATGGTTCAGTGGTAGTTTTTTACGAATGTAGGAAAAAAATTCACAGGGGGGAAAAAAGTTTGGGAAAAACAGTCACGGAAAAACAAGTCACAAAATTTGTTTGAATAATGTTTTCATTAGTGTTATGTGAGTAGCTTACTGAAAAGCATGATTCAAAATTAAGTGTTGACAACGACGAACAACTACAGGCTACGGAGTATTTCAGCCTTGTTGATCCCTTAGAGTCTTCACATTTCTGTATTACGCCCGTGCCACTGCTAAAATGTCATCTTTCATGTCAGATATAACATAAGTTAGATGGAAACTTTTGACAGTCTTTGTTATTTTAGCCTAAATATAGACTATGGGTCGTTGTTAGGATAGCCTCAATGGGGTGGTGCAATCTATGTTTTTGAACCGAAAATAAGGCATATAATGACTGTTATGTGTTATATGAGGTTCTTATTGATAAGTTCGAATCCAGAATATTGGCAATGACTAACGAGGACTGACCACGGAGTTTGCCATCTTTTAATACACTTAAGAGTCTTTACATTACAATTACATAACGAAAACAGGCCTATATAATTTTGACCCCCCTTGAACCCCACTTTTATATAGTAAAACTGGGGTTTACAAGGGTAAACCTTATTTTTCTTATTCCTGCTCTATAGATTGTGGGTACTCGTTAGAACCGCCTCGATGAGGCGGTGCTAACGAGTGCCCACAATCTATATTTTGAGCAGAAATAAGAAAAATATCACAATTTTTCATCTTGAACTTTTTATTTTTTCGGCGATAAAGGTGGCAATGTATTTGTATAGGCGTGTTTGCGTAATGATAGGCCCGTGAGATTAAACTTAGCCAGGAGTAGCATTTTTCTAACAGGTACCCACAATCTATATTTATAAGCAAAAATGAGGACTGTTATGGATAATCCGTAAACCCAATTTTTCTATATATAGGTTTGGGTTTACCGGGGTATATACGCAACAAATTAGGTAGACAGGACCAATATTCACACCTTTGAGCAAGTTATATAAACACTGAACTAATTGACAATAACCAACCATCTTTAACATGGCATCAGAAAAATTGATTAATGTACAATCTTTTATTAGTGGATTTTTTTTCTATATTTTTTATTTGTGAATTTTTGTTCCGTGATTTTTTTTTCCTGTGACCAGTTTTTACTACCTCATATTAACTTGCCTGTGCATCGAATAACCTTGTAAAAATGATCTTATTTTAATCAAACATTATTTGCGAAATTAAATTTTCTTTTGTAGATTTATATATTTATTATTTTCATTTTTTTTATTTATTTATTTTTTTTGTATTTATTTTTATGTATTTGGAGACAGTATAAAAGAGTCCTGGCAATGCATTTTCTACACTTATTACATCCAGCAAAGACACATATCAGCCTAAACATCTGGGTTGTCTGATCGGAGTCCTCACTAGGTGCACGAAGAAACAATGGATCCTACTAAGCATGCCCAAGGAAATTGGTGTGAGTCAGACCGTCCAGTGCATGTTAGCCTTTTGGTTTCATTTGGCGGCAGGGCTTGAGCTTTGTCGGGTAAAAGTCCTACAACATTGAAAGGAACGTCTCCAAAATGACCCTTTTAGAGTTTACGGGGACGTTCAATCTCGATTCAGTAAAAAAAAATAAACAAAATAAAAAAAAAAAAAAAAAAAAAAATACCCATAAGGCGCATCGCGAATGTAGACCTTGCTGTGTTCAGGCTGATTAGTGATGATTATCGTCGATAAAGCAGGTGTCAGTTTCGTAATCGTGTGTATAACGAGCGTTGCTGAGGTTTTGACACTCTACCGCAAACGTGTCATGCTATAATTCTTTCCTATCAATCGACCTTTTGTGTATTTTGAGTTTTACGTCCCATCAACAGCTAAGGTCATACGGAGACAAGACTATTCCGAACGTCTCGAACACGCGACGCAGACAATGACCTTTGTACTAAGGCATTAAACTGTATATTACAATGCAAAATGATTCTTGTTTTTTTGTGTTTTTTTTTTCATAAACCTGATGCATTTGGTTTGGCTAAAGCATTTTTCCAAAGCAAATACATCACACTGGTAAAGGCAAGCGCGCAGGGTAAGGAACAAACACACCGGATAAGGAAATTTTTCCGCTCAGGATAAAAAAGAAAATGGCGGAATGGGTATCACATGTGCAGGTTTGTTGTTGTTCTAGATCTCGTGTTATGGTTACTTATCAATAAAGCTGCTCACATTAGCTTCACGGAAGACACATATTATTCACAAATTTATCTTTGATGGTCCGAATTCGACAGTTACAGCCAGTCAAACGGAGAACCGGACACAGTGGAGCTACTCCACCGCGAAATCTCATTATTTTACATGAAACGCTCTTCTGGGAAGATGGCATGCACTGTTTTGTTGGTTGTAGACATGCACATGATAAATCGGACTGTTGCAAATACGATTTAAGGAAAATTTGAAATTAGAAGGCCCACAGTGAGAAATCCTAGTTCGATTTTCAATACAACGCCCACGGGCAAGGAAATGGGTACAACGCATATGATAAGACACACAATTTTCCGGCGAAAATGGTTCTTGTATGGTCGTAGCACTAGGAAATTTCCATCTCAGATTAGATTTTCCGATATTAATAATTAGTCCTACATAGTTTAAAGCACCAATTGTGACCTTTAGGAAGCGTTCAAAGTTATGTGCATTGTCTTGGCATGTGCATTGCTCTGGTTCATCCCCTATGAGGGGACAGATGGATTTGGTTCATCGCGATCATGAATTAGAGAAATGATATTTATGTCCATGCAGTATTTGTGGTAGAAACAGAACTTGGCGAAACCATGCAATAGGTATGTCTCACGAATTTGGCGAAGTTATCTATCTTATTTTCAGCCAAAAGAACAAACATACAATTTTCTACCACAAATACTGCATTGACATAAATATCATTTATCTAATTCATGATCGCGATATGAATATGACTGATATGTTGTCTTACGTTTCGAGTTATTCCATCTATCTCCGTCTTTTGAGAACTATAACATGTAAGTATTTGATTTGTTTGTTTGTTGGTTTGTATTGGGATTTAACG
Organism: Lucinisca nassula; assembly: GCA_963580285.1. NCBI lineage: Eukaryota > Metazoa > Mollusca > Bivalvia > Lucinida > Lucinidae > Lucinisca > Lucinisca nassula. The sequence continues at coordinate 34,521,226 of OY757021.1, read as the reverse complement.
ACCCAGTCAACACTATTTAGGTCATTTTTGAGCCGGTCAGTTTATCCATACTTTGCCTGGGCAAGCTTATACGTAAGCGGTTTACCAGTACAGTGGACATTCTTTCGCTATAGAAGCTGACAGCTGCCCTTTTTGAATCAGTGGAAGGGATGATGATAATGATTTCGTGTTTAACGACGCGTCAACCCTCTTTGTGGGTCATAAGCTCAGTGGAAGGGAGAGAATGACCGTAAAAAAGATTTCATGATCAATCTCCACGAAAGAATGGTTGCCGACCCGGCAGGTATCGAACCCGCGTCCTCCTGATCATCAGTCAGACGCGCATCCGACTGAGCTACCGAGGTAAAATAAGGAACAGCTTGTGGGACGTAATAATTCGTCAGTCATTAATGACAATGACCAATCTTAATCACATGCGAGAAATGTAACTAAGATAGCCGAAGCTGCAGATAATTGCTGTTTGTGATGCCTTAGCTCTGACTTTGCGCTGTGCAGCTTCGCTGATTCTTTTTGCCTCATATTCATTTGCACCCCTTCTGACGAGACCCCGCCACTTTGCTGTTCCATCGATTCGTTTGGAATGTTGAAGTCCTCAAGGGATGCTTTGAGGGTCGGTGTCCCTGTATCGCTTATTCTGACCACCATGCCCATTTCTAGTTTTCTTTGGCAAACGTTCCTCTGAAATCATGTGGGACGTTCAATGAACAAGAATGACAACACTTATTTGCTTCAGCTTCTAATTACCAAAAATGAAAACAGCGGCCAAGGTTTGAATGAGTTGGATCGAGTGGCTTGGTGCAACGTGGCTCTCTTCGCCTAGCTCCGGGTTGGGTGACTTTGCGTCGATTGTTAATCAGTAACTTTGGGTAAATCGACCAAATGTAACTAAACCTACGATTCAGAAGCTTACCTGCGAATGTCCACGTGATTATCACTGACCAATAAAGAAAAGGCTGAGTAATTTGCAGAGGAGATATGGGTAATTTAAGGTTCAGAGGAAGCAAATCCTGCAAAAGTATTTTGTCTCCCATGTCAATAGGGGTCAACTCTTAAAGGAAAGAATTTGCTCCCGAGGAGCAAATTCTTTCCTTTAAGAGTTGACCCCCTTTTCAGTGGACAGAAAAGCGAAAAGGAGTCTTGAAAGTTGCCTTCCTTTGAAAAATGGCGGAAGCTTCTGCTAGATGTTCCCATTCCCCTTAAAGTAAAGAACTTAATAATAAGGTATGGGCAATTTAAAGTAAAGAACTTGCTTCCTACCCTTATCATCGGGAAAACATGCCTATATAATTTTGACCTCCTTGAACCCCACTTTTATATAGTAAAACTGGGGTTTACAGGGGTAAACCTTATTTTTCTTATTTCTGCTCCAAAATACAAATTGTGGGTACTCGTTAGAACCGCATCGACGAGGCGGTTCTAACAATTACCCACAATCTATATTTTGAGCAGAAATAAGGAAAATATCACAATATCCAAAAAATTTCATTTTTTCGGCGATAAGGGTTACACTGTATTTGTATAGGCGTGTTTTCGTAATGTTCTAATGCACTTGCGTATGTTTGTTTGACTTGAGGTTTCGTCTCCGTCAACACTATTTAAGTCATTTTGGAGACGTTGCTTCCAGTTTTGTGGAACTTAATTTACTCGACATTGAGATAGCTCTGCCGCCCAATGAAAACAATTTAGGGTTTAAACAAATTCAGGGTTTATAATTTTGCTTTTGATTTGAGGTTTAACGTCTCCGGCAACACTGAATATGGCATTCTGGAGACGTTGCTCCCAATTTTGTGAGACTTTTACCCGACATTGAGATGACATGACATCTCAAGCCTTGTGGCCCAATGAAAGGGTTTATAAGCATGGACGGTCGGACTAGCACCGCTTTGCCTGGGCAGGCTTAGATCCTCTAAGTGGTATACCAGTACTCGTGTGCGGTCGGTTTCAGCTCTGCGTTGAGGCATCATGCAGCCATCTATGTCTCAAAGCCCCGATGGGCGGGGGCCGATTAAGGTTTATACGCATAGAGGGTCCGACACGCACCACATTGCCTGATTAGAAAAGTATTTTTGTCTCCCATGCCAATAGGGGTCAAAATTAGCAAATTCTTTCCTTTAAGAGTTGACCACCATTTCAGTGGAACAGCGAAAAGGAAGTCTCGAAAGTTGTCTTCCTTTGAAAAATGGCGGAAGCTTCTGCTAGATGCTCCCATTCCCCTTAAAGTAAAGAACTTGCTAATAAGGTGTAAAGAACTTGCTTCCGCTTGAAGAGAGCAAGCCCTTATTCTAATGCACTTGCGTATGTTTGTTTGATTGACTTGAGGTTTAACGTCTCCGTCAACACCATTTAGGTCATTTTGGGAACGTTGCTTCCAGTTTTGTCGGACTTAATTTACCCAACATTGAGATGAAATGGAATCTCAAGCCCTGCCGCCCAATGAAACCAATTTAGGGTTTATACGCATAGCGGGTCCGACACGCACCATACTTTGCCTGGGCAGGCTTAGACCTCCTAAGCGGTTTACCAGTACTCATGTGCAGTTGGTTTGGTTGGTTTAGCTCTGCGTGGAAGCATAATGCAGCCCAATCTATTTCTTCAAGCCCAGACGGGCGGGAGCCGCACTTGCGTATGTAATGCGACGTGGGACTATCTGCAACAGTTCTACGATATAATCATCCCCTAGCAATATAATCATCCCCTATGAGGGGATAGATGGATTTGGTTCATCGCGATCATGAATTAGAGAAATGATATTTATGTCCATGCAGTATTTGTGGTAGAAACAGAACTTTGCGAAACCATGCAATAGGTATGTCTCGGGGATTTGGCGAAGTTATTTATCTTACTTTCAGCCAAAAGAACAAACATACAATTTTCTGCCACAAATACTGCATGGACATAAATATCATTTCTCTAATTCATGATCGCGATGAACCAAAGCATAGGGGGTGATTATATGCTAGAAACAGAACAATGCACATGCCAAGACAATGCACATAACTTTGAACGTTTCCTAAAGGTCACAATTGGTGCTTTAAACTATGTAGGACTAATTATTAATATCGGAAAACCTAATCTGAGATGGAAATTTCCTAGTGCTACGACCATACAAGAACCATTTTCGCCGGAAAATTTTGTGTCTTATCATATGCGTTGTACCCAGTTCCTTGCCCGTGGGCGTTGTATTAAAAATTGAACTAGGATTTCTCACTATGGGCCTTCTAATTTCAAATTTTCCTTAAATCGTATTTGCAACAGTCCGATTTATCATATGCATATCTACAACCAACAAAAAAGTGCATGCCATCTTCCCAGAAGAGCGTTTCATGCAAAATAATGAGATTTCGATGTGGAGTAGCTCCACTGTGTCCGGTTCTCCGTTTGACTGGCTGTAACTGTCGAATTCGAACCATCGAAGATAAATTTGTGAATAATATGTGTCTTCCGTGAAGCTAATGTGAGCAGCCTTATTGATAAGTAACCATAACACGAGATCTAGAACAACAACAAACCTGCACATGTGATACCCATTCCGCCATTTTCTTTTTTATCCTGAGCGGAAAAATTTCCTTATCCGGTGTGTTTGTTCCTTACCCTGCGCGCTTGCCTTTACCAGTGTGTACATGAGTGAGCACACACATTCAATGATGTTTTAACTTTCATTCTGTTCTTACTGCTTTTGATTTATTGTTTTAATTTTCTTGTCTTCTTTTCTGGTTTTAATCCTCGTAAATATCGGACAGGAAATGTCCCTTCTTGTGTCGGGGTTGGCGATGCTGTTCGGAAAGAAAGGCACTGGAAAAGGCTATTGTAAATAAAGTCACAGATAAAACTTAAAAAAAAAAGTCACAAATAGAAAAAATAGAACTCATCCATTTTCAAAATATATAATGAGTAAATAAAAGTAACGTCAACACCTGCAAACCCGACATTTCCCGGTGTCAAACCCTTTGGCCTAAAGATACCAAGAAAACCTGAATTGGAAATTGTTGCCTATTTATCACTGTTTTTTCACTCTGCTGCATCTTCTTACAAACTTTTTTAAAAATACTTTTTTTTTTTTTGGCAAACACTAAACAGTGTAGACCCAGATCAGATTGCTTCACGAAGAGGTGCAAAAATATGAATACCCCCTGTAAGCCCTACTTTTTATGCCCCCGCCTTTCGAAAAATGGTGGAAGGGCATATAGCATTGCCACTGTCCGTCAGTCCGTTCGTCCGTCCGAAACTTAAACGAAGTTGGTTGGTTGATTTGTGGTTTAACGTCCCCGTCAACACTGTGAAGGTCATTTTGGAGACGTTGCTTCCAATTTTGTGGGATTTTTACCCGACATTGAGATGAAATGGCATCTCTAGACCTGTCGCCCAATGAAACGAATAGGGTTTATTAGCATGGACGGTCCGCATCGCACCGCGCTTCCTGGACAGGCTTAGATCCTCTAAGCGGTTAACCAGTAGTAGTGTGCGGGCCGAATTCAGCTCTGCGTGGAAGCATCATGCATCCAATAGATGTCTTCAAGCCCCTATGGGCGGGGGCCGGCTTAAACGGAGTCAATAACTTATTTATGGATGGATTTTGAAATTACTTTGTTGAATTGTTAATTATTATGAGACGATGTGTCACGTGCAAGACCCAGGTCAGTACCGCCAAGGTCAAGGACATACTTAGAGGTCAAAGTTCCAAAAAGGGTCCGAAATTTAAACGCAGTCAATAACTTTCTTATTCTGGATGGATTTTGAAATTACTTGGCAGAAATGTTGGGCATCATGGGACAATCTGTCTGACACAAAACCAAGGTCCTTACCGCCAAGGTCAATGTCATACTTAGAGGTCAAATGTGGAAAAAAGGGTCCAAAACTTAAACACCGTCAATAACTTTCTATGGATTAATACGAACATAGGCATATTTTCACGCGGGGGCATCCGTGTCCTTTGGACGCATTTCTAGTCTCTTCATAAAATGGGGGCTAGAGGGGTGTTCATTGCTCGGACTTGTTAACATTATGAATGGTTGTGATTATCACCAACAATTCTAAGAAAAACAAGATAAAAACCATTTCTGTGACTTTTCTTCCATTATTTATTTCCTACCCAAACCTGTGACTTTTTTCCTTTACTTTTTTCTTGTGCCTTTCGCTCCTTTATTCCTTCCTGCTGCATAATAAACGTAGATTGTCGCTGCATATACATGATCTGTGAAAAGCGGGATTTTCAAATTACAACATGACGGTTCATCATCATCGTCGTCCTCGTGGCCGTTATGGTCGTCGTCATCATCATAATGCTATATGACTACATTCCACAAAAAGCATTCCACTTAAATCCATGTTTCAGATATATCAGGAACAGATTACCTCAGAAATATAACGCAGCCAGAATTGTTGCTCTTGTTCACACTTGATTTGTAAACTTTATCCAGTTCACGTACTGAACCCCTCACAAACCCACTTTATGTAGGCAAAGTGAGTTTTGCAATGTTATATATTTTTATTCATGCTGCTGTCACATATACATCCGAGTCAGCACTATTTAGGCCATTTTGGAGACGTTGTTTCCGATTGTGTGGAAATTTTTAACATCCCAAAGAAACCGCAGGGGTTTAAGGCTCGGTCAGATTCGCACCAATATGTCTGGGCAGGCTTTGACCTTCTACGCGGTTTACGAAAACTCGAATGTTCAGTCGGTTTCAGCCCTGAGCAGTCCAGTCTTAATCTATTTCTTCCAGCTCCAATGGGTAGGGTGAGGACACATGAGATACTATGTTTTGAGCAGAAATAAGAACGAAGTATGTTAACGTAGTGCGAGTATCGCAGGCGATGATATTTTGACACAGACGTTTAAACTACGAGGGTCGTCCACACCAGTCATCATCTTCAAGGCTGTCCTTGCCATCTTAAAATTTGCTGCCCACCTTTTCACGGTTGCATACGAAGGAGCATCATCCCCTAATGTAGCAACCATATCGGCATAAATGCCCTTAGGAGCTAACCCATTTTTATGGAGGTACTTGATGACACCACGATGCCAGATTTTGTCCATTTTCTAAAAAACGTGCTAGTATCAATTTTCAAAGTCTAGAATTTCTACGTTATTGCAGGTAAACTTGAACTCATTTGAGTCAAATCAAGAAATAAAGGTTTGGATTTAATGAATACAAAATTTCATGGCTGTTCGATGCCTGCTTCTTGGTCAGGCTCAGAACTTTTCAGCCTACCCTCGTATCAAGTACCAAGTCCGTGTAATAACTTCTCTTGTAGACCCCACTTCATATGAAAACTAGGTCTCACACAGATGCATTTTTTCATTATTTAATTCGATAACACAAACGTATTTTAAAAAGAGGATATTACACGAGTGGTCATTTCATATGAAATTTATAAACGAGCCTTTGGCGAGTTTCATACTTTTCATATGAAATGACCGCTCATGTAAGGTTCTTTTTATCATATGGACACTTTAAATTGGATTTCATCGCCCTTAAATTTGACAAAAAAATCCACATAAATGCATGGCTGACATGGACGTCGTCCTGGCGTTACCGCTAAAGCGTTACCGCTAAAGTGTTATTTCACGTGTGGTCATACGATTTTTATTACACGACGTTATCCACTGCTTATCAACTTCGTCATAGGATAAAAAGAGGATCTTACATGAATGTTCATGTATTATTGAATTTATTAAATGAATTGAGAAAAGGGATAAAATGCGTTGCTTGCCGAGCATTTATCCCTTTTCCTCAACGAGTTTAATGAATTCAGTAATACATGAGCACGAATGCACGCTTCTATTTATCATATGCCATTTAAAACGCATTTTATTCACGATTGTCTTACAAAGATATTAATATTCCGCTATTAGTAATCGCGACGTCGTTAAGGACGTCGTACATGCAACGTAACGGGGCGCATCTTACTAATTTGCATATTTACTCGTAATCCACTAGTGGATTACGGAATTTATTACATGGAGTTATTACACTCTTAGACGCGACGTCATATGATAAATACAGATCATTCATTCTCCTATTCGAAATATAGAATTTATAAACCTCTGGGGGTAAACCAATCCGATAAAGAAACGAGTTCGAAGCACGAGTTTCTTTACCGGATTGTTTTACCTCCAGAGGTTTAAAAATCCCATATTTAAAACAGGAAAAATGAATAATATGTATTTTACATGCGTTTCCATAGACTTTTAGGACAGTTTGGATTTTGAATTTTGGATCTGAATTCCAGTTCAATTGACTGTTTACAGCTCAGGTTAACGGTTCAATCAGCATAGTGTTACAGAAGCTGGGAGGGAAAAACTGGATTGGCGCCATTATGAAAGCGCATTATACAGTTTTGAACCAAAAAAGAAGAAACAAAGCCCCCGCCCATCGGGATTTGAAGAAATAGATTGGCTGCATGATGCTTCCACGCAGAGCTAAAACCAATCCGCCGAGGAGTACTGGTAAGCCTGCCCGGGCAAAGTGCTGCGAGTGTCGGACCGTCCATGCTTGTAAACCGTATTAGTTTCATAGGGCGGCAGGGCTTGAGATGTCATTTCATCTCAATGTCGGGAAAAAGTCCCACAAAATTTGAAGCAACGTCTCATAAATGACCTTTAAAGTGTTGACGGAGACGTTAAACCTCCAACCAAACAAATAAAAAAGGGGTTAAGTAATACAACAAATTAATTGTGAGATCAAACATCCTATTCAATGACCATATCCCTGTTTTCTTTTTGTCAGCGTTGCATCCGACTCAAACGTCACGTATTATGAACGTATGTTGATATCGTTTCAGACGTCATTGCAATGACGCAATGAATAACGTCGACCGGACTGAAACTTTCCCGCGTTTGTATATACCGATTTCACCGCAAAAGCGGTGTCTTGTATCTTTCATATAAAGTAGTTCCAGCTAAAGGGCTCAGAGGAAATATTTCTTCTTAGCAAAGTTAAGTCATCATGGTAGAAATCATAGTATAGGGCCAATCTCTCTGTTATGCATGAAATATACTGATTTATCATTTGACGTTGCGTTTAAGAATGCAAGGTACCTAAAAATTTCCAAGACTCTTTCTAGACTGTCTGTGTCGTACCTGGTCGCAAACTGCAACAACAGGTTTTCACAAGGGTTTTCTTTATTAATTATGTTAACTAGTCCGTGAAATGAATACCCTCTAAACCCCACTTTATGTAGAGAAAACGGGGCTTTACAGGGGTATACACTATCTTGCTTATTTCTGCTCCAAGACATAGGTTGTGGGTATTCGTTACAATCGCCTCAATGAGGCGGTTCTAACGAGCATCACAACCTGTGTTCTGAGTATAATTAAGGCGTAACTATACCACATGTAGTGACACAGAGGCCTTTCTGATATTTAATCTTCATCAGTTCATCAGTGTGTCTCAGCCCCAAAGTTCTGAAACCGAAACGGACGATGGACAAGACCCGGTAAACACAGCAACCCCCCCCCCCCACACAAACACCCTTTGAGCATACACCGACCGACGTACCTCATGAGACAGGTCAACTGGAGGCATCATGCAAGAGACGCCTACCCTAGGACATATAGGCGTCCCCCACCGAGCCAACATCAGCAAACATGGCCCACACTCCACGAAGTCAGGGGCATCAGGAAGGAGATGTCCAAAGTAGCGAGACTTGCAAAAAAAGATATAGCAAAAAGTGGCAACCAAATCCGTTAAGATACATGTCTCACCTGACAAGTCTTAGTTTTAGAAAAATTAGAATTTTATTCAGCAAAAAGAAATAAAAGTATAACAATAATATAGTTATTTAAATCAGTATTTGAGTTCTGACGTCAGCACCGCATTCAATCTCAGCACTAAGGAACTGATACAGAGCTGATGATACCGACCCGCTGGTTGCAATTAAGGCGTAATAAGAAACATATAACAAATAAAGTAGCCTTTTTAGAGGAATGAAAGAATGCACTAGCTCACACGTGTACATTATCGTAATGGATTGACTGTGCTTTCTTGAAGTCTTCAACTTCTGCAAAAAGGTTTTATCACATGATAATGAATACCTTGTTTGGTTTGGTTTGGAATGCATTCGAGGCTGCCAGTTTATCCAATGTTGAAGTTTTATTTTAGAAATAAAGATAATGGTTGATTTGTAAACACTCGTAGAGTAACACCAAACCAAATTGCACATGACTCTTTTTCTATAGTATGTGTTCAACAACCGATCAGTCTCATACGGAACCCTGGAAGGGACAAGCAATTTATTTAATATGTTGTGTGCACACGATATAATCTTGTTTGCACAACATAGATCTTGTGTGGACAACATAAAATATTGTGCACACAACTTATTATCTTGTTCGCACAAGATATTATCTTGTAATCACAAGTTATTATCTTGTTCGCCTATTATCTTGTTTTCACAACATAGATCTTGTGCATAAAACATAATATCTAGTGCGTTCAAGAAATTATCTTGTTCGCACAACTTAATATCTTGTGTGGACAACATACTATCGCACAAGATATTATCTTGTGCTCACAAGTTATTAAATTGTTCGCATATTATCTTGTTTGCACAACATAGATCTTGTGCAGACAACATAATATCTCGTGCGTACAAGATATTGTCTTGTTCGCACAACTTAGTTAGCACAATTTAATCAGGCGCATAAGATACTATGTTGTCCGCACAAGATCTATGTTGTGTAAACAAGATAATATACTGTGCGAACAAGATAGTATACTGTGCGCACATGATATTTAGTTAACTTAATATCGTGTTCGCTAAACATATTAAAAGAAATACATGTCTCTTCCCAGGTTACGTAGTCTGAGGTACTAGTCCATACATATAATTGGAAACTTAAATATAATACAATTTGACAAAACAAAATGGAGGAAAATGAGCAATAAGTGTAAGACTCGAGTAGTTGCCCAATATTCGCATCAATATCCAGAAAAAAATATATATATAGCTTGGATCACCTTGGCAAAATAGCCTTTAACCCTTATCCTGCGGAAAATGACAACCTCTATCTTGAAAACAGTGCATTATCCAGATCAGATGGCTTTCGAAGTTGCCATCTGATCAAGATCTCCAGGTACCCATACAACACATAGCAAAGCCTTTTCGGACCACATGAATGCACTGGCTGATCTGAGCTGCATACACTCAAAAACAATTTCACATAGCGCAGTCCGAAACGTTCCCGTCAACACTATCTAGGTTATTTTGGAGGGGTTGCTTCCTATTTTGGGGGTCTTTTACCAGACATTGTGATGGAATTACATTTTGTGTACATCTCAATCCCTGCCACCCAGTGAAACCTACATGGTTTTTATTGATGGAACAGTCCGACTCACACAACTTTGCCTTAGACCTTCTAAGAGGTTTACCAGTACTCATGTGCGGTCGGGTTCAGCTCTGCGTGGAAGCATCATGCAGCCCAATCTATTTCTCGAAGCCTCGATGTGCGGGGACCAAGTCCGAATACGTAAAAAAGTGCGGTTTTCGTTAACTAGTATAAATGGCACAAATATGAAACCAGTGACCCAGCAGACTGCCGTGTTCATTACTTAAAGATCCATGCAAGGCAAATCCTTGTTGATCCGATTTTGAAAAGAGCAAAGTTTGTTTGTGCTGAGATTTTACGTTCCCGTCAACACTGTTTAGGTCATTTTGCAGACGTTGCTTCTGATTGTGAAGGACTTTTACCCGTCAATAGATAAAATGACATCTCAAGCCCTGCCACCAAACGCTACCAAAATGGTTTATATGTATAGACGGTCCGACTCCCACCATTTTGTGGTTTACCAGTACGGTCTGTTTAAGCTCGACGTGGAAGCACCGTGCAGCCCAATCTATTTCTCCAAGCCTCGATGGGCGGGGGCGTAAATTAGAGTAGAAGTAGCAGTGGTAGTGGTAGGAGTAGTAGCAGCAGCCCTACCACTCAAAGAAACCGCTGGGGTTTAAAGAGCGGTCTGACTCGCACCACTTTTTCTGGGCAGGCTTAGTCGTGAGCCGTTTCTCAGCAGTTTCAGCTCTGCGCGGAAGCAACAGCAGCCGAATCTAATAAAGAACATGGTGAACGATACATTGATTTTTATGAGTGCTGACGCAGATCAACATAGAAAACTCGCGTAAAATACATTATAAGTAGAAGTAAAACAAAGATCAGGAATCGATACAATTAACTTACTCCACCCATCAAAGACACCAAAGGGGAAAGAAACACAAACATTAAGCGACCAGACCATAATGGAAACCTAAACAAAGGAAGGCCATAAGGACAGTTACTTTCCCACAAAATGGCCACCGGGCCATCCAAAATAAAAAGACACAAGTGATACACACAGTAAGTAACAAACAACACAATAAATAAACCGCCACAGAAGAACCGCCTTGGAACGGTCAGTGGAATGATTTCCACTGGGGGGCTTAAATCGATTTTACGTGGCCACAATCCTCGCCCTTACTTCCGTCGCGATTTAGACAAATAATTTGTTCAGTCCACATGAAGGCCTCCTAACTCATCAGTGCAACATCTCCGTGAACACAAAAATCAAAGAACCACAGAGGTGAGACAACGGTGAGGACTCGACAGCAAGAAACCACTGAAATGCTGGAGCAAAAGAAAACCAACAGTTAGACTCCGATGGGCCCGACCAGAGACAGAGCATCAGGCACCAACCAACATTACCTTGAATTAGATCTCTCTAATTCTCAATAAGCCTTAACGTTGGAGCCGTCATAGAATCTGTGGCCTGACACACCGGCGTGCAATTAAAGAGGGAAGCAAAGTTGCCAACCGTGATTGGGTTAACTACCATGCATGCAGTCTGTCGTATAACACCTAACTTTGTTATAAAATAAAGTAGGTCTCTTAGAGTTTACAAGTGTTAACTTGTCAAAACCTTTACATAAGGAAGAGTAGAACGTTTGTGGTGTTTTTGCCTTCTTTAAAGGAGAAGTGACGCCTTAAAGTCCCCATCGAATGAGGGTGATGGTTTTTAAATGCTATTTGCACCATCGTTTAATACACTGAAATACTGCCTTAATAATAAATTGAAGGTAAGGCTAATTTGTTATATAATTTGGCCATTAAGTAAAGGAACTTAGTTCCTTCCAAAATGTTTTGAATATCCAGGTGGGCTAAAATAGACGCTGTTTCATTCCTTCCTGGTATATCTGCTTCATCTCTCTAAACACCACATTACATAGTGCAAACTGGGATTTATAGGGGTATTCACTATTTTGCTTATTTCGGCTCCAGGACATAGGTTGTGGGTACTCGTTATAGCCGCCTCAATGAGGCGGTTCTAGCGAGCACGCACAACCCATGTTTTCGAGTTAAAATAAGAAAACAAGAGCTGTCACTGTAAGCGACCAATGCCCCCCCGCGGGGACAATTTTTATGTAGGTTAAAGTTTTTGTGACGGACAGACAAACAGACAGACAGGGCAAAAACTATATGCCCCGAGAATCTCTGTCGTGGGGGGTGGGGGGGCAAAAATATCACAAATTTCCCTCAGAAATATTAACATTTTAGAGAAATGAAAGAGAGCTCTTCTATTTCACACAGATGTGTTATCGTTATGTCTGAACAATTAGCAATGTGCATTCCTACAATAATTACACTTTGAGCGGATATGAGTAAAACTGAATATCGTTTGTTTGTTTGATTTGAGGTTTAACGTCCCCGTCAACACTGTATAGGTCATTTTGAAGACGTTACTTCCAATTGTGTGGGATTTCACCCGACCGTACGTTGAGATGAAAGACATCTCAAGCCCTGTCGCCCAATGAAGCCAATAGGGTTTATACGCGCTTTGCCTGGGCAGGCTTAGATCCTCTAAGCGGTTTTCCAGTATTAATGTGCAATCAGTTAACGCTCTGCGTGGAAGCATCATGCAGTCCATCTATTTCTTCAAGTCCGGATGGGCGGGGGTCGAAATTGAATATCGTGAAAAATAACTAAATAATGCATTTCAACCAATGAAAGTCTTACAGACCCGGTACTCAATTATAAACATGTTAGTTAAATGACCCTACTGTCCAGCGGAGGATCACTACTGGTGAGATTAGACAATAGATAATTTGACCAGCCAATGCTAGTGTTAGGAAAAGCAGCATAAACTCCTTAGGTTGGAGACGATTTATGATCGGAGAAAAGCAATCGTTAAAAGCCTTTATTGAGTGTGCAAATTGTATGGCCATTGAAATTGATAATGCTTAATTTTCATTGTAAACAATATCTCAGCAGTTATTGTGTACCCATAAGTTTGGAGTGGTCCATTTCCAATTATAGGGGTGTCAGGGTTTTTTGTGTGTAGAAAGTTTAACAAAAATGTAAGTACGTTAAGCAAAGAGTGTGTGGCATCTGATCTGGTTCCACACTGTTTGCAAATGACCCAAAAAGGACCGCTAGTCATACATGCGTTAAAGTTTTATATTTCTTCCAAAATTTCTAGTTTAAGGAGAGTAGTTAAATTGTTGCGGAAAGTGTTCATTTGCTTTCCGAAAAGTTCATAAAAACTGAACAGTCATAGAGTGGTCAAGAATATTCTTACCACTTTTATACCAAGAATCTATATACGGGGGTGTGCATGTCTTTCAGTTTGCAGAAACATAAGTAAGGCGATTCTGACAATATCCGAACAGTTCTAAAGGTGATCTTAATGATTAAATTTTGCTACAGAATAGAATAGAATATATTTTATTTGGTACTGTAGGTCTCCGGACCATAATACAACATATACACACAAACCGACCACAGAGTTACTTTGTTTACGGAAAAGTGACCCAAAATGAGTTGAAAATGAGATTCGCCTTAGTTAATTAAGTTCTTTTTTTGTGGGAGTAGGGGTGCGTTACGGCCCTTCAAGATTATTTTAAATAATTATAAAAAAAACAAAACAAAACAAAAAAAAAAAAAAAAACAAGAATTTCACCACAGGCTATGTTCAGTCTGAAATAGTAGTTCTTGAGAAGCGGACTTGAACATTTGGATTAGCGCAAATGTTGAGGGATTGTCCAACGGACGAACGAACGGACGGAAAACCGGTCTCCTTTGTCGCGCCCTGCCAATAGCAGGTGCTTGAGAAAAAAAAAAAACGAAAGAAAAGTTTAAGTTCAATTTCATAGATTTGCACTGCCATCACGAACATGCCTATATAATTTTGAACCCCTTAACCATTTTTTTATATATTTAAACTGAGGTTTACAGGGGTAAATATTCTTTTTCTAATTTCTTAGATTATGGATACTCCTTAGGACTGCCTCGTCGATGCGGTTCTAACGAGTACCCACAATCTATGTTTTGAGACGAAATATCGGATTTTTTTTTATCGGAAAATGTTCATTTTTGGTGGCTAAACTGTCAATATATTTGAATAGGCGCGTTTTCGTAATGCTAAGAAGCGTGACATAGTGCTCAGGCACATACAAAGTCTTACAGTCAGGAGAAGAAACTAATAAATAAAGTCTTTTACACATGCAACCTTGTACAGTGAAGACTGTACCATTGATGAGTGACGAATTAAGTTTTTTTTGTGTTTTTTTTTTTTTTTGTTCATAATAAGTGCAATGCAGTTTGCTTAAAATTGTACATCTTTAAAATATATTGAAAATAAGAATATTTTTATATGAGATATAACAAGATGTGGCATTCCTCCGAATGCACCCTATACGTTATAAGTCAAAATAATAAATAAATCCTTTTGCTTGCAGAACTGCGCGTACCCATGTTACAATGCGTGTCTGTAATTAATCATGGGCGCAGTGTTTATGCATCACAGTTGATTTTATTGCATAGGTACTCAGAATTGACCATTAGTTAATTTTATTGGTCAGCTAGTTCCGTGCCAAAGCCCCCAACCCAGTATTTTTTTTCTAACTGACAGTTCCAAGGCGGTTCTTCTGTTTTTGGTTTGTTATTATTATGATTTTATTGTTATTATTATTGTCTGGAGACCCCACGGCCCTTGGTTTGTGAGGCCACTACACCACGGTGTCTTCTGAACACCCTAATCTGTAAATCCACAATTTATATGAAAAACGGGGTGTCCATATATCACCCCTTATTCTGTCTGATATTTAAGCCCCCGCCCATAGGGGCTTGAAGAAATATATGGGATGCATGATGCTTCCACGCAGAGCTGAATCCGGCCCGCACACTAGTACTGGTAAACCGCTTGGATGATCTAAGCCTGTCCAGGAACCGCGGTGCGAGGCGGACCGTCCATGCTAATAAACCCTATTGGTTTCATTGGGCGACAGGGCTTGAGATGTCATTTCATCTCAATGTCGGGTAAAAGTCCCACAAAATTGGAAGCAACGTTCCAAAATGACCTTTACAGTGTTGACGGGGACGTTAAACCTCAAATTAAACTGTCTGATATTTAATTGCACGAATTTTAAGTGCTATACAGACTTAGGTATACACCCCGTATTTTATATCCTTTGTAAATCCACGAGTTTAGAGAAATTAACGAGCAAAAGTTGTTGGACTGTTATCTAGTCCATCAACAACAACAGCGACAATAAAATATGACAAGATCGTGAGTTTACAGTTATGATCTGAATAGACCTATACATTATTCTAACATTAAAAATATCCACGGAAAATATTAGGGACGATTGTTTTTTTTTTTTTTTTTTCATAATTAGTGGATTGCATTAAAGGTGAATGATAGCAAAACTGGAATAAAATTGGTCCTTCTATTATATTTAGCAACTGGTTCCATCAAACAGGTTGCAAGCTCAAAAATGTCAAAGTCAGAAATAAAACTCTTCCCATCAAATTAAAAAATGAGGAATGCGTCATCGAATATATACATGTATTTTCAAGATATGAGGTGTCAATACACAACCTAGTTAAGTGGTATTTTAACCGAAATAGCATATATTGCATATATAAAGCCCCGCAATGCCATTTGTATATGGCATCCACCGTTTGACACAGCGATTTCTTTGCTATCTCCAAAAATAGTTACATTTCTAACGAAAATGTGTGATATTCTTCTTCTTCTTATATTCCAAACATATGCTGTGGTTGCTCGTACGGCGATTATAACGAGTTTTTGTTTGTCTGATTTGAGGTTTAACGTCCCCGTCAACACTGTACACGTCATTTTGAGACGTTCATCACTTGAACAAGTCCGTGATATAAAGACGCCCCCCCCCCCCCAACAACCCCACTTCATATAGAGAAAACGGGGGTTTACGGGGTTAAACATTATTTTCCTTATTTCTGCTCCAAGACAGGTTGTGGGTACTCGTTAGAACAGGCTCGATGGGGCGGTTCTAACAAACACCCAAAACCTATGTTTGGAGTATAAATAAGAAAAATGTCACACATTTTCATCAGAAAAAATTGCCTTTTCGAGATTTGAAAATGCAATATAGCACACGGATGTGTTATCGTTTTGTGGGACTTTTACCCGACATTGAGATGAAATTACATCTCAAGCCCTGTCGCACAATGAAACCAATAGAGTTTAAAAACATGGACGGTTCGACTCGCACCGCTTTGCCTGGGCAGGCTTAGATCCTCTAGGCTGTTTACCAGTACTCGTGTGCGGCCGGTTTCAGCTCTGCGTGGAAGCATCATGCAGCCCATCTATTTCTTCAAGCCCCGATGGGCGGGGGCAGGATTATAACGAGTATCCACAACTTATGATAAAGAAACATAATGTATATACCTATAAACCCCTTAATTTTCACTACAGAATGAGATATAAAGGGGTGTCCATTACACGGTCCTGTTATCATGCTGAGCTTTTGGTTCATAAAAACTACAATTTCTACGTTTTCCATGTATTTCCTTTAATTCTGTACACAAGACCTACGTCGGTGAACATACAGCTACTACAGACTGCTACAACTTATACACTTATACAAAATATATACTGATTCTTTTTTTTTTTTTTTTCATTATTATTATTGGTTCAAAATTTGCCAAAAAACAAAGCCATTTGGTCCCCCATTTATCACTTTATCAGTGGCGTTATTTTCTTTGTTTTTGTTTGTTTGTTTAATATTATTATTGTTTTTGTTTTACGGCCCTTTCAAGATAATTTAACTTACATCGAGCCGATCGTTACTCAGAGGTGGGCGAAAAACCGAGTTCCAGGAGAAAAAACTCCACATTACCTTCGGTTGCAGAACTTGGCGTCTAACATGTGACCCGAGCCAGGCTCGAACCACAGCGGTGAGAGTCCTAATGATTAAGAGTCATTATCCACTGTGACGTTATGACAGATGTCGGCCCCCGCCCATAGGGGCTTGAAGAAATATATCGGCTGCATGATGCTTCCACGCAGAGCTGAATCGATCCGGCCCGCACACTAGTTCTGGTAAACCGCTTAGAGGATCTAAGCCTGTCAAGGAACCGCGGTGCGAGGCGGGACCGTCCATGCTAATAAACCCTATTAGTTTCATTGGGCGACAGGACTTGAGATGTCATTTCATCTCAATGTCGGGTAAAAGTCCCACAAAATTGGAAGCAACGTCTCCAAAATGACCTTTACAGTGTTGACGGGAACGTTAAACCTCAAATCAAACAAACGTTATGACAGATGTGTGCCTTGCGTTGAGGTTTACAAGTACATTGGGTAGTTTCATTATATTTTCGTAAGTATGTCATTTATGTAATAAATGACGCATTATGTAATAAATGACGCATACAAATTATTGTATGTAGAAAGTAAAATCGACATGACAATCTATATCCACCAAACTGATGGTGCAAAAGAACATGCATTTACATCTTTGAATACGCCTTCGCCTTAAACCAGAAAGGTGGGGCGTACAAACCGCCACTAAAGATAAGAAAATTCGGTGGCTCTTACATGATGAAAAAATAAAAATAAATAATACACAACAAACTCAGTGAGTAAAATGTAACAAGTATATGGGTGCTCGTTTGAAATATCCATATCCTAATCAGGAAAATAAGGTTTTCCTACGTAACCCTCTTTGTATTTAAAGTGGAGTTTACAACGGGCCTCCATGGCATATTTGTTAAGAGCGCTGACTCTTAATCATGAAGTCTCTCACCGCTGTGGTTTGAGCCTACTCGGGTGGAAATGCGAAGTTCTGCAACGGGAAGGTCAGGTGGTGTTTCTCCGGGTACTACCGTTTTCACCCACTTCAGATTAACAGTCTGCTCGAAATAACGAATAATAACCATTATACAGGGAATAGCGTGGCTTACAAAGATCTACAGTGTTGACTGTGCTTCTGCTCCGAGTCACAGACTGTGGGTAAACCAAGTAAACCTCACTTTCAACAGAAAAGATTGTGTTTACCAGGTATTTCCACATTTCTGCTCAAAATAGTAACTGTGGCTGTCAGTTAATTAAACTAAGACACTAATCACAATTTTTCGCTAGATCTGGGACCAAGTAAATGTAAATTAGGTCCGTGGCTAGATGTGTGTCTTTTTCAGAGCCTTAAAAGGGTAACAGTGTCTGAAATTAATGATATGCTCGTAACCCTCAGAAACATTAAAACATCACGACTTTTCGCCTGAAAAATGACATTCATCCCAAACAAGCCTCTATAATGTTGAGCCCCTTAAACCCCACTTTTATGTAGTGTACATTATTTTTCTTATTTGCGCTCAAAACATAGACTATTGGTACTCATTGGAACCGCCTTGGCACGGCAGTTCTAAAGAGTACCCACAATGTCTGTTTTAGCACAAATGTGAAAAATATCAGAATTTTGTATTTGGAAATTTTAAGATTTGGTATTAAAGTCTCAATATATTTGAAGGCCCCCGCCCATCGGGGCTTGAAGAAATAGAAAGGTGCCATGATGCTTCCACGCAGAGCTGAAACCGACCGCACACGAGTACTGGTAAACCGCTTTGACGATCTAAGCCTGCCCAGGCAAAGCGGTGTGAGTCGGTCTGTCCATGCTTATAAACCCTACTGGTTTCATTGGGCGACAGGACTTGAGATATCATTTCATCTCAATGTCGGATAAATGGCGCACAAAATTGGAAGCAACGTCTCCAAAATGACCTATACTGTGTTGACGGGGACGTTAAACCTCAACTCAAACAAACAACCAAACAATATAATTGAATAGGCGTGTTTTGAAAACAAAAACTTTCATGTGTATGTGTGTGTGAATTCGGGTTTAACGTCGCTTTCAACAATTTTTCAGTCATATCACGACGGTGTCTGGTTGCGACAGGGAGCTCAATGCTCACTTTTATAGTGCTGCCTCACTGAAGTATCATGTCCCAGACAGATTACATGATACCACACCCAGTCACATTATCCTGACACTGGGTCGACCAGTCCTAGCTCTACCCCGTAAATCTGAGTGCCAAGCGAGGAGCAGCTAGTACCATTTTTAACGACTTTGGTATGTCGCGGCCCGGGATCGAACCCGACCAAAACTTTCATCATGTTTACAAGTTCATATAATGAGCATTCTTGTAAGCCCACCTTCTATAGGGAAATGTCTGTTTTAATGAGTACAATGGTTTCCGTCTTAATATTTAGTGCGTGGGTAGTCATTAGAACCGCCTCAACGAGGCGGTACATGTACATGAACAAAGGCACACCTAAAGTCTATATCTAGAAAAGAAAAAAAAATAAAATAAAAAAAGAAAGAAAATGAAACAAAGTATTTGAAGAGATATGAAATACAATATTACAGTAGTGGTTTGCATCTGTAAATTTGCTTCTTTTCAGATTTTATTAGACATCTGATATTTGTCGGTTATGTAGTTTTCACGCAGCGATAACGTCTCCCAAATGGCAATTAAGCCACGTTTACCGTAATCTGACCCCCTTACAACCTGCAAATATATTACATGTATAAATAATAATGATGTGAGAGTAGCATTCCGAACTTTGTCCAAAATACCGCAAAATTCGAGAAGTATTTGATTTGTTTTGTTTGATTAGAGGTTTAACGTCATGGTCAACACTATAAAGGTCATTTTGGAGACGTTGCTCCCCATCTTGTGGGATTTTTACCTGACATTGAGATGAAATGACATCTCAAGCCCTGCCGCCAGATGAAACCAATAGGGTTAATAAGCATGGACGGGTCGATTCGCACCGCTTTGCCTGGGTAGGCTTAGATCCTCTAAGCGGTTTACCACAACTCGTGTGCGGGTCGGTTTCAGCTCTAGGTTGAAGCATCATGCAGCCCATATACTTGTTCGCGCCCCTATGGGCTGGGCCGATTCTTCAGTCAATATTCTCGACGTTTATAAGCATTAGGCTAAAACATTGAGCGCACAACGTGCTTCTTCTTCTTCTTCTTCTTCTTCTTCGTCTTCTTCTTCTTCACCCGCTTTTGAAGTCAAATTACTAAACGCACTGGATGGTCGATTGTCCCTGCGTTTAGGCTGGAAAAGGGATCCTAAGCTTGAACCCAATTCGCTGAACCCTTAATTCGATCAGAGGAGATTCTGATGAACTGCCGTATTCGATTGCGACTGATCCCAGCTTTTGTGAGAATAGTTCCCACCCTGGTCTTACAGTGTTTCTAGCTTAATATTTTAGAGAATTTAATTTTATGTAGTGCTTGTTGGTGCCTGATGCTCTGTCTCTGGTCGTCGGGCCCATCGGAGTCTAAATGTAGTTTTTCTTTTGCTCCAGCATTTCAGTTTCTTCTTGCTGTCGAGTACTCACCGTTGTTCTCGGAGATGATGCACTGATGCGTTAGGTGGCATTCATGCGGATTGTTAAATCGCATTGCGGGCGCGATTTAAGCCCCCTCCCCCCCCCCCCCCCCCCCCCCCGTAAGAGAAATTGTTCTGACCGTTTCAACGCGGTGCGTCTGTTTTGTTCTTATACTTCATCGGCATGTGTATGTCGCTGGTGTCGTTTTGGTTTTGGATAGCTGATTGCCCTTGTTCACAGCCGGCCAACCGGAGTTCGTCCGTTGGTTAATATTTAAGTTGTTCTGTGCTGTATTTGACTAATGCTGTGGTCACAAAGATCGGCCGGTATCCGGGGATAGGGGGTAATCGTGAGTACACCGCTGGTTTTGGCATTTTTTTCCGACATCGGACAACACCGGTCATAAAATTTGTCACACATCATTTACATAAATGGCACCGTCCGGAGTCCGTCCGAAAACCGCCTCGTAATCGTACGGCATCTGTTTCCAAAGAGAAATCTTTTGGGGGCCGGCGAGGCAGTGAATACCGACCGAACATCTAATACTAATCGGCAGATTATCCTATGATGTCCGAGTGATAACCGGCCTATTCACCGGACATCGTACGAATATCGCCCGAGTATCCTACGGACAACGAACGATGCTTGTACCAGGCCTGGCCGAATGTCGGGCGATTGCCGGGCGGTGTGATGGAAACGCGCTATAATGATGTACACGGCGACTGATGGGGGTTTATATATTCCGCCCGATGTCCGGTTCTAGCCGGCCGGTGACCGGACGATGTTTGTAACATATCTGGTTCACACCGGTTCAAGCCGATCAGACATCGATGGGTTACTTTCCAATGTGTAAACAGACATCGGCCGGATATCGGCCCATGTCCGGTCCCAAAAAGTTCTCCTCTGAGGCTACATACACCGGCCGATTACCCCTCGATTCCCGACCGGATATCGGACGATACTTAAACGATGTGTGAAGGATATGTGGCCAATTATGAAAATGTACGGGACACCGGAGAAATTTTAACTTCGAGTTAAAACTCTTCGGGCACCTCTCCGATGCTGCCTGAGAGCCCCGCCACCGGCCGGCCATGTCTGGATTCCGGCCGGGGACCAGGCCAAAATGGCTACAAATCATGCCGGGTGTACATCCTAAGCCTAATCGGAAGGGATTGTGACCAAAGCATAAACAGTGACAGAAGTAAGGGCGAGGATTGCGGCATTTAAGCCCCGCAGTGGCATTCTGTTCACTGACCGTTCCCGTGCGGTTCTTCTGTCGCGGTTTACTTTTTGTTATGGTTTGTCTTTGAGTGTGTGTTTTGCATGTATTTTTTTTTTTTTTTTTTTTTTTTTGGTTAGCCAATTGGCTATTTTGTGGGATAGTGACTGTCCTTTTGGCTTTCCGCTATTGGTGTTTCCATTAGGGTCCAGTTATTTCATGTTTTTTTTTATTTTTCATGGGATCTGTGGGTTAATTGCATCGATTCCTGATCACTGCCTTCACTTCTATTTAATAGAAGCCTCCGTGGTGCAGTGGTTACGCTACTCGCCTTGTAAACCAGGGATCGCAGGGTCCACCCCGGGCTTCTCCAGACTTTCGAATGAGTGTTTAAAACCGAGGTCCCGTCTCCGTATGACCTTAGCTGTTGGTGGGACGTAAAACTCAAACACTCACTCACTTCTATTTATTAATGATTGTTTTGATTGCAGTTAGTACAGTCCTGGTATTCATTTTGGAATGGTCTAAAAAATAAAATTCAGTTTTTGAAATAGATGACGGTATGTCTATGGTTGTTTGAAATCGATGACAATATTCCTACACAGGATATACAATCTTCCGTTTTAAATTATCCGTTTTGATTCCAGTCCATGTTACATCTTGCCTCTCGGAACAGCAAGAAAGGTAATCCCTACTGGCCTCCGTGGCCTAGTGGATAAGAGCGCTGACTGTTAGTCATTAGGTCTCTCACCGCCGTAGGTTCGAGCCTCGCTCGGGCCACGTGTGAGACGCCAAGTTCTGCAACGGAAGGTCAGGTGGTTTTTCTCCGGGTACTCCGGTTTTCGCCCACCTCTGATTAACGATCGGCTCGATATGAGTGAAATAATCTTGAAAGGGCCGTAAAACCCAAACCAAAAAAAAAAAAAGTAATCCCTTACAACCCTGAAACCCGGTAAAAATACTTATGCAAACACTGTAAATCCTGACGTGATGGCTCTGAGCAATCTAATCGGGATATATATTGCGTACCATAAAATGGGCGTACCCATCCAACTTCATTGATGGAAGAGTGCACTCGTGAATCTCACGGGTGGGCGGATTTGAGGGTAAAGAAATCAAAGCATTGGCAGCACTGTTTGACCGATTGACTCAGAGCGCTGGTTGTGTAAAATGGCCGTGGACTTAGACTTTTTCGGTATACCCTTCGGTTCTTGTTCCTAATGCAGACAGTGTAGACCCTGATCAGACGCCACATTATGTGACGTCTGATCTGGTCTACACTGTTTGCCAAACCAAACACATGCTTCCAGTCCAGATTTTACAGATAACTCTCTTACATGTACGCAGCCATCTGACGTCATAGTGGAACACATAACACGGCTTGTTTTAGGTCGATTGGATTGTCAATCGACCCTAAGTTGCTAAGCCGAAAAGCTTTTCCGTGCTAAAGTACACGTGGCTATCACAGTCCTGTCGGGATCACTATTTTATCGGAAATATTCGCAGTGAGATCAGAGTGTTGCTTAAGATAGATATATTGGAATCAAAGGTTTGGCTTGGCCAAAAATGTAGACCAAGACAAGACGCCACAGAACGCGACATTTGATCAAGATCTACACTAATTGCTTAAAGCAACATATTTTTAAGGTTAAAATAAACATTGACCCAAAATTATTATAAGCATAGACCAAGTTACTATTACTGATTTGAAAGAAATCCAATTAACCTATTTATAGACTAAGGTATTACTAATTAAATGCATAAGAACACAGAACACATGTTTTTTTTTTTTTCTTTTCATGGTTTAACTGCAGTTCTGTTCCGAAGTTAGCAGACATATGTGCGAGTTTTTACGTCTCTTACCAGACTGAAATATCATGCGGGTAGAAGTTGTATGGATACTAATGCCTAGAAGGGACATGCGATGTGCGAACAAGATAATCTTCTACGCACAACTTAATATCTCGAGCGCACAAGATCTTGTGCGGACAGCATTATATTTTGTGAACACAACTTATTAGCTTGTTTGTACAAGATAATATCTTTAATCATGGTCTTTGGTTCCTCGGGGCTTTTTTAAACAATAAACATTGAAAATCGGTGTTTTCTCGGGGTTTAAGTATGGATTTCTTCGTTCATACGCATTATAGGGTTGAAATATCGCTTTATGGTCGAATATCAAAATTGCAATGTGTCCGAATCATTTTGTCCCCTAAATGGTTTCCTGGGAGGTCCTTCTGTCGTGGTTTATTAAAGTCAGTATAGTTCGTTTTTGAATAAAATAATTTTTCCTGGTTGATAGTTATATCCCGATTGTGTGCCGCGGTCGATATTCGTATGTGGTAACATTTTTCACCATCACCTTTTCATACGGGATCTTCGTAAAATATATTATAAAACAGATATTAATCTACGTATAAAAAGGGAGAAGGCAGTCAACTCTTATTTTTCTTTTTACTAAAAATATGTGTTTTGAATTGATACGGGATGACTAAAATCAACCCTTACATAACGATGCATGTGAATATAAAATGTCAGCTGAGAAGAATTGGATATTTTAGTTAAAGTCTTAAAACAGTCAACTACTTTTGCTTTATATCATCCTGAAACAGTGGATCTACAATTTATATAAGATACGGGGTGTCTCAATTTCACCATTTTTATACCCCAATCACAAAGTGGGGAGGGGCATTTAGTTTTGCCCTTGTACGTATTATATACGTACGTACGTCGGTACGTCACATTTTGTAGTAATATTCCTGCCTCCGCAACTCCTCCTACAGTATTTGATGCAGGGCATTGAAACTTGCAACACTTTTAAGACACATTGGACATGTGCATAAAGGAAACAGGATCCCGATCCAGCCCCTTATTTTAGAATTATGTTCCCTTGAAAAACTTAATCATTTTGTAGACTGGGAAGTTAAATAGTAAAGTTCGTGTCTCCGCAACTCCTCCTACAGTATTTGATGCAGGGCATTGGAACTTGCAACACAGTTCAGACATGCATTGAACATGTGCATAAAAGAAACAGGATTATAATCCCCGCATAATTGCTGAATTATTTCCCATAGAACGACAATTATTTTGGCCATATCAGGATGTTAAATATATTGTGCTGTTCGTGTCCCCACGACTCCACCTACAGTTTTTGATGCAGGACACTGACACTTGTAACACAGTTCAGACATGCAATGAACATGTGCATAAAGGAAAGCCTGGGAAGGCTTTGTTCTTCTAAGTCATGTGATGTGTGGGGTTTATGTCCAAAACCATCTAAGGTCATACGGAGACTGGACCTCGGTTTAAAGTCTCGTAAAATATTAATGCAAATTTAGATTGGACGACATGGCATGTTTTTTTCTTTTTGGATATCAATAGCCTAGACAACACTATCCAGGATCCGAGGTTATAATTTTTTTGTCTCACCTGAGCATGAAATTGGTCCTGCTCACAAATTTTAAAATGCCAACAAAGTTGGCATTTTAAACAAATTTTAAAATGCCAACAATGTTGGCATTTTAAAATTTGTGAGCAGGACACATATCATTCTCTGCTATCTGAGAAAGGAAAATCGCTCAACTTCTTAGTATTTTAATTTTTATGAGCACCACAAGTTTCATGCTCAGCTGAGTTGAGCATAAAAAAGTTTTATAACCTGGGGGCCAGGTCACCTTCTTCCTGAGCAGGCTTTTGTCATACTGTACATACATTATATATATTTCATAGTCGTTTAGGTGTGCTGATGAAGCGTAAAGTAGCTAGTCTACCCCTCCCCCGCCCTCACACACACACACACAAAAAAATAATCATAAAATGAAATAAAATAAAAATGAAAACTTCACATATTTTAGTTCTATGGTGTTTTGTTTGTTTCAGTTGAGCTTTAACCTCCCAACACTAGTTAGGTCTTTTTGAGACGCTCTTCCAATTTCGTAGGACTCACCGGATATTGGGATGAAATGACTTCTCGAGCCCTGCTGCCCAAACAGACTGTTCACATGCAACGTCAAAACTTATTTTCTCTGAGAAATAGTAATAAAAAGAAAGAAAATAAAATATATTTGAAAATGACGCCGGCAAACGTCCGGATTGGCAGTTAAAGGGGATAAACCAACATTTGAAACCTCATATTTCTTTCCCGTAAATTCGTACAGTAAAGGACAGATGAATTGGCATGCCATTTGAAATTATACCCTTTAATATTAGAGAGGGAGACAGCATTTGAAAAATCTTGTCCGCCCGCTAAGGTGTAGTCACCAACATCCTATGTTTGAGACCAAAAATAAGGAAAATAAGGTATTGGTATTCCCATGCAAACTCTCCTTGTACTTCAAGTGGGGTTAACAACGGGCCCCATAGTCTTTGGGGTAAAAGCGATAACTCCTAATGTCGGAGTCTCATAACTCTGCGGTTCGAGCCTAACTCGGGTCACGTGAAATGTCAACGGAAGGTCAGGTGGTGTTTCTACGGGTACTCCGGTTTTTGCCCACTTCTGATAAACGATGGCTACGCAATAAATGAAATTATATTGAAAGGGCCATAAAACCAAATCAAACACAAGTGGGATTTATAAGGTCGTTCCCAACTGAGGCGATTCTTACGCGTACCTACAACCATTATATAGGGAATATCGGGGTTTACGAAGATCTACAGTATTGCTCGTATTTCTGTCGATATACCCATCATGTAGATAAAGTTGGATTTACCAGGGCTTTATAAAGGCCTCAAAGGGCAGCAGTGTCTCAAATGGATGATATATTCGTTACCCTAGACAAATGTGAAAAATATCAGAAAATGTGTATCTGAAAATTTTTATTTTGCGTGGAAAAATATTTGGACAAGCCTGCTTTCGTTATGGTAGAAAAAATGAAGCTTTACTTTCCTGAAGAAGCCCAAAGCTCTCATCGTCTTTACAAGCCCATACGATGAACTATCTTATAAACACCACTTTATATAGGTAAATCTTTCGATAAAATGGGTATCAATAGTATCCGTTTCGTTCTAAAAATATTGAGCGTGGGTAGTTGTTAGAACCGCCTCATTGAGGCAAACGTCTATATCCAGAAAAGAAAAATAAAACTAAAGCGATTCGTTTGAAGAGATATGAAATGCAACATCATAGCTACGAATGTCGTTATGGATTGCATTGGTATCCAGGACAGATTTCCTTTATACGGATGTGCGATAGAGATTAATGGATTAGTTGTCTTATACTTAGGTTCTTTTCTGATATCGGTCGGTAGTGCAGTTCTCAGCTACATGTAATGATCGGGTGCAGCGATAACGTCTCCCAAATGGCAATTATCCCATCAGTTACCTACAAATAAGTTACAATGACATGATCTGAGATTACCATGAAATCCGAGAAGTGCATATGTTTGCGATGCTACAAAAATGCTGTGTTTTCTTCTTCTTTTTCTTTTTTTTTCTTCTTCTTCTTCTTCTTCTTCTTCTTCTTCTTAGAAGCCTCCGTGGTGCAGTGGTTACGCTTCTCGCCTTGTAAAACAGGGATCGCAGGATCGATCCCGGGCTTCTCCAGACTTTCGGATGAGTCTTTAAACCGAGGTCCGTCTCCGTATGACCTTAGCTGTTGGTGGGACGTAAAACTAAAACTCACTCACTCACACTCTTCTTCTTCTTCATTTGAAGTCAAATTACTTAACGCACTGGTTGGTCGATTGTCCCCGAGTTTAGCAAGAGCTTGAACCCATTTCGTTGAACCCTTCTAAAGCTTTACTTTATGTGAACATAGTAGAACCTGATCAGCCGCCGCATTCGATTGATCCCGAGCAATTATTCCCGGTCGTTCAGTGTTTCTAGCTAAGACATTCTCGCAGAGAGAGAGAGAGAGAGAGAGAGAGAGAGAGAGAGAGAGAGAGAGAGAACGTAAACGAGTGCGTATAAATGGCCTTGTTTATCCCACTGTATACTGAGTATTGTGAGTACTCAATGAGCTGGTTCCAACTTGGCGAGCACCCACAATATATGCTAGGAACATAAATAAGTATTATCCCACTGTATACTGTACAAGAGGATATATTTTCTATTTCTATCAATTGTAAATTGTGAGTACTCAGTAAGGCGGCTCATACAAGCAGGTCCAGCACCTACAACTTTTGTTAGAGTAAAAGGAAAGTATCTCAATATTTCACCAGAAAAACGTTTTTGAACTATGCAGGATTTGCTATCGTTACAAGAGAGAGAGAGAGAGAGAGAGAGAGAGAGAGAGAGAGAGAGAGAAAGAGAGCATGAGAGAGAACATGTCCGTGTATTAAGTACCTCTCTAAACACCCTTCATATAGAGAAAACCGGGGTATACAAGGATATGCATCATTATGACGCGATTATAACGAGCATAGTATCTATGTTTGGAGAGAAAAAAAAAGAAAGAAAAATATCACGCTTTTTATCAGAAAAGTCACCATTTTCGAGTGATCAAAGAATGCACTACGTCGCACGGATGTATTATCGTAAGAGAGAGAGAGAGAGAGAGAGAGAGAGAGAGAGAGAGAGAGAGAGAGAGAGAGAGAGAGAGAGAGAGAGAGAGAGAGAGAGTTTGCTTTATATCCCTTAGGTATGTGTTAGGAATGTCAATACTAGAACTAGAAGCATCAGCTAAAATGAAAGATGGAATTTACAAGTGAAAATGTTATTTCCCTTCTTTGTTCCAAACGATGATCTCAACCGTGAGGCGTCACTTTTGCAGATACTAAGAGCAAAATTACAGAAATGTAACAATTATGTTCAAATTTTGACAAGTTTTAAATCCCCATCAGTTCACCCGACAGTTCTGCGAGTGCTTTGATTATGCGGGGAATGTGCTCTCCCACCTAAGGTAGGTTGCATTACGCTAATAGTTCGGTCTTCGAGACCGCTTATAGATATATGGGTCTGATAAAAGTGTATATATGTGAGTATGGTATAAGTGTACATGTTTTGATTTGTTTGTTTGTTGATTTGAGGTTAAACGTCCTCGTCAACACCGTAAAGATCATTTTGGAGACATTGCTTCCAATTTAGTGGGACTTTTACCGACATTGAAATGAAATGACATTTCAAGCCCTGTCGCCCAATGAAACAAATAGGGTTTATAAGCATGGACGGTCCGACTCGTACGCAACGCTTTGCCCGGGCAGGCTTAGACCCCCAAGCGGTTCACCAGTACTCGTGCGCGGGTCGGAATCAGCTCTGCGTGGAAGCATCATGCAGCCCATATATTATATATTTCTTAAAGCTCCGAGGGGCGCGAGGAGGTGGGTGGGGGGGGGGGGGGGGCCCAAGTGTACATTTCAATTTACAATTTAAACTAAGTACAAAGCGAATGTGGATGACATGTCACGCCGACGGCCCATCATGCAGACACGCCTATAAAATTTTGACCCCCTTAAACCCCACTTTTATATACTCAAACTGAGTTTACAGTGGTATACATTATTTTACACGGCCCCCGCCCATCGGGCTTGAAGAAATAGATGGGCTGCACGATGCTTCCACGCAGAGCTGAAACTGACCCGCACATGAGTACTGGAAAACCGCTTAGAGGATCTAAGCCTGCCCAGGTAAAGTGGTGCGAGTCGGACCGTCCATGCTTATAAACCCTATTGGTTTCACTGGGCGACTGGGCTTGAGACGTCATTTCATCTCAATGTCGGGTAAAAGTCCCACAAAATTGGAAGCAACGTCTCCAAAATGACCTATACAGTGTTGACGGGGACGTTAAACCACATATCAAACAAAACAAACATTATTTTACACATTGTGAGGACTCGCAGAATTTTATCTGAAACAAAATGGTGGTTAAATTTTGCCAATGTATTTAAATATTAGGCGTGTGTTCGTTGTGTATATTTTTATAATTCCCCTTAATAGTTAGTAAAGTTCGAGTGAGCCTGCACATAAATTAAACATTTCGATTAAAAAAAAAAACAACAACAACAAAAAAAAAAAACGTTTACTTCGTTATTTTTATCTATAGCCTTGCTTTTACGGTCCTTTCAAGACTATTTCACTTTTTCTACCCGAATCTTCATCAAAGGTGGGCGAAAACCGGATGCCTGGAGAAAACAACCTAAACTTCCGATACAGAACTTGTCCCCCCCCCCCCCTCAACTGCCCCTGTCATGGACTACAATGGTACCGTTCATACCTGTACAACCACCATTGTTAGATTATTTAGACAATTCATTATGTGTTTCCTTATTTCAAATGTGCATCTTCGTTAGAACTGCCTCAGTTAGTACACAGGCCACAACCTACGCTTCAGAGCACAAACAAGGAAACTCACAGGCCATATAAAGATTTAAGTGGTTTTAGAATTGAAGAAAGATAATAACAGATATGAAATCGAAATAAACGCACGGTACATGTAATTATTTTGAGTAAAATTTAACCCATTTGTACCAGAAACCCCAAAACGGTTATCCTGGCAAACAGTGCAGGCCCAGATCAGACATCACAGAACGCGGCGTCTGATCAGGGCCTCTGCAGTTTGCTTAAAGTTCAGTCATTTTCAAAATATTTTTTGAAGAAAACACAACCTGTTACCCCTAAATTTTGAAATGGACTCCTGCTATATATAAGGAGGAAGATTCCATTGGGTACTACAAGGGGCCAAAGCAAATAATAATTATGATTGATGTAACGGTCTATTTCCCTGTTCTTGTTTTCATTTTTCGGAGGCACTGTAATATTTTGAGGTAAGATGACAAGTTCTGCAACGGATTGGCAAGTATTTTTTTTCTCCAAATACTCCGGTTTGCGGCCAACACCAATTAATGATCAGCTCAAACAAGTGAAATAGTATAAAAATGCCGAAAATCCAAAACCACCACAAAAGTTGTAAACGCACTGCATAATTACGATTCGAAGGAGAACATTTTCCAAACTGTTATCTTTTGCTGCGCAATGTGGCCGTCAGAACAAGAAATCGATACCACCCACAGCTAAATGAGTTTTGTTGTCGGGTGTTATATATACTACAGGTACGTTTACGAGGTGATATATATTCTTATCTTGAAGTTAAATACGCTCTTGTGCTAACCGACACAAGGGAGACTACCGTGAAACCCCATATATATATAATCGCTACAAAACCGTGTTGCTAGCCAACAACCTAGGGAAAGTAAACTCGATGTCCTGAATCCACTGCAGGGCATGAGAAAATGCGGGGTGGTATGAACACCCCGCAATTTTTTCACACCCCACAAAAAAGGTTTTATATAGAAAAACACCCCGTATCTGGCAACTTTCTTAGTATATATATATATATATATATATATATATATATATATATATATATATATATATATATATATATATATATATATATATATATATATATATATATATATATAATATATACTAAGAAAGTAACTTTCTTAGTATATATATATATATATATATATATATATATATATATATATATATATATATATATATAATATATACTAAGAAAGTTGCCAGATACGGGGTGTTTTTCTATATAAAACCTTTTCTGTGGGGTGTGAAAAAATTGCGGGGTGTTCATACCACCCCGCATTTTTTCATGCCCTGCAGTGGATTCAGGGCATCGAGTTTACTTTCCCTAGGTTGTTGGCTAGCAACACGGTTTTGTAGCGATTATATATATATGGGGTTTCACGGTAGTCTCCCTTGTACCGGTTAGCACAAGAGCGTATTTAACTTCAAGATAAGAATATATATCGCCTCGTAAACGTACCTGCAGTATATATAACACCCGACAACAAAACTCATTTAGCTGTGGGTGGTATCGATTTCTTGTTCTGACGCAGCAAAAGATAACAATTTGGAAAATGTTCTCCTTCGAAACGTAATTATGCAGTGCGTTTACAACTTTTGTGGTGGTTTTGGATTTTCGGCATTTTTATACTATTTGACTTGTTTGAGCTGATCATTAATTGGAGTTGGCCGCAAACCGGAGTATTTGGAGAAAAAAATACTTGCCAATCCGTTGCAGAACTTGTAATCCTACCTCAAAATATTACAGTGTCTCCGAAAAATGAAAACAAGAACAGGGAAATTGACCGTTACAACGATCATAATTATTATTTGCTTTAACCCCTTTTAGTACCAAATGGAATCTTCCTCCTTATATATAGCAGGCGTCCATTTCAAAATTTAGGGGTGACAGGTTGTGTTTCCTTCAAAATTTATTTTGAAAATAACTGACTTTTAAGCAAACTGCGGATGCCCTGATCAGACGCCGCGTTCTATGATGTCTGATCTGGGCCTGCACTGTTTGCCAGGATAACCGTTTTGGGGTTTCTGGTACAAATGGGTTAAATTTTATTCAAAATAATTACATGTACCCTGCGTTTATTTCAATTTCATATCTAATTAATATCTTTCTTCAATTCTAAAACCACTTAAATCTTTACATGGCCTGTGAGTTTCCTTGTTTGTGCTCTGAAGCGTAGGTTGTGGGTACTAACTGAGGCGGTTCTAACGAGGATACACATTTGAAATAAGGAAATACATAATGAATCGTCTGAATGATCTGAAAATGGTGGTTGTACAGGTATGAACGGTATCATTGTAGTCCATGACAGGGGCAGGTGAGAAGGGGGGGGGGTAAGTTCTGTATCGGAAGTTTAGGTTGTTTTTCTCCAAACATCCGGTTTTCGCCAACCTTTGATGAAGATTTGGGTAGACAAAGTGAAATAGTCTTGAAAGGACCATAAAAGCAAGGCTAAAGATAAAGATAATGAAGTAAACGTTTTATTTTTTTTAATCGAAATGCTCAATTTATGTGCAGGCTCATTCGAACTTTACTAACAATTAAGGGGAATTATAAAAATATACACAACGAACACACGCCTAATATTTAAATACATTGGCAAAATTTTACCACCATTTTGTTTCAGATAAAATCCTGCGAGTCCCCACAATGTGTAAAATAATGTTTGTTTTGGTTGATTTGTGGTTAAACGTCCCCGTCAACACTGTATAGGCATTTTGCACCGTGTAGCATGGACTCCGGAACTTGTTAATCAAAAGTACCAGATAAATGAGGAAAATGATTATAGCGACGGTAGGTAATCGCTTAAGTTGGCGTTATTACGTAGTGTCAGAACTTAAACTCACTTCCCATATTTACTCAACTTATTTTTCTCTGAAATTCTTAAAAAGAAATTTTGGAAAGCTTTGTCAGCTGCCATTTAAACACACAAATGAGTCGGCTGGTACATGGCTGGTACCGCGAAAATTCATGACAGCTTCAACAATCTGTGAATTTATTACAGAAACGGCTTTGACAATCTTCAATTAAGTGGCATCAATAGAAGCCGAATCCTTCGCTGCTTGTAATGTTTTAGTTGTTTTTCCTCCAAAGAATATTGTGACTGAATAAACAAGCCGAAACGCGCGAAGGCCAGAGTACGGCAATTTGCGTCACCAGGTAAAATACTGGACGGCAGTTTGCTGGGAACAGTACGGCGATTTGATTTGAACAATTATACATAAAGTGCTATGGCGGAGAAGTGTTCTAAATAGTTTCACAACCGTCAATCTTAATATAAACAAAGGTTTGTTGGGTTCGTCGTTACTTTCATTGTCGGTCTCCTTTTTATCAGTAATTTTAAAGGGACAGAAGGGTTGGGGATATAAGAAATTGGTAATGACAACAGATTGACCTGTTGTTGTCCTCTAGTTTTTTTTCGACTTTTATCAATTTTCTTTCTTTCTTCCAGTACGTCTAAACCCCAGAGGGGGACATAAGACGGGTTCCGGCGAACCAAGTGTTGAAGGGTCTTAGCTGAAATAAAAGGAAAGGAAAGTTGGTGAAATGGGTTTGTACAGTGGGAAAAGAGAGTGTTAGTACAGTTAAAAGATAAAAACAGAATTGGGTCTTTTAAGGAGAAGCATGAGCCATCAGGCTAGTTCAGCACTGCTAAACTGAGCCAGAGTAGGAAGCGTTACAACATAGGCAGATAGAGCATTCCAGTGAATAATAGTCCACGGAAAGAAGGTGTACTTGTAGTAGTCTGTGAGGGTGTAAATCTGTCTGTATGCAAGGGGGTGATTGTGGGCTGATGGTCTAGTATTGATGATGAGATCATAAGTGATCTTATACATCATGGCAAGACGGTTATCAATGCGGCGTTGTTTAAGGGGGCGCCAATTTAGGTCCTTCAGCATAGCTGTAACACTTGAAGTGTAGCTATAGTCAGGTGTTGCCCACCTGGCAGCCCTTCGTTGGACTGCTTTCACTTTGTATATGTCAGTGGCAGTGTGGGGATACCATACAGTGAACGCATACTCCAGCTGCGGCCTGACAAGAGTCTTATATGCAACTGATTTCAGGTCCTTATTATGGACCCGAATGTTTCTTTTCAAGAATCAAAGGGTCTGATTTGCTTTCGTAGTGTTGTCAATGTGGGGGCTGCTGTTTAGATCATCAGAGATGGTGACCCCAAGTTACTTCTGGTGCCATGCAAGAGGTATACATTTGGTATGGGGTTCTTACGTCGGGTAACATGAAGAACCTGGCATTTAGAAGGATTAAAGTTTATGTCCTACAGCTTTTCTCTGTGACATTGTGCCGCCGTGAAACTGTATGTTTGTACAACGTTTTGGTTCTCATGTTATCATATTGTATAACCGGAGAGATGTAAATTCGATTTGATTTGATTTGGACATACCTTATGATCGCGAAATACTTAACTGCCTTTGAGTGCAGATCTTGTGACACCCATGTTATTCAGCTTCTTCATGACGTTGTCAGATCACGATTAAATGGTCAACAAATAGTTCTTATCTTGGGTTTAGCAAGGCTTTTGGCTAGGTGAATCACCTGAAGCTCCTTCGCAAGCTACAGGTACATCGAAACAGTAACAAGGATTAACTATCCAGTCGGTTAAGTCTTTTCTGATTGGGAGAGATCAGGCAGTTGGACTTGAAGGTGAGCCCTCAGATGAGGTTCCAGTTACTTCAAGTGTACCGCAAGGATCAGTTCTAGGCACCTTGTTATTGTTATTATACCTAAACACCTAAACGACCTGTCCGATTACCAAGCCCCCCCCCCCCCACACACACACCCCACCCCCTAGAGGGACTTAGACCGTCCAATCATAAGAATCTCACTGGGACATGGAATTCAAACATAAAAAGTTCAAGTTTTGCACATAACCTGGCCAAGAACTCCAACCCCTACACCATATATACTGCATAATCATGCCCTCGAAATTGTTTCATCTGCAAGGTACTTAGGGTTCGATCTGTCCACCAACATGAACGTCAACATACATGTCGATAGAATCTCTTAAACTGCTAATTAAGTCCTTTGTTTTATTTATCTAATATCAGAACAAAATAAAACTGCGTTCGGGAAGCAGCATACAAGACAGTATTCCGCCAACACTTGAATACTTCTGCACAGTATGGAGCCTATGCACACAGTCCTATGCCCATTAACTCGAAATGATGTAGCGTTAAGTCATCCACTTGGCTCTGAACAATTATTTAACCTACGACATGCAGCCTTATCTTGGCTAGTACTCCTTGCAGGTCACTTGCCTGCCTAATTTATTTATATAAAATTATTCATGGCAGAGTTGCAGTATCTCCCTCCCCTTATTTCTAGCAACCAATCGAAACACGCGTCACAACATGAGCCACCCACTCGTATTACGTTAATTGTTACATGTATGGCAATGGAACAGATATACTCCCAATATTATTTTGATGCCTGCATTAACTAAGTTCAGCGTGGGAGTCCGGCCTCTTGGTCAGAAGTTGCCATGAACACAGCATACCTGTTTTAACCTGTTTTTACCTAATCTATTGTTAACATTTAACACCATCACCTTTCTTCATTTCACTTTCATACTTTTAGTCTCACCATTCATATTCATTTAACACTAACAACGCGCAGCCATCCTGCACACATTCAAGCAAAAGTTACTAATTACAGAAGATTCCCGCTTGCTATTGTCCATTTGACTGTCGCTGACCTTGTATAAAATCAAGGTACCGGTAATTTATAGCACCGCTAGTCCACCTTTTAGCTTTTTATTCTCCCTGTGACGTGCGGTCCCTGTGCAAAAAGCAAAATATATAGACTTGGCTCGTGTGCTGTGGCATTGGCAAACAGTGGATACCTAATCAGACGCCACATAACGCAGCGAATGGCCAGATCTACACTGCTTGTTTAAAATGCTGGACTTTAAGGGTTAAACTAACAGTTTAAGTCACATTTTAGGACTATGTTTCCAGCCTACACTCAGAGATAATCGATTACAACTAGGAGGAAAGTTATTTTAGCTGTCCTTTATACAAAAGCGAAAGTAACCTCCTTTTGTGAACGGAAAAGAAATTTATTAAAGTACTTTTTTCAGGACATATTAAATCAACTTCTTTAAGGAATTGAACTTTTTTAGATAAGTAGCCAGTTGGCCATTTTGTGGGAAAGTAACTGTCCTTTTGGCTTTCCGCTATTGATGTTTCCATCAGAGTCTGGTTTTTCATGTTTGTGTTTCTTTCCCTTTGTTGTCACTGCTGCGGGCTGTGGGTTAATTGTATTGATTCCTGATCAGTGCCTCCACTTCTATTTTGTTGTCTGTGTCGTTGCTTAACTGTACAAATGTGAAATAGATAGAATATTCAAGATGAAGAATGCAACATGCAGGCACTTTCGTGGCCGTCGATTTCGAAAATAATACTAATAATAATAATAATAATAATAAAACCATTATCCATAACATAGAATGAGATTTCAAAACACTTACGGAAGACCAGCATGAAAACATGCCTATACAATTTTGACCGCCATAAACCCTAATCTTATTGATTACTTAAAACTGGGGTTTTTAGGGGTGTACATTATTTTTCGCATTTCTGTCCAAAAACAGTGCCCACACTATATGTTCTGAACTGCAATATGTAAAATATCAGATTTTTTATATGAAAATTTTCAATGGAAAATTTTTCGATATATTTGAATAGGCATGTTTTCGGAATGCAAACAAGTGAACAAATAATAGCCGCAGTCATGATTTAAAATAACTGGAATATAGCATGCATACACCAGGCCCTTCGTTAGAATAAAGTCTCTTTCGCAAAAGGAATAAATACATAATAACATAAAATAACTATCACAAGAACGACGTAGAAACTATTTGAGCTCATTAAAAAGACACTTTATTTCGTAGAAAAAAAATAAACTTCATTTCAAGAAGGTAAAGTTCCGTTAAAAGGGGGCATACTTTGTTCCTACATTATTTCCTAAGTATTTACAGTAGTAAAAGAAAGCAAAAGCAATGACAAATAATTCTCAAGAGGAAATATGGCCCTGGTGTATATTTCACAACTTCAGCTGTTACATGCACAAATAGATTGGTTTACGATCAGTACTAGCATTATAAACAATCCCTGGCTGAGTGATGAAACCAAACATGATAATAATCATGGTTGTTCGTTCACAACGATGTTCAAATACTGTCAGTAATTTCCAAAGTGGTAATTTTGTGATACAAGTTGCCGTACTGTCAATTCAGCATTTTCCCCAAGTTGCCGTACTTAAAAATCCAAGTTGCCGTACTCCTTTGCTTTGTGTTTTCTGAAAGAAAACTGCAGCATAAAGCGAACCTTTCAATTAAAACTTATACACAACAACTTTTCTAACCTTCTGAATGTTCCGGCATGGAAAAAAGAAGGCCAGTGGTCTTGGATCAAAGCAAAAACCAGTACTTTCCACGAAAAAGATTATTTGTTCTTGGTACCAGCTGTCAATATTTCAGCTTGTTTAGCGATTTCCAGTGAGTTGTTATCAGAATCATGAAAGCAGGCATGAGCTGGATATCTCTCCGACACATACCCATTTTGCTTTAAATGGCAGAATCCTGTAGAAACCTGTAAACAGCTTTTTACCTACCTTACTGTGTGCCATGCTTGCGATAAATATTGATTTCGCTGGTACTTTTCAGTAACAAGTTCCGGAGTCGATGCTACACGGTGTTTTGGAGACGTTGCTTCCAATTTTGTGGGACTTTTACCCGACATTGAGATGAAATGACATCTCAAGCCCTGTCGCCCAATGAAAACAATAGGGTTTATTAGCATGGACGGTCCGACTCGCACCACTTTACCTGGGCAGATCCTCTAAGCGGTTTACCAGTACTCATGTGCGGGTCAGTTTCAGCTCTGCGTGGAAGCATCGTGCAGCCCATCTATTTCCTCAAGCCCCGATGGGCGGGGGCCGTGTAAAATAATGTATACCACTGTAAACTCAGTTTGAATATATAAAATTGGGGTTAAAGGGGGTCAAAATTTTATAGGCGTGTTTGCATGATGGGCAGTCGGCGAGACATGTCAACCACATTCGCTTTGTACTTAGTTTAAATTGTAAATTGACATGTGCACTTCGGCCCCCGCCCCTCGGGGCTTGAAGGAATATATGGGCTGCATGATGCTTCCACGCAGAGCTGATTCACCCGCGCACGAGTACTGGTGAACAGCTTTGGGGGTCTAAACCTGCCCGGGCAAAGCGTTGCGCACGAGTCGGACCGCCCATGCTTATAAACCCTATTGGTTTCATTGGGCGACAGGGCTTGAGATGTCATTTCATTTCAATGTCGGTAAAAGTCCCACCAAATTGGAAGCAACGTCTCCAAAATGACCTTTACGGTGTTGGCGGGGAAGTTAAACCTCAAATCAACAAACAAACAAATCAAAACATGTACAGTTATATCAGACCCACATATATACACTTTTATCAGACCCATATATATAAGCGGTCTCGAAGACCGAACTATTAGCGTAATGTAACTTACCTTAGGTGGGAGAGCACATTTCCCGCACAATCAAAGCACTCACAGAACTGTCGGGTGAACTGACAAAATTATCAAAATTTGAACATAATTGTTACATTTCTGAAATTTTGCTCTTAGTATCTGCAAAAGTGACGCCTCCCAGTTGAGATCATCGCTTGGAACAAAGAAGGGAAATAACATTTTCACTTGTAAATTCCACCTTTCATTTTAGCTGATGCTTCTAGTTCTAGTATTGACATTCCTAACACATGACTAAGGGATATGAATGAAGCAAACTCTCTCTCTCTCTCTCTCTCTCTCTCTCTCTCTCTCTCTCTCTCTCTCTCTCTCTCTCTCTCTCTCTGTCTGTCTCTCTGTCTGTCTCTCTCTCTCTCTCTCTCTCTCTCTCTCTCTCTCTCTCTCTCTCTCTCTCTCTCTCTCTCTCTCTCTCTCTCTCTCTCTTCTTCAAGAAAGTAAAGCTTCATTTTTTCTACCATAACGAAAACAGGCTTGTTCAAATATTTTTCCACGCAAAATAAAAATTTTCAGATACAAATTTTCTGATATGTTTCACATTTGTCTAGGGTAAGGAATATATGATCCATTTGAGACACTGCTGTCCTTTGAGGCCTTTATAAAGCCCTGGTAAATCCAACTTTATCTACATGAGTGGGTTTATCCACAGAAATACGAGCAATACTGTAGATCTTCGTAAACCCCGATATTCCCTATATAATGGTTGTAGGTACGCGTATGAATCGCCTCAATTGGGAACGACCTTATAAATCCCACTTGTGTTTGATTTGGTTTTATGGCCCTTTCAATATAATTTCATTTATTGCGAAGCCATCGTTTATCAGAAGTGGGCAAAAACCGGAGTACCCGTAGAAACACCACCTGACCTTCCGTTGGCATTTCACGTGACCCGAGTTAGGCTCGAACCGCAGAGTTATGAGACTCTGACATTAGGAGTTATCGATTTTCCCCCAAAGACTATGGGACCCGTTGTAAACCTCATTTTTAGTACAAGGAGAGTTTGCATGGGAATACCAATACCTTATTTTCCTTATTTTTGGTCTGAAACATAGGATGTGGTTGACTACACCTTAGCGGGCGGGCAAGATGTTTCAAATGTTGTCTTCCTCTCTAATATTAAACGGTATGATTTCAAAAGGCATGCTAATTCATCTGCCCTTTACTGTACGAATTTACGGGAAAGAAATGTGAGGTTTCAAATGTTGGTTTATCCCCTTTAACTGCCAATCAGGACGTTTGCCGGCGTCAGTTTCAAATATATTTTCTTTCTTTTTATTACTATTTCTCAGAGAAAATAAGTTTTGACGTTGCATGTGAACAGTCTGTTTGGGCAGCAGGGCTAGAGAAGTCATTTCATCCCACTATCTGGTGAGTCCTACGAAATTGGAAGAGCGTCTCAAAAAGGCCTAACTAGTGTTTGGAGGATAAAGCTCATCTGAAACAAACAAAACACCATAGAACTGAAATATGTGAAGTTTTCATTTTTATTTTATTTCATTTTATGATTATTGTTTTTTTTTTTTTTTTTTTTTTTTTTGGTGTGTGAGGGCGGGGGAAGGGATAGACTAGCTACTTTACGCTTCATCAGCACACCTTAACGACTATGAAATATATAATATATGTACAGTATGACAAAAGCCTGCTCAGGAAGAATGTGACCTGGCCCCTAGGTTATAAAACTTTTTTATGCTCAACTCAGCTGAGCATGAATCTTGTGGTGCTCATAAAAATTAAAATACTAAGAAGTTGAGCGATTGTCCTTTCTCAGATAGCAGAGAATGATATTTGTCCTGCTCACAAATTTTAAAATGCCAACTCCCAGTCTACACATATGGCCAAAATGATTAAGTTTTTCAAGGGGACATAATTCTGAAATAAGAGGCTGGATCTGGATTCTGTTTCCTTTATGCACATGTCCAATGGGTCTTAAAAGTGTTGCAAGTTTCAATGCACTGCATCAAATACTGTAGGAGGAGTCGCGGAGGCAGGAATAGTACTACAAAATGTGACGTACCGACGTACGTACGTACGTATATAATACGGACAAAGGCATAACTATATGCCCCTCCCCACTTTGTGATTGGGGTATAAAAGTGGTGAAATTGAGACACCCCGTATCTTATATAAATTGTAGATCCACCGTTTCAGGATGATATAAAGCAAAAGTAGTTGACTGTTTTAAGACTTTAACTAAAATATCCAATTCTTCTCACCTCACATTTTATATTCACATGCATCGTTATGTAAGGGTTGATTTTAGTCATCCCGTATCAATTCAATACACATATTTTTAGTGAAAACAAAAATAAGAGTTGACTGCCTTCTCCCTTTTTTACATAGATTAATATCTTCCCAGGAAACCCTTTAGGGGACAAAATGATTCGGACACATTACAATTTTGATATTCGACCATAAAGCGATTTTTCAACCCTATAATGCGTATGAACGAAGAAATCCATACTTAAACCCCGAGAAAACACCGATATTCAATGTGTATTGTTTAAAAAAGCCATGAGGAACCAAAGACCATGATTAAAGATATTATCTTGTACAAACAAGCTAATAAGTTGTGTGCACAAAATATAATGCTGTCCGCACAAGATCTATGTTCTGCAAACAAGATAATATCTTGCGCGCTCGAGATATTAAGTTGTGCGCAGAAGATATTATCTTGTTCGCACATTGCATGTCCCTTCTAGGCATTAGTATCCATACAGCATCTACCCGCATGATATTTCAGTCTGGTAAGAGACGTAAAACCTCGCACATATGTCTGCTAACTTCGGAACAGAACTGCAGTTAAACCATGAAAAGAAAAAACATGCTTTCTGTGTTCTTATGCATTTAATTAGTAATACCTTACAGCGATAAAATAAAGCTGCTATAGTCTATAAATAGGTTAATTGGATTTCTTTCAAATCAGTAATAGTAACTTGGTCTAAGTTTATAATAATTTTGGGTCAATGTTTATTTTAACCTTAAAATTATGTGGCTTTAAGCAATTAGTGTAGATCTTGATCAGATGCCGCGTTCTGTGGCGTCTGGGTTTGGTCTACATTGTTTGCCAAGCCAACCCTTTGATTCCAATATAACTATCTTACGCAACACTCTGATCTCACTGCGAATATATTCGATAAAGTAGTTATTCCGACAAGACTGTGATAACCACATGTACTTTAGCACGGAAAAGGTTTTCGGCTTAGCAACTTAGGGCCGATTGACAATCCAATCGACCTAAAACAAGCCGTGTTATTTCTTCCACTATGACGTCAGATGGCTGCATACATGTGAGAGAGTTATCTGTAAAATCTGGACTCGAATCATGTGTTTGGTTTGGCAAACAGTGTAGACCAGATCAGACGTCACATAATGTGGCGTCTGATCAGGGTCTACACTGTCTGCATTAGGAACAAGAATCGAAGGGTATACCGACAAAGTCCAAGTTCTCGGCCATTTTACACAACCTGCGCTCTGAGTCAATGGGCCTAACAGTGCTGCCAATGCTTTGATTTCTTTACCCTCGAATCCGCCCACCCATTAGATTCTCGAGTGCACTCTTCCATCAGTGAAGTTGGTTTGGTGCGCCAATTTTATGGTACGCTATATATATCCTGATTAGAATGCTCAGAGCCATTAAGTCAGAATTTACACTGTTTGCATAAGTATCTGTACCGGGTTTCAGGATTGTATGGGATTACCTTTCTTGCTGTTCCGAGAGGCAAGATGTAACATGGACTGGAATCAAAAGGGATAATTTAAAACGGAAGATTGTACATTCTGTGTAGGAATATTGTCATCGATTTCAAACAACCATAGACATACCGTCACTTTTTCAAAAACTGAATTTTAATTTTTAGATCATTCCAAAATGAAATACCAGGACTGTACTAACTGCAATCAAAATAATCATTAATAAATAGAAGTGAGTGAGTGTTTGAGTTTTACGTCCCACCAACAGAGACGGGACCTCGGTTTAAAAGACTCATTCGAGAGTCTGGAGAAGCCCGGGGTCGATCCTGCGATCCCTGGTTTACAAGGCGAGTAGCGTAACCACTGCACCACGGAGGCTTCTATTAAATAGAAATGAAGGTAGTGATCAGGAATCGATGCAATTAACAAAAGATCCCATGAAAAATAACAAAAAAAAACATGAAATAATTAGACCCTAATGGAAACACCAATAGCGGAAAGCCAAAAGAACAGTCACTTTCCCACAAAATGGTCAATTGGCTAACTAAAAAAAAAAAAAAAAAAAAAAAAAAAAAAATACAAGCGAAACACACACTCAAAGACAAACCATAACAAAAAATAAACCGCGACAGAAGAACCGCATGGGAACGGTCAGTGAACAGAATGCCACTGCGGGGCTTAAATGCCGCAATCCTCGCCCTTACTTCTGTCACGGTTTATGCTTTGGTCACAATCTCTTCCGATTAGGCTTAGGATGTACACCCGGTATGATTTTTAGCCATTTTGGCCTGGTCCCCGGCCGGACTCCAGACATGGCCGGCCGGTGGCGGGGCTCTCATGCAGCATCGGAGAGGTGCCCTAAGAGTTTTAACTCGAAGTTAAAATTTCTCCGGTGTCCCGTTAACTTTCATAATTGGCCACATATTCTTCACACATCGTTTAAGTATCGTCCGATATCCGGTCGGGAATCGAGGGGTAATCGGCCGGTGTATGTAGCCTCAGAGGAGAATTTTTTGGGACCGGACATGGGCCGATATCCGGCCGATGTCTGTTTACACATTGAAAAGTAACCCATCGATGTCCGATCGGCTTGAACCGGTGTGGACCAGATATGTTACAGACATCGTCCGGTCACCGGCCGGAATATATAAACCCCCATCAGTCGCTATGTACAAAATTATAGCGCGTTTCCATCACACCGCCCGACAATCGCCCGACATTCGGCCAGGCCTGGTACAAGCATCGTTCGTTGTCCGTAGGATACTCGGGCGATATTCGTACGATGTCCGGTGAATAGGCCGGTTATCACTCGGACATCATAGGATAATCTGCCGATTAGTATTAGATGTTCGGTCGGTAGTCACTGCCTCGCCGGGCCCCAAAAGATTTCTCTTTGGAAACAGACGCCGTACGATTACCAGGCGGTTTTCGGACGGCCTCCGCACGGCCTCCGGACGGTGCCATTTATGTAAATGATGTGTGACAAATTTTTTTACCGGTGTTGTCCGATGTCGGAAAAAAGGCCAAAACCAGCGGTGTACGCACGATTACCCCCTATCCCCGGATACCGGCCGATCTTTGTGTGTGTGTGTGTGTGTGTGTGTGTGTGTGTGTGTGTGTGTGTGTGTGTGTGTGTGTGTGTGTGTGTGTGTGTGTGTGAATTCGGGTTTAACGTCGCTTTCAACAATTTTTCAGTCATATCACGACGGTGTCTGGTTGCGACAGGGAGCTCAATGCTCACGTTTATAGTGCTGCCTCACTGAAGTATCATGTCCCAGACACATTACATGATACCACACCCAGTCACATTATCCTGACACTGGATCGACCGATCTTTGTGACCATAGCATTAGTCAAATGC
The DNA here is from genome assembly GCA_963580285.1 of Lucinisca nassula. Classification (NCBI taxonomy): domain Eukaryota; kingdom Metazoa; phylum Mollusca; class Bivalvia; order Lucinida; family Lucinidae; genus Lucinisca; species Lucinisca nassula. The sequence continues at coordinate 34,477,021 of OY757021.1, read as the reverse complement.
AGCACAGAACAACTGAAATATTAACCAACTGGCGAACTCCGGTTGGCCGGCTGTGAACAAGGGCAATCAGCTATCCAAAACCAAAACGACACCAGCGACATACACATGCCGATGAAGTATAAGAACAAAACAGACGCACCGCGTTGAAAGGGTCGGGGCAATTTCTCTTACGAGGGGGGGGGGGGGTGGGTGGGGGTGGGGCTTAAATCGATTTTACGCGCCCGCAATGCGATTTAAACAATCCGCATGAATGCCTCCTAACGCAACAGTGCAACATCTCCGAGAACAACCACGGTGAGTACTCGACAGCAAGAAGAAACTGAAATGATGGAGCAAAAGAAAAACTACAGTTAGACTCCAATGGGCCCGACCAGAGACAGAGCATCAGGCACCAACAAGCATAACATAAAATTTAATTCTCTTAAATCTTAAGCTAGAAACACTGTAAAACCCGGGTGGGAACCATTCTCACAAAAGCTGGGTTCAGTCGCAATCGAATACGGCGGTTCATCATAATCTCCTCTGATCGAATTAAGGGTTCAGCGAAATGGGTTCAAGCTTAGGATCCCTTTTCCAGCCTAAACGCAGGGACAATCGACCATCCAGTGCGTTTAGTAATTTGACTTCAAAAGCGGGTGAAGAAGAAGAATTGTGTGTGTGAATTCGGGTTTTATGTCGCTTTCAACAATTTTTCAGCCATATCACGACGGTGTCTGGTTGCGACAGGGAGCTCAATGCTCACTTTTATAGTGCTGCCTCACTGAAGTATCATGTCCCAGACACATTACATGATACCACACCCAGTCACATTATCCTGACACTGGGTCAACCAGTCCTAGCCCTACCCAGTAAATCGAGGAGCAGCTAGTACCATTTTTAACGACTTTGGTATGTCGCGGCCCGGGATCGAACCCGTGACCTCCCGTTCCCCGGAGCGGACACTCTACCAACTGAGCTATCGGGGCCGGTAAGAAGAAGAAGAAGAAGAAGCACGTTGTGCACTCAATTTTAAGCCTAATGCTTATAAACGTCGAGAATATGGACTGAGGAATCGGCCCCCGCTCATAGGGGCGCGAACAAGTATATGGGCTGCATGATGCTTCAACCTAGAGCTGAAACCGACCCGCACACGAGTTGTGGTAAACCGCTTTGAGGATCTAAGCCTGCCCAGGCAAAGCGGTGCGAATCTGCCCGTCCATGCTTATAAACCCTATTTGTTTCATTGGGCGGCAGGGCATGAGATATCATTTTATCTCAATGTCAGGTAAAAATCCCACAAAATGGGGAGCAACGTCTCCAAAATGACCTTTACAGTGTTGACCGGGACGTTAAACCTCTAATCAAACAAAACAAATCAAATGGACTGAAGAAAAATAACCGTAGAATTACGATGCAGTCTATCATAAATATTTTTGTTGTCTCACAAACATACATGTACTTCTCGAATTTTGCGGTATTTTTGACAAAGTTCGGAATGCTACTCTCAGATCATTACTATTTATACATGTGACATATATGCAGGTTGGAAGGGGGTCAGATTACGGTAAACGTGGCTTAATTGCCATTTGGGAGACGTTATCGCTGCGTGAAAACTACATAACCGACCATTATCAGATGTCTAATAAAATCTGAAAAGAAGCAAATTTACAGATGCAAACCACTACTGTAATATTGTATTTCATATCTCTTCAAATAATTTGTTTCATTTTTTTTTTCTTTTCTAGATATAGACTTTAGGTGTGCCTTTGTTCATGTACATGTACCGCCTCGTTGAGGCGGTTCTAATGACTACCCGCGCACTAAATATTAAGACGGAAACCATTGTACCCATTAAAACAGACATTTCCCTATATAAGGTGGGCTTACAAGAATGCTCATTATATGGACTTGTAAACATGATGAAAGTTCTGGTCTTCAAAACACGCCTATTCAAATATATTGTTTGGTTGTTTGTTTTATTTGAGGTTTAACGTCCCCGTCAACACAGTATAGGTCATTTTGGAGACGTTGCTTCCAATTTTGTGCTTCATTTATCCGACATTGAGATGAAATAATATCTCAAGTCCTGTCGCCCAATGAGAAGCCTCCGTGGTGCAGTGGTTACCCTACTCGCCTTGTAAACCAGGGATCGCAGGATCGATCCCGGGCTTCTCCAGACTTTCGGATGAGTCTTTAAACCGCGGTCCCGTCTCCGTATGACCTTAGCTGTTGGTGGGACGTAAAATTAAAACTCACTCACTCACTGTCGCCCAATGAAACCAGTAGGGTTTATAAGCATGGACAGACCGACTCACGCCGCTTTGACTGGGCAGGCTTAGATCGTCAAAGCGGTTTACCAGTACTCGTGTGCGGTCGGTTTCAGCTCTGCGTGGAAGCATCATGGCACCTTTCTATTTCGTCAAGCCCCGATGGGCGGGGGCCTTCAAATATATTGAGATTTAAATACCAAATCTTAAAATTTCCAAATACAAATTTCTGATATTTTTCACATTTGTGCTAAAACAGACATTGTGGGTACTCTTTAGAACTGCCGTGCCAAGGCGGTTCCAATGAGTACCAATATTGTATGTTTTGAGCGCAAATAAGAAAAATAATGTACACTACATAAAAGTGGGGTTTAAGGGGCTCTACATTATATAGGCTTGTTTGGGATGAATGTCATTTTTTTTTCAGGCGAAAAGTCGTGACGTTTTAATGTTTCTAAGGGTTAAGAGCATATCATTAATTTCAGACACTGCTACCCTTTTAAGGCTCTGAAAAAGACACACATCTAGCCACGGACCTAATTTACATTTAATTGGTCCCAGATCTAGCGAAAAATTGTGATAGTGTCTTAGTTTAATTAACTGACAGCCACAGTTACTATTTTGAGCAGAAATGTGGAAATACTTTCTGTTGAAAGTGAGGTTTACTTGCTTTACCCACAGTCTGTGACTCGGAGCAGAAGCACAATCAACACTGTAGATCTTTGTAAGCAACGCTATTCCCTGTATAATGGTTATTATTCGTTAGAATCGCCTGTTATGAACGGTCTTGTAATCCCCACTTTTTGCGTTGGTTTTACGGCCCGTTCAAGATATTTTCACTTATTTCGAGCTGATTGTTAATCAGAAGTGGGTGAAAACAGTAGTACCCGGAGAAACACCACCTGACCTTCCGTTGCAGAACTTCGCATTTCACATGTGACCCGAGTAGGTTCGAACCACAGCGGCGAGAGACTTAATGATTAAGAGTCGGCGCTCTTAACAAATAGGCCATGGCGGCCCGTTGTAAACTCCACTTTAAATACAAAGGGGGTTACGTAGGAATACCTTATTTGCCTTATTAGGATATGGATATTTCAAACGAGCACCCATATAATTGTTACATTTTACTCACTGAGTTTGGTGTGCATTATTTATTTTTATTTTTTCGTCATGTAAGAGCCACCGAATTTTTTTATCTTCAGTGGCGGTTTGTACGCCCCACCTTTCCGGTTTAAGGCGAAGGCGTATTCAAAGATGTAAATGCATGTTCTTTTGCACCATCAGTTTTGTGGATATAGATTGTCATGTCTACATATAATAATTTGTATGCGTCCTTTATTACATAAATGACATACTTACGAAAATATAATGAAACTACCCAATGTACTTGTAAACCTCAACGCAAGGCACACATCTGCCATAACGTTTGTTTGATTTGAGGTTTATCTCCCCGTCAACACTGTAAAGGTCATTTTGGAGACGTTGCTTCCCATTTTGTGGGACTTATACCCGACATTGAGATGAAATGACATCTCAAGCCCTGTCGCCCAATGAAACCAATAGGGTTTATTAGCATGGACGGTCCGCCTCGCACCGCGGTTCCTTGACAGGCTTAGATCCTCTAAGCGGTTTACCAGTACTAGTGTGCGGGCCGGATCGATTCAGCTCTGCGTGGAAGCATCATGCGGCCCATATATTTCTTCAAGCCCCTATGGGCGGGGGCCGACATCTGTCATAACGTCACAGTGGATAAGAGCGCTGACTCTTAATCATTAGGTGTCTCACCCCTGTGGTTCGAGCCTGGCTCGGGTCACATATTAGACGCCAAGTTCTGCAACCGAAGGTAATGTGGATTTTTTTTCTCCTGGAACTCCGTTTTTCGCCCACCTCTGAGTAACGATCGGCTCGATGTAAGTTAAATTATCTTGAAAGGGCCGTAAAACAAAAACAACAATAATATTAAACAAAAACAAATAAAAAACGCCACTGATAGTGATAAATGGGGACCAAATCGCTTTGTTTTTGGCAAATTTTGAACCAGTTATAATAATAATGAAAAAAAAAAAAAAAAATAAGAATCAGTATATATTTTGCATAAGTTGTAGCAGTCTGAAGTAGCTGTACGTTCACCGACGTAGGTCTTGTGTGCAGAATTAAAGGAAATACATAGAAAACGCAGAAATTGTAGTTTTTATGAACCAAAAGCTCAGCATGATAACAGGACCATGTAATGGACACCCCTTTAAATCTCACTCTGTAGTGAAAATTAAGGGGTTTATAGGTATATACATTATGTTTCTTTATCATAAATTGTGTATACTCGTTATAATCCTGACCCCGTTCATCGGGGCTTGAAGAAATAGATGGGCTGCATGATGCTTCCACGCAGAGCTGAAACCGGCCGCACATGAGTACTGGTAAACAGCCTAGAGGATCTAAGCCTGCCCAGGCAAAGCGGTGCGAGTCGGACCATCCATGCTTTTAAACTCTATTGGTTTCATTGTGCGACAGGGCTTGAGATGTAATTTCATCTCAATGTCGGGTAAAAGTCCCACAAAACGATAACACATCCGTGTGCTATAGTGCATTTTCAAACCTCAAAAAGGCAATTTTTCTAATGAAAATTTGTGACATTTTTCTTATTTATACTCCAAACATAAGTTTTGGGTGCTTGTTAGAACCGCCTCATCGAGCCGGTTCTAACGAGTACCCACAACCTATGTCTTGGAGCAGAAATAAGGAAAATAATGTTTACCCCCGTAACCCCCGTTTTCTCTATATGAAGTGGGGTTTGGGGGGGTCTTTATATCACGGACTTGATCAAGTAATGAACGTCTCAAAAATGACGTGTACAGTGTTGACGGGGACGTTAAACCTCAAATCAGACGAACAAAAACTCGTTATAATCGCCGTACGAGCAACCACAACATATGTTTGGAATATAAGTGTGTGTGTGTGTGTGTGTGTGTGTGTGTGTGTGTGTGTGTGTGTGTGTGTGTGTGTGTGTGAATTCGGGTTTAACGTCGCTTTCAACAATTTTTCAGTCATATCACGACGGTGTCTGGTTGCGACAGGGAGCTCAATGCTCACGTTTATAGTGCTGCCTCACTGAAGTATCATGGCCCAGACACATTACATGATACCACACCCAGTCACATTAACCTGACATTGGATCGACCAGTCCTAGCTCTACCCCGTAAATCTGAGTGCCAAGCGAGGAGCAGCTAGTACCATTTTTAACGACTTTGGTATGTCGCGGCCCGGGATCGAATCCGAGACCTCCCGTTCCCCGGAGCGGACACTCTACCAACTGAGCTATCGGGGCCGGTTTGGAATATAAGAAGAAGAAGAATATCACACATTTTCGTTAGAAATGTAACTATTTTTGGAGATAGAAAAGAAATCGCTGTGTCAAACGGTGGATGCCATATACAAATGACATAACGGGGCTTTATATATGCAATATATGCGCCTGATATTTCGGTTAAAATACCACTTAACTAGGTTGTATATCGACACCTCATGACTTGTAAATACATGTATATATTCGATGACGCATTCCTCATTTTTTTAATTTGATGGGAAGAGTTTTATTTCTGACTTTGACATTTTTGAGCTTGCAACCTCTTTGGTGGAACCCGTTGCTAAATATAATAGAAGGACCAATTTTATTCCAGTTTTGCTATCATTCACCTTTAATGCAATCCACTAATTATGAAAAAAAAAACAATCGTCCCTAATTTTTCCGTGGATTATTTAAATGTTAGAATAATGTATAGGTCTATTCAGATCATAACTGTAAACTCACGATCTTGACATATTTTATTGTCGTTGTTGTTGTTGATGGACTTGATAACAGTCCAACAACTTTTGCTCGTTAATTTCTCTAAACTCGTGGATTTGCAAAGGATATAAAATACGGGGTGTATACCTAAGTCTGTATAGCACTTCAAATTCGTACAATTAAATATCAGACAGAATAAGGGGTGATATATGGACACCCCGTATTTCATATAAATTGTGGATTTACAGATTAGGGTGTTCAGAAGACACCGTGGTGTAGTGGCCTCACAAACCAAGGGTCGTGGGTTCTCCAGACAATAATAATAACAATATAATCATAATAATAACAAAACAAAAACAGAAGAACCGCCTTGGAACTATCAGTTAGAAAAAAAAACTGGGTGGGGGACTTTGGCACGGAACTAGCTGACCAATAAAATTAACTAATGGTCACTTGAATTCTGAGTACCTGTGCAATAAAATCAACTGTGATGCATAAACACTACGCCCATGATAAATTAATTACAGACACGCATTGTAACATGGGTACGCGCAGTTCTGCAAGCAAAAGGATTTATTTATTATTTTGACTTATAACGTATAGGGTGCATTCGGAGGAATGCCACATCTTTTTATATTTCGTATAAAAATATTCTTATTTTCAATATATTTTAAAGATGTACAATTTTAAACAAACTGCATTGCACTAATTATGAACAAAAAAAAAAAAAACACCCTTAATTCGTCACTTATCAATGGTACAGTCTCCACTGTACAAGGTTGCATGTGTAAAAGACTATTTATTAGTTTCTTCTCCTGACTGTAAGACTTTGTATGTGCCTGAGCACTATGTCACGCTTCTTAGCATTACGAAAACGCGCCTATTCAAATATATTGACAGTTTAACCACCAAAAATGAACATTTTCAGATAAAAAAAATCGGATATTTTTCTTATTTCCTTTAAAAACATAGATTGTGGGTACTCGTTAGAACCGCATCGACGAGGCAGTTCTAAAGAGTATCCACAATCTAAGAAATTAGAAAAATAATATTTACCCCTGTAAACCTCAGTTTTGATATATAAAAATTGGTTAAGGGGGTCAAAATTATATAGGCATGTTCGTGATGGCAGTGCAAATCTATGAAATTGAACTTAAACTTTTATTTCGTTTTTTTTTTCTCAAGCACCTGCTATTGGCAGTGCGCGACAAAGGAAACCGGTTTTCCGTCCGTTCGTTCGTCCGTTGGACAATCCCTCAACATTTGCGCTAACCCAAATGTTCAAGTCCACTTCTCAAGAACTACTATCTCAGACTGAACATAGCCTGTGGTGAAATTCTTGTTATTTTTGTTTTTTATTATTATTTAAAATAATCTTGAAGGGCCGTAACGCACCCCCACCCCCACAAAAAAAAACTTAATTAACTAAGGCGAACCTCATTTTCAACTCATGTGGGTCACTTTTCCGTAACAGGACACTTCGGCCGCAAAACCACCTCGGCCCCTAGACCCTTCGGCCCCTAGACACCTCGGCCCCAAAACCACCTCGGCCCCACATAAAATTGAAACCCTAGACGGGTCGGCCCCCGGACACCTCGGCCCCTAGACACGTCGGCCCCATATACCTAGACACTTCGGCCCCACTTTGCTTTTCACGGGGCTTCCACTTAAATTGGAGATCGGGTTGGATGCCCGATGAGTTTTTTTTTATTTTGATTATTTTGATAGGGAGCCACGAATATTTGAACCTATAATATATATATTTATATATTTATTATATATTATAACGTTACTAAATAGAAAATCTATATGTCCATTTAAGAAGAATGGAAGATACATTTGAAAATTCCCCTCTTTTATTTCAATGTATAATTCTAATTGCATTGCAGCATGCTTTCGAGCAGGCTCTTTTTTCTATATTTCTGCTTTTTTGATCATCTATAGGCTTTTTTATTATCCGAAATAATTCCACACCGCTAAAATATTTTTTAAATTAATTTCAATAAGAACATGATACCTAATTATCCTTATTAATTTGATGGAAATCTGGATTGATAGGTGGATGGGGCCGTAAAAAAATCATTCCTCGGTTTCGCCAATCATGGTGATGATGGGGGATAATCTTATATTTGTTAACATATTTATATATTAATTTATTTTTTTGGCATCGGTAGCTAAGTCGGATGCGCGTCTGACTGGTGATCAGGAGGACGCAGGTTCGATACCTACCGGGGTCGGCAAACTTTCTTTCGTGGAGAATGATTATGAAATCTTTTTTACGGTCATTCTCTCCCTTCTGCTGTTTCAAGAAGGGCAGTTGTCACTTTCTGGCGAAAAACAGGTGCACTGTATTGGTTAACCGCTTACGTATAAGCCTGCCCAGGATAAGTATGGATAGGTAAACTGCCCGGCTCGAAAACGAACTAAAACAATGTTGACAGGGCCGTTAAACTCCAATACAAACACACAATTTTTTATTATTTATTTATTTATTTATTTATTTATTTATTAGGTAATTATCAGTGTTCAGGTTCGCTGAACTAGAACTATTCTCGTAAGTAAACTAATTAATTTAATGTATGCTTGCAATTCAAAAACTGCATGTAAAGCGGTGCAGATCCGGTTCAGATGGCAGAAGCAATATGATCAGGATCTACACTTTGTGCAAAGATAAGAATTATCGTGTTCAGCGGAAATTAATGAATTTCAGGTTAGTACACTATTTAGCAAAAAGTTATACAAGAACAACTAATTATTTAAGTTAGTAAAGTGTGAAGCTCAATAAACAACCAGGCGTTACTAATCCCTTTCCCCAATAAAGAGATCCTTGATGATAAACAGATCATTGTTATCAATTTTCACACATTTGATTGTCATTCTAGCTCATATTAAAGGCGGACAGTAACGAGTATATTGTATAATTTATTTATTTATTTATTAGTCACATTTCTGACTATCAGCCGCTCAAATTACTTGATACATGTGTACTATATGTATATATTAGTGGCAAACAGAGTAGATCTGGATGTGCACTGTGCGCAAAGTCTTCTCTACTCGTATTTTTGTAGGAATTGCTCAGTATGTTTCCATTGTTATAATTTTTCACACATTTTGAAATTCCCATTTGATTGTTATTTCAGCTCGTATTTTAAGACGGCCAGTAACAACTATACTGTATAATTTATTTATTTATTTATTAGTCACATTTCAGACCCTCAAATTACTTGATACACGTATATTGTATTCATTTGAAATTCGCAGACTGAATGACAGTGTTGATCCAGATCAGATGGATCTGGATATGCACTGAGTGCAAAGTCTTCATGGCCCTATATATTTTTGTAGAAAAGGCTCATTGACTATCAGTATCAAATATTCACAATTAGAACAACCATCTTAACCCCACTTTTCGTGATGCTGACTCAAGCTGTCCTTAAGAGTGTACTCAGAGTAGTGAACGGTCCGACTCGTACTGCTATTCCTGGCCAGGCTTAGAACCTCTAAGCGGTTTACCAGTAATCATGTCACAGGCTGTCGGTTTCTTGAAGTCCCGATGAGCGGGGCCGATTTTAACATGATATACATGCCCATACCTTAAAAGGTATCAAAAGTAGGACCGAGGTGTCTTTGGGGCCGAGGTGTCTAGGGGCCGAGCTGACAGTGGGGCCGGGGTGTCTAGGGCCGAGGTGACTAGGGCCGAGGTGTCTAGGGCCGACTTGGTTTTGGGCCGACCTATCTAGGGGCCGAGGTGGTAGTGGGGCCGAAGTGTCTGGAAATCAACAAAGTAACTCTGTGGTCGGTTTGTGTGTGTATGTTGTATTATGGTCCGGAGGCCTACAGTACCAAATAAAATATATTCTGTTCTATTCTGTAGCAAAAATTTAATTATTAAGATCACCTTTAGAACTGTTCGGATATTGTCAGAATCGCCTTACTTATGTTTCTGCAAACTGAAAGACATGCACACCCCCGTATATACATTCTTGGTATAAAAGTGGTAAGAATATTCTTGACCACTCCATGACTGTTCAGATTTTATGTACTTTTCGGAAAGCAAATGAACACTTTCCGCAACAATTTAACTACTCTACTTAAACTAGAAATTTGAAAGAAATATAAAACTTTAACGCATGTATGACTAGCGGTCTTTTTTTGGGTCATCTGCAAACAGTGTGGAACCAGATCAGATGTCGCACAACGCGGTGTCTGATCTCAGTTTACATTCTTTGCTTAGCGTACTTACATTTTTGTTAAACTTTCTACACACACACACACAAAAATAAAAACACCTGACACCCCTATAATTGGAAATGGACCACTAACTCATGGGTTCACAATAACTGCTGATATATTGTTTACAATGAATTTTAAGCATTATCAATTTCAATGGCCATACAATTTGCACACTCAATAAAGGCTTTTAACGATTGCTTTTCTCCGATCATAAATCGTCTCTACCTAAGGAGTTTATGCTGCTGTTCCTTACACTAGCATTGGCTGGTCAAATTATCTATGGTCTTATCTCACCAGTAGTGATCCTCCGCTGGACAGTAGGGTCATTTAACTAACATGCTTATAATTGAGTACCGGGTCTGTAAGACTTTCATTGGTTGAAATGCATTATTTAGTTATTTTTCACGATATTCAATTTCGACCCCCGCCGATCCGGACTTGAAGAAATAGATGGACTGCATGATGCTTCCACGCAGAGCGGAAACTGACTGCACATTAAAACTGGAAAACCGCTTAGAGGATCTAAGCCTGCCCAGGCAAAGCACGTATAAACCCTATTGGTTTCATTGGGCGACAGGTCTTGAGATGTCTTTTCAATCCCACATAATTGGAAGTAACGTCTTCAAAATGACCTATACAGTGTTGACGGGGACGTTAAACCTCAAATCAAACAAACAAACGATATTCAGTTTTACTCATATCCGCTCAAAGTGTAATTATTGTAGGAATGCACATTGCTAATTGTTCAGACATAACGATAACACATCTGTGTGAAATAGAGCTCTCTTTCAGTTCTCTAAAACATGTCAACCCAGATATGAGGCATATATATATATTAAACATATATACAGCCCCACAATACCAACCCAGATATGAGGCATATATATATTATACTTATATAAAGCCCCACAATGCCCTTTATGTATGTCGCCCCACAATTATTACGTTCACGAAAAGTACAAAAAAAAAAATCCTTGTTTTTATTCGTCTTCTCTAGTGCCATACAGACGCGAATTTCGTAAACGTGTATGCCTCTACGTTACGTGGTTCGGCGTAAAGCCCCAGTCTCACTGTCACGTAGTGAGGGCTTCGCTTTACTACATGTAGATTAATTTTGCGCCGTTTTGTAGAGAAGCGATACCAACCAATAACTACAAAACCCACTGAAACGTAATAAAACGTAGAAAGTATATTAGGGCGTCGGAAACCGAAAATTATGCGTATTAAAGCGCTATACTGCTTTTTACGTTTTATACGTATTGACGTTTTAGTGCGTTTCTTTTCGTACGGGTTTTTGCTAGGTATACGCTACGCTGAGAATTTTAAGCAAACGCAGCTGGATCACATATTTGGCTATATATAGCCATGTGCACTACGCTCCAAATAGCAATTTTGTAGGAAAGTAACTGTCTTGTTGGCTACATGCTAGATTTCATGATCAATCTCACCGAAAGAATGTAGCCGACCCCGGCATGTATCGAACTCGGGTCCTCCTGATCACCAGTCAGACTAGACTTGTCCAAGTCCCTACATTTACATTGCATCCGACTGAGATATCGAGGCCGGCGAATACATTTGTATCACAAAAGTTTATCCTGCCCGCGCCCATCGGGCCGGACGAAACACATGGGCTGCATTATGCTTCCACGAAGAGCTGAAACTGACCCGCAAACGAATACTGGTAAACCGCTTAGAGACTCTAAGCCTGCCCAGCCAAAGCAAAACACGAGTACTGGTAAGCGTCTTAGAGGATCTAAGCCTGCCCAGGCAATGCAAAGCGAATCAGACCGTCCATGCTTAGAAACCTTATGGGTTTCTTTGGGCGACACGGCTTGAGATGTCATTTCATCTCAATGTCGGATAAATATTCCACAAAATTGGACGCAACGTCTCCAGAATGACCTTTACAGTGTTGACGGGGACGTTAAATCTCAAATCAAACAAACAAAAACTTAACAATTAAATTCAATTTTTGGTTCGATTGTTTGACAAACGACCCAAATTAAAAATGGGTTTTAGGTTTTCTTTGCTTAAGTCCACGTGGCTTTCACAAATTTGTAGGAAAATAGCCGCGTTGAGGTCAGAGTATTGCGTCAGAGTGTTATCTATAGAATTTGGACTGGAATCAAGTGTTGTGTTTGACAAACTGTGTAGACACAGATCAGACGCCGCTGAACGCGATGTCTGATCATGGTCTACAATGTTTGCTTACAGTACGCGATATCGGATCAGGGTCTATACAAATATCTTACACTACAGGTCTGTAAAAGTTAGTGTTGACGGGGACGTTAAACTTCAAATCAAACAAGTAAAACTGTAGAAGTTAAGCGAAATGTCAACAGTTAACGTAACCGTTCAGGATCATTTTCCAACCTAGACTCAGATATCCGCCCCCGCCCATAGGGGCTTGAAGAAATATATGGGCTGCATGATGCTTCCGCGCAGAGCTGAATCTGGCCCGCACACTAGTACTGGTAAACCGCTTAGAGGATCTAAGCCTGTCCGGGAACCGCGGGTCGAAGCGGACCGTCCATGCTAATAAACCCTATTGGTTTCATTGGGCGACAGGGTAACGGTAACGGTCCCACAAAATTGGAAGCAACGTCTCCAAAATGACCTTTACAATGTTGACGGGGACGTTAAACCTCAAATCAAACAAACAAAGTGCTTCAATGCTTTGATTTATAAAAACTTGATATTTTTCATTATTTCGGCTGCAAACGTAGATTGCGGGTGCTCGTAAGAATCATCCGCAATCTGTAGAATGTATGGTCCAATGGTAGTTTTTACGAATGTAGGAAAAAATGTCACAGGAATAAACAAGAGGGCCAAATGGCCCTATATTGCTCACCTGTGTACCAGAAACTCTAATAATGATGTTTTAAGAATGCCCATCGGGGCTTGAAGATATAGACTGGGCTACATGGTGTTTCTATGCAGAGCTGGAACCAACCACACATGAGTACTGGTAAACAGGTTCTAAGCCTGCCCAGGATGAGTGGTGCCAGTTGGACACCGTCCATGCATAATGACCCTATTGGTTTCACTGGGTGGAAAGGGCTTAAGATATAATTTCACCTCGATGTCGGGCAAATGTCCCACAAAACTAGAAGCAACGTCTCCAAAATGACCTACACTGTGCTGACAAGGATGTTAAACCTCAAATCAATAAACAAGGGCAGGTAACTCCAAAATTGGTTGTCTCGTGCAGCCGAAAAAATTCGAACTCTATGTAGACTGAATGTCTCTCCTGATTATCTGCAAGTTTGATGAAGATCAGACCAGAAATGGCGGAGAAAAGTTGGTAACGTCGTTTGTCCATTGTAAATCTATGGGAAAATTGTTCGGACTTTAATGGCTGTAACTGCAAAACCTAATGTCAGATTCAAGCCAAATTCAAACTCATCTGAAAGCTCCCGCCCATAGGGGCTTGAAGAAATATATGGGCTGCATGATGCTTCCACGCAGAGCTGAATCCGGCCCGCACACTAGTACTGGTAAACCGCTGAGAGGATCTAAGCCTGTCCAGGAACCGCGGTGCGAGGCGGACCGTCCATGCTAAGAAACCCTATTGGTTTCATTGGGAGACAGGGCTTGAGATGTCATTTCATCTCAATGTCGGGTAAAAGTCCCACAAAATTGGAAGCAACGTCTCCAAAATGACCTTTACAGTGTTGACGGGGACGTTAAACCTCAAATCAAACAAAACTCATCTGAGGTTTTATGCCTGTTCTCGTTTACTGAAAGTTTCATAAAAGATCAGATAAGAAACGGCTGAGAAAAGGTGGAGACACTATTTTTCACTAATATTTATGCTCAAGGGCATGTAACTCCCAAACTGTGTGCCCATGCATCCCAAATATGAACTCGACGTAAACTGTAAGCCCCTCCTGGTTATCTGCAAGATTGATGACGATCGGATCAGAAATGGCTGAGAAAAAGTGGAGACGTCGTTTTCCCCGTTATAAGTATACGGGAAAATTTGTCACGCTCAAGGGGATGTAGGGATGTAACTGGAAAACCGCTGGTCAGATTCAAACCAAATTCGAACTCGTCCGAGTTTTTATCGATGTCTCATGCGGTCCAAATTCGAACTAAACATAAAATGTAAGCTCCTTCTGGTTATCTGGAAGTTTGATGAAGGTCATGTTAGAAATAGCCAAGCAAAGGTGGAGACATCGTTTTCCCATTGTAAGTCTATGGGAAAATTTTTCACCCTCAAGGGGATGTAACTGGAAATCCGGTGGTCAGATTCAAGCCAAAATCGAACTCATTAGAGATGTTATGCTTATTCCAATTTACCAAAAGTGACAAAAAAGATGAGATCAAAAACGGTTGCGGAAAGCTGGATACACCATTTTTCGCTAATATTTATGCCCAAGGGCAGGTAACTCAGAAGTCATTTGACCTGCGTGGCCCAAATTCAAACTCAACATAGACTGTATGCCCCTCCTGGTTATCTGCATGGAGACGTCGTTATCCCATTGTTAGTCTATGGGAAACTCTTTCACACTCAAGATGTTACTGGAAAACCACTGGTCAGATTCAAGTCAACTTTGAACTCGCTTGAAATTTTATGCTTGTCCTCTTTACCAAAAGTTACAAAATGAACCAATCAAAAACGGCTGAGAAAAGCTGGAGACACCATTTTTTACTTACATTTATGCTCAAGGGCATGTAACTCAGAAGCTGTTTGTCCCGTGCAGCCTAAATTTGAACTCAACGTAGACTGTAAACCCCTCCTGGTTATCTGCATCCAATGAAGATCGGATTAGAAATGGCGCAGAAAAAGTGGAGACGTCGTTTTCCCCATTAAGTCTATTGGAAAACTTTTTCACGCTCAAGGGGATGTAACTGAAAAAAGGGGATGTAACTGAAAAAAAACCCCGCTCGTCAGATTCGTGCCAAATTCGAACACGTCCAAGATTTTATGCTTGTTCTCGTGTATGACGTTACAAAAAGATCAGATCATAAACGACTGAGAAAAGCTGGAGACACCATTTTTCACTTATATTTATGCTCAAGGGCAGGTAACTCCAAAATTGTTTGTCCCATGCATCCCAAATATGAACTCGACGTAAACTGTAAGCCCTTCCTGGTTATCTGCAAGTTTGATGACGATCGGATCAGAAATGGCTGAGAAAAAGTGGAGACGTCGTTTTCCCCATTAAAAGAATATGGGAAATTTTTTCAAAACTGGTCCAAAACCTAATGCAGTCAATCCCCCAACCCAGTGATACTGCACATAAAATTTGATTGGGATTGGCCAGCTAGTCACTTAGATATTCAAGTTCAAAGGTGTGGACGATTGACGGACGACGGATGGATGGACGGACGACGGATGCCTACCTATACTATAACCTCACCTAGTGTGCCTTCGGCTCAGGTGAGCCAAAAAGATCAGATCATAAACTACTGAGAAAAGCTGGAGACACCATTTTTCACTTATATTTATGCTCAAGGACAGGTAGCACCAAAGCTGTTTGTCCCGTGCAGCCCATATTCGAACTCGACGTAGACTGTAAGCCCTTCCTGGATATCTGCGAGTTTGATGAAGATCGGATTTCAAAATCCATCCATAAATAAGAAAGTTATTGACTTCGTATAAGTTTCGGACGGACGAACGGACGGACGGACAGTGGCAACGCTATATGCCCTCCCACCATTCTTCGAAAGGCGGGGGCATAAAAAGTAGGGCTTACGGGGGGTATTCGTATTTTTTCATATTTTTGCTCCTATTCGTGAAGCAATCTGATCTGGGTCCACACTGTTTACTGTTTGCCAAAATAAAATGTATTTTTAAACAAAGTTTGTAAGAAGCTGCAGCAGAGTGAATAAACAGGCAACAATTTCCAATTTAGCTTTTCTTGGTATCTTTAGGCCAAAGGGTTTGACACCGGGAAATGTCGGATTTGCAGGCGTTGCCGTTACTTTTATATATTCATTATATATTTATAAAATGGATGATTTCTTTTCTTTTTTTCTATTTGTGACTTTTTTTTTAAGTTTTACCTGTGACTTTATTTCCGTTAGCCTTTTCCTGTGCCATTCTTTCCGCCCACCCCAAGAAGGGACATTTCCTGCCCGATATTTACGAGGAGATTAAAACCAGAAAACTTGAGTAGAGAGCGGAAAATTAAAACAACAACAAGAACAGAATGGAAGTTAAAACATCATTGTATGTTTGTGCTCACTCATGCATTTGCTTTGGCTAAATGCTTTAGCCAAAACAAATTAATCAGGTTTATGGAAAAAAACAAACAAAAAAAAAACAAGAAACATTTTACATTGTAATAAATAGTTTAATGCATTGTCTGCGTCGCGTGTTCGAGACGTTCGGATGAGTCTTGTCTCCGCATGACCTTAGCTGTTGGTGGGACGTAAAACTCAAAATGCACAAAAGGTCGATTGATAGGAAATAATTAACGCGTGGCACGTTTGTGGTAGAGTGTCAAAAGCTCAGCCACGCTCGTTATACACACGATTACGAAACTGACA
Organism: Lucinisca nassula; assembly: GCA_963580285.1. Taxonomy (NCBI): domain Eukaryota; kingdom Metazoa; phylum Mollusca; class Bivalvia; order Lucinida; family Lucinidae; genus Lucinisca; species Lucinisca nassula. The sequence goes on along the minus strand of OY757021.1, from coordinate 34,460,260 downwards.
CCTGCTTTATCGACGATAATCATCACTAATCAGCCTGAACACAGCAATGTCTACATTCGCTATGCGCCTTATTGCTAGTTTTTTTTATTATTATTATTTATTTTTTTTTACTGTACTGTGATTGAACTTCCCCGTTAACTCTATAAGGGTCATTTTGGAGACGTTGCTTCCAACGCTGTGGGACTTTTACCCAACAAAGCTCAAGCCCTGCCGCCCAATGAAACCAAAAAGGCTAACATGCACTGGGCGGTCTGACTCACATCGCTTCGCCTGGGCAGGCTTAGCAGGACCCATTGTTTCTTCGTGCACCTAGTGAGGACTCCGATCAGACAACGCAGATGTATAGGCTGATCTGTGCCTTTGCTGGATGTAATAAGTGTAGAAAATGTTTTGACAGGACTCTTGTATACTGTCTCCGAATACATTAAAATAAATACCACCCCCCCCCCCCCCCCAAAAAAAAAAATAAAATAAATGAAAACAAAACAAAAAATAATAATATATAAATATCTATAAATATATAAAACTACAAAAGAAAATTTAATTTGGCAAATAATGTTTGATCATTTTTACAAGGTTATTCGATGCACAGGCAAGTTAATATGAGGTAGTAAAAACTGGTCACAGGAAAAAAATCACTGAAAAAAAGACGCCGAAAAAAAATCACAAATAAAAAATATATGTGAAGACTCTTATGGGTCTTAAAAGATGGGAAACTCCGTGGTCAGTCCTCGTTAGTCATTGTCAATATTCTGGATTCGAACTTATCAATAAGAACCTCATATAACACATAACAGTCATATTTGCCTTATTTTCGGTTCAAAAACATAGATTAGAAGCCTCCGTGGTGTAGTGGTTACGCTACTCGCCTTGTAAAACCAGGGATCGCAGGATCCCCGGGGAAGAACTGGGCCGGCCTGTTTTTTCCCCAGGGGAAGAACTGGGCCGGCCCGTTTCTTCCCCAGGGGAAGAAACTGACTAGTCAGTTTCTTCCCCACCCGGTCAGTTTCTTCCCCACCTGAATTTTTTTCAGAACCATAGTCAACGAATAATTTTCAGCTCACAATTTGTTGTAAATGAGAAAAGAGACCATTCTGAATAAGTTCTGAGTCCTTATAGCTTGAATGACAAAATTTGCTCTATACTACACCATTCATGGAGATGCAATAAAATATGCATCCTAATTCAAGCATCTTTGATGAATTTTGATTGCTTTTTAAGACATAAATTAGTATTAACTAAACAGATATAATAAGCCACAAATGTTTGACGCTCAAGTATAAATAGAATTTGGAGACTGGGGGTGGGGAAGAACTGGGCCGGCCCAGTTCTTCCCCACCCCAGAATTTTTTGTCTACTAATTATTCTTGTGATAAATTGCCTTTGCTTTTTAAGACAAAACATGGTATAAACTATAAAGATATAATAAGCAACAAATGTTTGGAGCTCAAATCTAAATACAGTTTGGAGACTGGGGGTGGGGAAGAACTGGGCCGGGCCGTTTCTTCCCCACCCTAGATTTTTCTATTTACAAAAAATTCTTGTGATAAATTTTCTTCGCCTTTTAAGACAAAAGTTGGTATGAAGTAAAAAGATATAAAAAGCCACAAATGTTTGGAGCTCAAATCTAATTAGAATTTGGAGACTGGGGGTGGGGAAGAACTGGGCCGGCCCATTTCTTCCCCACCCCAGATTTTTCTGTTAACAAAAAATTCTTGTGATAAATTTTCTTTGCATTTTAAGACATAAATTGGTATAAACTAAAAAGATATAATAAGCAACAAATATTTGGAGCTCAAATCTAAATAGAATTTGGAGACTGGGGGTGGGGAAGAACTGGGCCGGCCCGTTTCTTCCCCACCCCAGATTTTTCTATTTAAAAAAAAATTCTTGTGATAAATTTTCTTTGCTTTCAAAGACATAAATTGGTATAAACTAAAAAGATATAATAAGCCACAAATGTTTGGCGCTCAAAACTAAATAGAATTTGGAGACTGGGGGTGGGGAAGAACGGGACCAGCCCGTTTCTTCCCGACCCCAGAGTTTTCTGTTTACAAAAAATTCTTGTGATAAATTTTCTTCGCTTTTTAAGATAAAAGTTGGTATAAACTAAAAAGATATCATAAGCAAACAACTGTTTGGAGCTCAAATCTAATTAGAATTTGGAGACTGGGGGTGGGGGAGAACTGGGCCAGCCCATTTCTTCCCCACTCCAGATTTTTTGTTTACAAAAAATTCTTGTGATAAATTTTCTTCGCTTTTTTAGACAAAAATTGGAATAAACAAAAAAGATATAATAAGCAAAAAATGTTTGGAGCTCAAATCTAAATAGAATTTGGAGATTGGGGGTGGGGCAGGACTGGGCTGGCCTAGTTCTTCCCCACCACAGACAACTTAAACATCATTACTGATTTAATTGTACATCACTACACAAGGGTGGGGAAGAAACAGGTCGCCCCAGTTCTTCCCTGCCTCAGACATCCTCTGATATAACTGACATAACTGTACAACACTAGCCAAGGGTGGGGAAGAAAAGGGCAGGCCCTGTTCTTCCCCACCCCAGACACCTTCAACGTCATAATTGACTTAACAGTACAACACTTACCAAGGGTGGGGAAGAAACGGGCGGCCCAGTCCTTCCCCACCCGAGACATCTTCAGCAATATAACTGAAATAACTGTACAACACTACCCAAGGGTGGGGGAAGAAATTGGCCACCCCAGTTCTTCCCCACCCCAGACATCTTCAGCGATATGACTGACATAACTGTACAACACTGCCCAGGGGTGGGGAAGAAATGGGTTGGCCCAGTTCTTCCCAACCCCGACACCTTCAATGTCATAATTGACTTAACAGTACAATACTTACCAAGGGTGGGAAAGAAACGGACTGGCCCAGTTCTTCCCCACCCAAGACATATTCAGCAATATAACTGACATAACTGTACAACACTACCCAAGGGTGGGGAAGAAACAGGCCGGCCCAGTTCTTCCCCACCCCCGAGTCTCCAAATTCTATTGAAATTTAAGTGCCAAACATTTGCTGCTAATTATATCTGTTTAGTCTATACCAATTGATGTCTTTAAACGTGAAGAAAATTTATCACAAGAATTTTTAGTAAACAGAACATCTAGGGTGGGGAAGAAACGGGACGGCACAGTTCTTCCCCACCCCCAGTCTCCAAATTCTATTAAGATTTGAGCTCCAAACATTTGTTGCTTATTAGGGCCCCGCACTGAAAGTGTGGGTGCCCTATAGTAATCACTCTGTCCGTCCGTCTGTCGGTCTGTCCGTACACACAAATGGATAGATAGGTGGCTATGAACTTGGACAGAATCAATGTAAGTCAATGAGAGAAAGTGCGATTTATTCCGTTAGACACATAAAAGGTCTGTTATGTGGTTAAAATTAGCCACCTAAGTATCAATCTTGCTCAAAATAGCCACATAAGTATCCATTTGTGAGAACGTCCGTCTGTCCGTCCACAAATTTTCCTACTCCTCTGATAGCGCTGCCGGGGCCCTAGTCAGTTTCACTGACAGCTCTAGTTATATCTGTTTAGTTTATACTAATTTATGTCTTAAAAAGCAAAGGAAATTTATCACCAGAATTATTGGTAAGCAGAAACATCTGGGGTGGGGAAGAACTGGTTCTTCCCCACTCCAGCCTCCAAATTCTCTTGGTAATAAAGCTCCAAACATTTGTTGCTTATTATATTTTTTTAGTTTATACCAATTTTTGTCCTAGAAAGCAAAGGAAATTTATCACAAGAATTATTAGTAAACTGAAACATCTGGGGTGGGGAAGAACTGGGCTGGCCCAGTTCTTCCCCACCCCCCAGTCTCTAAATTCTATTGAAATTTAAGGGCCAAACATTTGTTGCTTATTATAGCTCTGTAGTTAATACCAGTTTATGTCTTTAAAAGTGAAGAACATTTATCACAAGAATTTTTAGTAAACAGAAAAATCTGGGTTGGGGAAGAAATGGGCCGGCCCAGTTCTTCCCCGGGGAAGAAATGGGCCGGCCCAGTTCTTCCCCACCCCCACTTTCCAAATTATATTTAGACTGGAGCACTAAAGGGTTGTTGCTTATTATATCTGTTTCGTTAATACCAATTAATGTCATAAAAAGCTAAGAAAATTAATCATAGATACTGGCATTGGGATGAAAATTTCCTTGGATCTCCATATATTGTATGGCATAGAGAAAATTTTGCCATTCAAGCTGTAAAGACCCAAAAATAATTTAGAATGGTTTCTTTTTGAATTTTTAATAATTTGTGAGGCATAAATTACTCGTTCTCTATGGTTCTAAAAAAATTTCAGGTGGGGAAGAAACTGACTGGGTGGGGAAGAAACTGACTAGTCAGTTTCTTCCCCGGGGAAGAAACGGGCCGGCCCAGTTCTTCCCCGGGGAAGAAACTGACTGGGGGGAAGAACCGGCCTGTTACACCGGCAAACACAGCACATCCCCCTCCGAGCACACACCGACCGACGTAGCTCATGAGACAGGTCAACTGGAGGCATCAGGCAAGAGACGCCTACCAGATAACCTATAGGCGTCCCCCACCGAGCCAACATCAGCAAACATGGCCCACACTCCATGGAAGTCCCGGGCTTCAGGAAGGAGATGCCCAAAGTAGCGAGGCTTGCAAAATTTGTAATATTACAAAAAGTGGCAACCAAATCCGCTAAGATACATGTCCCACCTGACAAGTCAGTCTTAGTTTTAGAAAAATTAGAAATTTATACTGCAAAAATTAAAGATATAGTATAGTTATTTAAATCAGTACTTGAGTACTGACGTCAACACCGTCCGAAAGATCAACCTCAGCACTCAGGAACTGATACTGAGCTGATGATACCCTCGGGGACGAACGAATCATCCACCAGCAGAGATACTGACCCAGTGGTTGCAATTAAAGTGTAACTATACCAAATTTAGTGACACAGAGGCCTTTCTGATATTTAATCTTCATCAGTGTGTCTAAACCCCAAAGTTTTGAAACCGAAACGGATGTTGGACAAACCCCGGCAAACACAGCACATCCCCCTCCGAGCACACACCGACCGACGTAGCTCATGAGACAGGTCAACTGGAGGCATCAGGCAAGAGACGCCTACCAGAGAACCTATAGGCGTCCCCCACCGAGCCAACATCTTTAAACCGGGATCCCGTCTCCATATAACCTTAGCTGTTGGTGGGACGTAAAACTCTAACACTCACTCACTCAAAAACATAGATTGCACCACCCCATTGAGGCTGTCCTAACAACGACCCATAGTCTATATGTAGGCTAAAATAAGAAAGAATGTCAAAAGTTTCCATCACTTATGTTATATCTGACATGAAAGATGACATTTTAGCCGTGGCAAGGGCGTATCACAGAAAAGTGAAGACTCTAAGGGATCAACAAGGATGGAATACTACTTCGTCGTTGTCAACACTTATTTTGAATCATCATACTTTTCAGTTAGTTACTCACATAACACTAATGAAAACATTATTCAAACAAATTTTGAGACTTGTTTTTCCGTGACTGTTTTCCTACCCAAAACTGTATTTTTTTTCCTGTGACTTTTTTTCCTACATTCGTAAAAACTACAATTGAACCATGCATTTTACAGATTGCGGATGATTCTAACGAGCACCCGCAATCCACGTTTGCAGCCGAAATAATGAAAAATATCAAGTTTTTATACATCACAGCCCCTGAAGCACTTGTATCTGAGTCTGGGTTGGAAAAGTAACGTAAACTGTTGACATTTCCCTTTGTTTTACTAGTTTGATCTGAAGTTTAACGTCCCCGTCAACACTAACTTTTACAGACCTGTATTGTAAGATATTTGTATAGACCCTGATCCGATATCGCGTACTATAAGCAAACACTGTAGACCATGATCAGACATCGTGTTCAACGGCGTCTGATCTGTGTCTACACTGTTTGTCAAACACAACATTTGATTCCAGTCCAAATTCTATAGATTTTTGTTTTGTTTGTTTGATTTGAGGTTTAACGTCCCCGTCAACACTGTAAAGGTCATTTTGGAGACGTTGCTTCCAATTTTGTGGGACTTTTACCCGACATTGAGATGAAATGACATCTCAAGCCCTGTCGCCCAATGAAACCAATAGGTTTATTAGTATGGACGGTCCGCCTCGCACCGCGGTTCCTGGACAGGCTTAGATCCTCTAAGCGGTTTACCAGTACTAGTGTGCGGGCCGGATTCAGCTCTGCGTGGAAGCATCGTGCAGCCCATATATTTCTTCAAATTCTATAGATACTCGTAACACTCTGACGCAATACTCTGACCTCAACGCGGCTATTTTACTACAAATTTGTGAAAGCCATGTGGACTTTAGCAAAGAAAACCTAACAGCCATTATAACTTAGGGTCGTTCGACAGACAATCGACCAAAAATTGAATTTAATTGTTGAGATTTTGTTTGTTTGATTTGATGTTTAACGTCCCCGTCAACACTGTAAAGGTCATTTTGGAGACGTTGCGTCCAATTTTGTGGTACTTTTACCCGACATTGAGATGAAATGAAACCCATAATGGTTCTAAGCATGGACGGTCCGACTCGCCTGGGTAGGCTTAGATCCTCTAAGCCGCTTACCAGTACTCGTGTTTTGCTTTGCCTGGGCAGGCTTAGATCCTCTAAGCGGTTTACCAGTACTCGTTTGTGGGTCGGTTTCAGCTCTGCGTGGAAGCATCATGCAGCCCATCTATTTCGTCAGGCCCGATGGGCTCGGGCAGGATTATTTTTTTGTGATACAAAAGTATTCGCAGGCCTCGATAGCTCAGTCGGATGCACGTCTGACTGGTGATCAGGAGGACGCGGGTTTGATACCTGCCGGGGTCGGCAACATTCCGAAAGTTTCGGTGAGATTGATCATGAAATCTATAGCGGATAGCCAACAGGACAGTTGTTTTCCCACAAAATTGCGTGGTGCGGCTAAATATGTGGCTCAACTGCGATTGCTTCAAAATTCTTAGCGTAGCGTATACCTAGCCAAAACCTGTACGAAAAGAAACGCACTAAAAAGGCAATACGTTTAAAAACGTAAAAAGCAGTATAGCGCGTTAATACGCATAACCTTCGGTTTCCTACGCCTTAATATATTTGCTACGTTTTGTTCTACGTTTTATTACGTTTCAGTGGGTTTTGTAGTTATTGCTTGGCATCGCTTCCCTACAAAGCGGCGCAAAATTAATGTACATGTAGTAAAGCATAGCCCTCACTACGTGACAGTGAGACTTCGGCTTTACTCCGAACTACGTAATGTAGAGGCATACACACGTTTACGAGATTCGCGTGTGTATGACACTAGAGAAGGCGAATAAAACAAGGATTTTTTTTGTATTTTTCGCGAGCGTAATGTTTGTGGGGCGACATATATAAAGGGTATTGTGGGGCTTTATATATGTATAATATATATATATACCTCATATCTGGGTTGGTATTGTGGGGCTCTATATATGTTTAATATATATGCCTCATATCTGGGTTAACATTTTCTACCACTTAACTACGTTTAAGATGTATAGATATCGAGATCAACGATATCGGGCATGCGTAATGGAACTAAACCAAACACATAAAACGAAGGATTTACTTCTTCGTGAACACTATGTTTGTGGGGCGACATATATAAATTGCAATGTGGGGCTTTATATATATATCGTATATATGCCTCATACCTCGGTTAAAATTTTGCGCCACTTATCTCGGTTTAGACACGACCACCCCATATCATGACCAATTTCTATATATATATATATATATATATATATATATATATATATATATATATTTTTTTTTTTCATTTTTTTTTTCATGATTCAAGCCCCTATGGTTTGGACAGACTTAGACCTTCTAAACGATTTACCAGTACTCTCAGCTCATGCAACCAAATCTATTTCTCCAAGCCCCAATGGGCGGGGGCCATGAGATATATCTGAATCTGCTTGGTACTCCATACATCTCAAGTAGAGTATTTGTTTGTTTGATTTGAGATTTAACGTCCCCGTCAACTCTGTAAAAGTCAGTTTGGAGACGTTGCTTCCAATTTTGTGGGACTTTTACCCGACCTTGAGATGAAATGACATCTCAAGCCCTGCCGCCCAAATGAACCGAAAGGGTTTATTAACATGAACGGGCCGACTCGTACCGCTTTGCCTGGACAGGCTTAGATCCTCTAAGCGGTTTACCAGTACTCGTGTGCGGGTCGGTTTCAGCTCTGCGTGGAAGCATCATGCAGCCTATCTATTTCTTCAAGCCCCGATGGGCAGGGGCCGTCAAATAGAGTGTTATACTGGTGGATCGATTGTCGCTGACTGTAGGTCGGAAAAATCCTGGATTGTGATTTAAACTGCTTAATTTACCCTTGATTTGTTTGATTTGAGGTTTAACGTCCCCCTTGAAATCCGATTTTTAGCTCACCTGTCTCGTAGTGACAATGTGAGCTTTTGTGATCACATTTTGTCCGTCGTCCGTGCGTCCGTGCGTGCGTAAACAATTTCTTGTCCGCATGATGGCATCTTCATTTATGATTTGATTTTAACCAGACTTGCACACAACTTGTACCACCATGAGATCTGGGTTCCTTTCTTGAACCAGCCATATCCCGTCATGTGTTAGGGAGTTACGGCCCCTGAAATTGCAAAATTTGCCTACTTTGGTCTTGTTCGCACGATAGCATCTTCATTTATGATTTGATTTTTACCAGTCTTGCACACGACTTATACCACCATGAGATCTGGGTTCTTTTCTTGAACCAGCCATATCCCATCATGTGTTACGGAGTTACGGCCCCTGAAATGGCAAAATTGCTTTTTTTGGTCTTGTCCGCACGATAGCATTTTCATTTATGTTTGATTTTGACCAGACTTGCACACAACTTGTTCACCCATGAGATCTGGGTTCCTGTCTTGAACCAGCTATCTCCCATCATGTGTTACGAAGTTACGGCCCCTGAAAGGGCAAAACTTGCCTATTTTGGTCTTGTCTGCATGATAGCTGTTTCATTTATGATTTTATTTTAACTGAACTTGCACACAATTTGTACCACCACAAAATATCTCGGTTAAGTTTGAATATGGGTCATGTCGGGTCAAAAAGTAGGTCAATAGGTCAAATCGAAAAAAAAAACCTTGTGAAGACACTAGATGCCACAGTTTTGGTCCGATCATCATCAAACTTGCTCAGAATAATCATCTTGATAATATCTTAGTCATGTTCGAATATGGGTCATGTCAGGTCACAAAGTAGGTCAGAAGGTCAAATCATAGAAAAAACTTGTGAATACACTAGAGGCCACAGTTTTGATTCAATCATTATCAAACTTGTCCAGAATGATCATCTTGCTAATATCTCGGTCAAGTTTGAATACGGGTCGTGGCGGGTCAAAAAGTAGGTCAGTAGGTCAAATCATAGAAAAACCTTGTGAACACCTAGAGGCCACAGTTTTGGTCCGATCATTATCAAACTTGCTCAGAATGATCATCTTGATAATATCTTCAAAAAGTAGGTCAGTAAGTCAAATCAGAGAAAAAACTTTGTGAACACACTAGAGGCCACTGTTTTGGTCCAATCATCATCAAACTAGCTCAGAATGATAGTCTTGACAATATATCGGTCAAGTTCAAATATGGGTCATGTCAGGTCAAAAAGTAGGTCAGTAGGTCAAATCATAGAAAAAACATCTTCAACACACTAGAGGCCACAGTTTAGGTCAGATCATCATCAAACTTGCCCAGAATGATCATCTTGAAAATATCTGAGTCAAGTTCGAATATGGGTCATGTTGGTCCAAAAAGTAGGTCAGTAGGTAAAATCATAGTAAAACCTTCTGAACACATTTGAGCCACAGTTTTGGTCCGATCATCATCAAACTTGCTCAAACTGATCATTTGACAATATCTCAGTTAATTTCGAATATGGGTCAAATCTGGTCAGTAAGTAGGTCAGTAGGTCAGATCGTTGAAAAACCTTGTGGACACACTAGAGGCCCCAGTTTTGGTCCGATTATCATCAAACTTGCTCAGAATGATCATCTTGACAATATCTAGGTCAAGTTCGAATATGGGTCATGTCGGGTCAGAAAGCAGGTCAGCAGGTCAAATCACAGAAAAACATTTTGAACACTCTAAGAGGCCACAGTTTTAGTAAATCATCATAAAACTTGCTCAGACTGATCATCTGGACAATATCTCAGTTAAGTTCGAATATGGGTCATGTCAAATCAAAAAGTAGATCAGTGGGTTATTTTGTAATAACTTTTGAACCGTTAGAGATAGAGCCTTCATATTTGGCATGTAGGTTCCTTGTGACAAGGGCTTCCCACTCATATAAAGATTTGACCTGTGACCTTGACCTGTGACCTACTTTATCGTAACTTTTGAACCACATGAGATAGAGCCTTCATATTTGGCATGTATGTTCCTTGTGACAAGGTTTTCTCAACCATTCAAAACTTTTGACCCATGACCTTGACCTTTGACCTACTTTGTCATAACTTTTGAAGCATTTAAGATACAGCCTTCATATTTGGCATATAGGTTCCTTGATAGGAGTGAGTGTTTGAGTTTAAGTCTCACCAACAGCTAAGGTCATACAGTGATGGGAGCAGTGATGGGAGCTCTGTTTAATAACTAATCTGAAAGTGTGGGAAAGCCTTGGATTGATCCTGCTACCCCTGGTTTACAAGGCAAGTATAATGACCACTTCACCATGAAGGCTTCTAAGCTCCATTGGAATGTTATGTAGATGACCCTCTAGGAAAATAGCATAACGATTAACAAATGGTCACAAGAGCTAAAAATAGAAAAACAGTGTAAATTTGCTTCAAATGCGAACTCCTTCTAAACCTTTGGGCCATTTGGATTTAAAACTTCACAGGAATGTTGCCTAGGTGAATCCCTACCAAAATAGTTAAAAACTCATTCCACTCCAATGAACCAGATGGCTGCAAGAGCTAAAAATAAATCTTCAAGCGACAATTCCTCCTCTACCCTTGGGCCAATTTCATTCAAACTTCGAAGTAATGTTGCTTAGATGACCCTCTACCACAAAGGCTAAAACAATCCCTAAAAATAGAAAAAAATATTGTAAATTTGATTCAAACGTGAACCCCTCATAAACCCTAAGGCCAATTTGATTCAAACTTCACAGGAATGTTGCCTAGGTTACTCCCTACCAGATAAGCTAAACTCACTCTGCTGATGAACAAGATGGCCACCATAGCTAAAAATAGGATGTACTCGAGACAGTGACACACATGTGAGCGAACCAGGGCCCTCTGACCCTCTTGTTAAGTATATAGTGTAGATCTTGATCAGACGCCGCATTCTGTGGCGTCTGGTCTGGGTCTTCACTGTTTGCCAAGCCCAAACTATGATTCCAAGATAACCCTTTACAGAACACTCTGACCCCAGTCACTGCAGCTGTTTTCTATAAAAAAAAGTTATTTGGACAAGTGTGTGATAGTCACGTGGACTGAAGAGCTTTTCTGCTTAGGAATTTTGGGTAGTCGGAAAAGGAGCTCATCAAGAAAACACGCCTATATAATTTTGACCCCCTTGAACCCCACTTTTATATAGTGAAACTGGGGTTTACAGGGGTAAGCCTTATTTTTCATATTTCTGGGTACTTGTTAGAACCGCGCGTTCACACAATCTATTTTTGAGCAGAAATATAAAATGTATCAGATATTTTTTCTTAAAATTTTTATATTTGCTTTTAGGGTAAAATTTTCAATTTATTTTAATAGGCATGTTTTCGTAATGTCTGCTGATCAACCCTACTGTTTGTCATGAGAAATATTCGCCTCTGCACATGCGCTTGAAGTTCTGAGCTCAAAACCTAAACAACGGGCCTCCGTGGCCTAGTGGTTAAGAGCGCTGACTCTTGATCATTAGGTCTCTCACCGCTGTGGTTCGAGCCTCACTCGGGTCACATAAGATACGCCAAGTTCTGCAACGGAAGGTCAGGTGGTTTTTCTCCGGGTACTCCGGTTTACGCCCACCTCTGATTAACGATCGGTTCGATATGAGTGAAATAATATTGAAAGGGCCGTAAAACCAAAATCAACCAAAAAACAACAACAAAAAAACCTAAACATGAATGTTAATTTGACATAGTCAATAAACAATTTCGTTATGGCCCTTTCCTTTGAAATGTTTAAGCATTTAAACTTCAAGCGCCTGTGATCTTTCCGACATCATTCTTCAAGAGCATTTGCACAGGTTTACCATATTTTTTGCAGTTTAATTATCCCCACGCTTTTCGACGAAAAAGTGGGGATATTGTAATGGTCTTCGTCGTCCGTACGTACGTACGTACGTCCGTACGTCCTTTCGTCCGTCCGTCCGTCTGTCTTACCGGATAACTCCTCCTAGACCGTTATAGATAGAAACTTGAAACTTTGGGAACTGATAGATCTTAGGTCTGGGGAGTGCATGACAATTTCGGAATTTTGATCACACCCCTACGGGTGGGCCAAGGGGGTGGGGCCCGCGTGGGTCAAAAATCAAAATTTTCAGATCATGGTCGTGTAATATATCAAAGCGAACGGCATGATGAGTAGAAAACATTACAACCAAAGTTTGACCCCTGGGGTCAATTTTGAGGTCACCAGAGGTCAAAAACTGATTTTGACCCCTTTACCGGATAACTCCTCCTAGACGGTTATAGATAGAAACTTAAAACTTTGGGAACTGATAGATCTTTGGTCTGGGGAGTGCATGACACTTTCGGAATTTTGATCACACCCCTACGGGTGGGCCCAGGGGATGGGGCCCGCGGGGGTCAAAAATCAAATTTCGGAATTTTGATTCTACCCCTGGGAGTGGGGCCAGGGGTGAGGCACCTTGGGGATAAAAAATCAAAGTTTTCAGAACATGGTCGTGTAGCATATGAAATCGAACGGCATGATGAGTAGAATACATCACAACCAAAATTTTACCCCTCGGGTCAAACACCTCTAGGGGATGGCCCAGGGGGGTGGGGCCCGCGCGGCAGCGTGGAGATATGCGATGGCTTGCCATCGACTGCGCGATTCTAGTTCCAATCTGATTTGGCATTTACATGGTCACGTGTTTACATCATTGACCAGCCTTGTAGCCTGTTGTGTAAACTAAATATGGGAGAGTTAAGGATGGAGTTATTCTTGGTGATTGTTGCGACTTTAAGACACCAGTTCGCACAAAACATACATTTTTCTTCATGGTTCCCAGTGAAATCTGCCTTATAGTGAAGAGTTCAGTAATAATCATAGAATAAATCATGTATTTTAACAGCAGTACATGAAATGTAGTTTTTATATTGCGTCGACAGCCGTATCGATCAGACTAGGATACCATCGACGGTCGTATTTCTAATAATCAGACAATTAACAGCTTGTGTCTTTAAAACACCGACTTTGTTTGTAAATGTTTAAACTAACGTTTTCACGGGGGTAATACCATTTTCTATACCTGTGTTGTCGACCGAGCCGGTACTGTGTAAAGCTGCTGTCGACCGAGAAATACGGTTTTCGACCGAGCAGTACGGATGTCGACAGAGGAGGGTCTTCGATTTTTATGCACTTGGAGAGGCGAAAACGTTAGTTTAAACAATTACAAACGATGTCGGTGTTTTAAAGAGACAAGCTGTTAATTGTCTGTTCACTTATGGAGAGTCGTGAGTCTGAAAAACACTATCAAATACCGGTTCTTTCGAAAAAAATCAGTTTTCACAGAATATCATTAATCTAATGCTTTATGAAAAGTAGGAAAGCAATAAAACACCATATATATTTTATCTGCCATTTACGCTTCAACAACAACGTGGGTTTGACATAATTCATGCACTCTGGGAGTTTTTATAGACCTTTGAAAAATGTCGGGATACGGATGTCGATTATTAGAAATACGACCGTCGATGGTATCCTAGTCTGATTGATACGGCTGTCGCAAAATATAAAAACTACATTTCATGTACTGCTGTTAAAATACATGATTTATTCTATGATTATTACTGAAATCTGCACTATTAAGCAGATTTCACTGGGAGCAATGAAGAAAAATGTATGTTTTGTGCGAAATGGTGTCTTAAAATCGCAACAATCACCAAGAATAACTCCATCCTTAACTCTCCCATATTTAGTTTACACAACAGGCTACAAGGCTGGTCACTGATGTAAGCCATTGAACATGTAAATACCAAATCAGATTGAAATTAAACTGCAAAAAAAAAAAATGTTGTAAACCTGCGCAAATGCTCTTGAAGAATGATGTCGGAAAGATCACAGGCGTTTGAAGTTTAAATGCTTAAACATTTCAAATTTGTTTGAAAGGGCCATAACGAAATTGAATATTGACAACGTCGATATTAACATTCATGTTTAGGTTTCTTTTTTGTTGTTTTGTTTTTGGTTTTACGGTCCTTTCAAGATTATTTCACTCATATCGAACCGATCGTTAATCAGAGGTGGGTGACAACCGGAGTACCCAGAGAAAAACCACCTGACCTTCCGTTGCAGAACTTGGCGTCTCACATGTGACCCGAGCGAGGCTCGAACAACAGCGGTGAGAGACCTATTGATCAAGAGTCAGCGCTCTTAACCACTGGGCCACGGGGCCCCATTGTTTAGGTTTTGAGCCCAGAACTTCAAGCGCATGTGCAGAGACGAATATTTCTCAACAAATGCCATGACAAACAGTAGGGTTGATCAGCAGACATTACGAAAACATGCCTATTAAAATAAATTGACAATTTTACCCTAAAAACAAAAATGAAAATTTTCAGAAAAAAATATCTGATACCTTTTATATTTCTGTTCAAAATTAGATTGTGTGAACGCGCGGTTCTAACAAGTACCCAGAATCTATGTATATGAGCAGAAATATGAAAAATAAGGTTTACCCCTGTACACCCCAGTTTCACTATATAAAAGTGGGATTCAAGGGGGTCAAAATGATATAGGCGTGTTTTCGTGATGAGCTCCTTTTCCGACTACCCAAAATTCCTAACCAGAAAAGCTCTTCAGTCCACGTGACTATCACAGACTTGTCCGAATAACTTTTGTTATAGAAAACAGCCGCAGTGACTGAGGTCAGAGTGTTATGTAAGAGGGTTAGCTTGGAATCATAGGTTGGACTTGGCAAACAGTGAAGACCCAGACCAGACGCCACAGAATGCGGCGTCTGATCAAGATCTACACTATATACTTAAAAATCGGATTTCAATGGTAAATTGCGCCCCCGCCCATAGGGGCTTGAAGAAATATATGGGCTGCATGATGCTTCCACGCAGAGCTGAATCTGGCCCGCACACTAGTACTGGTAAACCGCTTAGAGGATCTAAGCCTGTCCAGGAACCGCGGTGCGAGGCGGACCGTCCATGCTAATAAACCCTATTGGTTTCATTGGGCAACAGGGCTTGAGATGTCATTTCATCTCAATGTCGGCTAAAAGTCCCACAAAATTGGAAGCAACGTCTCCAAAATGACCTTTACAGTGTTGACGGGGACGTTAAACCTCAAATCAAACAAACAATACCTCCACCCAAACCGACCCCCGCCCACAGGGGCTTGAAGAAATATATGGGCTGCATGATGCTTCCACGCAGAGCTGAATCTGGCCCGCACACTAGTACTGGTAAACCGCTTAGAGGATCTAAGCCTGTCCAGGAACCGCGGTGCGAGGCGGACCGTCCATGCTAATAAACCCTATTGGTTTCATTGGGCAACAGGGCTTGAGATGTCATTTCATCTCAATGTCGGCTAAAAGTCCCACAAAATTGGAAGCAACGTCTCCAAAATGACCTTTACAGTGTTGACGGGGACGTTAAACCTCAAATCAAACAAACAAACAATGGTAAATTAAGCAGGTTAAATCACAGTCGAGGACTTTTCCGACCTCATAGTCAGCGACAGTCGACCCACCAGTACTCTTAGTGCTTTGATTTTGCGTTTGTTATGTGCGCGCAAGTGCATATTTAAGTAAAGGAGGTATATATAGATTATTCATTCCTCTAGTTGAAATATGGGATTTATAAACCGAGGGAGGTAAAACGATCCGATAAAGAAACGAGTGCGAAGCACGAGTTTCTTTAACGGATTGTTTTACCTCCCGAGGTTTATAAATCCCATATTTCAAATAGGAGAAATGAATAATCTGTATATTACATGCACTTCCATAGACTTTTAGGAGAGTTTGGATCTTGAATTTTGGATCTGAATGCCCGTTCAGTTGACTGTTTACAGCTCATGTAAACGGTTCAATCAGCGAAGTGTTACAGAATCTGGGTGGAAGAACAACTGGATGGGCGCCATTTTGAAAGCACTTTCTACAGTTTTGAACAAAAATAGAAGAAACAAAGTGTTTCAGTGATAAAACAAGTAAAACGTTAGATTAAATAAAGCAAAACTTACATCCTAATCAATGGTCATATCCATGTTTTCTTTTGTTTCAGCGTTGCATCCGACTCAAACGTCACGCATTCTGAACGTCTGTTGATATTTCTTAGACGCCATTACAATGACGTCATGAATAACGTCGCCGTGATTGAAACTTTCCCGCGTTTGAATAGAACAATTTCACTGCAAAGCGGTATCTCGTATCGTGTACATAAAGTAGTTCCAGCTGAAGGGATTTATTTCCCCGGCTAAGAGGAAATATTTCTTCTTAGCAAAAAGGAAAATACTAAGTTTATGTCTGGTAGAAATCATAGTATTTCTCTGTAATGCATGTAATATAAATGGTTAACGCTGAGCAGAAATCGACCGTACATGAGTACTGGTAAACCGCTTAGTGGGTCTTAGCCTGCCCAGGCAAAGTGGTGCGAGTTGGACCGCCCGTGCATATAATGACATTTTATCTCAATGTCGGGTAAAAGTCCCACAATATTGAAAGCAGCGTCTCCAAAATGACCCAAATAGTGTTTACAGGAACTTTAAACCTCCCTCAAACAAACAAGCATAGCCAGGTTACTGTACCGACATGTTAAGATAGTTTATCAGTTGTCTATGTTGATATTAGAACAGACTTTTTGTCAATCCTAACGGGGATGACATGTTGGTTTTCACTGGGCAATGTCTTGACATGTCCCGTGCTTAGCTGTATTTGAAACAAAAGTCACCTATCAGCGGTAATCATGGTTTCTAATAAGTTGTTTAGAATTGTGGGTATACAAATGCTGACGGGTGGTCAATGACAGTATGGTCGTCGTAATTTCCTCACCAGATGCAGTTTTGCAGCCAGTGTCGGACCCTGGATAAAACAATGCAGAACTGTTCAAGACCGCTGTGCCCTATAACTTGTCTACGGAAGGCATTCTAAGAATTTTTAAAAAGCTACACGTGTATATGTAAACGAAATTTAGTAATCGGCATATGATTTAATAGAGAAGAAGCAGAAGCAGAAGCAGAAGAAGAAGAAGAAGAAGAAGAAGAAGAAGAAGAAGACAGTATACCTTGCCACACACCTGCGTGACTGTCACCACCAGCACTTCCAATATGTCTAGGGATGACTTTGTTGAACCGTAAATAATTTCACACCCAAATTTACATATGGTCAATTTCGAAAAATTTTGATGTCTGAATTTTCTTATGGGGCGCCGTTTTACTATTTAATCCGTATTTATAGATATCCATAAATCGAATTATGGATATCCATAATTCGATTTATGGATATCCATAAATCAGCCGAATAATGGATATCCATAATTCGAATTATGGATATCCATAAATAGAATTATGGATATCCATAATTCGATTTATGGATATCATTAATTCATATCGATTTATGGATATCCATAATTCGATTTATGGATATCCATAATTCATTATGGATATCCATATTTCGATTTATGGATATCCATTATTCCTCTGATTTATGGATATCCATAATTCGAATTATGGATATCCATAAATCGAGGTATGGATATCCATAATTCAGATCGATTTATGGATATCCATAATTCGAATTATGGATATCCATAAATCACCGCCAAACCTTTTGGTTTAATGATTTCTCCCTAAGACACGTGATTGTTTAATGTAAAAAATCTTTAAGGCCTTCATCATCGCTGGGAGATGATGGCCAGTCAAAGGGACCTCTCTGCCATGCAGCCTTTACAGCCCGTAAGGCGTCCAAAGCAACGGACGCCATACGCTGAACGCCCGCCATGTGTACAGTTAAACATCGGAACCAGCCGTAAGTTCTGGAAATTCCGGCCAACGCATCCTGTCCCTCTGGAATCACCTCTATGAGGACTGCGCACCTAAGGACACTGAAAGCAGGACGTAAGATTATAATGATCCAAACAGGCAATCCGTGCATGCTTTCGGGAGAAAAATGCACATGGTCGTTATACAGTAAAATTCCTATTAAGACCAACTCTGAACAGTTCAAAAGGTGGTCCCTGACCAGAGGACATTGTGTGAAGAATTCACGAAGAAAGAATTCCTGCACCCTTCTAAATAAGCTTTTTAAAGCAGAATTAGTCTTAATTTTAGGTGGTCTTAATAGCAGAATTCCACTGTGTATATAGTATTCACATATATCCATATAATACTCTACTTGAGATGTATGGAGTACCAGGCAGATTCAGATATACATCCTGGCCCCCGTCCATTGTTGCTCGGAGAAATATACTACTCAAAATTTGATAGAGATCACTTTTTTAATGCAAAATAATTTCTTGGCTAATCAATAAGCTTAATCCAAATTAATTACAAAACATTTGTAAACATGTCCTTTGTAAAGTGCTATGGTTCATCTTCTGAAAAGTCACGGGATTCAAGCGTAGCAACAGCAAACGTCAGGGCACCCATAAAATTTGACGTAACACACAGAATTTTTGCAGACTGACGTTTCGCAGTTTTTGGATTTCGTGCAGAAAAACATGACTAATAACGGGTATGACGTCCACGGGCATCAATCACAGCACGACATCGCCTGCGCATGCTCGTTATCAGAGTCTGTATTCGATTTTGTGGAATCAGCCTCCATTCAGCAACCAATGCGTCCTTGAGCTCTTGCAAAGTCCTTGGCGGTACAGGTCGGGCCGAAACAGCACGCTGAAGAATGTTCCACGCATGCTCAATCGGATTTAAGTTCGGAGATCGAGCAGGCCAGTCCATACGGTCAATTGCCTCACGTTCCAGGTAGGCGTCAGTGACGTGTGCGCGGTGGGGACGTGCATTATCGTCCATCAGAATAAAGTCTGGGCCTATAGCACCGGCATATGGTCTCACAAACTGGTCCAGAATCTCCTCACAGTACCTCACTGCCGTTAACATCCCATTTTCAACGACGTACAAGTCAGTTTTCCGTTAACACTAATGCCTGCCCAAACCATCACTGAACCCTTGCCATAGCGATCATGCTCTGCCACATTTAAGTCATCAAATCGCTCTTTTGACATTCTCCACACTAACATTATCAGTGAAGTCTAGACAAAATCTGGACTCGTCAGTGAACAGCACTGGCGTCCAGTCACGAATCGTCCACCTGACGTGAGTTCTGGCAAAGTCCAACCGGTCTTGCACATGCTGTCGCGTCAACGGAACACGTACAGCGGGTCTTCTGGCATTAAGTCCGAACTCATGGAGTCTGTTTCTAACTGTTTGAGTAGAAATGCGTACCCCAGTCGCGTTTCTAAAGTCGTTATTCAAGTGCGTAGCGTTCAGAAACCGTTGACGTCGAGACTGAATCAACAGAAACCGGTCCTGACGTTGAGTTGTAGCCCTTTCTCGACCCCCGCCGTGTCTGTGTGAAGGATCGCCGTGTGTTTGATGACGATTCCACATTCGGGATACCACGCTCTGAGACACATTAAGAATCCCAGCAACACGACGTTGGGAGACGCCAGCTTCCAACATTCCGACGCCACGGTTCATTTCTTCGGGGCTAAGACGGTTTCTTAACTGTCTCCGAGGCATTTTTAGGGTTCACAAACCAAATGAAATCCTTTTTGCGCTTAGAGAATGAAAAATGACAATTCTGATTCTTCGGTTGGAATGCAGTGTTATGCAAGGTTTTTGGGGTGCATGAATTCAATTGCAAAGTGTGAGAAGTGTGCACATTCATGAGCACGAAATTTTGCATGAGTTTAAGCTTAAGATAATCATCAATGTACGGAGTGCAAATTCTGTCAAGAAATAGTATATTTTCATTGCAAAAAAATGACTAGTAAAAAGTGATCCCTATCAAACTTTGAGTAGTATAGATTTGGCTGCATGAGCTGAGAGTACTGGTAAACCGTTTAGAAGGCCTTAGCCTGTCCAAACAAGGTCGTGCGAGTCAATGGGCGACAGGAATTGAGATATTTGTTTGTTTGTTTGTTTGTATTTGACGTTTAACGGCCCAGTCAACACTAATTAAGGTCATTTTTGGGCTGGGTTCAGTTAACCTATCCACACTTTTTCTGGGCAGGCTTATACGTAAACATTTAACCAGTACAGTGCACATTCTATCGCCAGAAACTGACAACTGCCCTTCTTGAATCAGCGAAAGGGAGAGAATGACCGTAGAAAATATTTCATGATCAATATTCACGAAAGAATGTTGCCGACCCTGGCAAGTATCGAACCCGCGTCCCGCTGATCACCAGTCAGACGCGCATCCGGCTGATCTATCGAGGCCGGCGGGATTGAGATGTCATTTCATCTCAATGAAGGCTTAATGCCCAACATAATTGGATGCGACATCTCCAAAATGACCTAAATAGTATTGAAGGGGACGTTAAACCTCGAATCAAACAAAACATATCTCTCCTTCACCATAGGCCACCACTAAGCCTACCCTACATAACCTCCACCTCCATCCCAGCTTTTATTACACACCCAAATCGTAAACCCGACGCGAATAGTCGATTTTTTGTTTTTGCAGAGTTGAATTATGGATATCCATAATTCGATTTATGGATATCCATAAATCAGCCGAATAATGGATATCCATAATTCGAATTAAGGATATCCATAATTCGATTTATGGATATCCATATTTCGATCTAAATTAATGATATCCATAAATCGATTTATGGATATCCATAATTCGATTTATGGATATCCATAATTTGATTTATGGATATGCATAAATCAGCCGAATAATGGATATCCATAATTCGATTAATGGATATCCATAAATCGAATAATGGATATCCATTATTCTATTTATGGATATCATTAATTCAGTTCG
The DNA here is from genome assembly GCA_963580285.1 of Lucinisca nassula. Taxonomy (NCBI): domain Eukaryota; kingdom Metazoa; phylum Mollusca; class Bivalvia; order Lucinida; family Lucinidae; genus Lucinisca; species Lucinisca nassula. The sequence goes on along the minus strand of OY757021.1, from coordinate 34,439,068 downwards.
ATTTATGGATATCCATAATTCGAATTATGGATATCCATAATTCGAATTATGGATATCCATAAATAATTATGGATATCCATAAATGAAAATGGATATCCATAATTCTAATTATAGATATCCATAATTCGATTTATGGATATCAATAAATAATTATGGATATCTATAAATACGGATTAAATAGTAAAACGGCGCCCCATATTTTCTGACGTATAAAGAATTGGTCACACATCTGAAGAATTCGTTGACAATGTTTGACGTGTAAAGCTATTACACGTGTCTTACATGTAAAGAACTGGTACCGATTCCTCACACATGAGAAGAATTGATACCAATTTCTCACACAAGAGTATAATTGAAACCATTACTTCACACATGTGAGGAATCGGTACCAAATCCACACAGAAGCCTCCGTGGTGTAGTGGTTACGCTACTTGTCTTGTAAACTAGGGCTCGCAGGAGAGATCCCTGGCTTCTCCGGACTTTCGGATGAGTCTTTAAACCGAGGTCCCGTCTCCATATGACCTTAGTGTTTGGTGGGACGTAAACCTCAAACACTCACTCACTCACCAAATCCACACACATGTGAAGAATCTCAATTAGTTGGCTACCAACTTTCACTGGTTGTAATAGTTTCTGAAAAATTAATTATTTTGATTTTTCCTATAGAAAAGGATAGGTTGTAAAATTTGACCGTGTCTGGAGATAAGTTCGGGGTAATCCTAAGATCATCATTTGAACAAATTATGATGTGCTGGAGTCCTATCTGTCACATACAAAGTTTCTTGACTGGTCCTAGATAAGCTTTTTAATGGTTTACCATATATGGGTGTGGCAGCCATCTTGGTCATGTGACCCAGATGCCGCGAACAAACTAGCGTTCCCCCTAGTCATTGAGGTTCAAAACATATTGGCTTTGATTGGCCAATCGGTTTTCAGATATTACGAAAACACGCATGGGGCGCCGTTTTACTATTTAATCCGTATTTATAGATATCCATAAATCGAATTATAGATATCCATAATTCGGTTTATGGATATCAATAAATTAGCCGAATAATGGATATCCATACTTCGAATTATGGATAGCCGTAAATCGAATTATGGATATCCATAATTCGATTAATGGATATCATTTATGGATATCCATAAATCACCGCCAAAGCTTTTGATTTCTCCCTAAAACATGTGATAGTTTATTGTAAAAATCTTCAAAATCTTCAAGGTCTTCATCATCGCTGGAAGATGATGGCCGGTCAAAGGGACCTATCTGCCGTGCAGCCTTTTCAGCCCGAAAGGCTTCCAAAGAAACGGACGGCATGTGTGCAGTTAAATATCGGAACCAGCCGTAAGATCTTGAAATTCCGGCCAACGCATCCGGTCCCTCTGGAATCACCTCTATGAGGACTGCGCACCTAATCGGACGTAAGATTATAATGATCCAAACAGGCAATACGTGCATGCTTTCTGGAGAAAAATGCACATGGTCGTTATAGTATTAACATATATCCATATAACACTCTATTTGACCACCCCTGCCCATCGGGGCTTGAAGAAATAGATGGGCTGCATGATGCTTCCACGCAGAGCTGAAACCGCCCCGCACACGAGTACTGGTAAACCGCTTAGAGGATCTAAGCCTGCCCAGGCAAAGCGGTACGAGTCAGCCCGTCCGTGTTGATAAACCCTATTGGTTCATTTGGGCGGCAGGGCTTGAGATGTCATTTCATCTCAAGGTCGGGTAGAAGTCCCACAAAATTGGAAGCAACGTCTCCAAAATGACCTTTACAGAGTTGACGGGGACGTTAAACCTCAAAACAAACAAACACTCTACTTGAGATGTATGGGGTACCAAGCAGTTCCCCGCCCATTGGGGCTTGGAGAAAAAGATTTGGCTGCATGAGCGGAGAGTACTGGTAAATCGGTTAGAAGGTCTAAGTCTGTCCAAACAAAGTCGTGCGAGTCAATGGGCGACAGGGATTGAGATGTTTGTTTGTATTTGAGTTTAACGGCACGGTCAACACTAATTTAGGTCATTTTTGAGCCGGTCAGTTTACCTATCCACACTTTTCCTGGGCAGGCTTATACGTAAGCAGTTAACCAGTACAGTGCACATTCTTTCGCCAGAAACTGACAACTGCCCTTCTTGAATCAGCGGAAGGGAGAGAATGACTGTAGAAAATATTTCATGATCAATCTCCACGATAGAATAATGCCACCCCGGCGGGTATCGAATCCGCTTCCTCCTGATCACCAGTCAGACGCACATCCGACTGAGCTACCGAAGCCGGCGGGATTGAGATGTCATTTAATCTCAATGAAGGCTTAATGACCAACATAACTGGAAGCAACGTCTCCAAAATGCCCTAAATAACATTGAAGGGGACGTTAAACCTAAAATCAAACAAAACATATCTCTCCCACACCATAGACCACCACTTAGCCTACCCGACTTTACCCCCACCTCCATTCCGGCTTTTATTACACACCTAAATCGGAAATCTGACGCGAATGGTCGATTTTTTTTTTTTTTGTTTTTTGTTTTTTTTTGTTTTTGTTTTAGCAAAGGGAGCAGTCATTATTCATTAGGTTTATCTGCAGAGAAGAATTATGGATATTCATAATTCGATTTATGGATATCCATAAATCAGCCGAATAATGGACATCCATAATTCGAATTAAGGATATCCATAATTCGATTAATGGATATCCATATTTCAATCTAAATTAATGATATCCATAAATCGATTTATGGATATCCATAATTCGATTTATGGATATCCATAATTCGATTTATGGATATCCATAATTTGATTAATGGATATCCATAAATCAGCCGAATAAGGGACATCCATAATTCGATTTATGGATATCAATAAATCGAATAATGGATATCCATTATTCGATTTATGTATATCATTAATTCACATCGATTATTATGGCTATCCATAAATACAGAATAAATAGTAAAACGGCGCCCCATAAACACGCCTCTCAATATAAAACTTTTCGCATAAAAATACTGAATTTTGCTTATTTCTGCTCTAAACATAGATTGAGGCCACTCGTTGGAATAGCCTCGACGAGGCGGTTCTAACGAATACCCACAATCTGTTTTTGCTGAAATTAGAAAAATAATACATATGCCTGTAAACCCCAGTTTTACTATATAAAATTGGGGTTTACGGGGGTCAATATGACACAGGCGTGTTTTCGTTTTGGATGAGATGTTTGCCGAATGTGAACGGACGACGACGGATGCCGGGGCATGAGTATACTCACTTGCTGGGCTTGCGGCTAGGGTGAGCTAAAAACCTAATGACCAATCTCATTGGTGACGGGCCTCCGTGGCCTAGTGGTTAAGAGCGCTGACTCTTGACCATTAGGTCTCTCACCGCTGATGTTCGAGCCTCGCTCGGGTCACATGTGAGATGCCAAGTTCTGCAACGGAAGGTCAGGTGGGGGGGGGGGGGTTCTCCGGGTACTCAGGTTTTCGCCCACAAAATTGGAAGACGGGCCTCCGTGGCCTATTGGTTAAGAGCGCTGACTCTTGATCATTAGGTCTCTCACCGCTGTGGTTCGAGCCTCGCTCGGGTCACATGTGAGATGCCAAGTTCTGCAACGGAAGATCAGGGGGGGGGGGGGTTCTCCGGGTACTCAGGTTTTCGCCCACAAAATTGGAAGAAACGTCTCCAAAATGACCTTTACAGTGTTGACGGGGACGTTAAACCTCAATTCAAACAAACAAAACAAAGCAACGATAGTTTATTATCAACCAGCCATTTCAAACAAACAAACAAAGCCTGACGAAGAATGCAACAGTTATTTTATTGTTTAACTGGGGTTAATTTCCAGTAAATCTGTCCCTTACACTCTCGTTGAATCATCGACATCCGTACCCAGTAACGTCGACAACTGTACCCCGCAAACTTTCACTTCATCGACAGCCGTATCGATGAAACTATAAACAGTTCCACAGATGCATATAAAGACATGTTGACACACAAATAAAAGGTTATATAAAATGTAATATAATATAAAAGGTATATTAATGATGTATCTGCATCATTTCGTCCTCGATATTCCATGACACTGAATAAGAGCCACGCATTTCCCCGGAAGTACTTATTTAATATATTTTCCCGTTTAATTCCGCTCAGCGTCAAAACAGGCTATTAGTCAGACTCCCAAAACACTTCAAACAACAGCAAACTATTTCACAAACGATTTGACACCCAAAAATGGACAGACATACACAAAAATAACACATTTACAGCGAATTTATCGACTACCCTCCTCTGTCGACATCCGTACTGCTCGGTCGTAAACCGTATTTCTCGGTCGACAGCAGCTTTACACAGTACCGGCTCGGTCGACAACACAGGTATAGAAAATGGTATTACCCCCGTGGTTTTCGCCTCTCAAAGTGCATCGAAACCGAAGACCCTCCTCTGTCGACATCCGTACTGCTCGGTCGAAAACCGTATTTCTCGGTCGACAGCAGCTTTACACAGTACGGACTCAGTCGACAACACAGGTATAGAAAATTGTATTACCCCCGTGTATATGGGTGTGAGGGATGGATGGAAAAATCCGTCCCGTGAGTCACTGTCCGGCATCACGAGGCTTGCCGGGTGATGCCGGACAGTGATCAAGAGGGACGGACTTTTTCTATTCACTCTTCACACCCATGGAGGATTCTTTTTCTTGCATACCTTTCATTTCTGAGCGTGGATTTTTGATAATAATTTTTTATGTGTGCCCGACGTCCGCCATAATGGCTTGACCATGTTGTGATGTTTAGTGACGTCACATAATGTGCTGTGACGTCAACCTTAACGATGGCGCATATGATGTCGTATTCAACCAGTTCAGTTATCAAAAACGCGCGAAAATAATTGATTTTGGGTAAGAACACCATGGTCAGAACAGAATTTCTATCCCAAGCTGAAACTATGGTTTTCCTTTTCTGGTGTGCATAAATATAAGAATCTTCCATTGGTGTGAGGGGTGGATGGAAAAAATCCGTCCCGTGGTCACTAGTCGGCATCACGAGGCTTACCGAGTGACGCCGGCCACGGCGGCCAGTGATCCCGAGGTACGGATTTTTTCTATTTGCCCCTCAAACCAATGTAGGTTTCTTTTTCTTGCATGCATTCAATTTCTGAGCGTGGGTATTTAATCGATTGCGACGTCTGCCATATTGTGATGACACTACAGTGACGTTTAGTGACGTCCCATAACGTGCTGTGATATCAACCTTAACGACGACGCATAGGCCTATGAGGCCGTAGTCAACCAATGCATTTATCAAACACGCGAGAATATTCGATTTTTGGTAGGAACACCAGGATTAGAACATAATTTCTATTCTAGGTAAAACTATGGATTTCCTTATCTGGTGCTCAAGAGTGTTTGGTTTTACCCTCCAGTTGCCGTCCTTTAAGCAAACAGTGTTCAGATGACGCCGCGTTCTGATGTGGTTCTACACTGTTTGCCAATGTCTCTATTTGGAAATTTGGCAAATATGTGTTTACCGATTCAAAATAAATATACACATCTAAGATAAACCTTTTTCCGTTCGAGACCAAACCCAACACATGAGTCCAGGCCTGATTTTACAGATAACCCTGTTTGCAGAGCACTCATTAGTTAGCGCGTCACATGGACTCCGAACAAACGCTATTGGCACGGCTTAAGGCGGAATAGGAACACCTAGTACAGTTGCCTGCCATTATTCAATCGGAGACAAATTTTGGAACTTCCTGTACGCTTTTCTATAAGCTCTAATGGGCAAACTCTTAAAGGAAAGAATTTAATTCTAAGAAGCAAATTCTTTCCTTTAAGAGTAATCTTATTGGAAAGAATTTGATTCTAAGATGCAAAAAATCATTCCTTTAAGAGTTGACCCTTATTGACACGGGAGACAAAAATACTTTTGAAAGCGTTGACTCCCCCTGAAAGTGTCCCCATTCCCCTCAATTTTCTTTGTTGGCCATTTGATAGTCACGTGGACGTTAGAAATGAAACAATTTCAACGCAGGTACAATAGTACAGTCATGTAACATTGGGTCAATTGACAAACAATCGAGCCAATGAAAGCAACATTTCATTGTTAATCCATTGAAAATATTGACAAAACATTCAGAGATATTACGTATGTGCATTAAATTTTCTCTATAAGTCAGTCCATATGCAATTGTTATTCTTGCACATCTGATAAGGAAATCCATGGTTTTAGCTTAGGATAGAAATTCTGTTCTAACCCTGGTGTTCTTACCCAGAATCGAATATTCTCGCATGTTTGATAAATGCACTGGTTGAATACGACTTCATATAAACCGTCGTTAAGGTTGACGTCGCAGCACGTAACGTGACGTCACTAAACATTCCTGTAGTAGCATCACAATATGGCGGCCGTCGGTAACCGAAGTGACTGCCGCATTAAAAATCCGCGCTAAGAAATGGAAGGTTTGCAAGAAAAAGAATCCTTTATGGGTGTGAGGGGTGGATGGAAATATCCCTCCCTCGGGACCACTGTCCGGCATCACTCGGCAAGCCTCGTGATGCCGGATGGTGACCCTCGGAACGGATTTTTCCAGCCACCTCTCATACCCATATAAGATTCATATACTGATATGAGCAGTTTACGGCCTTATGACACTTTTTGTTTCAAGACTTCCTCTCCCCTACTTCTAAACTACATATTTTAAGCGTTAACAGTTTTTTTTTTTTTTTAGAGAATTCTTTGAGTTTAGCAAATGGCGTCATCGCTGACCTGTCTTAAACGAGGATTCTGGCTATTTTTACCATTTAATGTGATTTCCACAGGAAATGCCAGTTTCCTATATTTAGAAAGTTTGTATGAGCATGTGATAATGACTTTCGCTTTTCAGACACAAAACAAGTATTTTTTTTTTTTTTGTATTTTTATTTATTTATTTATTTATTTATTTGTGTATTTATTTATTTTGAGGGGAGGGGGTTGCAAATTGGGGAAAAAACGTCCGAGTTTGTTAATTTTCACGAAATGCTCAGTGATATCTATCCTATGCAGGACAGTCATGCATCAAAGTTGACAGGTCAATCAGTGGCAGTGCGGACGATGGTGTTCAGCAATATTGGTAAGTGAATGGCACGTATATAAATATACAAGGATTAGCTTTTACAAAAAGCTTAGGTCTACGCTAAGCACACTTTAATTTAGGTAGTACTAAAATGACAAAACTTACCATACATATCTTGAAATAGTGTCAGTTAATATGTAATTGTATAACAGTCACAGATTACAAATAAGGATTTCCAAATGTTCCCTCCAGTGTGACATGGAATCAAAATTACCGATCTTTCACAATCAATTACAACTACTTGTACTACATGCCTACATTTACGGTTTCTTTCATTTCGCATTTTATGTTAACCTTTCATTTCACATTTTAGTTTAATGTTGTGAAAACGAAAATCATCCTAGTTTGCATTGTAAAAATGAACATAAAAAGAACTAGATGATCTGTACAATGAAGGCGACGTCCACATCATGTAAACCACTAATATACGTTTATTTTGCAAGCGAGAGCGCACTCATGCATTTTCATGTGATAAACTTAAGGCAGCGTTACGGTAATTCAAGGTTTTAATACGCACGTGGTGTTGGAGTTGGGGTGTCCTGGGGAAATAAACTGGAAACTAGTCCTGTCTGAGGAAAGTGAAACCAGTCAATAGAAAAACAGTCATGACCTTTGATTAAAATGTTTCCGCAGCAAAAGTTATCCTTAAGATAGTCTACGACCGTATGCGTAGACAATAATATAGATTCCAGCTAACCCTTTTCAACAACACACTGACCTATCCTTAAGATAGTCTACGACAGTGTACGTAGACAATAATACAGATTCCAGCTAACCCTATTCAACAACACGCTGACCTATCCTTAAGATAGTCTACGACCGTGTGCGTAGGCAATAATACAGATTCCAGCTAACTCTATTCAACAACACGCTGTCCTATCCTTAAGATAGTCTACGACCGTGTGCGTAGACCCCTATTCAACAACACGCTGACCTATCCTTAAGATAGTCTACGACCGTGTGCGTAGACAATAATACAGATTCCAGCTAAACCTATTCAACAACATGCTGACCTATCCTTAAGATAGTCAGAAACCATGTGCGTAGACAATACAGATTCCTGCTAACCCTATTCAACAACACGCTGACCGATCCTTAATATAGTCTACGGCCGTGTGCGTAGACAATAATACCGATTCCAGCTTACTCTATTCAACAACACACTGACCTATCCTTAAGATGGTCTGAAGAAGGTCTAAAAAAGACCGAAACGCGTAGATCCAATAAAACAGATGTTAAACAGCTCCGTTGTTTGGTCGTTTGTTCCAGTACTCGACCATTCCCGTTGATGTATCCTTAAGTTAGTATACAACCGTGTGCGTAGACAATAATACAGATTCCCGCTAACCCTATTCAATAACACGATGACCTATCCTTAAGATAGTCTACGACCGTTTGCGTAGACAATAATACCGATTCCAGCTAACCCTATTCAACAACACGCTGACCTATCCTGAAGATAGTCTACGACCGTTTGCGTAGACAATAATACAGATTCCAGCTAACCCTATTCAACAACACGCTGACCTATCATTAAGAAAGTCTACGACCGTGTGCGTAGACAATAATACAGATTCCAGTTAACCCTTTTAAACAACACGCTGACCTAACTGCGATAAGAGTGACGCTTATGTAAATATACTACCTGGATTTCCTACAAATCAGTGATTGTCACGTGGACCTGAGCACTGTAGAGTTTCTATGCTTAGTAACATAGATTCGATTGATAAACAAGCGACCCATGAATGAGTAAGTGACACAAACCAACATCCACGAACACACAACCAGACGTACGCGTTACGAAAACACGCCTATACAAAGGCATTGTAAACTTCATCGCCGAAAAACCGAACATATTTAGATGAAAAATTGTGATATTTTTCTTATTTCTGCTCACAATATAAATTGTGGGCCCTTGTTAGAATCGTCTCATCGAGCCAGTTCTTACGAGTACCCAAAATCTTTATTTTAGAGCAGAAATAAGAAAAAATAAGGTTTGTCCCCGTAAACCCCAGTTTTACTGTATAAAACATCACGAAAACACGCCTATATAATTTTGACCCCCTCGAACCCAATTTGTATATAATAGTAAAACCGTGGTTACATGTAATAGGGGTAAGCCTTATTTTCCTTATTTCGTTTCCAAAATAAAGATTGTGGGCATACGTTAGAACCGCCTCGATAAATTTAGATTGTGGCTACTCGTTAGAACCGCCTCGATGAGGCGGTTCTAACGAGTACCCGCAATCTATAACTTGAGCATAAATTAAAAAAAAACAAAAAAAAAAAAAAAACACATACACACACACTTTTTCATTATTAAATGCTCGTTTTTCTCGGCGGTAATATTAGCAATGTATGTATATGGGCGTATTTTCGTTATGGTGGGACTAAAGCGGGTCATTATTATATAGGTGTGTTTTCGTGATGATTTATAAAGAAACAGAAGATCAGCTCTAGCAGCGAATCGTTGAATAATTAACCACAGTTTGGCGGTCAGCTGTAACGTAGATCATACATGCAGCGCGCTTTCCAACTGACCGACAGCGTAACGCCGATTTATTTTTTTTAGATTTTAACACTTTAAAAATCGACCGTAGTTTTTCTGTTCCTTTAAATTTCCCAAACCATTCGCCAGAAATCCCGCCAGCACTATTGGTTGATTGTCTTCGACATTTTAGACGCAGTATGATACGGAAGAACAGCCATTAGTTGTACACAGTGCAGGTGGCCTTAATGTTTATGTAACAACAAGTATAAGCTTCCACAAGAAGAAAAAGGCGGTCCATAACAAGTATAAGCTTTCGCACAAAAACAGCCCCGCGGGCAGAGCTTTGGAACATTGCTATCACATTTGAACTAGCCCATATTTGCTTGAATATTTGTACAGGCTAATGCAAAATATACATCTACAAACTTTCGACCACGATGGACCACTACCATAGTACCCTATAAGTTCGGCTCTGGTTAGCCACCGTTAGCAAACTTTTAGGTTATTCCTCAATTAGTCTTCTGTAAAGTGTACGAAAACAGTCTTCTTAACTTTTCCAACACTTTTCAAGCATTCCATTTGATAAGAGGTTACAAACATATTGAAGTTTCACATGTGCCTTTATAAAGAAGAAAAAGTACTTTTAACAAAATTACAGCATTAATTTTTGCAACTTTGACATTTCAGACATTATACTTCAGTCGACAGGATCCTGGGTGCAGACTGGAAATTAGAATATTGTCATAGACAGTTAATTGTATAAAACACATTTCATTCTAGTCATTCACATTTAATATGCGCTAGCATATATCTAGCTTTTTTGCCGGCCTCGGTAGCTCAGTCGGATGCGCGTCTGACAGGTGATCAGGAGGTCGCGGGTTCAGTGCCTTCCGGGGTCGGCAATTGGCTTTCGTGGAGATTGATCATGATATCTTTTCTACGGTCATTCTCTCCCTTCCGCTGATTCAAGAAGGGCAGTTGTCAGTTTCTGGCGAAAGAACGTACACTGTTTTGGTTAACAGCTTACGTATAAGCATGCCTAGGAAAAGTGTGGACAGGTAAACTGACTGGCTGATTCATGACCTAAAATAGTGTTGACTGGGCCGTTAGACCCCAAACAAACAAACAAACAAACATAGCTTTTGGAAAAAGTTATACATGTTGATACTAGTCTTTAAGGAAACCGGGCGCTAGAAGCACAAACGATCGTGAAAAACGAACATAAATGTATGTAATACAGTCAATATTTTCTTTAAACAATGGCGAAAGGTGGAGTGAATTTGAAGGAAACAACACACGTTTTGTTGTACGTTGATTAATCACTCGTGATTTGATCTATTGCACTGCTCTAATCCAAATTGTGATTTAATACTCCACAAATCACTGATAGAGCTGATCTATCCCTTAATATAACTGTCTTTTGTAGTGATTTTGATGCGAGAAAATAACATTTCACCGTCTAACATTTTAGAATCTTCGACTGTCATAAAACGGCGGCTTTTCGCTTTTCAGTGATTTGTTGCAGAAAAAAAATCACGCCTATACAATTTTGACCCCATTGAACACCACTTTTATATAGTAAAATTTGGTTTTACAGGGGTCAACTTTATTTTTCTTATTTCCACTGAGAAACCACTGTCAGACGCCGTTTTTAGCGCTTCACATTTGCCATTGTCTTTTTGAGGAAAATATGGGTTACAAGAGAATATGTCTTTCAAAGAAAACTATGAAAACGACGTTTGCAATCTTTTTTGGTGGGAAAATATCGCTGATACGTTCGGCGGCCAGACGAAATAGATTGGATGTAAGAGAAATGTGTATAAGATGTGGCTTCTTTTATTTATGGAATAATAAAGCGTCTTTGCATCTACTGACACAACTAAATACGTGTAACATTAGCTGTATTTCCAGATTAGAATAAAACGTCCAGCGAAGGCTTAGGCGAGCCTGCGCATGCGCCCAATCTCGCCAGAGCCATTGCTGCTCGCAGATTTAGGATACGTATTAGTTTGAAAACCACGAATCGGAGAAGGCTTTAGACCTTTTCCTTTTTTCGATTGCCAACTCCATATTTCTGGATCATTGTGCTTCAAAACGATTTCTGCTATTCTATTAGGAAATCGCATCAGTATAAAAGGCCGCGTCGCATAGTCGCATAGTACTGTGTTTTCGTCGTATACAGTTAACCCTTAAGATGCAAATCACAACAATTATTGTCGTCTGCTTTTTTGTCTTCTTGTTACTTTTTAAGTCATTGTTGCAAACAGTGTGGACCAAGAGGAGACTCCTCCTATTTAAAGTACATTTGAAATGTTTGAATAAAGATACAGCAGTCACCATAAACAGACGCCATTTCAAGACATTTCCAGATGCATTTTTTCTTGACATCTTAAGGATAAAACGAAAATTAGCAGTCCCCGCCCATCGGGGCTTAAATAAATAGATGGGCTGCATGATGCTTCCACGCAGAGCTGAAACCGACACGCTCACGGGTACTGGTAAATCGCTAAGAGGATCTAAGTCTGTCCAGGCAATGCGGTGCGAGTCGGCCCGCCCATGCTTATAAACCCTATTGGTTTCATTGGGCGGCAGGGCTTGAGGTGTCATTTCATCTCAATGTCGGGTAAAAGTCCCACAAAATTGGAAGCAACGTCTCCAAAATGATCTATACAGTGTTGACGGAGACGTTAAACTTTTAATCAAACAAACAAACAAAAAGCATGGGCATCCATATACTCATAATACGGACACATTGGTTTGCATTAAGAAGTTTTTGGTCAACGCGCATAACGAGAGCTCTTACAAGATAAGCATGTCAAAATACAAGGATAGCTTTTACAAAAAGCTAGGTCCACGCTTAGCATATATTAACCCTGAATATAGACTTACATCCCAGAAATGTATTTTATAAAATTTAATGTCTTTGGCAAAATTCTAATTGCTCCCAGGACCCTGCAGACTGAAGTATAATATCTAAAACATTTCTAAACACAGGTCAGTTCTATTTCCCGACCAACTGATTGAAACCGTCTTGGCTTAGTGCTTTGCAACAACGCTTAGTGTTCACTCGACGCTTAGTGTTCATCATGGACACTAAGCGTTGATGGCGAACACTAAGCGTTGCCACTGCAACGCTTAGTGTTCATCATGGACACTAAGCGTTGCAGTTCACAATCAACGCTTAGTGTTCACCATGGACACTAAGCGTCGCGACTGTCGATACTGTGAGCGATCCCAACGCTTATTGTTCACCATGGCATTAGCTCGCCAAATACAATGGTACAATGAGAGCTATTGTTGTCACATCGGTCGTCCGCTTTTGCATTTGCGATTTCAACAGTCACGCATCACAGAGTACTCATATTTTGGAATTAAGTACCTGGGAGAGTCTTCTTAGGTTCCAAGAGAACAGACCCCTGGGTGCATGCCCCGGGGTGGGGCTAGGGGTCATAATCTAGAAAATCTCTGTAAAACTGTGTTTAAGTTTTTGAAATGCTTATATCTCAACAATCATTCATCACAAAGCATTCATATTTACAACTTTGATACCCGGGGGTGTCTTCTGAGAATACATGTGAGTGTCTTCTGAGATTCCAAAAGAACACACACCTGGTTTCATGCCTTGGGTGGTGTTAGGGGGTCAAAATCTAGGACACCTTAGAAATTTGTTAAATACATTTCCATTGTGCTAACAAGTTACAAACTCAATTGATAATACAACAGCTAACTATGCGACATTGGTTCAAGTGTGAAAGGGTAAAAATCATGGTGACCTACATTTTACGGTCCAATGATTTTGCCTTATATCTTCAATACTATTTGATGGAGACGTGTCATACCTGGGATTATTTGATTCATAGCCCCCCCCCCCCATGATTGATCTCCAATTTATCTAGGTCAGTGTGACATATATTTCATGGTTCAGTGATTTTTCTTTATATCTTGAATACTACTGGTCCGTGAAATATATGTCATAGTGACCTACATTTATTTTGCAGACAAATATCGTTTCATACTGACTCGTAACATCAAGTTATGATGTTCATATGCCAAAACGTCTTTGCGTTAAAAGGCATAATCACTAGACCATGAAATATAGGTCATAGTGACCTACATTTATTTTGAAGACAAATATCGGGCCATATTGACTCATAATACCAAGTTATGATGTTCATATACCATAAGGTCTTCGTGTTATAAGACAAAATCACTGGACCATGAAATATAGGTCATGATGACATTCGTTTCTGTGGTAAAATGTCGGGGCGTACTGTTTCGTAATACTGAACTTTGATGTCCATACATCAAGAAGAATTCGTGTTCTAAGGCAAAATTACTTTTTTTTTCATACCAGAAAATGAACACTAGCGGTTGATACTGCATTCCGATCTACATGATCGACGCTTAGTGTTCATTTGCCAAAATGAACACTAAGCGTTGACAGTGGCAACGCTTAGTGTTCACCATCAACGCTAAGTGTGAGTGAGTGAGTGTTTTAGTTTTACGTCCCACCAACAGCTGAGGTCATACGGAAACGGGACCTCGGTTTAAGACTCATCCGAAAGTCTGGAGAAGCCCGGGATCGATCCTGCGACCCCTGGTTTACAAGGCGAGTAGCGTAACCACTACGCCACGGAGGCTTCTAAACGATTTGTGTCCATGATGAACACTAAGCGTCGAGTGAACACTAAGCGGCGCTACAGCGCTTATTAAAACTCATACGTTATGACGATACAGCAAACAATTTACATCCTTAACATATCGATATGGTTCTCAGTAAAAATTGTTACTAACGGCGGGGCAATTTCTTAAGCTCAACAGAGCCGAAGGCTCCTGGGAAGCCTATAGGATAGGCAGTGGTCCGTCGTAGTCGACATCACTGGAGGGTTGACTGTATCAAGAATGGAGGCTGAAATACAGTTACTTGACCTACACCCTAAAATAACTGTACTGTGCAGGCCCTGATCAGACGCCGCGTAATGCGACATTCGACGCCCGGCGCACAGGCAACGCCGCGTCCACGTCGAGGCAACGGCAATGACGTCGTCAAAAAGTGTGTGGTTAATAGGAGTCACGTCATGTTACCATCGGCGGTACATGTATCATAATTTCACTTCTAGCGGGCAAGTCTGTTTGTTTGATTTGATGTTTAACGTCCCCGTTAACACTGTAAAGGTCATTTTGGAGACGTTGCTTCCAGTTTTGTGGGACTTTTACCCGACACTGAGATGAAATGACATCTCAAGCCCTGCCGCCCAATGAAACTAATAGGGTTTATAAGCATGGACGGTCCGGCACTCGCACCGCTTTGCCTGGGCAGGCTTAGATCTTCTTAGCCGTTTACCAGTAATTGCGTGCGGGTCGGTTTCAGCTCTGCGTGGAAGCATCATGCAGCCCATCTATTTCTTCAAGCCCCGATGGGCGGGGGCCGTCTAGCGGGCAAGTAGAAAATTGTTGTGTAACATTGTATTTGCACACATTGTGAGAATATATGACTTGTGCCCGTGGCTTCAGGATGTGCGCTAAGCCATGAGCTTAACCCAATTACGTTATTAGTGTCCCATTTGTGTGACATTGGCAAACAGTGTAGACCAAGATCGGGCGCCGCAGAACGCGGCGTCCGATCTGGGTCTTCACTGTTAGTGAGGTTATTTTCTATAAATAACCGTAATAAGGGATTTCCTACAAGTCAGAGATAGACTCGTGGACTTCGCCATTGCTTTTTTACGAGGACTGTTCCAAAATTAATGCGGCTAACACAGGTCGCCCTGCAACAACAGCGATTAACCCTTTTTGTACCAAATGAAATCTTCTTCCTTATGTATACCAGGAGTCAATTTAAAAATTTAGGGGTGTCAGGTTGTTATTTCTTCAAAATGTAATTGGAAAATGGCTTAACTTTTCGCAAACAGTGTAGGCCCTGATCAGACGCCGCGTTATGCAGCGTCTGATCTGGGCCTGCACTGTTTGCCCTGGTACCCGCTTTGGGGTTTCCGGTACTAAATGGGTTAATAGCGTTATCGAAATAATCCGCACTACTTTAAAAAGCTACCCGATTCACAGTGAGTTGAAAAACTTGTGGTACTTTAAAAAATCATTTACAACTTGGGGAAATAAATGCGATGGATTCCCGATTTGAAGGCAGATGAACAAGAGGACACGTACAGCAAATAAAAATCGTCCTGTTGTGGGGTAATGCTAACGCGCCTGACCGTAGCGGACGTAAAATGCTTAAACTTTATAATACGATACAATACAAATGAAAAAAAAAAAACGATTCTGAAACTGTATCATAAATAAAGCCGAAAGGCTTTCGCCAATTTAGTCACTTGTGATGAGACCAGGCTTTTCTATTTTGAACCAAAGCGGAAGTGTTCCAGCCGAATTCGGGCTACCAAAAATGCTCGGTGTCCAATTATTGCCTGATGAACATGATAAAAAAAGGGTTGTTAATAACAAAGGTAAAGCCATGCACACTCTGGAGCCGAATGACCGAACAGTTAAAGCAAACGATGTTGTACTTAGACAATTTAAGAAGTATTACGAAACCCTATGCCCCAGCACCTGAGACCCTTGCAGGATAATGCAGCCGCCCAAACTTTGTGACCGTGTTTTGGGAGTCTGAGAATGTCACTATCTTACCGCATCTTCCAGTCTCTCCAGACTAGTGTCTGTTCCAAAACTCAAATAGCATCTGTCTGGAAAGAGATACAATTCGAGAAATGGCCTTGGAACTGCCGTATATCGATATCAGATGGGTCATCTGATTAAGGGTATAAAAATTGCGTCCAAAAGTTCGTCGACCGGATGAAAGATATATTCAGGTAGATGGAGAGTATACTGAAGGACAGAGCAAGTCAAAACGATGTTAACATTTGCAATGAAGATGAAAAAATAAAAGTGACATTATTTTTGCCTAAGCACCTGAGACCCTTGCAAGATAATGCACCCGCTCAAACTTTGTGACCGTGTTTTGGGAGTCCGAGAATGTCATTATCTTACCGCATCTTCCAGTTTTTCCAGACTATTGTCTGTTCCAAAACTCAAATAGCATGTCTGGAAAGAGATACAATTCGAGAAATGGCATTGGAACTGCAGTGTATCGGTACCTGATGGATTATCTCATGAAAATTGCGTCCAAAAGTTCGTCGACCGGCTGAAAGATGGAGAGTATACTGAAGGACAGGGCAAGACAAAACGATGTTAACATTTGCAGTGAAGAAGAAACAATGAAAGTGACATTATTATTTTTGCCCCAGCACCTGAGACCCTTGCAAGATAATGCAGCCGCTCAAACTTTGTGAACGTGTTTTGGGAGTCTGAGAATGTCACTATCTTTCCGCATCTTCCAGTCTCTCCAGACTATTGTCTGTCCCAAAAACTCAAATAGCATCTGTCTGGAAAGAGATACAATTCGAGAAATGGCATTGGAACTGTAGTATACCGATATCTGATGGGTTATCTCATTGACATTACGAAAACACGCCCAAACAAATACATTGTAACATTTATCGCCGAAAAAAAATGGACATTTTATGATGAAAATTTTGATATTTTTCTTATTTCTGCTCAAAATATAGATTGTAGGTACTCGTTAGAACCGCCTCATTGAGGCCGTTCTAACGAGTACCCACAATCTATATTTTAGAGCAGAAATAAGAAAAATAAGGTTTACCCCTGTAAACTCTAGTTTTACTATATAAAAGTGGGGTTCGAGGGGTCAAAATTATATAGGCGTGTTTTCGTGATGAAGGGTATGAAAACTGCGCCCAAAAGTTCGTCGACCGCATCACGAAAACACGCCTACATAATTTTGACTCCCTCAAACCCCCACTTTTATATGGTAAAACTGGGGAGTATGGGGTATGCATTATCTTTTTATTTCTGCTCAAAAATATAGATTGTGGATACACGTTAGGCGGTTCTAACGAGTCCCAACAATCTATGTTTGGTGCAGAAATATGAAAACTATCAGAATTTTTTATCGAAAATTTTCAATTTTTTGGCAGTTAAATTTTCCAATATATTTGAATAGGCGTGCTTTCGTAATGGGTTGAAAGATATATTCAGGTAGATGGAGAGTATTCTGAAGGACAGAGCAAGTCAAAACGATGTTAACATTTGCAGTGAAGAAAAAACAATGAAAGTGACATTTTGGAACAGCCCTGCTAACTTTGGGTTGATTGATTATCGACCCAAAAATTAAGATGACTGTATCTGAAGAAAAGGAGAGACCATACTGAGTCTTGAGTGTATCGCCATCATTCCAACAGATCAACTTCTACTCCAACAGGTGCTGCCAAAACCACCAGTCATTTGATTTGTGACCCCCTATTGCACGAGTTGACATTTACAAAGGATCCTTACTCCCTTGAACCTCTAGTGATTGTAATGCCCTTCTAAAGTCGATAATGTCCCCGGTCGAAAATGTAGTTGATAGCGTAGCTAAGGTTACCTCTTTGGTGAGAGTTACGAACTAATTTTCCATATCATGGGTCTTGGTGAATGAATATGACAGTAACAAATTTTGTTCGGAGTCTCATTCTTTTAAAATATCCCTAGCATGGGTAACCGGAATCTTACAATTAGGCCCCTATTCCTAAATCAACATTACTCTATATAAAGGATTTTCAGATTCTTGTCGAAAAATCGGCACAATGACTTTCTTTTAATGTATTCCCCGCAACTGTTCGGTATAATCTCTACATGTTCGAATTAGGTTCACGTACACACAGCTGAAGCGAAATTGACATATCAGTGTGTGTGTGTGTGTGTGTGTGTGTGTGTGTGTGTGTGTGTGTGTGTGTGTGTGTGTGTGTGTGTGTGTGTGTGTGTGTGTGTGTGTGTGTGTGTGTGTGTGAATTTGGGTTTAACGTCGCTTTCAACAATTTTTCATTCATATCACGACGGTGTCTGGTTGCGACAGGGAGCTCAATGCTCACTTATATAGTGCTGCCTCACTGATGTACCATGTCCCAGACACATTACATGATACTACACCCAGTCACATTATCCTGACACTGGGTCGACCAGTCCTAGCTCTACCTCGTAAATCTGAGTGCCAAACAAGGAGCAGCTAGTCTTTAACGACTTTGGTATGTCGCGGCCCGGGATCGAATCCCTGAACTCCCGTTCCCCAGAGCGGACACTCTACCAACTGTGCTATCGGGGTCGGTTTGACATATTAGAAAATAACTGTGGAGGAAATGATCAGCAATCGATACAACTATTCAATATCACCACCAAAGAAACACAAGGTAAAGAAGCACGAACATGATATAACCAAACCCTAACGAAAAACGCACAAGCGAGAAGTCAAAAGGACAGCCACCCTCCCACAAAATGGGTAAACGTCTATCCAAAACAAAAAGACATAAGGAATATACATATGCAAAGACAAACCTTAAAAATAAACTGCGCTAGAAGAACCGCCTTGGAAATGTCAGTAAATCGTAGTTCACTGGAACGGGGGCTTAAATCGATTTTACGTGGCCACAATCCTCGCCCTTGATTCTGTTGCGGATTAGACAAATAATTTGTACGGTCCACATGAAGGCTTTCTAACTAATCAGTGCTACACTTCCGACAACGTAAAACTCAAACGACAACACAGACGAAACAACGACGAGGACTCGACAGCATGAAAATAAATGAAATTCTGGATTAAAAGAAAACCAATAGTTATACTCCAGTGGGCCCGACCAGAGCTTCAGGTATACCTACCGACATTTACCTAAAAATATATTAACCCGTTTAGTACCATATGGAATATTCAATCTTATATATGGCAGGAGTTCATTTCGAAATTTAGGGGCGTCATGATGTGGTATCTTCAAAATTGATTTGGAAAATGGCTGAACTTCCTGCAAATAGTGTAGGCCCTGATGAAATTAGTTAAGTAAGCCTTTACGCTGGAGCCGTCATAGAATCTGAGGCCTGGCCTGCACATGCGCAATTAAAATAGGGAAGCAAAATTATATGTTAAATACCATGCATGTAATCTGTCGTACAACATTTCTGTTGTACCCAGTGTTTTTATATCGAAGACTGATTTTACGAAACTGAGTACTGAAGGCTTTGCAAGCATATACTTTTCTGAAGTCGATTTTTTTTATCTTTTTGTCGAGTGTTTCGGCCATAACGTTTTTATTGTAGATTTTTTTTCAAAACACACCGAGTGAGAAAGTTGTAGAGGAGAAGTTCCGCCAACGTCTCGTAAAGGTGTCAGTCTCCAGAAGTGTATAATTTTTGCTCTAATCAGATGAAAAAAAGCAAATTCCGAGGCCCCGTTTTTGGAATTATACCTATCTATTGTAGATGGATTTATTTCTTGCAAAAATATGATAAACGCGATGATTTTAATTTTGAGATTGTATTTTTTTTCCCTTTCTTGGTTGGTGATGCTCCTTGTGCGGCATCCTACGGCGTTTATATTTCGCATTTAAGTCGATTTGCTAGAGTGTCTAGTCATGTAATTGACTTCAACACTCGTAATAAATTGTTAACTGCTAAACTTCTTAATCAGGGTTATCGGTATCATAAACTACGCAAAGTCTTTTCAAAACTCTATAGACGTGATTCCGATTTAATTTCTAAATTCAATATTGGACTTAAATCTCTTCTGCAACAAGGTCTATTAGAACCCGAATTTTATGGTGACTTAGTATATAAGTTCAGAAAAATATATTTTTGCAATGACTTCAGTTTTGTTTGTTTGTTTGATTTGAGGTTTTACGTCCCCGTCAACACTGTATAGGTCATTTTGGAGACGTTGCTTCCAATTTTGTGGGACTTCTCCCGACATTGAGATGAAATAACATCTCAAGCCCGGTCGCCCAATGAAACCAATAGGGTTTATAAACATGGACGGACCGACTCGCACCGCTTAGGCTTAGATCGTCTAAGCGGTTTACCAGTTCTTGTGTGCGGTCGGTTTCAGCTCTGCGTGGAAGTATCATGCACCCCATCTATTCTTCAAGCCCCGATTGGCGGGGGCCGGCAATGACTTCAGTACCCAATTTCGTAAAATCAATCTTCGATATAAAAGATTGGGTGCAATATAAATGTATACGACAGACTGCATGCATGGTAGTTAACCCAATCACGGTTGACAACTTTGCTTCCCTCTTTAATTGCACACCGGTGGGTCAGGCCTCAGATTCTATGACGGTTCCAGCGTAAAGGCTAACGGAGAATTAGAGAAATTCTAGGTTTTTGTAATGTTGTTTGGTGCCTGATGCTCTGTCTCTGGTTGGGCCCATCGGATTCTAACCGTTGGTTTTCTTTTGCTCCATCATTTCAGTGGCTTCTTGCTGTCGACTCCTCAGCGTTGTTTAATCTCTTTGGTTGATTGATTTTTGTGTTCACGGAGATGTTGCACTGGTGAGTTAGGAGGCTTTCAGTTGCGGTTTATTTTTGTTATGGTTTGTCTTTGGGTGTTTGTGTCGCTTATATTATTTTGTTTTGGATAGCACATTGGTAATTTTGTAGGAAAGTAACTGTCCTTTTGGCTTTCCGCTATTGATGTTTCCATTGGGGTCTGTTGTTTCATGTTTGTGTTTCTTTCCCGTTGGTGCCTCTGATGGGAGCTGTGGGTTAATTGTATCGATTGCTGATCAATGCCTTCACTTCTATTCTTCCTGCGGACTGAACAAATTATTTGTCTAAATCGCGACGGAAGTAAGGGTCAAAGATTGTGGCCACGTAAAATCGATTTAAGCACCCCCAAGTGGAATTCGTTTCACTGACCGTTTCAATGCGGTTCTTCTGTCGTGGTTTATTTTTGTTATGCCTTGTCTTTGAGAGTGTGTGTGTATCGCTTTTATTGTTTTGCTTTGGATAGCCATTCGGCCATTTTGTGGGATAGTAACTACCTCTAGTGATGTTTCCATTGGGGTCTAGTTGTTTCATGTTGGTGATCATTCCCTTGGTTAGTCTGGTGGGAGCTGTGGGTTAATTGTATCGATTCCTGATCATTGCCTTCACTTCTTCTTTTGACATTTTTGAAATGTTCGATAAAAGTCCATTTCTGACACTTATACTATCGAACTGTAAGCAAATAGCTAGCCTATTTAAAACGATATTTATATATGGATAAATCACTTGCCACAAACGAATAGTCCAACGGAAAAGACGGTGTACAAACCATTAGTTTGTAGACAGGAATAAAAAACATGACATACGTTGTTTAATCAGCAAACCTTTAGATCAGACGACAAAGATCCTACGCCTTTGACCTATTATTGGTATTACCCCATGTAATGCAACTTGTTTGACTCCAGAAAGCGCATATTGTAAGCATGCATGGTATTTGCATGGTGTAAATATTTATTATTCAGTCAAACATGAACAGACGACAAATTGACAAACCACGCCATCAAGGCGGGTCTTGTGGAAACCAAAAATTTCGCACATTTTGAATTCGTCTTATTCTCCATCTGATTACAGCTTTGCTTAGTTAACTTAGGGGCATGGAACCTTTCTGAGATGGTGGCGGAGCTTCTTCTTCCTAACAATCTCGATGGATGTGCTGATTACAAATCTAAAATAAAGAAATTATCGCCGTAAAACACGGCAAACAAGAAAACAAATCGACTTTAAGTTACTATAAAACTCGGTTTCCGTAAGGCCTTGTTGCAGGAGAGATTAAAGTGAAGCCATCAAACAACGACCACATTGTTAGCGGCCTTATCTGCTGGAGCCAAAACAAACTTCTTATGAAATTCTTGAATACCTAGTTTAAGGTGACGTAAAGACGACTTCGGTTTAGGGGGTAATAAGTTCGTATTTTGAGAATAAAAAGAAATGCGTTTGTTCACTAGTTTCAGAATGCTAAGTTTCCATTCCTTAAGAGCTTTTTGCTCAACATACTCTCGTTTACACCATCGATTACCAAATTCATTCAAGGCAGCAGCGATTTCATCTCTACATTTATTGAAATCAATTTTAGAAGGACATCGATATTTCGGTCCTTTAGAAATTATATTACATATCCTAGAATCAGGAATAATTTTTAAATTGCCAGTAATAAGATGACCAGCAGCAGGATAGCAATACACTGCATATATCAGGAGTGTTAGTGTCAATATCAAGATCAGAAACAAGTATATTGATATTAAAATGATAGATCTAACAGGTTTATTATATCTATAGCAAATTATGGGTGTTTCAGTAATTTGAAAATAAGCAGGAATGAATGAAATCACCGAACTGTCCCAGATACTAGGTAAATATATAAAATCCAAACCCTTATTAATGAAAGATACTTTGGTGTAATATTTTGGTGTAATGGTGATTAATTTCAGAATTGATGAAAGGACGAAGAGCATGCTGAGTATAACCCCTAGTTAGAAGATTAGAACTATCGCAGAATTTATTCGCCTCGGTGTCCAGAATCCGTAATACAGAAATGGGTAATGAACTTAGAAATGCAAGGATTGAGTGGAGTCCATGATTCAATAATATTATGGACAGTCACTTCAGCCTGGTATTGTTTCTTTTAAAAACACGTGACGTTCATAATTTCCATTTTTCTGGTGCCGTGCGATCTAGTTTTACGCTTTTGACAGTCCAGAAGCGAGAAAATATCAAAATCAGGCATTATAGATATATTACTTTCATGATAAATGTTGTCAATGAAGCCCAATGGAAAAGGTGTCTGTAACAATTTAATCCATTTTAATTCAGTTTCATGCCGTTTAATAATTTTAAACCTAGCTGTATAGAAATATCTTTTATAGAACTACCAGTAAGTTCTTATTGACGGTACCAGAAAGTGTCATTTTTTTAGGCTTACTTATTCTACAATAGTGTTCGTTATATCGTGTTTTTAACATGCGGTCAGTTTGCCCGACGTACTGTTTTTTACAAATTGCAGTATGTCAGGTTATCACATATATCAAATCCGTAGACTTACATGTCAAATATGACATGTTAACTACAGAAAAACGTCTACCGTTTACAGACGAAGAAACGGTAGACGCAGTGCATAAATATGTCCAACATTGAATTTTGAATGACGTTAAACTTTATAACTTTTTTCTTGTCCTTTGGGATCATTGATTCCATTGTGGAATTGTGAAAATATCTGAGGGTCACTGATGAGGCCTAATTGGCCGAAACTAGCTAGTCTGGCCCAGAAAACATGTACACTCCATATTTTTTACTTCTGTGGTGTATTCCTTGCTTCCAAAGGATAACCCTTTCATAGAACATATTTATAAAACCGATGTTTATGATACCGATAACCCTGATTAAGACTGGCCCGACGAATGTTTTTAAATTGTTGCACCTAGTTTTACGGTACAGGCTATGGACCTCTTTGCTCACTAATTCTCGTTGAACTGAAAACTCTCCTGCTGGGGTAACCCAAAGTGCAAACTAAGCTATCCACCTACAGAAAATAGTGCAGGATATTTTTCTCGTAAGTGGCTCAAAAACATGTTTCAAATCGTTTCAGCCGCATAACGAATATACATCTTTTTATTCATTTTTGAATTCATATTTACTTTTGAATACCGAATAATTAATGTATAACTTATTCGTTTTTTAATATCGAATAAAAAACGCGATTAGGCAATGAACTTTAACCAAGGGTTGTAGATGTCAGAATTTAAAGTTATCCGAAATAGTGACACTTATCTATTGCATCAGAAAAGAAATATTCCTGTAGGAACCTTGGGATTTAACACTACTTCCGAAAAAAATACATAAATGATATCCTCAATTCACCAGTTTCAAGATACATGACACCCTGCATGTACATGAACGTTATCTGGGTACCATCAACGAGGCTTCGACAAGGAAAAAAGGTCCTTATTACGTAAACACACCCATGAGACAGTGAATTCTTCCATCTCTCGAAAACAGATATTTGTCTGGTCAAAATGTTTACTATTTCCCTTATTTCTGCAGCAAACATGGAGTGCTGGTGCTCGTAAGACCGCCTGAATGAGGCGGTGCTAACGAGTGCTAACTATCCATGATTAGGGAAAAAAGCAAATACATTATTGATGTTCGTTATTTCAAACACTGAGATCTAAAACTACTGCTTAAGTCAAACTAAATTTTACGCAATGTTTTAGTTTTGCTATATGTCCATAAGATTTCATCTCATTTGATCTGAAACTACTGTAATCACAATCCAAAATGTCCAGTCCTTTACAGTTTGAGATAACGAGAGTCGCCTATAATGTTTATCCCCAATAAACCCCACTTTTCGCTATCGTGTTAATGTGATGCTGATGATGTGCGCTCACCCTGCGGGCCCTTTCACTCAAAATAGGCCATCCCGGTCCTGCATGGAGAGGTTTGCGGCACTAAACTTCCATTTGGTGCAGAGCGAAGATCCTGGCTAGACTGCGCAGATGCACAAGCTGATCTAAGTTTTTGCTGTGTTTTTACATGTATGCTTGAAGACGCTATTTCTTTTGTCACCACCAATTATCATTTTATTCAAGTATTTGTGATGATAACTGAATGATTTCTTTAATGAATCAAACTTGTCACTGATAACATGGGCCCTTTTCTAACATCATGACTAAAGCATTTTCCTCTTTCACGTCCAACTCATCATATTGTCCATCTGCAGCCGGATATCCAGTTTTGAGCTGGAAACGAGTAAGGAAAATCCGAATGTAAATTTAAAGTTTGAAAAACACATAAATATGCCTAAATACCCAGCTATGTTTTCTAAACCAAACCAAACTGCCAAAAGAAGCAAAGATGTATATATTAGACACAATAAATTCAGCAAGTCCATTGTCACAGTTATCTGAGACGGTACCCGCAGCCTCTACAGTATCTTTACCTAGTGTTGCAAAGGCCTCTTTAGGACTTATAAAGGACACTATAGTTTTCTCGGGTGATTCACGAACGGCCTCAACAATGAATCTCGTGGCTGACAAAGACGTTTTGCATAGAAAAAGACGAGCTCAAGAAACAACCACTTCGTTGTATTCGCATAAAGCCGAACAGAGGTTTCAGAGAAATCTCGACAGCGCCGAACTCTACATAAAATATTTTATTGTCAGATATGTAAGTTAACTTATTACATGAGAATCGTCAAACTAGCCAGCTCTTGAGAAAATAGAGGACCTTACATGAGTTGTCATTTCATGTAACGAGCCTCAAGCGAGTTTCTTTTAATTTTTATAGGAATGAATTTCATTTTTGTGGATTTTATTGATGTGTAAACTCCGGTGTATCACTTACAAACTGTATTAAGCCCGAAGGGCTCTTTGCTAAGTTTGTGAGTGATTCGCGGGAGTTTACACATCGATAAAATCCACAAAAAATGATAATTCATTCTTTATAATTCCAACTTTGTCATCAAAATATTTAAAATGTCACCAAATTGGCAAATTTTAGGGATTCTTTCGAAAGTGAAAGAATGAACTTTCCAGTGGTCACTGCGGAATGCTTATTCAGTTAGAAGAGGAAACAAAGCGAAACAAAATCATCTTTAAATTAAGTTTATTTGTCTTCTAAGATTTACGTTTTCTTTTAATCGAATGCTGTTGACGTTAATCCGTATATAATAACGTAACGAGCGGGTTCTAACGTTATATTTCTACCTGTCGCGGTGTGAAATAGTTCTGGGAATTAATGCTCATGGAATTGAAGTAAAAACATTTTTTTCAACCAATTAAATCGCTCTAAATGTACATAATGATTGAGAATTGGAATTGATACTCTGAAATGACCACGAGTCGGTGCCTAGCTTTTCTCTTTTATCGTTGGCTTGACCTGGCAGTTTTCAGTGATTGTAGCATCAACATGTTAACAAATCCATTAAATGAGTTCCCTCTAAATCCTACTTTATACAAAGATGGAGTTAACAGGGGGTACATTATTTTACTTAATTCTGCTTGTAGACAAGCAATGTGGGTACTCGTAAGAAACACCGCAATGGGAATCTAGGGTTGCTCTAGAAATTATTAAACATTACGAAACCAAACATATGCAAATATATTGAAAATGTTACCACCAAAAATTGAAAATCTTCAGATAAAAATAGCTGATGTCTTTCAAATTTCTGGTAATGTCATAGATTGTGGGAACTCGTTAGAACCGCCTCCTAGAGGCGGTTCTACGAGTACCGGCAATCTATGTTTTGATCGGAAGAAGAAAATATATTGTGTACCCCTGTAAACCCCATTTTTTCTATATATATGTAGTGTTTAAAGGGGTCAAAATTATAAAGGCTTTTATCGACAAAGATATGAATATCGTAAAGTTGCGGAGTAATTTTTATTGCAATACCATTTGGATAAAACACCCGTTAGATTTGGGGCCTTCATCACGAAAACACACCTATAGAATTCTGATCCCCTGAAAACCACTTTAACACAGTAAAACTGGGGTTAACAGGGGTATATATTATTTTTATGTTTTCTGCTCAAAAACGTAGATCGTGCGTACTTGTTAGACTAACGAGTACCCGGTATCTATGCTTTGAGCAGAAATACGAAAACAATAATTTTTTTTTTGCATGAAAATTTCATTTTTTGTTTATGGTCAGATTTTCAATATATTTTAATAGGCACGTTTTCGAAATGGCTTCATCTCAGAACCATTTGGGACTTTGAATTTGACGCCGATCAAGAAAGATCCAATAAATTAAAATCCGAATGCAAAACCACAGTTACGAGATGTGCCGACAGTGGGGTCAACGATCCCATGGGACTAAACATTACACGTTTTAATATAAATCAGACACTGCGACGAAGGCAAGGAAACCGCAAAAGCCGACATTTGTCTGTAAAAAAATACGGCACTGTTCGTATTTTATTCTATAGGTTGTGCGTGCTGCTTAAAACTGCCCCCCCCCCCGACGAGTACCCATAATCTGTGTTTAGACGGATAGACGTGTATTCGGAAACCATTAGAATCACGTGAACATGTCATTCGATGAATACCATTGTAAACACCACCTTTTGTAAATAAAGTGGGGATTGCATTGGTATACATTATTTTTTTCTCAAAAAAAAAAAAAAAAAAAAAAAAGAATGTGGGTACTCGTCAGAACCGCCTCATTGCCCCGCTTTCTGTATTTGAAACAGAAATAAAGAAAATAACTCATGTGACCATCAGAAAAATATTGTTGAAAAACAGTTTTTCAATTTATTACTTGACTATCGGAGGTCATCCGTATTAACACTGAGGTTAAAAGTCAATAATCATGTTTTTAATGGTGTCAATTAATGAACTTGTCATTAATCCAGTAATTTCGTATTTTCCCAGTTACATGTCCTCTGTCAGCTGTATTTGCCCCGGCATTCGGCCAATACAGCAGGCCTCGGACCTGTATCTGGGCCAATACGAAATTACTCGATTAATAAAATTACATTATAAAGTTACGATTACAAGAATGTTCATGTGACGGTGTTATTAACTTGATGGTAAACAGCTCGAATACCAATTATCATTTGTAATATTGTCTCACTGTAAAGATTATGCCATATCACCGATATTATTTCACTATGACATCATTTGTTTTCTGGTTAACCATTTTAAAAACGGCCTTCGTGGCCTAGCGGTACGAGCGCTGTCTCTTATTCATTAAGTATCTCACCGCTGTGGTTCGAGCCTGGCTCGCGTAACAGATTTGCCGTCAAAAATAGAATAAAACCGAATAAAAAGGAACAGAATCCCCTTTTATGCCAAATGGTTTCCCAACATATATATAACAAAAGAAGAGTCCATTACTATAAAATGAGTTAATAACGTTTTCAGATTAGCGTCTGGACGCTGCCAACACAGATCACCTCCATGAATGTAGACGTTGCGCTTCTTCACCTTCCGGCGATTAAAGAATATCTTCAGCATGAAACAAGTTTATCAAAGGTAACCATGTCATACATGTAGTAGTAATTAGATAACATAATAACACAGGTATCTTATCCTCCTGAATAAATAACTACGTCACACCCATTTCCTATTATCGACCAATCACATTACTTGATAATCTGTATTCTTTCAATTTACAAACTGCATGAAAAAACATAAGACGTTTTTCTAGAAAATTAACAGATTTTGTTCCTAATTTAGTGTTTCTAATACAACATATGTATAAGAGAATGTAGTACTGGTTTAAACATACTTATTTACTATTACAAATACAGTAAATACAAATGTACAATTTTGTGAACAATAGAACGAAAGCATATGCTTATAGAGTTCCGCTCCTTAATGTATTTTTTGTTATTGGAAGAAAAATAAACATTAATTTTTTTTGCGAAAATTATCTATCAAAATGGTCAATTTCATTGATCTACTTCATCCTGTCCTGTCACACATTTGTACACCAATATTATATACTCACCGAAAATAGAAACTATACACTCATTTTTGAATTGTCACTGGCAAAACATTTTAATGAAACTTGAATTCCAATTATGTAAATTCTCATCAGTGGCATATCTGATTTATCGAATAAAATGTTTAATGATAGCTACGATTTAACGGGTAAAGCCACAGATTCAAGGCAAGGGTCAAAATCTGGGTGTTCAAGTTTCCATTGAGTAACATATTTTGAGTCGCGAATGTGATTCCCATTTTTACCTATTATTACTCATTATCTAACCATGCTAACGTTGGGGATATTGTTTACAAAATAAAAATTTTCACAATGTTTATAATGTTATCGACTTTAAATATTGGACCGATCCACCAGAAGTGAGCGAAAAGTATGGCATTTCTGATTGCGGTTTATGTATAATCAATATTTAAGACACAGCTGAAGATGTTAAAACGATTGAAGGCCTCTTTGGGTCGATTTTTGGCTTGAAACATTATTTTGAAAATTTCGCTGAAAAAAGCAGTTTTTGAGATTTCAATAAAATGTTTGTTTCTCGATAATATTCAGACGTTATGTTATCTTTTATTCTCTGCTTTTAACTTATTACCTATACGCAAACATGTTGAAGCCAAACTTCGATTACTAACAGTTTTTGTGAAAAATACACTTTTTATGAAGAGATTGATATAAGGCAGTATGACGAGATTGTTATACGACCGGCTGACAAGGGATCGGGCATAGTGGTGGTCGATAAGGCAGTGAACAGGTTCACTTTTTTACATTTTCCCAAAAAACTTATTTTGAACACCAGATTTTCTTTACATGGTTACAGGATTCATGTCTTTAGCTAGTCAAATCCTTAATCAGTAATTTTTAACTGAATTATCAACTTGTTTTGTCAGACGAGACAATTTAAAAGTGTATAGTTTCTATATCCGGTCAGTTTATAGTTTAGTCGGTGTACTAGGTGCATCAGGAAGTTGTTTTTCCGAAAATGTCATTGAAACACTAGTTTTTCAGGTAAATGTGTGGGTATAAATCGGCTGGTATAACGACCATCATAATCAATGTTTTACTCCAGATCTTGATATTTCTTCATTCTTTAGTTCTATTGGTAGGTCATATTATTTGCATTCAATAGATACCTGTGAGAAAAAAATCGTTGGTAAAAACAAAAACAAAAAAAAAAAAAAAACTGAATAACGACGGAGTTGTTATATCGTCACTCCTACTTACACCAGTGTTAAATTGTATCGTGAAAAAAATGGATGTCAATGTATAGTGTACAGTACACAGTAGGTGGTTGCTTAAAAGCATGAATATAATGTTTAATGACTAATTTTGGAAAAAAATCTAATTCCTGGTGAACCTAGAACGAGGACAACCTATATGTTGGTATAAAATACAATGTTTCAAATTAAATACCATTTTGAAAGGTAAATTTCTCATAAATTGAATACTTATTTTTCCTTCCAACAAAAATACATTCTTTCACTACATTTTATGATTATTTCTGTAATTAAGAACAGAATAGGTTATTTCAACGTTCTAAGCAACCGTAAATGTAAGCTCGCATATGTTGAATGTCCTTAAGTCAAAAAACTTACAGACTTAATTTCAAATTTAATGTTTTACAGAAACAGCCGAAATTGAAATGTGGATAAAGTTTCGTTTGTTTTGTTCGAAATTAATTACCTGTCCATAAAGATTCCCTTCGACTATCTGACCGTGTATTCAGATAGAAATATTTCTTGACATGGTGCGGAGTATTTCACCTAGACACTGCATAAAGTGATTGTAAATATAGAACTACAATGGGATTACCTGACATGTATTATAGATGTAACGAACCAAGCGGAAGCAATATATACCATAACATTTTTTTTTCGAGCATCGAGAATTTGAATCAAAAACAAATAACTAACCAAAGTTTTGTTTAAACCAATTTAGTTCAATATTGGCTTTAATTTAGCCATGATGGTTATCATGATGTAATTGCAGTTTGTTTAATTATAATGACAAAACAACTGTTTACAACAATTCTCAACTGAATTGTTCAATCACAACATATCAACTCAATGAATCAACTTTAAAGATCCACAACCACGTTTCAACTGTCATTAGTCACAAACTGCTATTAGATTTGTATCAAATTCCATCAAAACAATTGCATGATTCGGTGGGGTACACAACCAAATCATGAATTTGAAAACAGACGATGAAATTTCTGTCGTGGTTTATTTTTGTTATGGCTTGTCTTTGAGTGTGTGTGTATATCGCTTATATTATTATACTTTGGATAGCCAATTGGCCATTTTGTGGGAAAGTAACTAGCTCTCCGCTAGTAATGTTTCTTTTTCATATTTGTGTTACTTTCTCTTGGTATCTCTGATGGGAGCTTTGGGTTAATTGTATCCATTCCTGATCATTGCCTTCACTTCTATTTTAAGGGGTTCAAGATAAATAGGCGTGATGTCATCGCAATCGAACTAAAATAAATTAGTATAA
Organism: Lucinisca nassula; assembly: GCA_963580285.1. Taxonomy (NCBI): domain Eukaryota; kingdom Metazoa; phylum Mollusca; class Bivalvia; order Lucinida; family Lucinidae; genus Lucinisca; species Lucinisca nassula. Next base: position 34,407,645 of record OY757021.1, on the reverse strand, counting down.
ACTAAATAGGCGTGATGTGCCGTGCTCTGTCTCACTTTTCTTTGTTTGCTTCTAGGGTCAGCGATTAAACCTGATAAAGACGATTTTGGCCCGGATGAAACGAGTTTTGCCTAATACAGTGCGTTCTGAAAAGAGACTTGAAGAAATGAATAACAGAACTGGAGTCTTAAGATATTTGAAGAATATAGAGGGTATTGCAGATCTCTTGAAGCAGTTACTACCAATATCTGACGGCGCGGCCGCAGACCAAGACAGCTCACAGTTAGATACTGCAGATATACGTTCGCCGCTCACTGTTTTAGCCGCTGCATATGTAATAGAGGACCAACTTAAAAGTCTTATTCATTGACTCGGGACAGAGATTAACGGCAACGGCTCTTTCATTACCTTCAGCATTTTTTATTTGTTCTTTAGTCTATGTTTTAAACTATATTTTCAAAGAATCGTTATCTATTTTAAAGATCTATATTATACTTGGTTATCAAAATGTTTTATGTATTTGTCTCATATATGATATTTTCGTTCATTGAAATCATTGAAATAAAGCAGACATATCTTTTATAATCAACTGTTAATGCGTGTTATGTTAAAGCCACTGGATCTGGACCACCGGTTGTATTTCCTAATAAATGCGAAATACATATCAGGTAAACGTATTTATTATACCTCATTAATATTCATAAGCTTTTGTCGAGAGCATGCCACACGCAGGGCAATAAATGATCATATTCCCCTGCAATAATCCCCTCTGACGTCACTTCTCAAAAGTACAAGTGCACAACTAGATAAATGTTATCATTCAAGTCTTATGTTTGTGTTAAATATCTTGCTTTTCCATATTTTGAAGCATTCACCGAAAGAATCTCTAGAAGTCAGAATTCGGTATAATAGATCCTTTGCTTGCTGCCCTTGTGTGAGGGGAATATGATGATTTGTTCACCCTCGACAGGTCAGCAAATCAGTGCGAGTCGGACCGTCCATGCTTATAAACACTATTGTTTTCATTGGGCGACTTGGCTTGAGATGTCATTTCATCATATTGTCGGGTAAAAGTCCCACAAAATTGGAAGCAACATCTCCAAAATTACCTATACAATGTTGACGGGCACGTTAAACCTCAAATCAAACAAACTAAACCCTCGACAGGTATAATATTGCCCTCCATGCTTCGCCCTCGGGCAATGTTACCGGTTCGGGTGAACAAATCGTTATATTCCCCTCACACAAGCGCAATAAATGGATATTATTACCCAACCTGCTATATAAAAAGTAATGTTGGTTACTGCACGAGTTTAGTGATATTCCCGGGGAAATAATATAATATTATTAATCAAATAACTTCGTATTGGCCAAGTTACAGGTCCGAGGTCTGCTGTATTGGCAAGAGACCGAAGGCCGAGGCCAATACAGCTGACCGAGGTCCTGTAACTGGGCCAATACGAAATTACTTGATTAATGACAATTTTATTATTTGACGCAATTAAAAACATGATTTATGATTTTTGAAAATTTGGTTGACTTGGTGTAATACAGGATAACCAATTAATAAATTTGGTTATTAATTGACTATCATGTATTGTTCGGAGGTCATCCGTATTAACGCTGAGGTTAAAAATCAATAATCATATTTTCAGTGGTGTCAATTAATAAAATTGTCATTTATCAAGCAATTTCGTACTGGCCCAGTTACAGGTCAAAGGTCTGCTTCGGCCTCGGGCCAACGCAGCAGACCTTGGTCCTGTATCTGGGCCAATACGAAATTACTTCATTAATAACATTATATTATTCACCGATTATAATACCTGGTTTTTGGTGACCGGCTTCAAATGTATATTTCCTCCACTGTGCTTGCGCAACGAGGAGTTTTCCAAGATGAGACGGAACAACATCAAAAACAACAACAACAACAAGACTAGCGTCTAGCATGTCCGGTGACGCAGTTCTAAAATCAAATAAAATAGACACAGACCAGACCGCTTTGAAGGAGCAATCTGATCATGGTCTACGCTGTTTAACTTTTATTGTTTTCTTCAATGGGTGGAGTAATAAAACCTTTATTTCATGGCCGTTTTGGGGATAGTCCAAACCATTGCCCCCGGCGCCTCGAACGACCCACAGGTACTATTTATTTCATGTCCGTTTAGGGGATAGTCAAAACCATTGCCCCTCGGCGCATCGGCCGACCCCAATTACTATATATTCCATATCCGTTTTGGGTGTGTCAAAACCATTGCCTCTCGGCGCCTCGGACGACCCCAAGTACTATTTATTTCATGGCGGTTTTGGGAATAGTCAAAACCATCGAACGACCCAAAGAACTACATCGAGGCGGTTCTAACGAATTCCCACATCTATATTTTAGAGCAGAAATAAGAAATATACTGTTTAACCCTGTAAACCCCGGTTTTACTACATAAAGGTGGGGTTCCAGGGTGTCAAAATTATATAGGCGTGTTTTTGTGATGACTGTAAAATATAAGGGAAGGGGGAACTGTCCAGAGACGAATACCTGGAGTTATGTCATGCTCATAGAAACGGTGATTGCAGCACTCGATGCGGACTGTCCCTTAATGCGCACCATGCTGAATGTTTCGGTATACTACATTCCTCCCCGATTGTCAAGCATTTGTGTTGGATGAATACAGTTCTGACCTTGGACTCAGGAACAGAATGCTCCCATGCTGAATATTTCAGTTTGCTACACTCAGTACGAAGTCATGCCTATACTAATACAGTGTAAATGTGGCCGGCCGACGAAATTTTAAGATGAAAAAATTGCGAATTTTGCTTAATTCAGCTAAAAACCTAGATTGTGGGCACACGTTAGAACCGCATTATCGAGGCGGTTCTAACGAGTACCCACAATTTTATGTTACAGAGCAGAAATGAAAAAAAAAAGTTATCACCTGTAAACCCCAGTTTTACCATATAAAAGTGGGGTTCAAGGGGGTCATAATTATATAGGCATGTTTTCGAGATGTTCTCCCCGACTGTCAGCCATTACTGCTACGTGGTGTCAACTTTAACCATGGATTCAGAAGCCAAATGGACAGCAGTACAGATCCTGATCAGCTGGATTTCCAGGAGCCAGATGACCTGGATAGTTACTGTTTTCAAAAAGAATATATACGGCATCAGCATGGTGAGTGGTGTTCCAAAAGTGGTACCATTTAAGCCTACTCTAAGTTTTATGTTGACAGATTTTCAATGACACACTGACGCGATACTCACAATGACACAAATGATGTGATATGCATTGGGACCGCTGTCAATGACACAATTGACGTGATATGTATTGAGACCGCTGTCAATGACACAATTGACGTGATATGCATTGGGACCACTGTCAATGACACAATTGACGTGATATGCATTGGGGCCACTGTCAATGACACAACTGACGTGATATGCATTGGGACCGCTGTCAATGATACAATTGACGTGATATGCATTGGGACCGCTGTCAATGATACAATTGACGTGATATGCATTGGGACCGCTGTCAATGACACAATTGATGTGATATGCATTGGGACCGCTGTCGATGACACAATTGACGTGATATGCATTGGGACCACTGTGTATGACACAATTGACGTGATATGCATAGGGACCTCTGTCAATGATACAATTGACGTGATCTTCATAGGGACAACGTTTGCTACCAATATAGAAGTTAAGCAAGGATAGGGATCTATACCTTACACCTTCCATCAAAGATACCAAAGAAAAGAAGCACAAAAATAGAGTAACTTCAACTTAAGGAACACCTGGCAGATTTTCCCGCAATTTGTAAAGGGAGATAATTATTGGGACTTCCTGTTCGCTTTTCTATGAGCCCTGTCCCACTGAAAAGGGGTCTACTCTTAAAGGAAAGAAATTGCTCCTCAGGAGCAAATTCTTTCCTTTAAGTGTTGACCCCTATTGACACGGGAGACAACAATTCTTTTGCCGGTGTTGCCTCCTCTGAAGGTGTTCCCATTCCCCTCGATTTAAACACCACATGCAGAAAGACAAAACGACACTTTCTTTCCCACAAAATGACCAAAAAGGCTATCCAAAAATAACAAAAGACATCAGAAGTACATCTCAATAATGACATATACGGTGTTGACGGGGTCGTTTAACCTCAAATCAAATAAACCAGTCAATAGAAAATTACTGGAAGGCTTAAAACGAAAGGTTGTATGTAAAATGGTCATACTGCTTCGTCTTATCCTTAAATTACTGTACATTAAGCAAACAGTGTAGACCCTTATCAGACGCCGCATTCTCAATCAAAACATTTGATGTCACATGTACGTATGTCTACGGTCCAAACACACAGACACCCAGTGCATTTACTATGTAGTGCGAATACTTCAATTCTGTCGGCCATCTTGGACGTCATCTTGGTTTCTTTAATATGCACAAGAGTGACAAGATTTAGCCCATTTTGTACCGGAAAGCCCAAAACGAGTAGCCTGGCAAACAGTGAAGGCCCAGATCAGACGCCACAGAGTGCGGCGTCTGATCAGGGCTTACACTGTTTGCAAATGGTTCAGCCATTTTCCAAACAAATTTTAAAGAAAACACAACATGGCACCCCTACATTTTGAAAAGGACTCTGCTATATATAAGGAGGAAGAATTTGTTTGTTTGATTTGAGGTTTAACGTCCCCGTCAACACTGTAAAGGTCATTTTGGAGACGTTGCTTCCAATTTTGTGGGATTTTTACCCGATTGAGATGAAATGACATCTCAAGCCCTGTCGCCCAGTGAAACCAATAGGGTTTATTAGCATGGACGGTCCGCCTCGCACCGCGGTTCCTGGACAGGCTTAGATCCTTTAAGCGGTTTGCCAGTACTTGTGTGCGGGCCGGATTCAGCTCTGTGTGGAAGCATCATGCAGCCCATATATTTCTACAAGCCCCTATGGGCGGGGGCCGAAGGAGGAAGAAAAAAGGGTTGATTAGGCAGGTCTCAGCTTTCAAAATATATCAAAGCATTTAGTTTGCACTCCATATCAAGGTCCAGCGAACCTTCTGTATGACATGTGCTGTCGGTCCGCCGTTTGCCATGTATGTTGTGATGGCCAAAGCCATTGAATAAATAAACCGTGGAGGCCCTGGTTTGTGATAAATTGACGCGACACAATCAAATCATAACCGAAACATATCTCATTTTATCATATGACGTCGTTGATAAGCAGTGGATAACGTCGTGTAATAAAATTCATATGACCACACGTGTAATAACACTTTGGCGGGATTAAGTAAGGTCTGGACGACGTTTACAATGCATTTTTGTGGAATAAACTATCATTTTCAATGGCGATAAAATCCAATTTAAAGTGGTCATATGATAAACAGAATCTTACACTCGTCGTCATTTCATATGAAATTTATGAAACTCGCCGAAGGCTCGTTTCATAAATTTCATATGAAATGACCACTCGTGTAAGATCCACTATATTTAACATACGGCGATATTCTTTTTTTTTTTTTTTTTTTTTTTGGTTTTAGTTTCAAGATTATTTCACTCATATCGAGCCGATCGTTAATCAGAGGTTGGCGAAAAACCGGAGTACCCGGAGAAAAAACACCTGACCTTCCGTTGTAGAACTTGGCGTCTCATATGCATTGTAACTCGAGCCAGGCTCGAACCCATAGCTGTGAGAGACAGAACGGAACATTTTATAGTTCATTTAATTCTAGTGTATAAGCAAACAATAAATAAATAAAAAATGAGACATGATCGAAGCCCGTTTGCGCAGATTTGCCTCTCACCATTTCGAAACATATTGCCATTTTACGCAATTAGTGCCATCAATTAATCAATGGCTGGGAAAATAAAGTTTGGGAAATAAGGGCTTCGTCAGTTGAAGGTTCACGCACCCTTTCAGGCCTTACTTTAATACACCCGTGCGACAAAGTGCATTTTTTCACATCTCAAAGATGGCTACTTTTCTGATAAAAAAACGTGTTTTTTTTTCCTTATTTATGCTGAAATCACGGGTTGTGGGTGCCCGTCCGAGTACCCACAATCTATGTCTTGGAGCAGAACTAAGAAAAATAATGTATACCCCCGTAAACCCCAGTTTTTTCTGTATAAAGTGGGGTTTAGAGGGTGTTTAGTTCACGGACTTGTTCACGTGATGGAACTGCAGTATGTAGCATAATAGTTAATAAAGGAAATGTGAGGTTTAGAGGGTGTTTAGTTCAAGGATTTGTTCACGTGATTCTAATAAAGAACTCAAAGCACTGACAGCACAGGTGGGTCCCTTGTCTCTGAGTGTGAGCTGAAAAAAAGGGGGGTTGAACGGGGGACTCGGACGGTTTCATTAAATTCTTTAAGCAAAGAGCGTAGGCCCTGATCAGACACTACGTTCTAGGTCTGCACTGTTTGCAAAACACAACACATGATTCCAGTCCAGATTCTTTAGATATCCCTTTTTTACGCAGTACTGATCAGGCAGTCGATCATACAAACTGGGAGCAGTTAGAGATGTCATTATTATCTCTCCTGGAAATATTTACCAGACCACTGAGTTTGTTTATTTAACACTAGTAAAATCCTGCAGAATCTGTAGTTAATGTTCAGTTTAAAGGGACCCTCCACAAGTGATTTCAGAATGTTTCTGTGTGTATGGTTCACAATTTCTCAGAAAATTCAGTGTTTCATTTACCTATGCTTATTCAATTATTTAATAAATACAATAACCAGTGCTTCAGCTGAAGTGCACGACCCGCCAGATGCTTTTAGCTTTATGAGTGTTACCATATATGGGTATGGCGGCCATTTTGGTCATGTGACCTGGACCTAAAACGGTTCCCCCAATAAATGCGCGTAAGGAACAAAAATATATCTTATACTTTAGAACTGTATTCTGAATCGTTTGCAGGATAAAATGCATTCTCACTTTTCCAGTACAAAAGCATATGTGTCAAAGTTTGACCTAGGCACAAAGAAGGTCAAGGTCAACCCAGGGTCACCATTTTAGCAATTTATGATGGGCCTACGTCCTAGATGCTATTTATCAAGTTTCGTGGAAATCTGCCAGGGTGGTTCTGGAGAAGACTATTTTTGAAGGGTTTTTACCATATGGCTTGGCGGCCATTTTGGTCATGTGTCCTGGACCCCATGAGCAAATTTTGGTTTCCCCCATCCCATAGAGGCTCTATATGAAATTTGACTTCAATCGGCCCAACGGTTTCCAAGGAGAAGCAGTTCAAAATTTTTCACATTTTCATCTCGGCGAGGCTATACTAAATGGAATGTAATATTTCGCAAGTTCATTTGTAAGATCACATTGATATCTATCAGTATGCCAAGCACTGTTTAAATAATCCAAGCGGTTAAGTCACTATCACCATTTTTCACAAACAGGTTACGGACGGACAGACAGACAGACCATATATGGTTTGGCGGCCATTTTGGTCATGTGACCTGGACCCCATGAGCAAATTTTGGTTTCTCCCGGCCCATAGAGGCTTCATATGAAATTTGATTTCAATCGGCCCAACGGTTTCCGAGGAGAAGCAGTTCGAAAATTTTCACATTTTTCGCCTCGGCGAGGCTATACTAAATGGAATGTAATATTTCGCAAGTTCATTGGTTAGATCTCAGTGATATCTATCAGTATGCCAAAATTGTTTAAATATTCCAAGCGGTTAAGTCACTATCACCAATTTTCACAAACGGGTTACGGACGGACCCAAAGAAGGTCAAGGTCAACCCAGGGTCACCATTTTAGCAATTTATGATGGCCTACGTCCTAGATGCTATTTATCAAGTTTCGTGGAAATCTGAGGGTGGTTCTGGAGAAGACTATTTATGAAGGGTTTTTACCATATATGGCTTGGCGGCCATTTTGGTCATGTGACCTGGACCCCATGAGCAAATTTTGGTTTCCCTATCCCATAGAGGCTCCATATGAAATTTGACTTAAATCGGCCCAACGGTTTCCGAGGAGAAGCAGTTCAAAAATTTTCACATTTTTGGCCTCGGCGAGGCTATACTAAATGGAATGTAATATTTCGCAAGCTCATTGGTTAGATCTCATTGATATCTATCAGTATGCCAAAAATTGTTTAAATATTCCAAGCGGTTAAGTCACTATCACCAATTTTCACAAACGGGTTATGGACGGACAGACAGACAGACCATATATGGCTTTGCGGCCATTTTGGTCATGTGACCTGGACCCCATGAGCAAATTTTGGTTTCCCCCATCCCATAGAGGCTCTATATGAAATTTGACTTCAATCGGCCCAACGGTTTCCGAGGAGAAGCAGTTCAAAAGTTTTCACATTTTTCGCCTCGGCGAGGCTATACTAAATGGAATGTAATATTTCGCAAGTTCATTTGTAAGATCTCATTGATATCTATCGGTATGCCAAGCACTGTTTAAATAATCCAAGCGGTTAAGTCACTATCACCATGTTTCACAAACGGGTTACGGACGGACAGACAGACAGACCATATATGGCTTGGCGGCCATTTTGGTCATGTGACCTGGACCCCATGAACAAATTTTGGTTTCCCCCGGCCCATAGAGGCTTCATATGAAATAAGATTTCAATCGGCCCAACGGTTTCCGAGGAGAAGCAGTTCGAAAATTTTCACATTTTTCGCCTCGGCGAGGCTATACTAAATGGAATGTAATATTTCGCAAGTTCATTGGTTAGAGCTCAGTGATATCTATCAGTATGCCAAAAATTGTTTAAATATTCCAAGCGGTTAAGTCACTATCACCAATTTTCACAAACGGGTTATGGACGGACCAAAAGAAGGTCAAGGTCAACCCAGGGTCACCATTTTAGCAATTTATGATGGGCCTACGTCCCAGATGCTATTTATCAAGTTTTGTGGAAATCTGCCCAGTGGTTCTGGAGAAGACTATTTATGAAGGGTTTTACCATATATGGCTTGGTGGCCATTTTGGTCATGTGACCTGGACCCCATGAGCAAATTTTCGTTTCCCTATCCCATAGAGGCTCCATATGAAATTTGACTTAAATCGGCCCAACGGTTTCCGAGGAGAAGCAGTTAAAAAAATTTCACATTTTTTGCCTCGGCGAGGCTATACTAAATGGAATGTAATATTTCGCAAGCTCATTGGTTAGATCTAATAGATATCTATCAGTATGCCAAAAATTGTTTAAATATTCCAAGCGGTTAAGTCGCTATCACCAATTTTCACAAACGGGTTACGGACGGACAGACAGACAGACCATATATGGCTTGGCGGCCATTTTGGTCATGTGACCTGGACCCCATGAGCAAATTTTGGTTTCCCCCGTCCCATAGAGGCTTCATTTGAAATTTGATTTCAATCGGCCCAACGGTTTCCAAGGAGAAGCAGTTCGAAAATTTTCACATTTTTCGCCTCGGCGAGGCTTTACTAAATGGAATGTAATATTTCGCAAGTTCATTGGTTAGATCTCATTGATATCTATCAGTATGCCAAAATTTATTTAAATATTCCAAGCGGTTAAGTCACTATCAACAATTTTCACAAACGGGTTACGGACGGACCCAAAGAAGGTCAAGGTCAACCCAGGGTCACCATTTTAGCAATTTATGATGGGCCTACGTCCCAGATGCTATTTATCAAGTTTTGTGGAAATCTGCCCAGTGGTTCTGGAGAAGACTATTTATGAAGGGTTTTTACCATATATGGCTTGGCGGCCATTTTGGTCATGTGACCTGGACCCCATGAGCAAATTTTTGGTTTCCCTATCCCATAGAGGCTCCATATGAAATTTGACTTAAATCGGCCCAACGGTTTCCGAGGAGAAGCAGTTCAAACATTTTCACATTTTTTGCCTCGGCGAGGCAATACTAAATGGAATGTAATATTTCGCAAGCTCATTGGTTAGATCTCATTGATATCTATCAGTATGCCAAAAATTGTTTAAATATTCCAAGCGGTTAAGTCACTATCACCAATTTTCACAAACGGGTAACGGACGGACAGACAGACAGACCATATATGGCTTGGCGGCCATTTTGGTCATGTGACCTGGACCCCATGAGCAAATTTTGGTTTCCCCCATCCCATAGAGGCTCCATATGAAATTTAACTTCAATCGGCCCAACGGTTTCCGAGGAGAAGCAGTTCAAAAAGTTTCACATTTTTTGCCTCGGCGAGGCTATACTAAATGGAATGTAATATTTAGCAAGCTCATTGGTTAGATCTCATTGATATCTATCAGTATGCCAAAAATTGTTTAAATATTCCAAGCGGTTAAGTCACTATCACCAATTTTCACAAACGGGTTACGGACGGACGGACACACTGACAGACTGACAGAATGACAGAATGACACGGTGATTTTAGGGCACTCTTAGAAATCAACCGACTTCAGTCGGTTGCTTTTTCTGCGGGTCGTGCAATGTTTAAAAGGCCTATAATTATATTTTGGTATTATATTGGACTCTTCCAGTAGGGGGTTTGTCAGGACTCTATGTTCATAATGAATTAGCTGTAAATGGCATATTAATTATAGGAGGTTATGGACATTTCAATGCATAATTGTTCAAAAAAGAAGTTTGTTTAGAATGTTGGTATAAGATGGTGATAAGTAAAGTGATTACTTAAGTTTAAGTTTCTTGACACCCCTTCAGAAATATTGGTTATGCTTTTATTTCAAAATGGCGAACTCCGTAAAGTGCTCTTTTGGAGATACCTCTTGGCTGAAATTACAGCTAGTCATGTTCTGGCACCAGAGGTTCGCTTTCCATGTACTTTCTTCATGTAAAACGAATCATTTTGGAGTTCTTAACATAATAATTTCATTTGGTATGTGGCAGCGAACGACTTCAAACTTTTCAGTGTTTATAATGCATTGAATACGCTAAACATTGCAACAATAAGTAGAGAGGGGCAACGTCTTCGGCTATGAGTTCTTTATTGACTTTTGGACCAGAGAGTCGGGAGTTCGAATCTCATGGACAATGTTTATCTTATTTATTTATTTTTATTTGTTTGCATGAAAACATATATTAAACGGTTATTGATTATTATTACTTGTCAAGGACTATATATATATATAAGTCCGATATCGCCACAATAATATGTATTTTACCAAGCTTCTACTGCAGTTTCACTGTTTTGACAGATTTTCAAGAAGACATAAAGACATAAACAGTTATATATATATATTTTTTTTTTCAATGCAAAGGCTTAAAAGGACTTCTTGTTCATTTGCTCTAAGGGTAACTATTGGTTCGCTTTCAAATGCTGCAAGTTGTTTACCACTTATTTCAAGGGTGAAAACTGCAAAATTGAAAAACGGAGTACCCGGAGACCAACCTCCTGGACTTCAGTTGCAGAACGGCTTTTCACATGTGACCCGAGCCAAACACAGCTGTTAGAGACCTAATGATTAACATTCAGCGCTCTTATCGACCATTCAAGTCATTCATTTGTAATCAGGTGTGGTTAATTGTAAGAAACAAGGAAAATGCAGGGTGGAGCGTGATATTGCAGTGGTTGGTGCATGTACACTTGCCTCTGATGCTATATAAAATTGTGGTGTCCGAACACGCTCCACTGTGATCGTTTGCAGGTATGAATGTCGTAAAGTGCGCCGTCTTTCGGATCAGGACGTTAACTGGCGGTCCCAGGTTAAAAATCACTATCGTACATATAATTACATTATTAAAAAAAAGTATGTGGGGTTTCATCCTGCACACCTGGAGTGTATATAACAAACCCTCCTAGGACTAAGGAGAAATTGAAAGAAAAAAAAAGAAGTGGCTACGTTGTTTGCTTCAGCTCCCGCCCATCGAGGCTTGAAGAAATAGATGGGCTGCATGATGCTAGCACGCAGAGCTGAATCCGACCGCACATGAGTACTGGTAAACTGCTTAGAGGATCTAAGCCTGCCCAGGCAAAGCGGTGCGAGTCGGACTGTCCATGCTTATAAACCCTATTGGTTTCATCGGGCGACAGGGCTTGAGATGTCATTTCATCTCAATGTCGGGTAAAAGTCCCACAAAATTAGAAGCAACGTCTCCAAAATGACCTTTACAGTGTTGACGGGGGCGTCAAACCTCAAATCAAACAAACAAACAAAACAAGTGCTGTAATTGCTTTGATACATGTATGACGTCACCCAGCGGGTCAACGTCGGGCCGAGTTGTATCGCTGTTGGCCGGGCGTTGGCTCGGCATTCTTTGTTGACTGGGCAACGGCTTGTATTTTTTAAGCTGAGAATATTTAGTCTTCTGGTGATTTCGTGACAGGGCGAAATCAAGCCAGAGGTCCGCGAAAAGGAAGAGGTATTTGCCCTGGGTGTAGCCTTATAATGTCCTTAGCCACCATTTCACAGGACACCGTGTAAAATCATTCCTAGAAGCATCGAGAGAACCGATAATTCGTAGATGAGAAATAATTAATAAAAAAAAAAAGAAAAAAAAAAAAAAAAAAGAAAAGTAAATAAACATTTTTTTGGGGGGGGGGGGGGTGGGGGGGTTACGGCCCTTTCAAGATTATTTCACTCATATCGAGCTGATCGTTAATCAGAAGGCGAAAACCGGTGTACCCGAAGAATAACCATATTACATCCGTTGCAGAACTTGGCGTCACACAGGCTCGAACCCACAGCGGTGAGAGGCCTAATGATTAAGAGTCAGTGCTCTTATCCACTAGACAACGTCAGGCCCCCACCCATCGGGGCTTGAAGAAATAGATGGGCTGCATGGTGCTTCCACGCCGAGCTGAAACCGACCCACTCCCGAGTACTGGTAAACCGCATAGGGGATCTAAGCCTGCCCAGGAAAAACGGTGCGAGTCGGACCGTCAATGCTTATAAACCCTATTGGCTTCATTGGTTGGCAGGGTTTGAGATGTCATTTCATCTCAGTGTAGGGTAAAAGTCCCACACAATTGGAAGCAACGTCCCCAAAATGACCTTTACAGTGTTGACGGGGACGTTAAACATCAAACAAACAAACGGAGACCCAAATAAATAAAGAAAGAAATGCTTGTTGAAGGCTTTTAATCTTGCGAACATTCCCATGTAATTGTTACCCCGTAAACCCCACTTTCATATAGTAAAACGGGGGTATACATCACTTTCTTATTTCTGCTAAGATGCGGTTCAAGAAGTACAGATACCCACAATCTAGGTTTTGAGCAGAAATATGAAAAATATCAGATGTTTTATGTCCTTAGGTAGTAAAATTTTCTATACATTTTATACATGTTGGCGTGATTTCGTATTGATGGATTCATTTTAGACACTAGTATTTTTGCCGTCCAATGTAACCCGTATCCCGCTAAAATACAACCCCCCCCCCACCCCTACCTTTGCAATCGGTAAAGATCCAGAACAGAGGGCTTTAGAAAAAGCCATAAGATTTGTTTTTGTTTGTTTGATTTTAGATGTAACATCGCAGGTCATTTTGGGGATGTTGCTTCAATTTTTGTGGGACTTTTACCCGACATCAAGATGAATTGACACCTCAAGCCCTGTCGCCCAATGAAACCAATAGGGTTTATAAGCATGGACGGTCTAACTCGCCCCGCTTTGCCTGGGTAGGCTTAAATCCTCTAAGCGGTTTACCAGTACTCGTGTGCGGTCGGTCTCAGCTCTGCGCGGAAGCACCATGCAGCCCATCTATTTCTTCAAGCCGCGATGGGCGGGGGCCATAAAACCGCATAAGATTAGGATCTACACTGTTCATTTTCAATTAGTTTGCGAATTTGAAATGGACCATTATATCATTGATAGCTTGACACTCAGAAATAGGTGTGACAAAATTGGTTTATTCAGCAGGATAATGTTATCCGATACCCCACCCATATCTTTATCGCCGAAACAGAAAACAAGACAAAGGGCTTACCGTATAGAATATTGTGTCATTTTATATATTGAATGAATGTCGCTACCGGTCAGCAAACGGTAATAACCTTCCGCAATTTTGGGTATGATAACCCGTTTCTTGCTGATTATCTCATGATAACGTATCTGGAACAATTGAAAATACCAACAGGTACGCCCACACGAAAATCTTTGAAACTCTGAGGTCAGGTAGTAGATAAACTAAAACCTACAAAAATAAAGGGACTTTTTAACCTTCCATCATTTCGAAAACACGTCATACAAATACATTGTAAACTTTACCGCCGAAAAAAAACGAGATTTTTAAGATGAAAAAATGTGATAGTTTTCTTGTTCTCAAAATATAGATTATGGGTACTCGTTAGAACCGCCTCATCAAGGCGGTTCTAACGAGTACCCACAATCTATATTTTAGAGCAGCAATAAGAAAAATAAGGTATACTCTGTAAACCCAATATAGGAGTTTTCTGCTGTAAGGACAACAGGCCTTGCCCACCTGTTAGCCAATAGGAGTTGGAGACCCCAAGTGACGCAAGACATATGACACATTTGCCTCACCGAGCCTTCTCCATAAAAATTGTTCGAGGTAAGGCTGATTCGAACTTCTAAGGGTTAAAAGTGGCACCTGGCCATGATGCAGAATGACATTAGAAAAAAACGTGTAAAATAATGGCGTCCAACATGGTGTCAGAAATGAGAAATTTTAGGTAGTAATTATAACACCTTTCTCATTTCTGCTTTCAACATAGATTGTGGGTGCTCGTTAGAACCGCCTCAATGAGGCGGCTCTAACGAGTCCCCACAATCTATGATTTTGAGCAAAAATAAGGCAAATAACGTATATCCCTGTAAACCCCACTTTTCTCTATATAAAGTGGGGTTTAGATGGTCTGGGTTTCACGGACTTGTTTTCTTGATGGGATTATTGAAGGAAAGCTTTTCGATAAGGAATGTTTTGTATACTTAATAGCATCGCCTCATTGAGGCGATTCTAATGATTGCACAAAACATACTTTTTGCAGATAAAATGAGGACAAAAACAACTTCTTAAGCTTTGGCACGAATTCTCAATGGAATTAATGACCAGTTCGATATAGCCATTAACAGTCCGTGTTCGTTTTATCGAAGTTTCATTTAATGCTGTCGCTGTTAAATTTACCAAATAAGAAAATTGCCATGTTTTGCCATGACTAAAATACAACACGACGGCAATATCTCGATTATTTTTGGACAACGACAATTTGTTCGAGATATGGGTCGTAATAGCTTATGAGTGTTAGCCGTAGCATCAGGTCGAGAGATATAATGGGGATGGCTTAATGACATTTTTTTTCTTTATTTTTTCATATAAAAATTAAATGAATATTGTGTGTACTCATTAGAATCGCTTCTAAGCGAATCATATGTGTTTATACGCCGGCCTAGTGGGTAAGAGCGCTGACTCTTAATCATTATGTCTCTCGCCGCTCTGGTTCCAGCCTCGCTCGGGTGACATGCGAGGCGCCATGTTCTGCAACGGAAAGTCCGGTTGATTTTCCCCGGGTAAACCGGTTTTCGCCCACCTCTGATTAACGATAGGCTCGAAATAAATGGAATAATCTTGAAAGGGCCGTAAAGCCAAAAAAAAAAAAAAATGTGTTCATACAACAAACCTTTTAAAAATTGAAACACTAAACAATTTCTCTTTGTAACGCTATTAATGGGGTCCAAAGCAGAAACCGTGTTAGTTAAACAAGCGTGTTATACCAAACAAAATGTATAGATTATAAAGAAGAATGACCATTTATTTTTCAATATAATCTGCACAGTTTTGGCATCCATCCAAACCGTGTTATAACGAACCGTGTTATAACGAAGTTGTGTTGTATATGGATAACCGGAGCTGTTGGAAAAATACTCTAAGGACATAAGAGCGAGTTCGAATTAATCAAGGTAAACGAGTTTGTTTGTTTGTTTTATTTGAGGTTTAATATCCCCGTCAACAATGTAAAGGTCATTTTGGAGACGTTGCTTCAAATTTTGTGGGACTTTTACCCGACATTGAGATGAAATGACATCTCAAGTCTTGCCGCCCAATGAAACCAATAGGGTTTATAAGCAAGGACATTCCAACACTAGCACCGTTTTTCCTGGGCAGGCTTAGATCCTCTAAGCGGTTTACCAGTACTCGTGTGCGGGTCGGTTTCAGCTCTGCGTGGAAGCATCATGCAGCCCATTTATTTCTTCAAGCCCGATGGGAGGGACCGCCAAAGCTTATGACAATAGAATCTTCCACTTTATTTCTTCAAGCCCCGATGGGCGGGGTCCTCAAAGTAAACGAGTCAGTCGTATTCGAGCACACCATGTTCTATATAAAGACGAACAGTTTCGGAAGGAAAGAAATTACAGACCAAACTAAAACCCCATGATACGCTCTCAATCTGTCCGCTTGTTCGTTCGTCCGTCCGTCTGTCTCTCTCCCCCTCCCTCTCTCTATATATATATCTGTGTGTGTGCGTGTGTGTGTGTTTGTGTGCGTTTGTGTGTGTGTGTGTGTGTGTGTGTGTGTGTGTGTGTGTGTGTGTGTGTGTGTGTGTGTGTGTGTGTGTGTGTGTGTGTGTGTGTGTGTGGTAACTGTGTAGTGAAAAAAACAAATGATATATAAGTAAATATTGCACCGTAAAATTGATTTCCTTTGGGAACGATCTGTAAAAAGTTTCTTCGCAGTATTATCCTCGTAGATCAGTTTCTTTTTTTTCTGCTTTAATTAGAAAAAAATACACTTTTGTGGCGTCTGAGTAAGACCGCCGATATTTGACAATGTGGCTTTAAAGGGACATGTAATGGGCCCAGTTGTTCAAAGCATGGTTGTTTGTTTGTTTTTGTTTGATTTGAGGTTTAACGTCCCTGTCAACACTGTATAGGTCATTTTGGAGACGTTGCTTCCAATTTTGTGGGGGGTTTTTACCCGACATTGAGACGAAATGACATCTCAAGCCCTGTCGCCCAATGAAACAATAGGATTTATGATCATGGACGTTCTGACTCGCACCGCTTTGCCTGGGCAGGCTTAGATCCCGTAAGCAGTTTACCAGTGCTCGTGTGCAGTCGGTTGCAGCTCTGCTAGGAAGCATCATGCAACCATTCTATTTCTTCAAGCCTAATGGGCGGGGGCCACCAAAAGCATGGTTTACAACCCATATATGAAAATGGAATCTTCCACTTTATCAGTTTGGAGTAGTCCATTTCCAATTATAGGAATGTCAGCTTTGTTTTTGTTTGTGGCAAATTTTACAAAAAAAAAAAAAAAAAAAAAAAAAATGAATGGCATTTAAGCACGCAGTGTAGATTCGGACTAGACGCCGCTTTCTATGGCGTCTGATCTGGGTCTGCATTGTTTGCCAATGTCCCCCAAAAGGGTTGTTAGGCATACGAGTATGGATTAATAAGTTCGTAAGTGGTCAAAATGTTCTCTGTTTCTGGTAATTGTGATGCACTATTGCCCTCAGATGAATATTGTCCATGTTTTGGGCGACCTGATGCACTATTGCCCTCAGTTGAATATTGTCCCTGTTTTAGACGACATGGTGCGCTATTGCCCTCAGATGAATATTGTCCCTGTTTTGGACTACCTGATGCAGTATTGCCCTCAGACGAATAGTGTCCCTGTTTTGGACGACCTGATGCAGTATTGCCCTCAGATGAATATTGTCCCTGTTTTGGACGACCTGATGCAGTATTGCCCTCAGATGAATATTGTCCCTGTTTTGGACGACCTGATGCAGTATTGCCCTCAGACGAATATTGTCCCTGTTTTGGACGACCTGATGCAGTATTGCCCTCAGATGAATATTGTCCCTGTTTTGGACGACCTGATGCAGTATTGCCCTCAGACGACTATTGTCCCTGTTTTGGACGAACTGATGCAGTATTGCCCTCAGACGACTATTGTCCCTGATTTGGACGACCTGATGCACTATTGCCCTCAGATGGTATTGTCCCTGTGGTGGACGACCTGATGCACTATTGCCCTCAGATGGTATTGTCCCTGTAGTGGACGACCTGATGCACTATTGCCCTCAGATGAATATTTCCCTGTTTTGGACGACCTGATGCACTATTGCCCTCAGATGGTATTGTCCCTGTAGTGGACGACCTGATGCAGTATTGCCCTCAGATGAATATTGTCCCTGTTTTGGACGACCTGATGCACTATTGCCCTCAGATGAATATTGTCCCTGTTTTGGACGACCTGATGCATTATTGCCCTGAGATGAATATTTCCCTGTTTTGGACGACCCGATGCACTATTGCCCTCAGATGGTATTGTCCCTGTAGTGGACGACCTGATGCACTATTGCCCTCAGATGGTATTGTCCCTGTAGTGGACGACCTGATGCACTATTGCCCTCAGATGAATATTTCCCTGTTTTGGACGACCTGATGCACTATTGCCCTCAGATGGTATTGTCCCTGTAGTGGACGACCTGATGCACTATTGCCCTCAGATGAATATTTCCCTGTTTTGGACGACCTGATGCACTATTGCCCTCAGATGGTATTGTCCCTGTAGTGGACGACCTGATGCACTATTGCCCTCAGATGGTATTGTCCCTGTAGTGAACGACCTGATGCACTATTGCCCTCAGATGAGTATTGTCCCTGTGGTGGACGACCTGATGCACTATTGCCCTCAGATGAATATTTCCCTGTTTTGGACGAACTGATGCACTATTGCCCTCAGATGGTATTGTCCCTGTAGTGGACGACCTGATGCACTATTGCCCTCAGATGAGTATTGTCCCTGTGGTGGGCGACCTGATGCACTATTGAATATTTCCCTGTCTTGGACGACCTGATGCAGTATTGCCCTCAGACGAATAGTGTCCCTGTTTGGATGACCTGTCCACTATTCACTATTGCCCTCAGATGAATATTTCCCTTTTTTGGTCGACCTGATGCACTATTGCCCTCAGATGGTATTGTCCCTGTAGTGGACGACCTGATGCACTATTGCCCTCAGATGAATATTTCCCTGTTTCGGACGACCTGATGCATTATTGCGCTCAGAAGAATATTGTCCCTGTAGTGGAAGACCTGATGCACTATTGCCCTCAAATGAATATTTCCCTGTCTTGGACGACCTGATGCAGTATTGCCCTCAGACGAATAAGGTCCCTGTTTTGGACGACATGATGCACTATTGCCCTCAGATGAATATTTCCCTGTTTGGACGACCTGATGCATTATTGCCCTCAGATGAATATTTCCCTTTTTTGGTCGACCTGATGCACTATTGCCCTCAGATGAATATTTCCCTGTTTGGACGACCTGATGCATTATTGCCCTCAGATGAATATTCCCTGTTTTGGCCGACATGATGCATTGTTGCCCTCAGTTGAGTATTGTCCCTGTTTTGGACGACCTGATGCACTATTACCCTCAGATGAGTATTGTCCCTGTTTTGGACGACCTGATGCACTATTACCCTCAGATGAATATTTTCCCTGTTTTGGACGACCAGATGCACCATTGCCCTCAGATGGGTATTGTCCCTGTAGTGGACGACCTGATGCAATATTGCCCTCAGATGAATATTTCCCTGTTTTGGACGACCTGATGCATTATTGCGCTCAGACGAATAGTGTCCCTGTAGTGGAAGACCTGATGCACTATTGCCTTCAAATGAATATTTCCCTGTTTTGGACGAACTGATGCATTATTGCCCTCAGACGAATAGTGTCCCTGCTTTGGACGACCTGCTGCACTATTGCCCTCAGATGAATATTTCCCTTTTTTCGTCGACCAGGTGCACTATTGCCCTCAGATGAATATTTCCCTGTTTTGGACGACCTGCTGCATTATTGCCCTCAGATGAATATTTCCCTGTTTTGGCCGACCTGATGCACTATTGCCCTCAGTTGAGTATTGTCCATGTTTGGATGACCTGATGCATTATTGCCCTCAGATGAGTATTGTCCCTGAAGTGGACGACCTGATGCACTATTGCCCTCAGATGAATATTTCCCTGTTTGGACGACCTGATGCATTATTGCCCTCAGATGAATATTTCCCTGTTTGGACAACCTGATGCACTATTGCCCTCAGATGAATATTTCCCTGTTTTGGACGACCTGATACATTATTGCCCTCAGATGAATATTTCCCTGTTTTGGACGACCTGATGCATTATTGCCCTCAGACGAATAGTGTCCCTGTTTTGGACGACCTGATGCACTTTTGCCCTCAGATGAGTATTGTCCATGTTTTGAACGACCTGATGCATTATTGCCCTCAGATGAATATTTCCCTGTTTGGAACGACCTGATGCACTATTGCCCTGAGATGAATATTTCCCTGTTTTGGACGACCTGATGCATTATTGCCCTCAGACGAATAGTGTCCCTGTTTGGAACGACCTGATGCACTATTGCCCTCAGATGAATATTTCCCTGCTTTGGACAACCTGATGCATTGTTGCCCTCAGATGAATATTTCCCTGTTTTGGACGACCTGATGGACGACCTGATGCACTGTTGCCCTCAGATGAATATTTCCCTGTTTTGGACGATCTGATGCATTATTGCCCTCAGACGAATAGTGTCCCTGTTTTGGACGACCTGATGCACTTTTGCCCTCAGATGAATATTTCCCTGTTTTGGACGACCTGATGCATTATTGCCCTCAGACGAATAGTGTCCCTGTTTTGGACGACCTGATGCACTATTGTCCTCAGATGAGTATTGTCCATGTTTTGGACGACCTGATGGACGACCTGATGCACTGTTGCCCTCAGATGAATATTTACCTGCTTTGGATGACCTGATGCACTATTGCCCTCAGATGAATATTTCACTGTTTTGGACGACCTGATGCACTTTTGCCCTCAGATGAATATTTCCCTGCTTTGGACGACCTGATGCACTATTGCCCTCAGATGAATATTTCCCTGCTTTGGACGACCTGATAAACTATTGCTCTCAGCCGAAAGGGTAATCAAGTCGGCAATAGTAATCAAGTCGTCCGCTATACCGAGGGGCAATATTTGGCCAAGGTGCTTAGATATCGTAATAGATGTCTAATAGCTTTTTCTTTTCCAAAATCCAGTTTGCTGACACATTATTCATAATGCACAGTTTCCTATCTGATTTTACTCACTCCAGCGGCGTTGATTACATTTCTGATGTCGTTCCTTGCTTACGATAACCGACGACCGCAACCATCCAGTAGCCAATATATTGGACATTGAAAAAGTTCCTCATCCCATAGCCAAAATACGAACATCGTAACTTCTTTTATAATGCAATATTTTTTTACAAAGTTTTACGACATATTTTTGATTGTTGGCCAGTTCTATATACATTTATAAATAAGTGTCACGAGGAGCAAGGGATAATTAGTTATCAGTATATTTCTATATATTCCTCTTTTGGTTATTAAGAGACAATAGCATTTGAAACTTAAAAGCAGTGATTTCGCACTTGCAAGCTTTGGCACCCAAAACATTCATGCATAGGGCAGTTCCCAATGCTATAGGCATAAGCAAATGACCTTAATGCGATCGTCATGTGCCTTTAAGAGAACCTGTCTTCGGATTTTGCGATCAGGTACACTCAAACTGGCTTGCTTCCAATCTGACTAGCCCGTTGACACAGACTAGCAAAAGTCCTGAATGTTTATACACAGAAATTCGAAGTATTGTACTATACAGGCAGCACATACTGTTGCGCTGATCGGGCATCGCGGATGCAGAGATCTGCCGTGTTGTTCGTAATTAAAAAGCGAAACGACATAAAACAAAACAAAATAGTGGTTTTTGTGTTGTATTATCTCCATGTTACCCGTTTTACACAGGTGTTTTCTTGTTTAGAAGCAAACATGTTTGGAAGCACCCAAGTGGTATATAGACCATTATGAAAGCACGCCTGTTCAAATATATTGAACATTTTACCCCCAAAAAATCAGATGAAAAATTCTACTATTTCGCACATTTCTGCTCAAAACATAGATTGTGGAAACTCGTTCTTACGAGTACCCACAACCTATGTTCTAAAGCAGAATTAAGAAAAAAAATGTCCACCCTCTCTTAACCCCAGTTTTACTATATAAAAGTGGAGTTTAATGGGGTCAAATATAAATAGGCGTGAATAAGTGATAAATAAAACCACTTTTTGGGCACCAGACTGCTCTAAAGAAGCTTACCTCATTGCCAAGTCGCTTGTCTCCGTATGCGTATATGTATTGCAAATACATGCAACCGTATAAAATAGTGGTCTTTTCCAATTGATATCGCGCAAACTAACACATATCGATCTTCAGTGATTGACTCTGCAAGAAAATCACTTGGCGAAAGAGCTAGACAAATGACGTCATAAAACAGCGTTTTATGACGCCATTACGATGAAACCGAATTTTCTCGCGCCAAAAATATTATAAAAAGGAAGGACACAAATAAAACTGATACAGTCACTAATGTTGGCATGGTGTCTTCTAACAATGGCGAAAGGTTGGGGAGAACAAACAACAAAATTCTATCGATTTTAGTGTGTTATAATCGAAAAAGATCATCTCTAGTGTGCGATTTGCTGAGTTTATAAACCAGAGTTTGTGGCTCAGTTGTAAGTAGACATATCACTCGCGCTATGCGAAATCACGCAAAATGCGTTCGTGATTTGAACTACTTTACAACTGACCTACAAACTGCGATTTATAATTCAACAAATCACTGCTAGCGCTGGGATCTATTTTTAACTAAAAACATGAACTTTGCATTTTGGCATTCACAACTAATTAAACAAAAATATGAAGGCTGCTTCTAGGAACAAAAGACACGCAAACAAAATATCACATGAAAAAAAAAAAAAAAAAAAAAAATAGGTCAAGGTCACGAGGTCAAAAATTATGGTACCACTGGAAAGGTCTTGTGAAAAAGAATACATATATGAAATATGAAAGCCCTATCACTTACCAATCGAAAGATATGGACAATGTTAAAGTTTTTTAAAAGTAGGTCAAACGTCAAGGTCAAGGTCACGAGGTCAAAATCATGGTACCACTAGAAAGGTCTGGTGACAAGGAATGCACATAAGAAATATGAAAGCCCTTACACTTACCAATCGAAAGTTATGGCCAATGTTAAAGTTTTCAAAAAAGTAGGTAAATTTTATGGTCAAGGTCACGAGGTCAAAACGTAAGGAACCACTAGAAAGGTATTGTGACCAGGAATGCACTTGTGAAATATGAAAGCCATATCACTTATCAATCGAAAGTTATGGCCAATGTTAAAAATTTAAAATAAAAATGAAAAAAGTAGGTCAAAGGTCAATGTAAAGGTCACGAGATCAAAAATTATGGTACCACTTTTGATAAAGTATACACATTTGAAATAAGAAAGCTCTTTCTATTACCATTCAAAATTTATGCCCAACGTTAATGTTTTTGTAGACAGACAAACAGACGAACAACCACACGTACAAACAGACAAACAGACAGACAGACAGACAGACAGACCAAAAGCTATATGCCCCTCCCCCCGAATCTCGATTCCGGGGGCATAATAAAACACGCGTGATTGTAAACTCAACACACGATAAGTGTCTTTTAAGGGGAATGGGAACAACTGGCAGATTTTTCCGCCATTTTTCAAAGGGTGACAACTTTCGTGACTTCCTGTCCGCTTTTCTATGAGCCCTGTCCCACTGAAAAGGGGTCTACTCTTAAAGAAAAGAATTCTTTCCTTTAAGAGTTGAACCCTAGTGACAAGGGAGACAAACATACTTTTGAAGGAGTTGTCTCCCCTGAAGGTGTTCCCATTCCCCTTAATAATAAAATAATTTTATTTTCTGGCTGTACTGGTTAAAGTGGATCTTACATGAGTGTTCATGCATTATTGAATTTATTAAACGGGTTAAGGTAAAGGTATAAAATGCGAGGCTTTGCCGAGCATTTTATTCCTTTTTCCCAACGTGTTTAATAAATTCAGTAATACATGTGTTCATGAATTATTGGATTTATTAAACGAGTTGAGGTAAATGGATAAAATGAGAGGCTTTGCTGAGAATTTTATTCCCTTTCCTCAACGGGTTTAATAGATTCAATCATACATGAGCACGAATGCAAGATTCTATTTATCATATGATATTTAAAACGTATTTTATTCATAATTGTTTACAAAAATGTCAATATTCCGCCATTAGTAAACGCGGCGTCGTTAAGGACGTCGTACATGTAACGTTACGGGACGTATCTAACTAATTTAATCCACTAGTGGATTGTCGAATTTATTACATGGCATTATTACACTCCCAGGCGCGACGTCATATGATAATACCGCTTACCTATAAGCCTGCAGACGAAACGTGTGGAGAGGTAAATTGACCAGCTCAAAATGACCCAAATAATGTTGACTGGGCCGTTAAATTCCAAAACAAACAAACAACTCGACAATTTTATAGGAGCTCGCTAAAGCTCGTCCCTGTAAAACAAGTCTTAGCTCAAAGATTATATATTATTATTAAAGACACTTACCATGTATTTTTAAAGCAAAGACCGCCTTGGCAAAAAGATGCAGGCCATAATAGTAATTATGAGGTTAAACAGCGCCCCGCCCATCCGGGCCCCGAAAAAGATTGAATGGCATGGTGCTTCCACGCTGAAACAGGCAGCACACCAGTACTGGAATACCGCTTAGGTAAAAGCCTGCCAATGCAAAGTGGCGTGAGTCGGACATTTCCTGTATATAAACCTTATTGATTTGTTTTGGCGATATGGCTGTAGACGTCACTTCATCTTAATGTCGAGTTAATGATCCACAAAATTGGAAGCAACGTCTCCAAAATGACCTAAATAGTAGTGACCGGAACGTAAAACCCCAATTCACCAAAAAAAAAAAAAAAAAAAAAAAAAAAAATACCCAAGTGTTAACTTATTTGTCCATTCTAGAGCTGCAAGAACATTCCAATGTTTTTCATATCAGGTAAAAAAAACGAGTTAAATTTTCTGTTTAACCTAGAATTGGCTCAATTATTCCAAATTTTAAAACAACTATAGAAATAGGTTTCCAGGAAAGGCCCCAATCAAAGGTTACAGCTTACTGAAGAGTAACTAACAGAGCGGAAAAAAGGAAATAATAATAATAATAATAAGAAAAAAACCCGAATCACTCGAATATCCTGGAACAATGGGATTTGTTCGAGATAGAGGTAGTGCGAACTATCGATGGTTAATCATAATGACTAGTCATAAGTTATAATCGGGACGAGTTAAGGATAGCTTTTCGATTTTTCCATAAAATAAAGATATATTATGTGTACTCATTAGAAACGCCTCACTGAGGCGATTCTAATGAGCACACATAACATAACTTTCCAAGAATGAAAAAAAAACAACAAATATTCAAATTATCTTCAATCAATCAGTTCATTGTAAAACAAGAAGATACACTACGAGGAGTGTTCAAATATGAATGCAAGTAGAACATTTTCTCATGCACTAATGCGAAAATCACCTGGAAATAAATATCACAGCGTAGACAAACATTTTACCTATACTTTGATACCAAACCTGTTAAAATCCGTCCACTTTAGCCATGTATATCGTTCGATAAACACTGTCTACTCTTGTATACTAATACAAAACATAGTTGGAAGAAGGTCAGAGTATGCCGTTGAAATACGGTCCTATATTAAGAATCGTTGTATTCTTTGTATACGGTGCAAAGACATTTTTGATGAAATATGTTCGGTTTATGGGCTTAATGAAATGTGTTTTCCGACAGTTTTTCGTTAGTGTAAGAAATTCAGCTGTGGGCTAGGCTCAACGTGCTAAGTTGCATTCATATTTGAACAGTCCTCGTATGATGATCTTGCAGAACTGCTTTTTTATAAAAAAACATTGTAAATCTTACTGCCGAAAAAAGGAAAAGTTCAGATGAAAGATAGTGATACTTTTCTTATTTCTATTTCTGCAGAAATAAGAAACATATGGTTTATTCCAGGTCTGTAAGCCCCAGTTTGCTATATAAAAGTGAGGTTCAATGGGGTTAGAATTATATAGGCCTATTTACGTGATGAGGAAATGTGTATCATTGCGTTAACATGAACACACCTATAAACCAACACTCCCCTAAACCCAATTTTATATAGAAAACAAGATGTTTTTGTGAAACACAGATATCCCTGGACAGCGCATGTTAAATATGCAAGCAGTATCACTAAGCAATCGAAAGGTATGGCCAATGTTCAAGTCGTTGGAAAGGTCATGTGACATAGAATGCACATGTGAAATATGAAAGCCCTATCACTTACCAATCGAAAGTTATGGCCAATGTTAAATTTTTTAAAAAGTAGGTCAAACGTCAAGGTCAAGGTAAAAAATTATTGTACCACTGGAAAGGCCTTGTGACAAAGAATGCAGATGTGAAATATGAAAGCCTTACCACTTACCAATCGAAATGTATGGCCAATGATAAAGTTTTTAAACAGTAGGTCAAACGTCAAGGTCAAGGTCATGAGGTCAAACATTATGGTACCACTAGAAAGGTCTGGTGACAAAGAATGCACATGTAAAATATGAAAGCCCTACCACTTACCAATCGAAAGTTATGGCCAATGTTAAATTTTTTAAAAAGGGGGTCAAAAGTAGGTCAAATGTCAATATCAAGGTCACGAGGTCAAAATTTATTGTACCTCTTGAAAGGTCTTGTGACAATAAATGTACATGTGAAATATGAAAGCCCTTTCACCTATCAGTTACCATTCAAATGTTATTCCCAATGTTAAGACTTTCTAGAGACAGACAAACAGAGAAAAAGACAAACAGACGGACAGACAGACAGACCAAAACCTATATGCCACCGAATCTTTGATTCCGGGGGCATAAAAATGGGCTTTAAGGAGATATACATTATTTTTCTTATTTCTTGTCCACGACATAGGTTGTAGGTACTCGTTAGAACCGCCTCAATGAGGCAATCTTAATAGAAACCCACAGCATATGAGGCGGTTCTAATGAGTGTCTTCAACCTATGTTGGCAGTAAAAAATAGATGATCTTACTTGAGTGTTTATGTATTATTGAATTTATTATGCTAGGTTCCCACTGTCGTGCGATCCGTTACGAACGCCACGATTGGCCATTCGTAGCTGGTCGTGGAATATTCTCTGAAAGTTCAGGTTTGGATACGAGGTGATGAGAGTCGATACGTTCTGGTACGATTCGTTGCGCTCGGATGCAATCCAATCACGATTTGTCAATTTCAGGTATCACGATCAGCCACGGTCTGCTCTCACGTTCAGATACGATCAAATGCGTTCCAATAGGATTGTTGCGATCGAGTCTACGACTTGGTCTCGATCTGGAACGATCAAAACGATCGAGTACCCCGAATCGGGACGATCTGATACGTGCAGATACGTTCTTATACGCTCATCACGAGCCGATGCGCTCTGTTACGATAGCATACGACCGTCGTCTCGATGTTTTTCACGACCTTGATCGATGGCGATCACGATTTGAGCTACGACTTGACCCCGACTGGTATATATACAGCCGAACTGACCATGGACTTAATTGTTTCTTGAACTTTTACAGCATAAAAACTTACCCCCAACCATTGATGACGGTAGGAGTTGCGGATGATGACAATGTGGCAATTTCTCTGGCTGGAATGGTTCAGGCTTGCCTTTTCCTTTCTTAGCTTCCATTACCCTTGGGAGGCATCTTTCAAAGGCTTTAAAAATACTAGCAAAGGCCTGTATAAACCAGGGATTGCAGGATCTATCCCGGGCTTCTCCAGACTTTCCGATGAGTCTAGAAACCGAGGTTCCGTCTCCGTATGACCTTAGTTATTGGTGGGTCGTAAAACTGAAATATACTCACTCACTCACTCATGAGCAGATCGCTGGATGAGTCACATTAAATCTTGAGAACTCCTAATAGATCGTGAACGTTCGTATGAAAACGTAGCCTACTCGTATCTAATCGCATTTACTCGTATCATCTCGTATCTGATCACGAGTCATTCGTGACAGGTCTTGAGCAATGGGACCCGACAGAGCGTAACAAATCGTGACAGATCTTGTGAGATCGCAACACATCTTAACAGAACGCGGTGCTTGTTTTGTCCAAGATTGGTCCCGATCACCGCGATTTGGAAGCACGATTTGATGCGATCCGTCGCGCTTTGTTACGATGCAACACGATGCGATACGATGATCCCGATTTTAAATCAATCGTGTTGATCGTGGAAAAATTTTGAACCGTTCAAAAATTTCCTACGATTAACACGATTGCCACGACTGACTTCAAGATCTGATAAGATCTGATAGGATCACCACGATTAACCCACGATTAAGAACACGATTGCAATCGTGGCGCGAATCGTGATAGTGGGAACATAGCATTAAACAATACATGAGCACGAATGCAAGATTCTATTTATCATATGACATTTAAAACGCATTTTATCCACGATTGTTTACAAAAAAAAAAATGACAATATTCCGCCGTTATTAAACGCCAAGTCGTTAAGGACGCCGTAAATGTAACGTTACGGGACGTATCAAGCTTATTTGCATATTTAATCCACTAGTGGAGTATCGAAAATATTACATGGCGTTACTCTCAGACGTAACGTCATATGATAAATAAGACAAACATCACTGATTTTCATCAGAAAAGTAGTCATTTTGGAGATTAAAAAATGCACGATGTCGCATGGCTGTGTTATCGTAGTGTAAGAGACTGAGTAGTCATTTGCCTAAGATGGCAGATGAACAGAATTAAAAACGAAAAAGCTAATACAGGGACTTGGTTGCACAGACTGATGTCAGTTCTGTCTAGCAGTTGAACACGCCAAGCGACTGGCTTATCTTCAGTCTCTACAGTACAATAATTTTGCACACGCTTAATCGGTTAGTTATGAACACTTTCAGTATTGCACAGAATTTACACAAGAGAGTATAACGTAGCTCTAGTGGGAATAATCTGACAGTGTGTGAAAGCTTTCAATCTGTCAATGTAATTACACACGTTCAATTAACCCTAAGGCTGCTAAGCGCGACTATTGTCGTTTTTGAGGTTTTAAGGCAAGTCTGTAACGTCCCAAACTCACCAGATATCTGATGCTACCATTCAGACCAGGTGCTCCCACACAGAAATTGACGCTCATACTTTTTAATACAGATGCAAACATTTTTGCCCGAAAGCCAGGCTTAACATGCGGACTTCATAGCGATTTTCATGAAAACCGACACATTTCACCAAAATCATTTCCAGCGTGAAAGACAAAGAAACAAGAGTAGAACCTGTGTCATCAAGTCTATTCAGTGTCGCATACAACTTGGATCTTTTTATGTCTTAAATGGTTCTGGGTTTATAATGTGATTTCCATATATGGGAGTCACGTGACCACTTCTTCTTCCGGTAAAATACAGTAAAATTCCTTTATTAAGACCACCTTTGGGACTGTTCAAAAGTGGTCTTAAAGACCACTTTTGAACAGTGCCAAAGGTGGTCATTGACCACAGGACACTGCGAGCAGAAAGCACAAAGAAATATTAAGTGCAGCCTTGAAAATAAGCTTTTTAAAGCAGAATTAGTCTTAATTTTAGGTGTTTTGAATAGCGGGATTATACTGTAGAAGCACCTATAGGTAAACACTGTATAGCAATATCTTTCTCTATCAAATGGAAGGGTTTATTTAATATTTGTTTTATTGCTGGTCCAAATATTGACAGCGGGTGCTCATTGGAATCGCCACACTGAGGAGCTTCTAATTTGTTTGTTTTGATTTGAGGTTTAACGTCCCCGTCAACACTGTAAAGGTCA
Organism: Lucinisca nassula; assembly: GCA_963580285.1. Taxonomy (NCBI): domain Eukaryota; kingdom Metazoa; phylum Mollusca; class Bivalvia; order Lucinida; family Lucinidae; genus Lucinisca; species Lucinisca nassula. Next base: position 34,378,004 of record OY757021.1, on the reverse strand, counting down.
TTTTGGAGACGTTGCTTCCAATTTCGTGGAACTTTTAGCCGACACTGAGATGAAATGACATCTCAAGCTCTGTTGCCCAATGAAACCAATAGGGTTTATAAGCATGGACGGTCCGACTCGTACGCACCGCTTTGCCTGGGCAGGCTTAGATTCTCTAAGCGGTTTACCAGTATTCGTGTGCGGGTCGGATTCAGCTCTGCGTGGAAGCATCATGCAGCCCATATATTTCTTCAAGCCCCGATGGGCGGGGGCCATGAGGAGCTTCTAAATGTTTTTTGAGCGAAAATACGGAAAATAATCGATACTACCGTACACCACATTTTTATGCACGGTAGACCTTAATAGTTCGAACTAGATTGCTTGTTCACCATGGATGAGTCGAACCCGTTCTTTAGTCCGCAGGGAGTTCCTCTAAATGCGAAATAACTGGCTTCCGTGGCCCAATGGATAGGAGCGCTGGCGCTTAATAATAAGGTCTCTCATCGCTGTGGTCCGAGCCTGGCTCGGGTCATATGTGAGACGCCAAGTCAGGTGTTTTTTTCCAGGTACTTCGGTTTTCGCACACCTCAGATTAACGATCGGCTCGATATGAGTGAACTAATATTGAAAGGGCCGTAAAATCAAAACAAAACAAAACCAAATACGAAATAGGGATAATTTAGGGAGATTTTCTGCTTTTATCTGGTAAGTGTATGTTGTGTGTACTCATTACTCTAATGAAAACACACAACATACATTTTTATGCTATATAACACTGAAAAGATATCCTGCAATTGACTCCATTATGCCACTTGGTATAGTACTTATTGCAACCAACCACCCGTGGCTCGAATTACCGCTGTTTCGAACAAATGTTCATGGTCACGAAGGGCTTTGAGCCATCAAAGTTTGACTTTATATAGAATGGGGTTCAAATGCGATTTTAACGAACACGCTCAATCTATGTTTGGTGTAAAAGTAAGAAAAAATTAACAAATTGTCATCAGAAAAATGTCTGTTTATGAGATAAGAAAAAAATGTACTACATGTATGCCTCACGGAAATGTTATCATCACGAAAACACGCCTATATTATTTTGACCCCATGAACCCCACTTTTATATAGTGAAACTGGGGTTAACAGGGGTAAACCTTATTTTTCTTATTTCTGCTCTAAAATATAGATTGTGGGTATTCGTTAGAACCACCTCGATTAGGCGGGTCTAACGAGTACCCACAATCTATAATTGGAGCAGATATAAGAAAAATGTCGCAATTTTTTCATCTTAAAAGTTTCATTTTTACGGAGATAAGGTTACAATGTATTTGTATAGGGATGTTTTCGTAATGAGAAAAATGTCTGTCTATGAGATAAGAAAAAAATGTACTACATTTATGCCTCACGGAAATGTTATCGTAATGTTTTAGTTTATACTAATTCATTTAAGTTCGATTGCGATGAAAGCTGCAAGCTTATTGAATCGCTCTCGAAAACTCATTCCGGGTGATTTCACGCTCGCGCGAGACAGGGCTTTTACACCACTGGCACTGCTACCCATTGGGTGGAGTGGAGCAGTGTCATGACGTGTCTTGCCCAAGGACACACCTCGATACCGGTGGCCGGTCCGAACGCACAATATCTCGATCATAAGTCGAACGCGTTAACCACTGCGCTATCGAGGCTGACTCGTAATGTTTTGCTTAAAGCGCATACTCAAAAACCTCTTATTACTGGTTGCGGCTCATGTCGCTGATCTGATATAATTTACGATGCTTAGTCTGTGGTCAGGTACTGATGGTTTTCGTTTGCTCCAGCATTTTAGTTCTTTTATGCTGTCGAGTCCATATCGTTGTTTCGTCTCTGAATTTGTTTCATTTTTTTGCTCTCAGGGATTTTTCACTGATGGTTTAGAAATCCTTTATACGGACTATTTTGTCTTATCCACGACAGAACCGCCCGGGCCGCGACATACCAAAGTCGTTAAGAATGGTACTAGCTGCACCTCGCTTGGCACTCAGATTTACGGGGTAGAGCTAGGACTGGTCGACTCAGTGTCAGGATAATGTGACTGGGTGTTGTACCATGCAATGTGTCTGGGATATGATACTTCAGTGAGGCAGCACTATAAAAGTGAGCATTGAGCTCCCTGTCGCAACCAGACACCGTCGTGATATGTCTGAAAAATTGTTGAAAGCGACGTTAAACCCGAACACACACACACACACACACACACACACACACACACACACACACACACACACACACACACACACACACACACACACACACACACACACACACACACGACAGAGCCAAGGGTCTCGATTGTGGTCGAGCAAAATCGGTTTGATTCCCAAAGTAATTTTTTACTGGCCGTTCCAAGGCGGTCTTCTGTTGTGGTACATTAGTGTTACAGTCTTCCTAATATCTTTTTTTTATTTTGGATAGTCATTTGGCCATTCTGTTGGACACAACTGTCCTTTTGGTTTTCTGCTTGTGACATTTTCAATTTGGTGAGTTGGTTTAATTTTGGGTTACTTTTCCTTCGGTGTCTTGGGTGGGAGGTGTGAGGTATTTGTATAGAATGATTTCTGATCATTGCCTTGACTACTTTTATGAAGGAAACCACCAATTGCAAGATGCTAATAACTTACGATGTCTTTAGTTAACGTATCGTTAAACGTTTGACCGTTGACTATGGCAATATTTTTCATATTATATTTTTTGCAGAACATGTAGTGTCGCTTTTGCATACCATTTTGTGTCAGCAAACATGCAAGAGTACATGTAAAAATATATAACCGCAATGACTTCAGCACCCAATTTCGTAAAATCATTCTTCGATATAAAAAGATTGGGTACAACATGGATGTTTGTGTGTGTGAATTCGGGTTTAACGTCGCTTTCAACAACTTTTCAGTCATATCATGACGATGTCTGGTTGCGACAGGGAGCTCAATGCTCACTTTTATAGTGCTGCCTCACTGAAGTATCATGTCCCAGACACATTACATGATACCACACCCAGTCACATTATCCTGACACTGGGTAGACCAGTCCTAGCTCTACCCCGTAAATCTGAGTACCAAGCGAGGAGCAGCTAGTACCATTCTTAATGACTTTGGTATGTCGCGGCCCGGGATCGAACCCGTGACCTCCCGTTCCCCAGAGCGGACACTCTACCAACTGAGCTATCGGAATGTTATACGACAGACTGCATGCATGGTAGTTAACCCAATCACGGTTTGCAACTTTGCTTCCTTCTTTAATTGCACGCCGGTGGGTCAGGCCTCAGATTCTATGACGGCTCCAACGTAAAGGCTTATTGAGAATTAGAGAGATCTAATTCTTGGTAATGTTGGTTGGTGCCTGATGCTCTGTCTCTGGTCGGGCCCATCGGAGTCTAACTGTTGGTTTTCTTTTGCTCCAGCATTTCAGTGGTTTCTTGCTGTCGAGTCCTCACCGTTGTCTCACCTCTGTGGTTCTTTGATTTTTTGTGTTCACGGAGATGTTGCATTGATGAGTTGGGAGGCCTTCATGCGGACTGAACAAAGTATTTGTCTAAATCGCGACGGAAGTAAGGGCGAGGATTGTGGCCACGTAAAATCGATTTTAGCCCCCCCCCCCCCCCCCCCCCAGTGGAAATTTAGCCACTGACCGTTCCAAGGCGGTTCTTCTGTGGCGGTTTATTTATGTTGTTGATTGTTACAAACTGTGTGTATCACTTGTGTCTTTTTATTTTGGATGGCAATATGGCCATTTTGTGGGAAAGTAACTGTCCTTATGGCCTTCCTTTGTTTAGGTTTCCATTATGGTCTGGTCGCTTAATGTTTGTGTTTCTTTCCCTTTGGTGTCTTTGATGGATGGAGTAAGTTAATTGTATCGATTCCTGATCTTTGTTTTACTTCTATTCTGTATGTCTTTAGCCAGCGTATTGATAAAGTTTTTAACATTCAATATGGCAATATGCTGCATATCATATTTGTTGTAGAAAAAGATTTGTAACCAAAAGTTACTGATTTTTAAGCAAAAGTACAAGCGTGCCATAAAGTGTTAAGTTAACGCGGCTTTAAGGAACTGGACCAAGGCAGAAGCTTTGACCAGCAATTCGATTTCTTTCTTTAGACTCATGACCTTCGTCTAAATGGAATAACATGAAACTGTGTGACAGTGTAATGTACGAAAAATGTAATCAGGTTAACGTCACCTATCATTTGCTGGTGCTGGTTATTACGCCACTGACATGTCTTAATGACTCGTACAAATTGTACAATTTAAAACGAAGCAAATGAACAACTGTTTTGGAATAGAAATATAGATCACTCTATTCATAAGTGACATTTGGGGATTCCTAGTTAAAGGATCGGTGTGAAGGTCGCAGACTGCATTGTTATGGAACCACTGACACGGCGCTATCAAATTATATGTTTGGCCGCAAAAACCGACGATTTATGTCCCCGAATGACGCTTCTGAAGACCGTTGTACCCTAACTATAAAGTGTTCAGTTTACAGCCCAGTCAACACTACTCTGGTCATGTTTACCTAACCATATTTTTATTGGACGCGCTTAACCAGAACAACTGCGGTTCTGGATTTAGCAACCCATTTTTCAGCAGAGACCGTCCTTATGGTCAGCCCTGGGAAGCTGCAGATCTCGTTGTCGGAATAGAGGTCGGCATACTGAAAACTCACACATTGTGTTGACTGGTGTACCTCAAATCTTTTGATGATAGATGGAGCTGTTGAAACCATACTATGGAGTCTTGGTCAGCCTTGTTGCTAGAGTCGTGCTTAGAACAATCCATTTATCATGAATACAGGCTCAAAAAAAATCCCAAACATTCAACTTGTTTCATTTGCTAAAACACATAAGAAAAAGTGGTGAAATCAATAATCAAGAGTTTATGAATTATTTGAAAGAAAAAAAATATACCTACAAAAATACAAGTTTCATATCAGAAAGAGATAATCTATTCAATTACTGAAGTACAAGATGAAAATGAAGCTCATCTAGTATCTGGTTCTGACACCACTGATTCAGTGTGTCCAAGAAAGTTAAAATTCAGTTTCCAAGCACTAGTTCATCACATTTTAAATGCCTTTTTGTAATAAGAAGAATGGTCTAATTAGAAGAAGTAAAGCAATCAGAACAAATATGTTTGTTGATCAATGAGTGTATGTACCAGATGGCTCTAGAAGCCACAAGATCATACTAAATTAAGTCCCACATCTAATAAAACTGAACAAATTTGAAATGAAATAAAAGAGCTTTTGAATAGTGTAAGGCATGAAGTTCAGGAAAGGAATGACGTGATAGATTTTGATGACCCTACTGCTCTCATCGATGTTGATTATTATAACCTGATTGGCATCACAAGACAGCAGTTCGATAATCTAAGTAAATATCTTGGTTCAGTAAATCATTCGCCAAAAAGGTCACACAGAAAACGTTTAGATGCTTCTGTTATGTAGACTTCGCAATGGTATGTCACATAAATTGAAGTGAAGGCAATGATCAGTAATCGATAAAATTAACACAGAGCTCCTATCAGAGACACCAAAGGGAAAGAAACACAAACACGAAATAACAAGACCCTAATGGAAACATAACAGCGGAAAGCCAAAAGGACGATTACTTTCCCACAAAATAGCCGATTGCATACCCAAAACAAAAATACAAGCGACACACACACACACACACACACACACACACACACACAAAGACAAAAATAAACCGCTACAGAAGAACCGCATTGGAACGGTCATAAAACATAGTCTACTGGGCGCTTAAATCGATTTTACACGGCCGTAAAGTATCACAAACTATGCGCGAGTTCAGTATGTAGGACATAAAAAGTGCAAGAAAGATTTGCGAAGTACTTCAGTGTTCTACCTCGATATCTAGGATTCCAACATATGTCAAGAGATGATTTCATTAACGAGCACACACGATCTCTCGTACAAGCAGTCCTCGCAAACGGCGAAAAGGTGGCAACTGTTCTTCTTGATGGCACTCTATATTGAACAGAGATCAAACTACAGTTTCCAAAGGCAGATGAGAAGCCTCCGTGGTGTAGTGGTTACGCTACTCGCCTTGTAAACCAGGGGTCGCAGGATCGATCCCGGGCTTCTCCAGACTTTCGGATGAGTCTTTAAACCGAGGTCCCGTCTCCGTATGACCTTAGTTGTTGGTGGGACGTAAAACTCAAACAGTCACTCAGTCCAAAGGCAGATGATGGTGGTATGGACAGACGGCTGTATTCTGAATGTCTTGGGACCTTACCTTTCTGATGGTAAGAAGAACGACGCCTCTATTCCAACAATGCAAAATAATGCAGAATACATTCTGGGGGATTTATTTATAGATGATCGTGGTTACAGAGATGCAATAGCTATGCTTGAAAGTATGCGTTTCAGAACTGAAATGCCAGATTACTTGCGTAAAGGCCTAAACAGATTACAACAGAAGTAGCCAGTCACGCTAGGCTAGAGACTAAAGTTCGGTGGCTTGATAAATCAGCAAATGGATGAATTAAGCAATGGAATGCTTTAGATCAAGCTATGTTAAATAGTCAACTTCACTGTGGAGATGACCGTGTTTGTATCATACGTGCCATTTGCAATGCCTTTCGCCCGCCCCTTGTGACCAGTATAAGCGGTGACACTGAGCTTGCACAGAAACTTTAGGCACTATGTAATGTATCAAATAGTGTGCAGGAAAAGGTTATTGACGAGAAACTTTCTACAAAAAGGTATTTGGGAAAAATTGAAGAGGAATCACTTGGTGATTTTCAAAAGTTGTAAGACAGTCAACTGAGAGACTTAAGATTAGGCATTTATCAAATAAAGCAAGCTGACTAGTACACAAATGAACATATGTCTTCAGAGTTAAAAGTTCACAAAGAAGAAGCTGGTTGGATTTGTGATAGAATCCAGTCGCGTCATTCTTCTTCAAACTCCTACTTGTTATGGGTCTCGTGTAACAAAAATGATGCTGATGGTAGCATTACTGGCTGGCATTGCCAATGTAAATCTGGTGTTGGCTGGTGTGCGCATATTGCATTAGTAGTTTGGTATCTTGGATACCAACGATACATTTCAGATGTCCTGTCTTCCATTTAGAATCCAGCAGATCTTTTATCTCGATGCTTCAGATGAGGAACGGGACTGAATAATGCTATTCAAACGTATATACATTGTTGAAAGCGAAGCTGCTTAATGTTTCAAGTTGTTAGAAAACTTTATTGACATGATGTTATTGTTTTCTAATACTGAATAGAACATATTTTTACACCAGTAACTTTTACTGACCGTTCTAAGTCACTGCTTTTGCTGTGGTTTCTCTTTATATTTTGTGTTGGTGGCTCTGATTCTTTTCCCTAATTATATATGTTGTTACGTTGATGATTCTGATTCTTCCTCCTTTTTTAAGTGTTCATTTTCCATTGCAATTGTCCTTCCAGTTTAATGTTTGTTGGTGATTCAGATTCTTTCTCCCATAATGTATATTGCTCCTTTTTATTACGTTTAGCTATTCCGAGTCACCATCTGTTTGGGAAAGAGCTGCTGACTCGGTTTGCCTGTGGTCCGTTTTGTTTACTGTCGTCTCTCCATGTTTCGACTTCTTTCCCTAAAGATATTTCGGGAAGAATTTTGGGTTCTGATTGTATCAGTTCCTGACTGGTCTCTTTTTTAATTCAATCTTTATAACGTAGATATTCTTAACTCCTGTGCTGTATAAATTTTTTATGCTCCCCGAAGAATTTCGGGGGAGCATAAAGTCGCTGCTTCGTCCGTGCGTCCGTCCCGATCTTGTCCACGCGAATTCTCAGAAACTGCTCGTCGGATTTCATTGAAACTTCATGGGCATATTAAATATCGAAGGCGGATGCGCATTTCACCTGCGTGTTTTGGTTCTATGATTTTTCCAACAGTTATGTCCCTTTGATGAATTCTGCATGAATATATAGGGTACTGTTCGTGTCCACGCGAATTCTCAGCAACTACTTGCAGAAATTCAACACACCTTCAAAGGAATCTTAAGCAGTAATAAGGGATGCGCATATTATCCGTGCTTACTGATTAGATGATTTGTCACAGAGTTATGGTACTTTGTTTAACGCTGCAGTGTAAGGTCACTGTGGCTTTTTTTAGAAAAAACTTTGTCATCACTCTGATGCCTACATTTATTGATGGATTTTAATATAACTTCACACAAATGTTGGGTATGATAATATCTTGAGCATGTTTGACATTCAGGGTCCTGGCCTCAAGGTCAAGGTCAATGTGGCTATTTTTAGAAAAACTGTGTTTTTGCTCTAGTGCCTACATTTATTGATGGATTTTAATATAATTTCATACAAATGTTGAGTATGATAATAGCTCGAGCATGTTCAACTTTTAGGGTCCTGGGCTCAAGGCCAAGGTCACTGTGACTATTTAAAAAAAAAAAAACAAACATTGTCATCGCTTTAGCGTCGTCATTTGCTGATGGATTTTTATATAACTTCACACCAATGTTGGGTATAACAATATCTCGAGTAAGTTCAACTTTCATGATCCTGGGGTCAAGGTCAAGGTCACCGTTGTTATTTTTATAAAAAAAAACTTTGTCATCGCTCTAGCGTCGTCATTTGCTGATGAATTTTAATATAACTTCACTGAAATGTTGGGTATAATAATATCTCGAGCAAGTTCGACTTTCAGAATCCTTGGCTGAAGGTAAAGGTCACTGTGGCTATTTTTAGGAAAAACTTTGTCATCGCTCTAATGCCTACATTTATTGATGGATTTTAATATAATTTCAGGTAAATGATGGGTATGATAATATCACGAGCAAGTTTGACTTTCAGGGTCCTTGGCTCATTTTTAGAAAAAACTTTGTCATCGCTCTAGGCCGTCATTTGCTGATGAATTTTAATATACGACTTTCAGGATCCTGGGCTCAAGGTCACTGTGCCTATTTTTAGAAAACTTTGTTTTCGTTCTAGTGCCAACATATATTAATGGATTTTAATATAAGTTCACACAAATGTTGAGTATGATAATATCTCAAGCAAGTTCACCTTTCAGGGTCCTGGGCTCAAGGTCAAGGTCACTGCGGCTATTTTTTTAGAAAAAAAAAATTGTCATCGCTCTAGCATCGTCATTTGCTGATGGATTTTAATATAACTTCACACAAATGTTGGGTATAATAATATCTCGAGCAAGTTCAACTTTCAGGATAACGCTCTTTAACTAGGATAATGTTTCCTGTTCCGGCTATTACACCTTAGGAGAGCAACCATCGGTTTTACCGATATTCTTGTTAAGTTAAAATTTAGTTATTTCAGTTTCTTGTAAGATTCTTAAACAATATATATCGTTGAAAACAACTGTTATAGTTTTAATAGTTAGTCAGATATTTTTGATATTACTGAAATTATTTTGTGTGGTATGTGCATGGTATTCAAATTATTTATATTTTCTGTTATCTTCCTATATTGGTGTATTATTAAATATTTAATCCTTTTAACAGTTCTTTCGACATACCTCTTATGTATATTCGGGTTGGACAAAACGCATATGTTAAAATATGGGTAATACAGACACGGTTTCAAACCTAACAGCTTGACTAGTAGGCTGTATAGAACCACTTAATGGCAGGACGACTTATCGCCACCTATAATAGTCAACATTTTTCTCAGCAGTTAACGCACCTATAAAAAATGTCTAGCGGTGTGTTACCAGAAACAGAAGTAACACATTGAAAACATTAGTAAATACAGTTTATATATACAGCGCGCATATTTCATCGCTAAACTTTAGGTCTTAATTATAATGATAAAACCAAACTGACTTTTTTCTTGAAAGACAAGTATAAAGAAATCTGTCGCGATAAAATTTCATGATAATTCTCAATGCCATACTCAGTAAATCTTTTTTTGTACATGCTTCATTTCATTTTAAAGAAACTGCATGTCATTATTTTCAATAGATAAGTTATACTTCTGTACTAAATCAACACGACTATGTCACCACCCCTCTAAGAACCGGTCGCCTTGTAAACCAGGGATCGCAGGATCGATCCCGGGCTTCTCCAGACATTCGGATGAGTTCATTGCCTCCCCTTCTATTTAAAATCGAGGTCCCGTCTCCGTATGACCTTAGCTGTTGGTGGGACGTGAAACTCAAACACTCACTCAATCATTCTAAGAATCAGTCAGACGTCACATGATAATGCACGGTGTGGTTAATTTAAAACTAAACTCATGTGAAGGCGAGTCACTTTCCCACAAAATGGCAAAATGACCGAATGGCTATCCAAAACAAAAAAATAAGCGACACACATACTCAAAGACAAACCATAACAAAAATAAACCACGACAGAAGAATCGCCTTGGCACGGTAAGTGAAATGAATTCCACTGTGGGGCTTAAATCGATTGTATACGGTCGCAATCCTCGCCAGTCTTTCTCTACCGGAACACTAACATGTGGCCGCCATTGTTGAAACACAGGAATTCACTTCCTAAAACTCGTGTCCTTCATATGTTTTATCTTAATGCTGAGATAAAACGTGGGGACGGTTATATTCCTGTACACCAGATATTGTAATTTTACTGTTGAACAGTCTCGTCCTAGGATAAGAGTCATAGCTGCTGTTGACAACAAACAATAGACGCACGTCTGGAGCTGTACCTCTATCACTCTAAAGACACGCTTCCTCTTGGCACGGCGCAGCTGGTCATCGCAAATTATTTCCGACTACTTCATTGTATATGATGGTGAAAGAATGAGCTTTTTCGTACCGACGTGTAATGGTAATATGACGGCATGTCCCTAGACGCATTTTCTGGTGGTGGGCCATTGGTTGTTCAGATAGATGATTTTGTGAAATTGCATTGTAGCATCATCAATTATATGATTTGTTTTATCAACCCAATTTTCGTTTACTTCAGATTTTACGACGATTTGTTATTTTATTGCAACAATATGACAGATGATTCAAGCCTGTCTCAGCCGTTAATTATGTATGGTGTAAAACGCCTGTGCAAACGCAAGTAAAGCTATGGCTATGTAATGTTTTCAAAACTGCCACACAAACTAACACGCAGTCCAACACCCCACCGCCATTATGATAAATGTAACGCAGCCGATGTTGGACATTCCCCGCGTTTTCCAACTTCTTTAAAGTTACGAATTCATTTTGAGAATCTTAGATGGATTGGGGGTTGGACAGAATAATCTCTCTTGAGTGTCACAGTCCGGCATCACGAGGCTTGCCACGTAACGCCGGATTGTAATCCCGAGGGATAGATTTTGCTTTCCACCCCTCACGCCCATTTAATTAAGGGTTATTGACTTTATATTGTGAAGTATTTGGCACGAGTTCATATGTCTCCGCCATATGAGAGATTGCCTTATATTTCACAATATAAAGTCAACAACGTTTTTTTTTTTTAAATATATCAAAAACGTGAACTGTTTACTAGGTATCAGGACAATCTGAACGTAAACTCAGTCTATATATCTTCAAGTGGTTTGAAATGGAAAATAATGCAGCTCGTTAAGTGTCTTTCTACGCGTTTGAAAAAAAAAAAAAAAAAAAAAACACCCCAGGGCACCAAAGTGAAGATGATATTAACGTTCGTGGATGTGACGTCATTAAAAACATTGACGTTTCCGACATTAGACGCCATTTTTTCTGGATTGTTCATTTTATTTCTTAAAACATGCTGCCGATTTCATAAAAGAAAATGTTCAAAATCAATACAGATTGCAGATAGATCATTGTTGACGGCATAAAGGGGCGCTTCATGTACTTTTTGACGGCCTATATTCGTTTTGTTTTACGTACTTTCAGTCAATACCTACGACAATATTGACTACAGGCAATATGGAAAATATATTGATCGATATGAGTAACGTCTGTGAAAAATAAACGGCACATTTTCTGGGTATATAATATATTTTATCTTGCATACCTTTTATTCCTGAGCGTAGACTTTTAATAATGCAGTCATTTCGATTGCTGGTGACTTCCATATTTTGATGTCAGTACTCGTTCAAACTGTGAAACCAACCTTAACGTACAGTAAAAAAGAAACTCGTAAGAATTTTCGCTTTTATCCTATCCGTGGGCATGATAACCTGGGTAGGCCAGGAAGTTCCTTACCAATGTGCAAGAGTGAATTGTCTGAGTAGGGATCTATTCGATGAGTATTTCTGTACAATCGACGTTGTCCTAAATTTCTGTTACTGCATGTCTCTCATTAGTTATCCAGTTTTCATACACCCGTTTTGAAAAACAAAAACAAACAAACAAACACACAAGCAAACGGTGGTATTATGGCGTAGTGCATCCGTCCGTCCGCAATAATGAAACGATATTGAAGGGGCACACATTTGGATAGTTTAAGTAGTCATTGGTGAGTCCTCCGTAATGGCAGAAATTTCCTCTTACGTGGCTTGCCGCCTGAGACAATTTGCCACTTAAGTAGTCAATATGCCGACAAACAAGCAACAAACAAACTAGCCACCTAAATGTCCGTTCGCATACGCTCCATAACTCAGTAACCATTTGGGATATCTTCATGCAACTTCATATGAATATGTATTATGTCACGGGAATGCATCGCGCACAAGAATGATTGTTTCCCCTATTATGTTTCCAAGCTATATGTATGCCCCTTTTATTATTTTTATAAACCTTCTTGTACGCACCATAACTCAGTAACCGTTAGGAATATCTTCATCCAATGGAACTTACCTGGCAGAAATGTTAACCATAATGACACAATTTGAGGCACGAAAGGCCCAGTTCGGTACCTAAAACGTCACGATCATACTTAGCGGTCACATCACGTGAACAAGTCCGTGAAATAAAGACCCCACTAAACCCCACTTTATATAGAGAAAACTGGGGTTTAGGGGGGTAAACATTATTTTCCTCATTTTTGCTCCAACACATAAGTTGTGGGTACTCGTTAGAACCGCCTCAATGAGGCGGTTCTAACAAGCACCCAAAACCTATGTTTGGAGTATAAATAAGAAAAATATCACAAATTTTCAAAAGAAAAATTACCTTTTTTGAGGTTTGAAAAATGCACTATATCACACGGATATGTTATCGTAATGAAAGATAAAAAGAGGTCTTTTTTTCGTGCCCAGCAAATAAGGTTTTATTCCTGGATGGATTTTAATATTACTTAGCAGAAATGTTAACCATCGTAAGACAATATGTCACGCACAAGACCCAGGTCAGTACCTCCAAGGCAAATATCTTACTTAGACGTAAAATGTCAAACAAGGATCATTTTTCGTGTCTGGTCAATAATTGTGTTATTCCTGGATGGGTTTTGAAATTACTCGGCAGAAATGTTAACCATCATAGGACGATGTGTCGCGCACAATACTCAGGTGAGTACCTCCAAGGACAAGGTCAAAGACAAAAAAAGTCTTCTTTAGTGGCTGGTCAATTTCTTTGTTATTCCCGGAATAATTTTTAGGCGGGCGTTAGCCCGTCTATAGTCACCGTACACCGCGTACATCAGATTTTGTGCACCTCTTTAGACATTCCTTCTTGTAGTCCTCCGCTCAAAAAAGAAAAAAAAACTAAATACATATTTATATAAATATGAAAAAGCAGTACACGCAATGAATCCTATCAAGTTCGACCAGACTGTTTGAAAAATGAATAATGTTTGTAAAAATAGACCTGTTTATTAGATTTCACGGAAAAAAAGCGCTGAAAGCTGAGTAAAAAATCCGGCACTATTTTTCTACACCATTGCTGTTTATGTTGGAAATCATTCCCTTTCATCCCTCAGTTTCTGAACAGAACCCTTCTAGCTTTGATATTCAGTGTACCAATTCTTATAGAAATGTGTTTTGTTCAAGTCATTGACAGTTGGCAAACGTTGTAGAGTCTGAAGATGCTGCTTGTCGCATGCCGTCTGATCTGGATCTATAAACTTTGTGTCGATCGGTATCTGTATCTGAATCGGTATCTGCAGCGATGTACAGGGTTGAAAGGGTTGACACGCTTCTCTGTACTGATCGACATCAAACATAGTATTCCGACCGCTTTGGAGAGGTCTAATTACATGTATAATTTCAAAATAGAAATTTTATTCGCTGTGAGTTTACATGAAGTTCCGTGCTTTAAGCAAATAATGAAGGTCCTGATCAGATGCCACATTCTGTGGCCTGTAATCAGGGTCTTCAGAGTGTTCGAATGTCCCAGTAAAGGGACGCTTGGCACTGATTGACAAATAAGCTGCATCAGTCAAAGTTGAAGTTCATAAAACGCAGTATCTGATCGAGGCATACACTATTAATTTAAAATGCAGAAATAAAAGGGTCAAACGACTGACATGGTTTAAGCAAAACTTTTTTTTACTTCTTTTGCGTCTTTTTATGGTCCCACTTCCAAAGGAAATGGGAGGCGTGTCCGTTAGGCTTAGACATTTTTACAAAGGGGGAACAGAACAGAACATAACTTTATTTGACTAACTGCACAGGTTATCTCGAGCATGAAAAACAAAAATGAACAGGCTCGTTTATTTATTTATTTATTTTATTTTATTTATTTATTTGGAATGTCTCCCTTTTCGACTAAGCCATTTAAACCATTTGGGATCTAGACACTACAGAATAATTTGGCCTAATATCTCCCTCAGTATTTTGATTTTATTTGGAAACATAAAATTGTATATAAAGTTTGCTCCGACTCAGTGATCAAATGCAGCGATATACGAATGGGTTGAAAACATCAGTATTATCACGAGTGCGATGCACGAGTGAAATATCTGATGTTTTCAATACACAGAATGATAATTTGTAGGTTGTCCTCAGTGTATAGATATGTGATCGTCAGCCGGTCCCCGCCCATCGGGGCTTGAAGAAATAGATAGGCTGCATGATGGTTCCACGTAGCGCACACGAGTATTGGAAAACAGCTTGGAGGTCCTAAACCTGCCCAGGTAAAGCGGTGCGAGTCGGACCGTCCATGCTTATAAAACCCTATTGGTTTCATTGGGCGACAGGGCTTGAGATGTCATTTCATCTCAATGTCAGGTAGAAGTCCCACACAATTGGAAGCAGCGTCTCAAAAAATGACCTATACAATGTTGACAGGGACGTTAAACCTCAAATCAAATAAACAAACAATGTGATCGTCAGCAAAGTTGGTGGAAATTAACTCAGATACAGGAAGGTGCATGAAAATAAATAAATAAACAAATAAAAAAAAAAACAAAAAAAAAACAGTTTCTTCCAGCTAGGAAAAAGAGTCAACTTCTTGGAGGCCTGCATTACGGAACCCGGGAAGGGACAAAAAATTTTAATATGTTGTGCGAACAAGATATTAAGTTGTGCGAACAAGATATTATCTTGTGCGCACAAGATAATATGTTGTGCGGGCAAGATATTATCGTGTGCGGACAACATAATTTATGTTGTGCGGACAAAATATTATCTTGTGCGGACAAGATAATATCTTGTTTGTACAACTTAATATCTTGTGCGGACAAGATATTATCTTGTTTGCACAACATAGATCATGGGAAGTAGTGCGAACAAGATATTATCTTGTGCGGACAAGATATTATCTTGTTCGAACAACATATTATCTTGTGCGGACAAGATATTAAGTTGTGCGAACAAGATAATATCTTGTGCGGACAAGATATTATCTTGTGCGCACAAGATATTATCTTGTCCGCACAAGATCTATGTTGTGCGGACATAATATTATGTTCGCACAACTTAATATCTTGTCCGCACAAGATAATCTGTTGTGCGAACAAGATATTATGTTGTCCGCACAAGATAATATCTTGTGCAAACAAGATAATATCTTGTCCGCACAAGATATTATGTTGTCCGCACAAGATAATATGTTGTGCGAACAAGATAATATTTTGTCCGCACAAGATAATATCTTGTCCGCACAAGATAACATGTTGTCCGAACAAGATAATATCTTGTCCGCTCAAGATATTATCTTGTTCGCACAACATAATAAAAATAAAAAATCATGTCCCTTCCCGGGTTCCGTACTGCATCGTGTCTGTGGTCTTTTATTGAAATAGCCCGTTTGAAGATAACAAGAGGACCATGATGTTCCTAATTCGCTCACCTGAGTTAAGATATGTACATGTGTGTCCCAGGGTGGGGCAATTTTTGGCCCCAACTCTATGATTTGAAAAATCTTGGGAGACCCCGGCGCTGGTGTATATTTAGCCCCAGGGCTATAATTTGAACAATCTTAGTAGAGGTTCACTAGGTGAAGCTTCATACCACATATCAAAGACCTGAGCCTTCTGATATCAGACAAGAAGATTTTTTAAGGTTTTCCCTATATAAGCCTATGTAAAACCAGTGGGCCCTGTGGCAGGGGCATTTTTGGCCCCAGGGCTACAATTTGAATAATCTTGGTAGAGGTCCACTAGATGAAGCTTCATACCAAATATCAAAGACCTGGGCCCTACGGTTTCAGAGAAGAAGATTTTTAAAGGATTTCCCTATACAAGCCCATGTATTTAACTGGTCGGCCCCAGTGCGGTCGTTTGAAGATTTTTTTTTTTTTTTAGCCCTGGTGGCCATCTTGTTTATCAGAGTGGAATGATTTTAACTATTTTGGTAGGGAGTCACCTGGGCAACATTCCTGTGAAGTTTGAAGCAAATTTACAATATTTTCTGTTTTTAGCTCTGGTGGCCATTTTGTTTGTCAGAGCAGGATGATTTTAGCTAATATGGTAGAGGGTCAACGACATAATATTCCTGTGAAGTTTGAATCAAATTGGCCCAAGGGATAAGGAGGAATTGTCGTTTGAAGAATTTTTCTATTCTTAGCTCTGGCTGCCATCTTTTTAGTCAGAGCGGAACAATTTTAGCTATTTTGGTAGGGAGTCAACGACATAATATTCCTGTGAAGTTTGAATCAAATTGACCCAAGGGGTAAGAAGTTGTCGTTTGAAGATTTTTTCTATTTTTAGCTCTGGCGGCCATCTTGTTCGCCGCGTTGAACGATTTTAGCTATTTTGGTAGGGAGTCACCTAACTAACATTCCTGAGAAGTTTGAATCAAATTGGCCCAAGGGTTGAGAAGGAGTTAGCGTTTTGACGTAAATTTACAAAGTTTTTCTGTTTTTAGCTATGGCGGCCATTTTGCTCATCAGAGCGAAAACCTTTTAGCTATTTTGGTAGTGGGTCATCTAAGCAACATTCCTATGAAGTTTGAATGAAATTGGCCCAAGGGTAAAGGAGGAGTAGTCGCTTGAAATTTTTTTTTCTATTTTTACATCTGGCGGCCGTCTTGTTAGTCAGGGCGGGATGATTTTAGCTATTTTTTTAGGGAATCACCTACATAACATTCCTGTGAAGTTTGAATCAAATTGACCCAAGGTTTAAGGAGGAGTTCGTATTTGAAGCAAATTTACGATGTTTTTCTATTTTTACCTATGGCGGCCATTTTGCTCATCAGAGCAGAATCTTTTCAGCTATTTTGGTAGATGGTCACCTAAGCAACATTCCTATGAAGTTTGAATAAAATTGGCCCAAGGGTACAGGAGGAATTGTCGTTTAAAGATTTTTTTCTATTTTTAGCTCTGGCGGCCATCATGTTTTGTCAGAGCACAACGATTTTAGCTATTTTGGTAGGGAGTCATTTGGGCAACATTTCTGTGAAGTTTGAATCAAATTGGCCCAAGAGTTGAGGAGGAGTTTGTGTTTGAAGCAAATTTACAATGTTTTTCTATTTTTAGCTATGGCGGCCATTTTGCTCATCAGAGCAATACCGTTTTAGCTATTTTAGTAGAGGGTCATCTAAGCAACATTCCTATGAAGTTTGAATTAATTTGGCCCAAGGGTACAGGAGGAGTTGTCGTTTAAAGAATTTTCTATTTTTAGCTCTGGCAGCCATTTTGTTCACCGGAGCGGAACCATTTTAGCTATTTTGGAAGAGGGTCACCTATGCAACACTCCTATAAAGTTTAAATGAAATTCGCCTTAAGGTACAGGAGGAGTTGTCGTTTAAAGATTTTTTTCTATTTTTAGCTCTGGAGGCCAGCTTGTTAAGCGGAGTGGAACGATTTTAGCTATTTTTGTAGGGGGTCACCTAAGCAATATTCCTATAAAGTTTTATTGAAATTGGCTCAAGGGTTAAGGAGGAGTTAGCATTTAAAGCAAATTGTTGACGGCGCACGACACACGACGCACGACGCACGACGCACGACGCACGACGGACATTGACTGATCACAATAGCTCTCAATGAGCACTTCGTGCTCAGGTGAGCTAAAAACACTCAATGATAAATTCAAGAGCAATTACGTGTGACTAGAGCGTAGAAAGACTTTAGTCATTATTTTTTTCCATTTTTAACTAAAGAGCGTTGTAAATAGATGACATTACTCGCCCGCCTCTCAGTACTTTCAGTACTTTGATTAAATTATTTCACAGAAATGTTAACCATCCTGAAACTATGTGTCATACCCAAGACCCAGGCCAGTGCCTCTAAGGTCAAGTTCATTTTAGCGGTCAAAAAAGGGAAAAGGGTATTTTTCGTGTCTCGTCAATAACTGTGTTATTCCTGGATGGATTTTGAAGTTACTTGGCAGAAATGTTTACCATCATGCCACCATGGAACGATATGGCACACGCAAGCCTCAAGGCAGTACCTCCAAGGTTAATGTCATCCTTACAGACAATTACTTGCCAGGGGCGTATAATCCCCCGCTTGCGGAGCTCTTGTTATAAATTGAATCATGCTGGGTTGATGTCTAGTTATGATCACAGACTGGTAGATAAAAGCAGGGCAGCTTCTGGCCGAAACGATATATGGAGAATCAGGGGTACATAATGAAAGTTAACTGTAGTGTTATTGGAAATAATAGATTTGGTGAAACCAAAAGATGTTGTTTTGACAAATAGGGATTGTCTGCAAATTTCAAGAAAAAATTCTCCTTGTCTAGTGGACGTGTTTGAAATATGTTCTATTAAAGGGTTATCATTTGCACGGATGGACATCAGGGGAGCTATCGCGAAATCGCGTCAACGTAATTTTGTTCCCACGACACTTCCGGGAACTCTCGCGTTAGTTCCTAGGACCTGAAAATGGTAAACAAAGGTAGGTTCCCTTGTGTGTTTTGATTTAATGTAGAAGAATGAGAGAATAATATAAAGTTTCGGCAATGCTAAGCCATGTAAAAATGATTTGCTTTTCTAAGCAGGCCGAAAAAACTATTGAAAAAATCATTGATGAAAGTAGGCAACCGTAACAAAATCGAACACAGGGTAATCTGACTTTAGTTTTATGTCAGCACGAATGTATGAAAGCAATATTTTTGTAAGTTTTCGCTTGGAACGAAATCCTTTGGTGCATATTCTGGGTATGTCAGCCCTAATTTATCATTTATGTGTAAAAACTGATCACTCCATGTACAATGAAGGGATAATGCCGCATATTTTCAGACGGAGTAGCTCCCACATAATCGCGGCAGCTTCCGAAACACGCTCTAGTTCCCAAGAGTCTATCAGATACTGAGTCTGTCACATCTGGCCATTTACTCAGTTAGGCGGTTCGCTAAATTTAGCAAAATAAAATTAATGGATGACTTCTTAAATGATAAACATGTTCTATAAAAGGGTTATCCTTTGGAAGCAAGGAATACACCACAGAAGTGAAAAATATGGAGTGTACATGTTTTCTGGGCCAGACTAGCTAGTTTCGGCCAATTAGGCCTCATCAGTGACCCTCAGATATTTTCAAAATTCCACAATGGAATCAATGACCCCAAAGGACAAGAAAATATAATCTACACTATGATATAGGGCAGGGAGACTTTTACCGCCACCACATATTCCCACACACCAGCTGAAAAGACGAAAAAATCTCATCTGCAACCACCAAACTGATTTTTCGTCCCCGCCCATGGGAGCTCGGAGAAATAGATTGGTGCTTCCACGCAGAGCTGAAACCGACCGCACATGAGTAATGGTAAACCGCTTAGATGATTGACCCTGCTCAGACAAAGTGGTGTGAGTCAGCCTCTCCAAAGAATATAAGTCTTTAGGTTTCTTTGGGTGACAGGGCTTGAGATGTCATTTCATCTCAATGTCGGGTAAAATCCAACAAAAATGGAAGCAACGTCTCCAAAATGACCTACACAGTGTTGACTGGGACGTTAAACCTCAAATAAAACAAACAAAGTCCTCCCAGGGTGACCACTTTTCTGAAAACAAAATTCGGGGCTTTTCTCCAAACACTGCCGGAAATTCAATTTTATGACTCAAATTACTCTACATGTAACCAGTTTTCGCTCTTTTTATATATTATTTACAATAGAAAAATAGCAACACTGCCATTAGAAGGTAGAAAAACACATTTTTAAGTTATGGGCTATCAAATATTTTTCCGGGCTTTCGGGCGGAGTGTTGTATTTCCAGAACAGCCGGTGATTTAACAGACTGATGGTCGCTCTGTGGACCCCACCCCGAACCCTGTTTGTTTCTTCTTGAAACATCAGGGTAGAAAAAGGCTCTGAATCGTTTCACTTTTCAATTTGTGTAGGTATTGTGAAAAAGGATTTTGTAAGTTATGGTAGCGTGACGTTTGGTTCGGTGGGTCTGGGTGATGCATTATTGTTTAGGGTAGGGCATCATGATAAATTAATCATGAATCATTAGTTTTACCAGTTTATTTATTTAAATTTTCAAGAACAACTTTAGACTTTGGTCTAAAGAAAAGGAGTGTGGTAGCTCAGTGGTTAGTGTACTATGGTGCTATAGGCCCCCGGTTCGATTCCCGACAGAGTTAGTAAAACTGCGGTGTCAGAACACGTTTCGCTTGCAGGGATGAATGCCACAAAGTACACCGTCCTTCGAATCGGACCGTTACTGGAGGCCCATAGGTGAATGATCCTTACCGTAATTAAATGGTTACTGAGTAGGCTCTCATCATGCAAATCTGGAGTGCATGTTATTTACACCTGCCGAAAATGCCCGAAAGGGCGTAGGCAGGATAGATAGATAGATAGATAGATAGTGAGTGAGTGTTAGAGTTTTACGTTCCACCAACAGCTTAGGTCACACGGAGACGGAACCTCGGTTTAAAGACTCATCCGAAAGTATGGAGAGGCCCGGGATCAATCCTGCGATCCCTGGTTTACAGGTCAGTAGCACAACCACTACACCACGGAGGCTTCTACTAGCTAGATAGATAGATAGATAGATAGATAGATAGATAGATAGATAGATAGATAGATAGATAGATAGATAGATAGATAGGGAAACGTTCTAATACTTTATTTAAACCAGGGATCGCAGGATCGATCCCGGGCTTCTCCAGACTTTCGGATGAGTCTTTAAACCGAGGTTCCGTCTTCGTATGACCTTAGCTGCTGGTGGGACGTAAAACTAAAACTCACTCACTCACTCACTCACTCTAATACTTTATTAGTTATTTCATTTGAATAAATATTGAGATTAATGCCGATTTTATTCAAGTTTCATGCAGATATTATTGACAATTTATTTAAGATTGACTTACTTTATCATATCAGAAATCATTCAATGTTATTAGAAACCGTTGACTGGATGTATAACTTAGTAGAATATGACAATTTGAGGAGGATATATCTTTTCTTCACCGCTTAAAATCTCTTAAATTAATGATTACGGCCCGCAGTTCTCATCGGTGAATATGGACAATGTTTGTGACGTCACGGGATTTCGCTCTATTAGACAATTCCTTTGCCTTAAAACCCTGTTATATTTCATTCTTGTAACAATGAGTCATTTATGTGATGCTAGCGGTAGCCTGATGGTTTAAATCGACATATAATCTAATCCAAAACAACTTCTCTTAAGGTGATGGAATGAAAGACCCGTGGGAACTAGAGCGTGTTTTGGGAGCTGATGCGATGATGGGGGAGCTACTCCGCCTGAATTTTTTGCATCACTCCTTCACAGTACATGAACTGATAAAACTTTTTAAATCTAAATGATTATTTAGGACCGACACACCCAGAATTTGTGACAAAATATCTCGTTCTAAACGAAAACATACAAAACGGTTGCATCATTCATTCGTGTTGACATAAAACTGAATTCAGAGAACCCTGTGGTCGATTTTGTTACGGTCGCCAACTTTCATCAACGATTTTTTCAATATTTTTTTCGGCCTGCTTAGAAAGGTAAATCATTTTTACATGGCTTAGCATCGCCGAAATTTTATATTATTCTCTCATTCCTCTTCAATAAATCAAAACACACAAGGGTACCTACCTTTGTTTACCATTTCCTGGTTCTAGGAACTATCGCGAGAGTTACCGAATGTGTCGTGGGAGCAAAATAACGTTGACGCGATTTCGCGATAGCTCCCCTTTTGTCCACCCGTGATTTGGTAGCAATAAATACACCACAGAACTGAAAAGTATGGAGAGTACAATTATGTCTGAGTCAGACTAGTTAGTTTCGGACAATTAAGCCTCATCAGTGAACCTGAAAAACTCACAATGGAATCAATGATCCCAAAGGGCAAGTAAATACAAACTTCACTATCATTACGAAAACACATATATGTAATTTTACTCCATTGAACCCCACTTCTATGTAGTAAAACTGGGGTTTACAGGGGTAAACCTTATTTTTCTTATTTATGCTCCAAAGTATAGATTGTGGGTACTCATTGAGGCGGTTCTAACGAGTACCCACAATCTTTATTTTAGAGCAGAAATTAGAAAAATATCACAGTTTTTCATCTTAAAATTCTAGTTTTTATTTTCGACGGTAAAGTTTACAATGTATATGTGTAGGCGTTATTCGTTATGATGATAAACGGCAGGGACCAACGATCAAGACCGAAACAACCTACGATCAAGACCGAAACAAAATAAAACAAAATATGTATATGAAAATCACTTCGCCTACACGGACCAGATGTTAAACACCGAGTTCGCGTCGTCCAAGTGATTGAAAATATTTCTGTTTATACAACTTATTAAATGAGCCCTTTTACATTTTATATTTTTCAGATCCTTACAAGATTGAAACAGTAGGAGCTATACAGCATACAGCTACCAATATAAGGAAATTGTTTATAAATATAATCAATATACGCAAAAAAGAAAAAAAAATGAAAAAAAAAAAAAAAAAAAAAAAATAGAAAATAATAAAAAATAAATAAATAAATAGAAAAAAAAAATAATAATAATAAAAAAAAGTAAAGGAGAGGGAGGAGAATCTATTTGTGGAGCTGGGGATGACATGCTGCCGACTGGATGTTCTTAAGGAGACAGAAAGACTTACGATGCCCTTTTTTGTCTTCTTGGCTGGTAGTCGGTACCATCTCAACTACACCTCCAGAACAGAACCCGCTCATGTATATCGTGTCACCTACATACATACATACTTACATACATACATACATACATACATACATACATACATACATACATACATACATACATTCATACTTACATACATACATACATACATACATACATACATACATACATACATACATACATACATACATACATACATACATACATACTTACATACATACATACATACATACATACATACATACATACATACATACATACATACATACATACATACATACATACATACTTAAATACATACATACTTAAATACATACATACATACATACATACACATACTTACATACATACATACATACTTACATACATACATACATACATACATACATACATACATACATACATACATACATACATACATACATACATACATACATACTTACATACATACATACATACTTACATACATACATACATACTTACATACATACATGCTTACATACATACATACATACATACATACATACATACATACATACATACATACATACATACATACATACTTACATACATACATACATACATACATACATACATACATACATACATACATACACACACTTTCGCTAGTAAGGTGTTTCTAACACACAAACACACACACACACACACACACACACACACTGTTTGTGTAGATTAGCAAAAGATGTGTTAGAAATGTTACTTTATCAAATATGTTGCTGCATACAATGTTTTAGCTATTAAAAAAACGTTGTTGCATACCCCTTTTTCCAACCATCCATCCATACATACATACTTACATACACGCGTGCGTGCGTTACCAAATTATATATATATATATATATATATATATATATATATATATATATATATATATATATATATATATATATATATATATATATATATATATATATATATATATATATATATACTTACAAATCTTTAGAAATCTTATTTTATCAAATGCACGATATACAAAAAATATGGAGTCAGTAAGGGGCGGAGGAGCTGACAAAAAAAAAAAAAATAATAAAAATAAACGGCAGGGAGACATATGTGGCTCACAAACTAGGATATCATTCTTTTAAATTGCCAGTATTTTTGTTTCTGCGGCATTAGGGATAACCAGCTCATCACGAAAACACGCCTATATAATTTTGACCCCCTCGAACCCCATTTTTATATAGTAAAACTGGGATTTCCGGGGGTATACCTTATTTTTCTTATTTCTGCTCTAAAGAAAAGAGTGTGGGTACTCGTTAGAACCGCCTCATCGTTTTTCTTATTTCTGCTCTAAAATATAGATTGGGGGTACTCGTTAGAACCGACTCGATTAGGTGGTTCTAACGAGTGCCAAAAATCTATATTTTGAGAAGAAATAAGAAAAATATCACAATTTTTCATCATAAAATTTTCATTTTTTCGGCGATAAAGGTGGCAATGTATTTGTATATGCGTGTTTGCGTAATATGTGGCTCCCAAACTAGGACATCATTCTTTTAAATTGCCAGTATTTTTTATTTCTGCGGCATTAGGGATAACCAGCTTCAGAACCCGGCATCTACATGTGGATGCTGGTCAAAATGGTATTTCTCCACTTTTGATTGATAAATAAAAGTCCAAATTATAATTCTAGATTAAACCTTTGGGTTAACGAGAGTTGTGTCAGAATTTTAGGAACGGTTATTGTGGAAGTCTTTGGAAAAACATTTTCGATTCTGCGTCCTTATATTGGGATATTTAAATTTCTAGAGAATACACGTTCTAGTAAGCAGGAATGCTTTATTGTTGAGATTTCAATAAATGTGTCCATGCTTGAATATCGCAGTGTTATATTGTCTTTGCCAACGCTTTGGCCAGCGTATATGTATGTATATTGCATTTAGATTGTATCTGCGCAGTAACTAGATTTCCTCGTCTCGATCTCAACCCCATCATAGATTTATTAGTCTCGTTTGACACATATAATCATTCTTCATCCATGCAGTAAACAGTGGACACATTGTCGAAGCGGGACTTGTGCGGTCTGAAATGTTCACGCGAACTCCCTATTACAGAATTCCCTGTATGATTGCAGCTCTAACCAGACATATTAGAAGAGTTTCTCCATCACAACTATCAGGCTGGATATGTTGCTAAAATCTGGAAAAAAAAAGAATTACCGCTGACAAATTTAACAAAACATGAAAATAAAAAAGTACAGTTGAACTTCGATAACTGGAACACCTTCGGGACATGAAATTTTGTTCGAAATAGGAGTAGATCGAGTTATTGTGGGTTGCTGATACTGCCAGCTGAGAGATAATAGGGATGACCTTAAGATATATTTTAATTTTTTTTTAAAATACATGTATGCTGTGTATACTCATTAGAATCGCCTCAAACGAGGCGATTCTAATGAGTACACACAACATACATTTTAAAGTTAAAATGAAACAAACCGCCAAACGGATTTCTGGAGCTGCAGGAACAGTTCTCTAGGGACCCAAGAGTGAGTTCGAATTAGCCATGGTAAACGAATTATCCGTATTTGAGATATCGAAGTTTCACTGTAAATAAATAAAATAGTCTTAAATATGTTCTATAAACAGGTAATCTTTTGGGAGCAAGGACTAAAGAACTGGGTCCAGTTGTTCAAAACTAACGACGTCGTTAGTTAACATATGGTTAAAACTTTGATCATTTATTATGGCAAATATGCTAATATTTTTGCTGAAACAATGTGAGCAGCTTTTTGCAAATGCAAAAGCTGCTCACATTTTTTTCAGCAAGAATACCAAAATTATCGATATTGTACCTGCTAGAATACTTAACAATTTGACCACTTACGAGCTCGTTAAATTAATGATGCTTTGAACAACTGGGCCCAGAACTGAAAACTGTCTAGTATAGAAGTTGTTTCTGGGCCAGATTATCCTCATCTGTGATCCGCAGATAGTTTCAACATTCTACAGTGGTAGGACTAGAAAATATACCCCCACACTATGATGAAGGGCATTGGGACTTTTTACGGCAGCCAAACATCCCCTTAACACCAGCTGTGGTGAAGTTTAATTTGTTTTATAAAAGGGCACTCCTTTGGCAGCAAGGACTACAGAACAGATCTAAAAACTGTTGAATGTACAAGTTGTTTCTGGTCCAAACTAGCTTGTTTCGGCCAATTCGACATCATCAGTGACCCTCAGAAAGTTTCAACATTCCGCAGTGAAATAAATGATCCCAAAGGACCTAAACTGTGATGAAGGACACAAAATTTAAGATTTTTTACGGCCGCCACACATTCCCTTAACAGCAGCCATAACCCTTATCCAGCTGAACACGACGACCGCTATCTTTCCAAACAGTGTGGATCCAGATAAGATGGTTTCTAAGAAAAGGATCTAGCCTGCTCGCCGTGCAGGTTTCGAAAATCAGATGAATAAAATATATCAACACAACTGATTGGTTGATAGTCAGAAACGGGTGTGCTTAAAATTCTTCTTCAGCAGTCAAGAAAACACTACTCAGGTAAAGTAACAATAAAGAATCCCGACGCCATGAAAACAAAACACGTTTTGCCAAATGAGTGAGTGTTTGAGTTTAACGACCCACCAACAGCTAAGGTTATACGGAGGCTGGACCTCGGTTTAAAGACTCATCCTAAAGACTGGAGAAGTCCGGAATTGATCCTGCGACAAGGCAAGTAGCGTTACCACTACACCACGGAGGCTTCTATACTTTTTTGACAAGAAGAGCAGAAATTTATAAAAGACAAGAAAATAAGAGCTCCAACAACATTATGCAAATTAACGTAAATTCTATTGCACTTGCGTATGTATTTTGTACGGCGTTATCTTATTGGTTAACGTCAAAAATGTCATCGGAAACCCAAAGTCAACACGTAACGTCGATTTTCTTTCATTGGGTATCATTAGTTTTATTCTCAGCTCACAGCGCTTTCTGCATTATCTACGGAACCCTGGAATGGACGTGCAATTTATTGTAATATGTCGTGCGAACAAGATGATATCTTGTGCGCACATGATGCGAACACCAAAATATCTAAAGCGCACAAAATGATTATCTTGTTCGCAAAACATAATATCTTATGCGCACAACTTATTATCTTGTTCGCACATAATATCTTGTCCGCACAACATATTATCTTGTTTCCGTAACTTAATATCTTGTGCAGACAACATAATATCTGGTGCGCACAAGATCATATCTTGTTTTCACAACTTAATATCTTGTTCGCACAACATATTAACTTGTCAGCACAATTTAATCAGACGCATAAGATATTATTTTGTCCGCACAAGATCTATGTTGTGAAAACAAGATAATATGTTGTGCGAACAAGATAATATCTTGTGCGCAGAAGATGTTTAGTTGTTCCTACAAGATGTTTTGTTTTCCGTACAAGATATAGTATGATGTTCACACAAGATAATATTTTGTGCGTACAGCATATTATCTTGTGTACACAAGATAATATCTTGTTCGCACAACTTAATAACTTGTTCGCGCAACATGTTAAAAAAAATGCATGTCCCTTCCCGGGTTCCGTATTTATCCAGACAGTGCGTTTTTAACAAAAGAAATTAATAAATGCAATATTTAGGTAACATGTGACCCCTATCCAGCTGACACGTTTGCAAACAGTGCAGATCTAGATATGATCACATCCGATCAGGATCTACACAGTGTGTCATTCTGTTTATAAATTCAACGCTTACATAATGTTAATTAATTTGATTGTTTGGAAGTCAGGAATGACTGTCACAGTTGCTTAATTCATTCAACAGATCGAATGGTTGACATTGTCAAAATATACATGGTAGTCTACTGATTCGTTTAAGAAATGAATGCTGGTCAATTAACCCTTATCTTGCTGAATATTCATTTAAGCCACACCCATTTCTGTCTATCAACCAATCAAATTACTTGATGTAATTTATTGCTACAAATTCATAAACTGAATGCGAAACAGTGTATATCTTGATCAGATGGCTGCAGAAAACATCTGATCTGGATCTATACTGTTTGCAGAGAAAAGGGTTGTCGTGAACAGCAAGATAAGGGTTAACGTTTATTGAAGCATG
Source organism: Lucinisca nassula (assembly GCA_963580285.1). NCBI lineage: Eukaryota > Metazoa > Mollusca > Bivalvia > Lucinida > Lucinidae > Lucinisca > Lucinisca nassula. The sequence continues at coordinate 34,349,590 of OY757021.1, read as the reverse complement.
AACAACATCGGGGTTCACTTAAACTTTGCTCGTGAACCGAAATTGTTTTTAATTCGATAAACGTTAAGTAAATTACCCTTGTCTTATATTTACATTATTTGCCATCCATCATATGACAAAAATGTAGTTTAAAGGCTTAAACGAAGGAAGAATATAATTGCACGCAGTTTTCCTCATGAAAGCGGAACAGCGTCGTTGGCGCCAAAACGCTGCATTGAAAAGAGCCATTGTATATTTCGACGGTACTGATTTCGCGTTAGTAAATGTATTCATAATAGGAATGAATTATCATTTTTGTGGATTTTTATCGACGTGATAACTCCGGCAAATCACTCATAAACGTAGCATAAAACTAAAATCTTATAATTCCAACTTAGTCATCGAAACGTTAAAATACAAATGGCGACGGCGGAATAATTATTCAATTAGAAGCCACCAACTATGAAAGTCACCTAGCGAAAAAACGTCAAGTCTGCTAATTAAGAAATAATCTCCACGTACCGTGTGTTATCGTGATTAACACACGGTGTTGGAGGGCAGATTGCGAAATATTAATTCACGACGGCGAAGCCGGAGTGAATTAATATTCGCATCTGCCCGACAACACCGTGTGTTAATCACGATAACACACCGGGTGCGTGGAAATTATTTCGATTCTAACATGATGCTAAACTGAAATACAGTAGTAACAAAGCGTTATCTTCGGGACTATTTTGCAGCGGATGTCGACAGAAGGAAATGTTTACATGCAACGTCACGATGACGCCAAATTGCACGCACCACGTTGACGACGTGAATTATCGCATATTTGCAAACGCTGACGTTTCCACTGGGTTCAATGGGAAAAACGTTAACGTCATGTTAGAATTCAATTTATCATATGACGTCGTTGATAAGCAGTGGATAACGTCATGTAATAAATATCGTATGACCACACGTGTAATAACACTTTGGCGGGATTAAGTAACGTCATGGCGACGTCCATGTCAACAATGCATTTTTGCCGAAAAATTGTCAAATTCAAAGGCGATAAAATCCTATTTAAAGTGGTCATATGATAAACAGAATCTTACACTCGTGGTCATTTCATATGAAATTTATGAAACTCGCCAAAGGCTCGTTTCATAAATATCATATGAAATGACCTCTCGTGTAAGATCCTCTATTTATTTGTCTTCTAACAGTAACGTTTTCAATAGTTTCCAATCTTTTAGTCAAATGCTGCTTACTTTACTTCATATACAATGACGTAACGCTCTTTTTCGTCACGTTATATTTTCTAGCTGTCGCTGTATGAAATAGTTCTGAGATTCTTGCTCACTGTATCGATTTGTTTGTTTAATTTGAGGTTAAACGTCCCCGTCAACACTGTATAGGTAATTTTGGAGACGCTGTTTCCAATTTTGTGGGACTTTTACCAGACATTAAGATGAAATGACTTTATTTCAACCAATCAAATCACTCGAGATGTATTCACCATATTTGCATTATTTGCTGGCTCCCATCTTGCACATTGTTAATATCGGAAAAACAGGTAACCAGACCCCCCTGACCTTGAAAGGTCAGGGGGGTCTGGTTACCTGTTTTTCCAACCCTGATAACCTTCAGACTAGGAACCAGCAGATAATGCAAATAAGGTGAATATAATGGTGGAAAATTGGAATCATTCAGGTATGAACAACATTGCTTCCAAGTGCAGTGGAAAACCACTATTAAGACCACCTAAAACTAAGACTGATTCTGCTTTTAAAAGCTTATTTTGAATGGTGCACTTAGTACTTCCCACAGTGTCCTCTGGTCAGGGTCAACCTTTGTTCAAAAATGGTGGTCTTAATAGTGGAATTTTACTGTACTTAGTTAGCTATAAGGTTTTTCTGTTAATGCACGGATAATGTAAATATTGGATTATACCCCGTAAGATAAGACAATTCTACCAATGTGTGTGACGTCACCTGAACAAAAGGACCATTACGATACGTTTTTAAATCTCTGTTAAATGAAACTGTTATTTTACTAACTTCTGCTTCAAGCATAGGTCTAAGGTACTGGTGAAAATCACTCGCTGGCAAAAGCGTCCTTATCAAGAATCTATTGTTTGAGAACAAAAAAAAAAACTGAAAAAAAAAATGTGGTGAAATCCCGTTACATGTAGCCCGACTTTTATGCATTTAAGGCATCTATCAGCGTTATGAAACAATACACGTTTATCGCGAAAACACGCCTATACAAATACATTGCCACCTTTATTGCCGAAAAATGAAAATTTTAAGATCAAAAATTGATATTTTTCTTATTTCTGCTCAAAATATAGATTGTGGGCACTCGTAAGAACCGCCTCATCTATATTTTAGAGCAGATATAAGAAAAATAAGGTTTACCCCAAACCCCAGTTTAACTATATAAAACTGGGGTTCATGGTGTCAGAATTGTATAGGCGTGTTTTCGTGATGTATCGCAAGAAACACAATTTCTTAAGAGACACGAAAACACAGCATTTAATTGCAAAGTTATTTTGTGAAAATGCATTTTACAACAATTTAACAGTGATGCCATAATACATGTAGTTATTACAGTTAACAAATGCTTTTAAAACCACCACATTTGCAACAAAATTTGACAATTTTCCATCCTTAGCCCACATATGCCTAGCATCCCTTAAAAGGGACATTGTCAAACAGTGTAGACCAAGATCAGACGCCGCATAACGCGGCGTCTGATCTGGATCTACACTGTTAGTGATGAACCATGCAGACATTCCACGCATTGGTAATGAAGCTGTCCCAGGCTATAATTAGGCGTCACATATGGGTAAATTAGCTTTCTCTTCTGAGGACAGTAGAAGAAGACGTTAAAAATACATTTCTAAGACAAATGAGATTAGTTGCCTCGTTTGCAAACAAAACGCAAAAAGCAATAAATCAACCGCTGTTTAATTTCACGGGAAGGTCTTGTCGCCTGAAGCGAAATGATTAAACAAACGACAGGGCGACATGGAAATTGCATCAAGTGGCGTACTGCCACGTACTATGCCTGAAAAGGACGAGAAGAGAACAAAACCGCCAGTTTCCTGGAAGTCTGAAACGTTGACAACTGTAGGGTTTGTTTAATTAGGTTATGCGTATGCATCACATTAGCGAGTCTGTGTGAATCTGTTTTATTTTGAAAATCTAAAAACGGAATGTTTACAAGGTCAGACGCCCTCTAAATGTTCTGTTTCTGTTCAATAGTTTTCCTAGTAAATGAGTCAAAATCTAATAATAATTAAGAAATAGATCAGCTCTAACTGTGATTTGTTGGGTAATAAATCACAGTTTGGAGGTCAGTTGTAAAGTAGATCAAATCACGAGCGCGTAGGGCGCGTGATTTGTCTACTTACAACTGACCGACAAACTGTGATTTATAACTCAACAAATCACAAGCTAGAGCTGATCTATTTTGATTCTAACACGCTGAAAATCGGCAATAATGCTGTTGTTTCCTTCAAAATCTCACAGCTTTTCGCCATTGTTAGAAGGAATCCCGCTAAAATCATCGACTGAAACACATGCATTTATATCCTTTTCTAACGTTTGCGATGCGAGAATATGACGTTACACCGTCTAACGTCAAAGAAATCGACTAGTGACGCAATAAATTGGCAGTTTTAATGACGTCACTCGTCACGCTCTTCCGAGCTGTGATTTGTTGCAGAATAAAACACAGTTATTTTCCATTGCCTATATAGGTGCGGTGTGTTAGAATAACCCATAAACTTCGAAGGTGGGGATGTCGTTCGGTATAAAATGAATCTATCAACTTCTTACGGAATCTAGTGAGATTTTATTTCATATGCAGCTTCAAGTCAATAGGGAAACGAAATTTTGTTGGATTGGTTCAGGTCACATGACCAAGATGGTCGCATGCAAAAATATGGCAACAACCTTATATTTTTTCTTCTCCAGAACCGTTCGGCCAGTGGCATTTAAACTTGGTATGCAACATTAGGTGACTGACTATCACCGATCTTGTTCAAATGATAACTCTAGGTAAACCTTGACCTTTTTCCTGGCAAGGCCAAGTTTTGTCCCTTTGGCTTTAGAATGGGTGAAAGGAAAAAAAACAACGCATGTTTCGAAAACCTCTGTGATATATGACATGAAAGTAGGTACTAAATGAAAGCCAATGTCAATCAGCGACCGTGGTTCCACAGTTTGATTGCAGGTTAATCAGCATTTCAGGGGACATTTTCTCTTATTTCGCCCGGCCAGTTTCAACTGAACAGTGGCAATGGGGGACAAAAAGGTTGTTTCAAATCTTCAGATCACAAATCTGACAAAGATTACCAACATACCAATATATAGGAAACCCTGTCATTCTCCTCTAGAGGTGTTTGACAATTTCTCTTTAAACTTGGAATGTAGCATCAAGTGACCGGCTGAGTACTATACTATCAAACTCATTCAAATGATGGCCATGAGTTGCCCTTGACCTATTTATAACAAGGTCAATTTAGACCACTTTAGCTTTTGACTGGGTTAAAGATAACACTATACATTTATGGAAGAACTCTATGATATTAGAGTCGGTACTATGTGTATGTAAATGAATACAAAAGGTCAAGGTCACTCAGCAACATTGGGCCCAGGTCACTTGAATTACGGGTCCGTCAAGATTCAGATGACACTGCAGGCACACATATGCATGAAACTCAAAATGCCCTGTGGCGATGGGCGAGCGGCGAAGCAGCAGGTGAGGCTACACTGGAAGCTGTAGTTGCGGACCTGCACACAGGCGGCTTGGTTCTATATGGTCGCTTTCTTTAAGAATGAAGCAGTACGCGGAATTCGGCAGCCGAGCTGAATGACTGAGCAGACCTTTTTAGGATCGCACTGCTCACCCCCTAAGCATAGGGAAGGGGCTAGAAAAGGTGCCGTAAACCACTGTCTGATTCAAAAACCCTCGGCTGGTTAACCGCGACCAGCAGGGATCCCATCTAGCGGTCGAACAAAAAAGAATAAGATAAAGGCGATACCTAAACAAATCGGCGCATGGAATGTGCGCACCTTAATGGATAGTGCTGGTTCAGACAGACCACAGCGTAGAACAGCTCTAGTTTGTAGAGAAGTTAATGGATACAAAGTTTAGGTTGCAGCTCTGAGCGAGACTCGCCTTGCAGAGGAAAGGCAAATAAAAAAAAGTTGGTGCTGGCTACACTTTCTTCTGGAGTGGACGCAAAAAATGAAGAGCGGCGGGAAAATAGGAGTAGGCTTCGCCATCAAATCACACTTTGTCAGCAAGCTCTCAGGACCTCAAAACGGCATAACGGACCGCCTGATGACGCTGAAAGTACCCTTATCTGGTAAGAGGCATGCAACTATTGTAAGTGCCTATTCACCCACAATGACGAACCCAGATGAGGTCAAAGACAAGTTCTATGACGATTTGGACTCTGTGATTTCTGCTACATTCCGGGGAGACAAAGTCATCATCCTGGGAGACTTCAATGCTAGAATGGGCACAGACCACCAAACCTGGGAAAGAGTAATTGGGAATGAAGTAGGAAAGTGCAATAGCAATGGCCGCCTCCTTTTGAGGAAGTGTGCTGAGCATGAACTGTTGATCACCAACACATTCTCCCGTCTGCCAACTCGCAACAAGACATCATTGATACATCCTCGCTCCAAACACTGATATCTCCTTGATTATTTCATAGTTAGAGGGAAGGACATACAGGATGGCAGAGTGACAAAGACTGTGTGTGACCCGTACTGCTGGACAGATCACAGGCTTGTTGTCAGCAAACTCAACCTGCGTATCCAGCCTACACGGCGACCACAAGGCAAGAATGTGCCCAAGAGACTGGGTGTCTCTCAGCTGAAACAAGACAGCAAGAGACAAGCTTTCACCAATGACATCTGCGGCAGACGAGATGCAATGGAATTGAGTTCATATGACCCTGAAGGGAACTGGAAAGTCTTGAGAGACACTGTTCAATCTTCAGCGATGGATTGCCTAGGTCCAGTATCTCACAAAGGCCAAGGCTGGTTTGACGAGAATGATGAAGCAATCCAGGAACTCCTTGAAGAGAAGCACCAAAAACACAAGTTATGCCTCAGTGATACCAGCTCAGTATCTAACAAGGCGGCCTATTCAGATATATGCAAGACAGTCCAAACAAAACTCAGAGACATGCGAGACTCCTGGCTAAGCCACAAGGCTGATGAAATCCAGTCATTTGCAGACAGAAAGGACATGAAGAAGTTCTTGGATGTACTAAAGACTGTTTATGGTCCCCAGAGCTCATGAACCACTCCTCTCCTCACTGCAGATGGAAATAATCTTCTGCCTGACAAAGAAGCTATCTAAAAGTTGTTGAGCATTTTGATAGTGTTCCTAATCGGCAATCCTCTATCAATGATGAGAAGCCTCCGTGGTGTAGTGGTTACCCTACTCGCCTTGTATACCATGGGTCGCAGGATCGATCTCGGGTTTCTCCAGCCTTTCGGACGAGGTCCCGTCTCCGTATGACCTTAGCTGTGGGTGGGACGTACAACTCAAACACTAATTCACTCTATCAATGATGATGCTATCAACAGACTACCACAGGTTGAATGGTATATGCTGCTTGACAAGTTCCCAACCGTTACTGAAACAATGAAAGCAATAGAACATCTGGCATCTGGCAAGGCTCCATAACCAGATGCAATACGTGCAGGAAGTACTCCAGTTGCAAAGAAGTTGACAGAGTTATTTCCTATTATGTGGAGAAAAGAAACCATCCAATGCATCAATTATTCATCTATTCAAACGGAAAAGGAAACCCTCAGATCTGTGACAATCACCGTGGCATCTCTTTATTGCCAGTTGCTGGGAAAGTCCTTGCAAGAGTTCTACTTTACCGACTAAATGAACATCTTGAACAGTCAGGGCTTCTACCAGAAAGCCAGTGTGGGTTCAGGAAGGACAGAGGAACAATTGACATGATCTTCACAGCAAGGCAGCTGCAAGAGAAATGCCAGGAACAGAGCATGGTCCTATACATGACCTTTGTTGACCTTACCAAAGCATTTGACACAGTCAGTCGTGAGGGCTTTTAGATGATCAAGGTGAAGTATGGATGTCCAACCAGGTTCATAGCAATTGTGAGACAGTTACACGATGGTATGCTTTCACGGGTCCAAAATGATTGTGAGTTTTCAGATCCATTCCCTGTGACAAACGGAGTCAAGCAAGGCTGTGTATTAGCCCCAACACTATTCAGCATGATGTTTTCTGCCATGCTCACAGGTGCTTTCAAGGATGGTGACAATGACATACCTATTAGGTATCGCTTTGGGTCAAATCCAGGGTACAGACAGAGGTGCTAGATGAGTTCCTGTTTGCTCATGACATGGCAACAGACGCACCTACAGAAGAGAAGATGCAAAAAGGTATAGATCAAGTATCCGACTCCTGTGATATCTATGAACTCACAATCAGCATGAAAAAGACTGAAGGTAGTCTATCAGCCAGCACGTGGTACCTGAAACTGCCTCACCATTGCTATGAACTTGTTTGGATATCCATACTTCAACATGATCTTACAAAGAGTCCATCATCACAGTGAAAGGTTAAAGATTGCAAGTGGTAGACAAGTTCACCTACCTTGGGCGCACGTGCACATTGGTGACGAAGTCAATGTCAGGATTGTCAAAGCTAGTGCAGCATTTGGACGACTACGTGGTAGTGGCTGGGATCGAAGTTGAATCAGACTTGACCCAAAACTTAACGTCTACAGAGCTGTGGTGCTGCCAACACTATTGTGTGCATGTGACACATGGACAGTTTACCAACGGCACGCCAAAAGACTGAATCACTTCCATTCTAGCTGTCTTAGAAAACTCTTAAAGATTAAGTGGTATGACAGGATTCCAGACACGGAAGTCCTGAACAGGGCCGGCATGCAAAGTGCACATACTCTTCTGAAATTAGCATTATCGTAAGCCAGGGTTTACGAGCCATCCGGTTTACGAGAGATCCGTGTTCGAGCGATTGATGTTGCAATGTATTTGGTGCTAGCTATTTCATGTTAACGAGGCGGTTAGCTTATTTTGTTTGTATTGGGGTTTAACGGCCCAGTCAACACTATTTTAGGTCATTTTTGAGCCGGTAAGTTTACCAATCAACATTTTTCCTGGGCATGCTTAAACGTTTGTTTGTTTGTTTGTTTGAATTGTGGTTTAACGTCCCCGTCAACACAATTTAGGTCATTTTGGAGACGTTGCATCCAATTGTGTGGGACTTTTACCCGACACTGAGATGAAATGACATCTCAAGCCCTGCCGCCCAATGAAACCAGAAGGCGTATATGCATTGGACGATCTGACTCACACTGCTTTGCCTGGACATATGCAATTTACTAGTACTCGTGTGTGGTCAGATTCAGCTCTGCGTGGAAGCATCAATCAGCCCAATCTATTACTCAAAGCCCCGATGGGCCATGGTTATACGTTTATTTGTTTGTTTTGTTTAATTTGAGGTTTAACGTCCCCTCAACACTTTAAAGGTCATTTTGGAGACGTTGCTTCCAATTTTGTAGGGGCCTTTTACCCGACATTGAGATGAAATGACATCTCAATCCCTGCCGTCCAATGAAACCAATAGGGTTTATAAGCTTGGACGGGCCGACTCGCACCGCTTTGCCTGGGCAGGCTTTGATCCTCTAAGCGGTTTACCAGTAGAGTGCTCATTCTTTCGCCAGAAACTGACAACTGCCCTTCTTGAATACGAGGCGGTTAGTGGATGAGATTACCGGCCCCGATAGCTCAGTTGGTAGAGTGTCCGCTCCGGGGAACGGGAGGTCACGGGTTCGATCCCGGGCCGCGACATACCAAAGTCGTTAAGAATGATACTAGCTGCTCCTCGCTTGGCACTCAGATTTACGGGGTAGAACTAGGACTGGTCGACTCAGTGTCAGGATAATGTGACTGGGTGTGGTATCATGTAATGTGTCTGGGACATGATACTCCAGTGAGGCAGCACTATAAAAGTGAGCATTGAGCTCCCTGTCGCAACCAGACACCGTCGTGATATGACTGAAAAATTGTTGAAAGCGACGTTAAACCCGAATTCACACACACACACACACACACACACACACACACACACACACACACACACACACACACACACACACACACACACACACACACACACACAGTCGATGAGATTTTAACAAGTAAAATCAGTCTGGATAAACATCAGGTTAACAAGTCCGTGAAATGAACACCCCCTAAACCCTACTTTATACAGAGAAAACTGGGGTTTACGGGGGTATATATTATTTTTCGTATTTCTGCTCCAAGACATAGGTTATGGGAGACGTGAGGCGGTTCCAACGAGCACCCGCAACCTATGTTTGCAGTATAAATAAGAAAAATAGCACGACTTTTCATTAGAAAAGTGGCTATTATGGAGATGTGAAAAAACGCATCATGTCGCACGGATGCGTTACCGTAATGAGTACACGTACCCTGCTTCCTTGTAAAGTCTGTACTATATCAGCTTGAACTAGTGTTAACTTTGTAAAATTTGGGGATAAATGTATTCAAAATTGCCCTTAGAGAGGTCAGAATCGGAATCAGAAACAGAATTGTTTACACCAGGAGCTAATATCAAATTAACAAGTCCGTGTAATGAACATCCCTCCAAACCCCACTTTATATAGAGAAAACTTGGTTTATAGGGTATACATTATTTCGTTCTTTATAGTTTGAATATACTCGTTAGAACCGGTTCTAAAGAGCACCCGCAAACAACGTTTTGAGTATGAATAAGGAACATATCACAAATGTTCTTCAGAAAAGTGATCAGTTTGGAGATATGAAAGGTAGCACCTTATCACACAGGCATGTTATCGTAAAGAACCGTTTTACGGTCGGAAATTTCGTTTTAAGGCAACGCGTCAGCTTAGCCGTAAAACGGAAGTGGCGAGCGTAAAACGGCGGATTTACCTTTCCTAATCACAATTTTCAATACAGTTATCCCCATTCTAATGCACTTATTCGGTTGTTTTCTTTAAAAAAATGTAGTATTTTGATCAAAGCGGTTAGCTTTGTGAACGTAAAACAAATATCAGCCAATGGAAACCGACGTCACATGAAGACGTCGGGTTTCCGAAAGTATACCGTCACGAATTTTCGGCGTCATCCAATCAGACGTCGCGTTACATACGCAATGACATTAGACTAGGATATGGCAGTCTATTGAGATTTAACGTTCCGATCGACACTATTTAGGTCAATCTGGAGAAATTGCTTTCGATTTTTGTTTGACGTTTACCCTATATTGAAATAAAATGACGTCTCAAGACCTACCGTACATATACTCACCGGAAATAGAAACTATACACTTTTAAATTGTCTCGCATGACAAAACAAGTGGATAATTCAGTTAAAAATTACTCATTAAGGATTTGACTAACTATAACATTAATCCTGTAACAATTTTAAGAAAATCTGGTGTTCAAAATAAAAGTTTTGGGGGAAAATGTAAAAAAGTGCATTTTTCACAAAATCTGTTTGTAATCAAATTTTGACATCAACATTTTTGTGTATAGGTAACAAGTGAAAAGCAAGGAATAAAAAAATAACATAACATCTAAAAATTATCGAGAAACAAACATTTTATCGAACTCTCAAGAAAGTGCCTTTTTAAGCTAAATTTTCAAAATAATGTTTCAAGTCAAAAATCGACCCAAAAGTGCCTTCAATCGTTTTAGCATCTTCAACTGTGTCTTAAATATTGATTTAAACAAAACCCGCAGTCAGAAGTGCCATACTTTTCGCTCACTTCCGGTGGTTTGGTCCAATATTTAAACGTCGATAACATTTCAACCATTGTGAAAATTTTCATTTTGTAAGCAATATTCCCAACGTTAGATGATACGTAATAACTGGTAAAAATGGGAATCAAATTCGCGACACAAAATGTTTGACCCAGTGGAAACTTGAACAGCAAGATTTGGACCCTTGCTTTGAACCCGTGGCTTTACCCGTTAAATCGTAGCTATCATAAAACACTTTATTCGATAAATCAGACATGCCACTGATGATAATTTATATAATTGTAATTCAAATTTTATTAAAATGTTTTGCCAGTGACAACTCAAAAATGATTGTATAGTTTCTATTTCCGGTGAGTATAGAAAGCACTGGATTTTAAGGGATCGTTCTATTAGCGCCACTTCTCCAGGGCAAGGTTCGACCTTCTTAGCTGTTTGTCAGGACTAAAAAGATCGGTCGGTTTCAGCTCGGCGCGGAGGCACCAAGCAGTCCAATCTATTTCTCTAAGCCACGAATGGAGGGGGCGGCATACGACAGCCATAACCGAAATCAGAAACGTTACACGCTAACGGGTATTAAATTAGATCTAGCAGTGATTTACTGAGCAATTAATCACTATTACGAGGCCAGTTGTTGATTCATTATTTGGGGTTTACCTGTTGGTCATTTTGTGTCGTCCTCAGAATAAGAGAAAAGAGCTAGAAAAGATAGGAGAGCAGATGATAGTGAGGGACAGGTAAGAAAGAGTAAGTGAACGGCCGTAAGTGTAGAAACAGAAGAATAACAACACCACACCCCCTCTACCATTACCTGCTGAATGTATTAGGAAAACATGTCCGTGTGAATAATGGCGTCCAACAATAATAATAATGGCGTCCAATAATGGCGTCCTAATATATGTCAGAAATGACATATATTAGGTAAAAATTGTTACATCTTCCTTATTTTTGCTTTCAACATAGATTACGGGTACTCGTTAGAACCACTTCAGTGAGGCGGTTCTAACGAGTACCCACAATCTATGTTTTTGAGCAAAAATAAGGCAGACAATGTTTACCCCCTTATATCCCACTTTTCCTATATAGAGTAGGGTTTAGAGGGGTCTTCGTTTTACGTAAAGCAATATCAGTTGGAAGCTCAAAATACATTGTACACGACACCTTTGCCTCACCAGGTCATTTGTAAAGCAGATTAAGTCACAGGTGCGTAGCGCGAGTGATTTACATGTGTCAACTAACGACTGGCCGACAAACTAGGCACACGCTAGATTTGATCTTTTCCTATTCTAACACACTGAAAATCGTCAATAATGTTGATGTTTCCTTCAAAGTATCCAAACCTTTCGACATTGTTAGGAGAAATCCCGCCAAAATAATTGACTGTAACACATGAATTTCAGTCCTTGCGTAACAATTTCGGTGAGAAAAATACGTTACACCGTCTAACGTCGAAGAGTCCAGGCGTCACATCACAAAATGGCGGCTATTTGCGTTGCGCCCTTCTTCCCTGTGATTTCCATTGCTAAAATAGTCGCTTTACATTTAATTCTTTGGCTTTAGTGTAATTAGAGTTGATGACTTGGCATAAGTCGTAAAAACGCAACAGAGCCATCAAAAATGATTAGTTTCAAGAGAGCATTTCTTCATTTTAATGGAGTTCCAGTTATCACGTAAACACGCCTTTGTACTTAAACACCCATGTAAACCTCGATTTATGTTTATAAAACAGGAAATATTTGGAAAACATGTCCATGTGAAATAATGGTATCAGAAATGACAAATATTAGGCAAAAATTCAAATATCGTTCTTATTTTTGCTTTCAGCATAGATTGTGCGTGCTCGCTAGAACCGCCTCATCGGGTGCCACAATCTATGTTTTTAACATAGATTGTGTGATAATCTACATTTTCAACATAAATTGTGGGTGCTCGATAGAGTCCTAACCAGTACCACATCTATGTTTTTGAGCAAAAAAACAAAAAAAAAAAAAAAACAACAACAACAACAAAAAAAAACAAACAAAAAAAAAAACAGACAATGTATATCCCCGTAAACCCCATTTTTTAGTCTATTTAAAGTGGGTTTTAGAGGGGTCTTCGTTTCACAGACTTGTTATCGTTATGTTACGAAGGTACATGTATCAGTTACATACATATTATTATTGGTTCTACTCCAAGACAGTGTCTGCGGGTACTCGTTAGAACCGCATCGATGTGGCGCGGTTCTAACGAGCACCCCAAATCGATTTTGAGTGAGAGTAAGAAATTGGTCACTATTTCTTACCACATAAATAACCGTTTTGTAGATATAAAATTATTCACTAATGAGTGCGCCCCACCCACCATCAGGGCTATGACGTACAAACTTGGCTGCATATAGCTGAAACCGAGGCTGACTTCTGAGCACCGGTAAGCCGCTTGAAAGGCCTAAGCATTACCATGACACCCATGCGACATTGTGCATTGTTTCACATTTCCAAAATGGCTACTTATTTGATGAAATTTTGTAATATTTTTCGCACTTTTAATACAAACATAGGTTGAAGGTGCTCGTTAGAACCGCCTCAATTAGGCGGTTCTAACGAGTACCCACAACCTATGTCTTGGAGCAGAAATAAGAAGAATAATATGTACCCCCGTAAACCCTGTTTCCTCTATATAAAGTGGGGTTTATGGGGTGTTCAATTCACGTTACTGTTCACGTGATGGCCTGTCAAATAATAAAAGTGGTGCGGGTGGGACTATCCCTTAAACCCTAGTGGTCTCTTTTGGCGGTAGGGCTTGGGATGTCTTTTTCATCTCAGTGCCGGTCGAAAGTCCCACAAAATCGGAAGCAATATCTCCAAAATGACCTAAATAGCGATGCCGGGGAGGAAAAACACAAACAAAATACCAGAGTATAGTTGAGTCGTGCTAAGTACATGTATAACGCATCTTCAGAGATTTGCTCTCAGAAAAGACACAAATCAGTCTGTGTAACCATTTTAGTAGAATCATGGTATTGTCGCTTCTTCTCAAGAATCTTTCTAAAATCAAAGCACCAACGGCACTGAAATTACAGATTCTATGAGAAAATCATGACATTCTTTACTTGCATAAAGCCTTTTCCAAACGGTTTCAAAATTTAGAAATTTCTGCAAATTTTAATTATGAGATGTTTGCGGATGTGTCACCACCGGTAGTGATATGAAGTAGCAGTCGTGTTTCGAATTTTCAAAAGAAATATCTCAAAATGTGTACGTTATCCAAAATCAAACATTATGTTGTTTTTTTTTTTATTTGAGGCTTAACGTCCCTGTCAACACTGTATGGGTCATTTTGCTGACGTTGCTTCCAATTCTGCGGGACTTTTACCCGACAATGAAATGAAATGACATATCAAGCCCTGTAGCCCAATGAAACCAATAGGGTTCATAACCATGGACGGTCAGACTCGCACCGCTTTGCCCGGGCAGGCTTAGAACCTCTAAGCGGTTTAACAGTACAGGTGTGCGTGTCGGTTTCATCTCTGCATGGAAGCAACACGCAGCCCATCTTTTTCTTCAAGCCCAGATGGGCGGGGTCCATTATTAAACTGACCAAAATCGGAAGTCTTCAAAAGAAATATGTAATGTAAGGAATATGTCAAAATGTGCAATTTTGCAGAATTATGTATTCAGTAATATACTACTCAAAGTTTGATAGGGATCACTTTTTATATCCCAAATTTTGCACTGAAATTTTAAAATTTCATGACAGAATTTGTAATCCGAATATTGATAAATATCTTAAGCAGAAACTCATGTACAATTCAGTACTCATAAAAGAGCACACTTCTCACACTTAGCAAATGAATTCATGCACCCAAAAATCTTGCGTAACACTGCATTCAAACAGAAAAATCAAGCTTGTTAGTGTTCCTTTACTAAGCGTAAAAAGGAATTCATTTGATTTGTGAAACTTTAAAAAGCCTAGGGGACAGCTAAGAAACCGCCTGTGCCCCGAAGAAATGAACCGTGGCGTCGGAATGTTGAAATTTGGCGTCTCTCAACGTCGTGTAACTGGGATTCTGAATGTGTCTCAGACTGTGGTTTCCCGAATGTGGAGTCAGCATCTTTCCCACGGGAATCCTTCACACAGACACGGCGGGGGTCGAGAAAGGGCTGCAACTCAACGTCAGGACCTTTTTTTGTTGATTCAGTCTCGACGTCAACGGTTCCTGAACGCTACGCGTTTGAATAACCAGTTTAGGAACGGAACTGGAGTACGAATTTCTACACAAACTGTCAGTAACAGGCACCACGATTTCGGACTGAATGCCAGAAAGCCAGCTGTATGTGTTCCGTTGACGAGACAGCACGTGCAAGAGCGGTTGGACTTTCCAGAACTCACGTCAAGTGGACGATTCGTGACTGGACGCCAGTACTGTGTACTGATGAGTCCAGATTCTGTCTAGACATCACTGATAAACGTCAGTTAGTGTGGCGAATGTCTAAAGAGCGATTCGATGACTTGAATGTGGCAAAGCATGACCGCTATGGAAAGGGATCGGTCATGGTTTGGGCTGTGATAAGCGTGAACGGTAAAACTGACTTGTACGTCGTTGAAAATGGAACGTTAACGGCACTTGGGTACTGTAATGAGATTCTTGATCAGTTTGTGAGACCATACGCCGGTACTATCGGCCCGGACTTTATTCTAATGGACGATAATGCCAGTCCCCACCCTGCTCACGTCACTGATGCCTATCTGGAACGTGAGAAAGTCCTTCGTATGGACTGGTCTGCTCGATCACCGGACTTAAATCCGATTGAGCATGCGCGGGACATGCTACAGCGTGCTGTTTCAGCCCGACCTGTGCAGCCGAGGACTTTACAGGAGCTCAAAGATGCATTGGTTGCTGAATGGAGGCTGATGCCACAAAACCGGATACACACTCTGATTACGAGCATGTGCAGGCGATGTCGTGCTGTAATTGATCCCCGTGGTTGCCATACTCATTATTAGGCACGTTTCTCTAAACAAATTTGGAAATTTGTGAAAAATCGTTTGTCAAAATCTTTC
The DNA here is from genome assembly GCA_963580285.1 of Lucinisca nassula. Lineage (NCBI taxonomy): Eukaryota > Metazoa > Mollusca > Bivalvia > Lucinida > Lucinidae > Lucinisca > Lucinisca nassula. Next base: position 34,333,746 of record OY757021.1, on the reverse strand, counting down.
GTGTTACGGCAAATTTTGTGGGTGCCAAGACGGTTGCTGTTGTCACGCGTGAATGCAGTGCCAGTTGACAAAATTAATCGCTAGTCTTTGTGAAGGATATGTTTTCTATCATTATGTATCAAATTTGGATTCAGCTGATTAATTTAACCAAAAGTTATTTTGCATTTAAAAAGTGATCCCTATCAAACTTTGAGTAGTATATATCATGGGTGAAAACCGTAACTGCAGTTTCCGTAATTTTCAGTTTTGGTACAGATACAGATTTGAAGATTCGGAATATGTAACATGCAACGCAAATTATACGTTCAATGGTTTCCACTGCATCTCATTTGATTCGTTCAAGAGATATATTAATGTATTCCGACATTTCCGTTTACCGAACCTGTTCCATTTATACCAATCTACAACCTATCTTGTGTCATGCTCCCATAGTCAAGGATAACTGTTACTTATTTATAATCACAGTTTTTCGGTCTTTCCGGCTTATAAGTTACACATTATTCAGAATCTACGTACGAATGTAACAGGATAGACAGTATTATTGCTTTGCTTGCCCTGTACGGTTGCCTTAACACTTGTCCTGCTGAATATTTTAATCTACCACACCCACTACTGATAATCAACCTATCAGACTCTTGATTCAAATTATTGCAATACATTCACAACCCGAATGACAATGTAGATCCTGATCAGATGGCTTCTTCAGAAGCCATAAGAAGCCATCTGATCTGGATCTACATTGTTTCAAAGATAAAGCATATCCGGGCTCAGGATGGCAAGGGTTAAGTCCGGTTGCGTAGGGATACCATAGCCCTGTCAATCCTGTAGCTCGGCACAGATATCTGTGCAAACAGTGAAGATCCTGATGAGATGGCTCAAACTGAGCTATCGAACCCGGGTCTACATGGTTTGCTGTCCTATTGACGATAATTGACGATCGACCCTATTTACATATAAGCTTCACGAAAATACGCCTATATAATTTTGACCCCATTTAATCTCACTTTCATGTAGTAAAACTGGGGTTTACAGTGGTAAACCTTATTTTTCATATTTCTGCTCTAAAATATGGAATGTGGGTAATCGAGGCGGTTCTTACGAGTACCCACAATCTATTAAAATTTTCGATTTCTTAGGGGTAAAGTTTACCATGTATTTGTATAGCCGTGTTTTCGTAATGAGGCACGTGTCCTATTTCGCTGATGGAAGAGTATATTTCAGAAACTCTGGGGTGAAAGGGTTAAATCTGAACCTGCTTATTTTAATGAAGCAGATGCCATTTCATTTTTTTCTCATACTTCGTTTCAGACAACGTAACTACATATTTCATGCGTCTTATCTACTGGAGCTGTTTCATATGAAATGTTCATCACGTGAACAAGTCCGTGAAATGAACACCCCCTTACACCCACCTTTGTAAAGAGAAAACTGGGGTTTACGGGGGGTAAACATTAAATTTCTTTTTTACCCAAAGACATAGGATGTAGGTACTGTTTTCTGATAATATGGTTGGTATTTTAGCCCTTTTAAAGATTTTGCACTTTTTCCATCAAATACAGAGTTGACAAAAAAATGTTTTATCGACCTACCCACCCTATTTTTTCGGCATACTAGCGGAAATACGGCTATTTTAGGCGTTATCGTCCATATAACACTTAGCCAAGACTCAGATCAGTCTGCGCACTGGGCTGATATGAGTCATGCGTGTGCGCACATTTTCGTAGGCACATTTTTTTCTTGGCGCGGCTTGGAATATGAATCTTACGCCTTTGCAAAATAGGTTTGCTAGCTTGGGTAAGACATGTGCGTCGGAATGTCTAAAGTTTACAGCTAACAAATCACTTTATAACACATACGCAGGACAGTCCTTGATTCCTGAATTATCTGGAATCGTCTGATACGTTAGGCTGTCGTGAGAGTTCTCAGATTATTATTTAGTTTCCCACAAAGATATGCCGAGTAAGACTGAGAAAAGGATAGGTGAAATTGTACCTAATAATTGGTTATCTTACCACTTAATTTACAGTGCGCCGACCTCGGTAGCTCAGGCGGATGCGCGCTTGACTGGTGTTCAGGAGGTTGCTGGTTCGATACCTGTTGTTCTTTCGTAGAGATTGATGAGAAAATCATTTCTACGACCATTCCCTCCTTTCCAATGCTTCCAGAAGGGCAGTTGTCAGTTTGTGGTGAACGAATACGTACCGTACTTGTTAACCGCTTATGTATAAGCCTGCCGAGGAAGTTTGGTTAAATAATGTTGACTGGGTCGTAATACTCCACAACAAACAGTGCTTTATTGATTTAAGGTTCTCGAACCGTTTAACACGGATTCTTGGCAAGAATCCAATAACAACAGATATCCATGTATATTGCACAGTTTAGGGAATTTTTATTATTTTGAATTACATATTAGAATCGCCTCAGTAATAATGATAACATACGATACAATGTTACGAGCCAGGCGCAGAAGAAAGATAAAATAAACGAGCCTTTTGAAAAAAAAAATAACAAGTTTTATTTAAAAACTATTTTTAAACTGTTGAAGTAAGAGAATTATGTACTTAGCTCTGTTATGAAATAACCTTGAACTAGAGCTGTCAGAGGATCTGACTATAGCCCCGCTTCAGCGCTGTCAGAGAAGAAAGTTATTTAAGCTGCAGAGAAAACAGTTATGAACAAGAAATAACTGTTGAAAATTTTACATTATCTGGAAAAACTCTAAGAGTTGTGAGCCCTTGTCCCTCATTTCAATGAGCATGATACATTACCAGAATGTCCATGTTTATACTAAATTTCATCTTCCATTTTTCAATGTTCAAAGGGTAATAACTCCTAAAGTAGGCAAATCAGAGTCAGGGTTCCTGCGCTCTGCACATTGTCTCATGGTGCTTTACACTTGTGCGAAGTGTCATGAAAATATCTCAAATGGTTTGTGAGTTATGGAGCCGACACAGTCAAAATTGCCTTTTTAAATGTTCAAAGGGCAATAACTCCTAAAGTAGGCAAACCAGAGTTATGGTTCCTGCACTCTGCACATCATCTCAAGGTGCTTTTGATTTATTTGAAGTTTCATGAAAATATCAGAAACGGTTATGGAGCGGACATAGTTAAAATTGCCATTTTTTAATATTCAAAAGCCTATAACTGAAAAAGTAGACAATCCAGAGTTTGGGTTCCTGCGCTCTGCACACATAATATGGTGCTTTACATTTGTGTGAAGTTTCATAAAATTATCTCAAACGGTTTTTGAGTTATCGAGCAAAGACGGCTAAAATTGATATTTTTCAATATTCAAAGGGAAATAACTCAAAAATTAGGCAATCCAGAGTTATGGTTCCTGCACTCTGCACACCATCTCATGGTGTTTAATGTTTGTGTGAAGTTTCATGATAATATGTGAATGGGTTTTAAAGTTATGGAGCGGACACGAAAATTGTTAACAGACACAGACAGACACACAGACAGACACACAGAAAATACGAAAACCAGAGTTATGGTTCTTGCGCTCTGCACATTGTCTCATAGTGCTTAACATTTGTGTGAAGTTTCATGAAATTATCTCAAACGGTTTTCGAGTTATGAAGCGGACACTGTTAAAATTGCCATTTTTCAATGTTCAAAGGGCAATAACTTCAAAAATAAGCAATGCAGAGTTATGGTTCCTGCGCTCTGCACATCGTCTCATAGTGCTTAACATTTGTGTGAAGTTTCCTAAAAATATCTCAAACGGTTTTCGAGTTATGAAGCGGACACAATTAAAATTGCCATTTTTCAATGTTCAAAGGGAAATAACTCCAAAAGTAGGCAATCCACAGTTATAATTCCTTCGCTCTGCACATTGTCTTATGGTGTTTAACATTTGTGTGAAGTTTCATGAAAATATGTTAAGCAGATACAAAGTTATGGAGCCAACACAAATTAACGGAATCACGGAATTACGGAATTACGGAATTACGGAAAATGTTCAAAGGGCAATAACTCCAAAAGTAGGCAATCCACAGTTATAATTCCTTCGCTCTGCACATTGTCTTATGGTGTTTAACATTTGTGTGAAGTTTCATGAAAATATGTTAAGCAGATACAAAGTTATGGAGCCAACACAAATTAACGGAATCACGGAATGACAGAAGGACATGGCAAATCCAATATAGCCCCACTTTTTCAAAGCGGGGCTATAATAAATCTATTTTCCTTGATCCCACATAATTCACAGTCCGAAATGAAAAATAGTATCCTTTACCAATCCAATACAGAATTCAGAAATAACTTTTCTCATAAATGCAAACTTCAAACTCCAAAGTCTGTCTCATAGAAAAAGTCAAGCTCTTTTATAGACCTAAAGATTTCTCTAGAAAGTTCCAGAGAGCTGTGGAATAAGATAAGGTAATTTTCTAAAAAAAAAAAAAATGCAACCCGAACTTTCAGGAAGATTCCAAAGTACTTTTCCGTGTAAACAAGTTGTTTACCAACTGAAATTAATTTGTGACTCATTTTTCCAGAAACTTCTTTAATAAGAATAAACAAGATATTAATATAATTATTAGGTCACCCAGTGGGGTGAAAGTGGGAATCAGAAAAATAAATTATTATACATAACAACACAAGTACATGTGTTTCTTGCACACCAGATGAGCAAAGTAGAAGTAAAACAAAGATCAGGAATTGATACAATTAACTTACTCCACCCATAAAAGACACCAAAGGGAAAGAAATACAAACATTAAGCGACCAGACCATAATGGAAACCTAAACAAAGGAAGGCCATAAGGACAGTTACTTTCCCACAAAATGGCCATATGGCCATCCAAAACCAAAAGACACAAGTGATACATTCAGTAAGTAACAAACAACAACATAAATAAATCGCCACAGAAGAGCAATCCAGATGAGCAAATCCATAGTTTACAGCTTGGTCTAGCCCTGATCTTCTTACCCAAAATCGAATATTTTCGCGTCTTTGATAAATGCGCTGGTCGAATACGATCTCGTATGCGCTGTCATTAAGGCTGACGCCACAGCACGTTACGTGACGTCACTAAACATTTCTGTAGTGTAATCGCATGGCGGACGTCGGTAACCGAAGTGTCTGCAGTATTAAAATCCACGTTTAGAAATGAAAAGTATGCAAGAAAAAGAGTTCTACATGGGTGTGAGGGAGGGATAGAAAAATCCGTCCCTCGGGATCACTGTGCGGCATCACTCGGCAAGCCTCGTGATGCTGGACAGTGACCCTCGAAACGGATGTTTTCCATACACCCTCACACCCATGTAAGATTCTCATTCAATGTATATTACCAGATAGGTGGTAGAAAAGATATCCATAGGTCATTCTTATTATGCCCACTGACCAGGGTCGAGTTGTTCAAATCCTCGTTAGCTTAACGAGCTAGTTAGTGGTTGCAATCATAGCTGCTCTTGCAAGGTCAATATCTATAATTTTTGTATTTTTGCTGGAAAAAAATGTGAGTAGCTTTTGCAAATGCAAATGCTGCTCACATTTTTTTCAGCAAAACTACTAGCAAATTTTCCATAAAAAACGATCAAAGTTTCAACGATATGTTATCAAACGACGTTGTTGGTTTTGAACAAAATGGACCCTGAAGTTATGATTCACACAGACGTCATTCCGATTTAATTTCAAAATTCAATGTTGGACTTAAATCTCTTCTGCAACAAGGTCTATCGGAACCCGAATTTTATGGTGACATCGTATATAATTTCAAAAAAAAAAAAAAAAAATATATATATATAAATGTAATGACTTCAGCACCCAATTTCGTAAAATCGTTCTTCGATATAAAATGACATAAATATTATACTGCATGCCTGGTAGTTAACCCAATCACGACTGGCAACTTTGCTTCCCTCTTTAATTGCACGCCGGTGGGTCAGGCCTCAGATTCTATGACGGTTCCAGCATAAAGGCTTACTGAGCATTAGAGAGTATCTAATTTTAAGTAATGTTGGTTGGTGCCTGATGTCTGGTCGGGCCCATCGGAGTCTAACTGTTGGTCTTCTTTTGTTCCAGCATTTCAGTGGTTTCTTGATGTCGAGTCCTCACCGTTGTTTCATCTCTGTGGTTGTTTGATTTTTGTGTTCACGGAGATGTTGCACTGATGAGTTAGGAGGCCTTCATGCGGACTTACAAATTATATGTCTAAATCGCGACGGAAATAAGGATAAGGATTGTGGCCCCGTAAAATCGGTTTAAGCCCCCAGTGGAATTCGTTTCACTGACCATTCCAAGGGGGTTCTTCTGTCGCGGTTTATTTTTGTTATGGTTTGTCTTTGAGTGTGTATTTCGCTTATATTATTTTGTTTTGGACAGCCAACAGGCCATTTTGTGGGAAAGTAACTGTCCTTTTGGCTTTCCGTTATTGATGTTTCCATTAGGGTCTAGTTGTTTCATGTTTGTGCTTCTTTCCCTTTTGTGTCTCTGATGGGAGTTGTGGGTTAATTATATCGATTCCTGATCATTGCCTTCATTTCTATGGTATCTCAAACTATTTGTCTAACTTTTGGTCTTCTTTTGCTCCAGAATTTCAGTGGTTTCTTGCTGTCGAGTCCTCACTGTTGTTTCATCTCTGTGGTTGTTTGAGTTTTGGGTTCACGAAGCTGTTGCGCTGATGAGTTAGGAATCCTTCATGCGGACTAAAATTATTTGTCAAAAACGCGACGGAAATAAGGATGAGGATTGTGGCCACTTAAAATCGATTTAAGCCCTCCCCCCCCCCCCCCCACACCCCCAGTGGAATTCATTTCACTGACCATTCCAAGGCGGTTCTTCTATCGCGGTTTTTTTATGGTTTTTCTCTGAGTGTGTGTGTCGCTTATATCTTTTTATTTTGGATAGCCAATTGGCCATTTTTTGGGAAAGTAACTGTCCTATGGCTTTCCGCTATTGATGCTTTAGGGTATAATTGTTTCATGTTTGTGCTTTATTCGCTTTTGGTATCTCTGATGCGAGCTGTGGGTTAATTGTATCGATTCCTGATCATTGCCTTCACTTCTATTTTGTCTCGAACTAATTGTCATAGATTATTTTTAAAAAAAATAGTATAACCTGCTTCACTAAAATAAACGGAAGCGGCAGAAAACAAAATAATAGGTCTGACCAATACCGATGGCATCATAGTTCTAAGATTTATAATAGAATGGGGAATCCGTACAGGTGATACAGAATGACACCTCAGGGGGATATTGTAAGTTTAAAGTTATTTTTATACATCCAAGACTGGCAGTCCATTATTCCCTAATCTTTTCTTACAGGAAGCCTACATTCTGAAAATTGATCACGCGAATTATGCAAGTGGCAAACCATTAAATCAATTACCTTGTAGATATCATTTTGTGAATCGGTCTCTTTAGGCTGGCTTTCCACAATTTTCTATCAGGAGAAAACGTATCTTCAGTGTTTACCCCAAGCAACATTTAGATAGCACCCCGTGTGACATAGGGCATTTTTCACATCTCCTAAATGGCTTCTTTTTTAATGAAAATCCTTGATATTCTTTTTTATCATACTGCATCATTGAGGTGGTTCTAACGAGTACCCACAACCTATGCCTTGGAACAAAAATGAGACAATTATAAAGTATATCCCCTTAATACCCAGTTTTCTCTATAAAAATAATGTCTTTTATTGTATACATGTGCGTGTGGGGTGTTCATATCAAAGACTTGTTCACGTGATGAGACACACACCGGCTTGCTGAGCTGCCACACAATCTGGAAAGTGTATTAAATAATAAAGGTATTGTAGCAGCCAATTCCGGCTTATACTTCTTCTGAAATATTTTTCCGCAAAAATGTAGCCCGGATCATCTTCAGGTTTGTTTGGCCCAGCTTCACTCAAATCTTAGTGAACATTACATCGTCCATGTTTGTATACATGTATTAAGCTTAAGCTTTAAAAATACCTTTTAAAAATGAGAAAAAAAATGAATAACGAATATCCCTTAAGTTAAACAGAGAACTATCCTGCCATCAATAAATAAAGCTATTAAAGCGCCATTTCTATTCAAGCTACCAATTTTGACCAGTGTGCTAATAAAATTATAAGATTACAAACATTTAGAGATACTCGGAAACCATTTAGTTTGAAACTTCGTATCATCGACTGAATAAATTAATACTACTTTGAAAGCAAAGAAGAAAAGAAACACTTTTGATAAAGATCTTGTATTAGTAAAGATTGTCATGAATTCCTCATAGAATCTGTCAATTTAGTGCCTTTCGTGCATTAATGTTTTCTTCTGGCCGCCTATTCTAAATCAGTAATGTAGAGGCAATGTGAAAATTCTGACGCAAGGCTTTCTTGTTTGTTGACATCGACAAATCCATTGTTATTAATGTGTATTGACAGAACAAACAATTGCTTTTATTCCCTGCATTGTATGTATCACGGACGTATTTCTAAACGATTTACGCTGAACGATGAGCGCGTCATCGATTACACAGAGACTAGACAAATTTTGAAAATAAAACAGAAACCGTATTAAATTCAAACAATTATTTCGACAGTTTCCATCCCAGAATTATTACGGAATGCTTGCACATGTAGCTATTTGGAAAATTATAATATATTTTAAAAGATACATGTTAGACAGAATTTGACAAACATCGCGTCAAAATGGATGTATAAACATTTACCCAAACGTCCTTGAACTTTATTATTCGTACTAGTTTAAGTACCTCAAGTCAACAGCCATGGCTTATCAAACTATGAATTTGCATTGCCTGAAAGTGTTTTGTTCTAACGAACGCTCAAATGCGCACGTTCGTTTGTAGTGCCCACGTGTCTATCATTGATTGTAATAATTATTCATTGATTCTTATCGCTGTGAGATCAGAGTGTCATAAGCGGGTAGTCAGTAAAATCTGGGCTAGAATCATATGTTGGTTTTGGCAATTTAAGGGTTAATCGAAACAGTCCAAGGCCCCTATCAGGGCCATTTTTTCAGCCTACACCCATAGACAATCGAACCGCCAGTGCTGTCAGTGCTTTAATTGATTTTTGAGCCTCAGGTTTTTTGGTTTGGTCGCCATGAGGCGGGCAAACCGTGTCTAATGACCAGCTTGTAACTGTTCAATGGAGGGGCACGTGACGCGATCAACCAATCAGTTTTAACGATGATGCAATACTAAACTGCAATTACAGGAAACAGCCTGTCTGAATAGCGAAACAGACCGAAAAGCAAGCGTTTAAACACCAACAATAAATATCTTAAGGGAAATGGACACACCTGGCATGTGTGGCAGTTAGTCTACCATTTACCGTATTTCGAAACACACCTATACAAAGTAGAAGTAAAACAAAGATCAGGAATTGATACAATTAACTTACTCCACCCATAAAAGACACCAAAGGGAATGAAATACAAACATTAAGCGACCAGACCATAATGGAAACCCAAACAAAGGAAATACATTGTCATTTTTTGGCCAAAGAAAAAGAAACTTTAAAAAGAAACATTGTAATATTTGCCTTTTTTGCTCAAAACATAGATTGCGGGGAGTCGACAGAAACGCCTCGACGAGGCGATTCTATCGCTTAACCACAATCTAGTGTCTCAGAGCATTATTAGCCTAGGGGGATTAATGTATACCCCTGCAAACCCCAGCTTTGCTATATAAAAGTGTAGATTATATTTTCTTGTCCTTTGGGATCATTGATTCCATTGGGGAATTTGAAAATATCTGAGAGTCACTGGTGAGGCCTAATTGGCCGAAACTAGCTAGTCTGACCCAGAAAACATGTACACTCCATATTTTTCAGTTCTGTGGTGTATTCCTTGCTTCCAAAGGATAGCCCTTTTATAGAACATATTTAACTTCACTACAACTGGTGTGTGGGAATGTGTGGCGGCGGTAAAACATCTCCCTGCCCTACATCATAGTGTAGATTATATTGTCTTGTCATTTGGGATCATTGATTCCATTGTGGAATTTTGAAAATATCTTAGGGTCACTGATGAGGCCAAATGGGCCGAAACCAGCTAGTCTGGCCCAGAAAACATGTGCACACCATATTTTTCAGTTCTGTGGTGTATTCCTTGCTTCCAAAGGATAACCCTTTTATAGAACATATTAAAGGGGATCACAATTCTATAGGCATAATTTCGTGATGGAAATACTACTTTAAGGACCTTATGGTTGCTACTCTGTGGCTCTGTCGAACTGAAAATGGGGTCTACTCTAAAAGGGGAAGAATTTGCTCTTCAAGGGGTCTACTCTAAAAGGGAAGAATTTGCTCCCCAGGAGCAATTTTTTTTCCTTTAAGAGTATACCCCTTAGACATATCCAAAGAGAAACTACTTTTGCAGGAGTAGCCCCACCCCCTTAAGGCGTATCTATTTCCCTTATGAGGAACTTATAACAGCCGCAGTCATTTTCGCAAACTTTACGTCTTGCAGTGCCATTATGGAGTAAGTCCATGGGGCCATGGAAACGAAAAACAACAGAACATAACTACTACTACTCACAAAGTGTGGCTGTTTGCGGTAGCTCAGTCGGATGCAGTCTGACTGGTGATAAGGAAGACTCGGGCAGGGGTCAGTTTTTGGCGACAGAATGTGCACTGATCTGGTAAACCGCTTACGGATAAGCCTGCTCAGGAAAGCGTGGATAGGTACACTTACAGACCCAAACATGACCCAAATCAGTGTTGACTGGGCCGTTAAATACAAATAAACAAAACTTGCAAAGTTTACTTCACACAGATAGGAACAGATTTATATATTCTGAACATCTTTCGGTACGCTGACAGCTCTAATAATTAGTATATGTAAATGTTGGAAAGACAGAGAACGTTATTTTTCTTCATTTATAAATGGGTGTAACGGGCCTCCGTGGCCTAGTGGATAAGAGTGCTGACTCTTAATCATTAGGTCTCTCAACGCTGATGGTTTGAGCATGGCTCAGGTCACATAATGAGAAGTTCTGCAACGGAAGTTCAGGAGGTTTTTCATCAAGTACTCCAGTTTTCGCTCACCTCTGATTAACGATCGGCTTGATGTGAGTGAAATAATTTTGAAAAGGATCGTAAAACCAAACATAAAAAAGATCGCTGGATGTGTAAAAACATTTTTATGTCTTTGCTAACAGAATTAACGTCAGTGCCAAGGTCGAAGGTTCTAACTCTTCCAAATATATATAATATTTAGGGGGCGAAACAAAGTCAAAACGTTGATGGGCCGTTGTTTATTGTTCTTGAGCCCAGCACAGAAAGCAATAGTTTCTGTTCAAAAACTTCATGACTACTAAGTGACCTGCCACCAGTTACAGACTGAGTTGTTAAAAGACTTTTTGGCGCATTCGATGGGAGCTATTGTATCTGATAAGCCGGGAGTGGTGTTCTTTATTTCCACTCAATACTTGACGTTTTACTAATCAGTTTCTTTCACAATTAAATTGTGATCCAGAAAGATATACAAAAGGATTGCAAATTTCAGGTTTTTGCGGAGGTACCGCTCAAAGAAACTGCCGAGGTTTAAGATACAGTCTGATTCGCAGCACTTTGTCTGGGCAGGCTTAGATCTTCCTAGGCGGTTCATCAATACTTCAAAGTTCGGTCGGTTTCAGCTCTTGCAGTCCAATATATTGCCCAAGGTCTGATCGGCCCACGTCCCTCGGGGATTGAAGAAACAGATTGGGCTGCATGATGCATTTACGCAGAACTGATACCGGCCGTACATGAGTAGTGTTAAATCGCCTAGAAGTACTAAGCCAGCCCAGGAAAAGTGGCTCGAGTCGGACCGTTCATGCATTTCAACCATTTAGTTTTATTGGGCGACAGGGCTTGAGAAGGAGTTTTATCTGCCCGTTTTATCTCAGTACTGAGTAAAAGTCCCACAAACTTGGAAGCAATGTCTCAAAAAAAGAGTCATAGTGTTAACAGGGATGTTAACAACAAATGAAATAGATAACCAAGGCCCTATAGAAGGTCTGATGACTTAGGAAAAATCTTTTTATATGCCCGTTTGAAAAACAACAACAACAACAAAAAAAAAAAAAACGGTCGCATTAAGTTATGGGGTTGGTGTCTGTCCGTCCGTCCGTTCGTAAACTTTTTTTTTCGTTTCCGTATAACTCCTACTATACAGTTTTCATCCGATCAAGCCTAACATGTGTATGTAGTAAGGGTAAGATGTAAAGATGTGCCTTAAGTTTCGAGAATTACTGTCCACCAAATATTAACAGAGTTATGACCCTTTGAAAAATTCGGTTTACATTTTCGTTTGGTTAAGTTTTGTGCTATACATGTGTAAACCATATGTAAGTTAGATTTAGTTTATACTTGCCATGGCGTTAAACAATTTACCACATAATACTCATCACTACCTACCCCTACTGATACCAAGGTCACAGACTTCGAAAATTTATATACACGTTTTGTATTAAAGATAATTTTTTTTATTCAAAAAATGCATTAAGTGGGATAATGATATCAGCTGGCGCAAATGAGTATGTAGACTGACAAGACCAAACCTATTGGATGCTTTTTGAAAGCAGCCAACTTGTTTTTGTATGTCTTTATATCACGAAATCTTAAGTCGGTATGAGGCAGTCGTGTACTTTGTGCATGACCGTTTACTGAGTGACTTTTGACTTTCTATTTTGCGTACGACTGTGCTATAACAATGCTTAGTGTCCACACGACGATTAGTGTCCACATGAACACTAAGCGTTTAGTGTCCAATTTTGCCAAAAGGGCCATAGGCGTCGATCATGTAGATCGGAATACAGTATCAACGCCTAGTGTCCAAGTTTTGGTAAGTATAACAATAGTTACGTCTTGATCAGAAATTAACATGCAATGAACAAAAGTTACCTGTAACGCATTACCGGAGCTGGTTTCGGGCTCTCATCAGGATATACACTGCGCAAAACAATTAAAGGAGCAAACACGTATTTCCTCATAGTATAAAGATGTTGGATAATGATAATGAAACAACCATACAGAAAGATGAATAACTTTGTCTGGAACATATTAATGACAAACATTGGCAACCAGTTCACACATCACGAGCTGTAAACTGTTAAGGAAGAATTTGCATAAATGTTTGAGAAATCACCATCGTTACGTCAGATTATTTCAAATGACATAGACATGCACAAATCAGTCACGTTTTCCTGTCAGTAATGTGTATGACCACCTCGAGCAGCACAACTCTCCTGGCATCGCCGAGGCATGCTACGAACCAAATTGCGAACAGTTTGTAAAGCTAGTGTTTCCCATGTTTGTGAGTTCTTGAATAATCATTGGTGGATGATCGTCCTGTGAGAAACGTTTGTAAAGAATGTCCAACACATGGTTCTATTGGGTTTAAGTCAGGAGAACGTGCCGGCCAGTCCATTACTTCAATAGTCTCACGGCATGCACACTCTAGCAGTATGGGGGTGCGCATTATCCTGCATCAGAATGAAATTGTCACTGATCGCCCCAGCGAAAGGCCTCACAATAGGATCCAGAATTTCAGCTTGATACCGCAATGTAGTCAATGTACCTCCGTTTATCAGCTATAGGTCCGTTCGGCCTACATACGAAATTCCACCCCATCCCATCACTGGCCCCTCCACAATGTTGCAGTCCTCGTATTGTTCTCCGAGTCGTCTCCAGACTCAAACATGTCGATCACATGCACTCGGATGAAATCTGCTTTCATCCGAGCACAGAACTGTACGCCAGTCTAGCAATCGCAAGTTCTGATGATCTTAGGCAAACTAATATCGCCGTGCACGATGTTGCCTGGTAAGAATAGGCCCCGTTGCCTGAGGTCTGGCCCTCAGATCACCTTCACGTATTGTTTGACCGGCTATCCGTTGAACATTTGCTTGCTGGAAATCGATTTGTAGCCTTCTGGCCGTGTACTGCCGATTTCGTAGCACTAGATATAGAATATATTGATCTTCCATTTGTGACGTCGTGCTTTGTCGGCCTTGCCCTTCTCGTCTAGTTAACTCGCCCGTCACCTAGTAACGTCTCCATAGCCTGGCGGCAACACTTCTCGTTACATCAAAGCGTCCAACAACGGTCCTTTGGGTGTACCCACTTTCATGCAAAGCGACAGCTTGAGCGACCTCAACTTCTTCCAAGAACCGCCTAATACCATTTGAAGTCACTATGAAGCCCAAAATAACGCATAACCGAAGGATTGGCATGTTTCTGACCCAAACTAAAATTTTTAACGGATCGCCCCATACCGAATTTTAGCCGTTTTGTACGGGTATCCATACTGTAGCTCCCATTCTCGCTTTGCACCTGAACCTTTCTTCTTGACGTTTGCATGATCTTTATTAAGAGATGTCACGTTAAAACATTGCCTTTCCTTGAGTTTGAAAATTGCCAAGCGGCGTTGTTATACAGGCTTAAAATTTTGCTCCTTTAATTGTTTTGAGCAGTGTATATATTTCTGGGCCCATTTTACGATCCAGTGATTTTGCCTTATATGTTGAAGAAATTTTGATGTATGAACATCAAACTTAAGGATTATGAGACGGTACGATCCGACATTTGACCTTAAAATGTAGACCACAATGAACTATATTTTATGCTCCAGTGATTCTGCCTTATGTCCTGACGACTTTAATCTATGAACACCGTACCTTGGTATAATGAGTCAGTGTGATACGATATTTTACCTCAAAATAAATGTAGGCCACCATGACCTATAGTTCATAGTCCAGTGCTTTTGCCTGATATCCTGAATACTTTTTGATCTATAAACACCATTACCTAGTATAATGAGCCATTATGACACGATATTTCACCTCAAAATAAATGTAAATCACCTTGTCCTGCATTTCAAGGTCCAATGCTTTTGCCTGATATCCTGAAGACTTTTTGATCTTTGAACACCATAACTTAGTATGATGATTCAGTATGACACGATATTTGACCTCAAAATAAATGTAGGTCACAATAACCTATATTTCATGGCCCAGTGATTTTGTCAATATCCTGAAGACGTTTTGATATGTGAATACCATACCTTGGAATTATGAGTCAGTGTGACCCGATATTTGATCTCAAAATGAATGTAGGTCACCATGACGGTATGACCATATTTCATGGTTGAGTTTGTCTCATATCCTGAAGACTTATTTGATCTACGGAGGGAATTCAATATGTTCTTAGAACTCGGTATTTATCTAAACAATTACAGATTTCGTTTTTTCATTTTTGTGGAGAGTAAACCTTTGTCAGTTGAATGTGAACAGCCGTTCCGTCAACACATACATTTTTGCTCTTACGTATTGTTTGAAAACCTATACCCATAGGCAAAAATGGAAAGTCAGAATAATGAGTTCAGAGCAGGCATGAAGTTCCTCATTAATGAGGGTGCAAGGGCCAAATAAATCCATCGGCGCATGACTGATGTGTATGGTGATAGAAGCCCAAAGTACTCCACAGTGGCACAGCGGTTAGCAGAATTTAAACGTGAGCGAAACTCCTTAGAAGATGACAAAAGGCCAGGTCGCCCTACTGATGTCATCCGCCAGCTGATGATCGACCGTGTTGAGGGACGTGTGCTAAAAATCGCCGAATCAAAGTTGCCGAATATGCTTCAGAATGTGTTATTTCTAATTGAAGTGTTTACTCTATGATACATGCACATTAAGGCATGTCAAAAGCATCTGCCAGAAACCTAAACATACAAGATTGTCAGCATAAGGCGGAGTCAAGTCAATATCTCCTGGAAGTGTACAATGCCAATCCAGAAGACTTTCACACTCGTCTTGTAACAGGAGATGAAACTTGGCTTCAACACTGGGAACCGCTGACTACAAAGGAGTCCATACAATGGAAGCGCCCTGGCTCACCCGCATCTAAGCAATTTCTTATCCAGCCGGCAAGGTAATGAACATGGTGTTTGTGACTCCAAAGGGATTATATTGATGAATTACAAGCCTGCTGGTACTTCAATTACAGGAGAATACCATGCCGATGTAATCAAATAATAAAGGGTTGCTATTAAAGAAAAACGAAAGTGTCTTTTTTTGCATGATATTGGCCCTGTGCACAAGTCCAGAGTTGTACAAACGGCTATTCGTAAGTGCAAGTTCGAGCAGTTAAACCACCTGCCATACAGTCCAAACCAGGCCCCAAGTGATAGTGTTATCTTTATAGAAATTTGATGTTATACTTGCGTGTACGAGATTTCGGGACGATGGTGAGCTCAAGGCTGCTACAGTCTTGATTTGAGGACCGAATAGACCTTTTATTTCAAAGGCATAGACTGTTATAAAGAAAAGTGGGCCAAAAGCATTGAATTAAAGGGGAATTATATTGAAACATAATGTTGATACCATCTTCCAATCTGTGAGTTAAACCCCGAGTACTACGAACTTATTTGACTCCCTTCGTATGTACAGCACTCGAGATATTATGTAGAGCGCTCGGGATATATGATCGAGGTATTATGTAGAGTGCTACGAACATATTGAACTCCCCTCATATGAACACCATACCTTGGCATATAATGAGCCAGTATGACCCATTATTTGACCTAAAAATTGGTCACAGTGACCTACATTTCATGGGTCCGGTGATTTTGTCTTACATTCAGAAGACTTTTTGATATATGAGCACCATATCTCAGTATAATGATCAGTATGACACGATATTTAACCTAAAAAAGGGCACCAGGACCTATATTTCATGGTCCAGTTTTTTGCCTGATATACTGAAGATCTTTTGATATATAGGGTTCGCCGGTCATCCGGGTACTTTCGTTTGTCACGTGATAGCAACGAGCACGGGGGTGAATACAAACGCCATTTTGAATAAGCAAATAGTGTAAATAAAACCCAAGTCACTAGCATATTTTTACAATTTTGATAAAACATGCCAAAAATCTGTAGTGCAGGTGGTTGTACAAATCATCATTTACAACTGGATAAAACGCTATCGTTCTATCAGTTCCCAAATGGAGAAAAACATCCAGAGAGACGGTCTCTGTGGATAAGGGCCTGCTAGTATTGACATATGTGTACGTTCTTGTGCTATTCTGACAAATCGTGGAGATGGAATTGTATGAAATTGATTACTTGACAAATAAATATGTGTAGGCATTCTGACCATTCCCATCATATTTTTTAAATAATAACCAGGAGCCAGGTGTTCAAAACTAACAGTCTACTTTGCTATATAACACTTCACTAATATTTCAACGTTAACTGGTCATATACACCAATATTTTTTTGTTGACAAAATGCGGGAAGCTTCTCACATTTTTTTTCATAAAAAAAAATATCAGTTAATTTTGTTACCATAATACAATGATCAAATTTAATCTCTTAACGACCTTGTTTTGAACAACTGGCCTTGGATAATTAAATAAGCAAGCTTAGCATTGATTTGAGTTTTTTACAGGCAAACAGTGTGGACTCAGATCAGAAAGCTCCACTGAGCAGTCTGATCTGTGTTTACACTATTTGCAAAAAATGACATGCAAACAGTGTGGATCCAGATCAAATGAGCAGTCTGGTCTGGATCCACACTGTTTTAAAGCTACCAGCAGGCAACAATTTTTTTAACAGGCAAACAGTGTGGACTTAGATCAGACACCGCCTCTTAGCAATCTGATCTGGGTTCATACTATTTGCAGAAATGACATGCAAACAGTGTGGACCCAGATCAAATGAGCAGTCTGATCTGGGTCCACACTGTTTGCAGAAATGACTTTTAAAGCTACCAGCAGGCAACATTTTTTTTTTACAGGCAAACAGTGTGGACTCAGATCAGACAGCTCCTCTGAGCAATCTGATCTGGGTTCACACTGTTTGCAGAAATGACATATGACATGCAAATAGTATGGACCCAGATCAGATGAGCAGTCTGATCTGGGTCAACACTGTTTGCAGAAATGACTTAAAGCTACCGGCAGTCAACGATTTTTTTACAGGCAAACAGTGTGGACTCAGATCAGACAGCTCCTCTGGGCAATCTGATCTGGGTTCACACTATTTGCAGAAATGACATATGACATGCAAACAGTATGGACCCAGATCAGATGAGCAGTCTGATCTGGGTCAACACTGTTTGCAGAAATGACTTAAAGCTACCGGCAGTCAACGATTTTTTTACAGGCAAACAGTGTGGACTCAGATCAGACAGCTCCTCTGGGCAATCTGATCTGGGTTCACACTATTTGCAGAAATGACATATGACATGCAAACAGTATGGACCCAGATCAGATGAGCAGTCTGATCTGGGTCCACACTGTTTGCAGAAATGACTTAAAACTACAGGCAGTCAACGATTTTTTACAGACAAACAGTGTGGACTCAGATCAGACAGCTCCTCTTAGCAATCTGATCTGGGGGTTCACACTATTTGCAGAAATGACCAACAAACAGTGTGGACCCAGATGTGGAAGTCAGTGTTATTTTGACAATAAACAGAATGTCAAACCTACCTTGACACTTGGATAGAGTATATTTCCCGAGTCCATGACACCTCCGAATACACAACACTTGACACTAGTCCGTAGACATCGGTTATCAGGCAGCTGTTATTTCACTAAATGGAAATTTCCCGCCTCGTTAGAATGTAGGACAAAACGTCCCATGGACAAAATGTCCCATGTCATTTTTGACCAAGTGGACAAAACGTCCCACATCATTTTTGCAGGGTGGACAAAACGTCCCATATCATTTTGTCAGGGTGGACAAAACGTCCCACATCATTTTTTCAGGGTGGACAAAACGTCCCACACAGTTTTGACAGGGTGGACAAAACGTCCCATGCTATATTGACAGGGTGGACAAAACGTCCCATATTCTTGAGGTGGTGTTAGGGAGGTGGAAGGGTTTTGGAAGGGTATGTGACAATATAGAGTAAAAATTCACTATTAAGACCACCTTAAATTAAGACCAATTATGCTTTTAAAAGCATATTTAGAAGGTTTTAGGTACATTTTCTTTGTGTTTGCAGTGTCCAGTCTGCACTAGTTGAAGCTCACCCTTGGAACTGTTCAAAAGTGGTCTTTTATGCCACTACTGAACAGTCCCAAAGGTGGTCTTAATATATGAATTTTACTGTACTAACATGAACACTACAAAAATGAATGTGGAAATATAGTTAGAGGCTTTTATTTACAAAACATGAATATGCAAACACAATCATTAAAGAGCACATGGTTAAGAGCACATTTTTTAACATAAAAGAAATTTTTTTATGATAGCACATATAAGATAATGTGTACAACTTATCTTACTCTGTTGAAAAAAAAAATAATAATCAGTGGGTAATTGGCAAACAGCGCAGGCCAAGATCAGATGCCTCAGAACACGAGGTCTTATCAGGGCCTACACTGTTTGCAAAACTATAAGCCACATTCCAAATTAATTTTAAACAAAACACAACCTGATATCCCTATCTGAAACACAGTTTTCACCTATTATTTCATTACTGGATATATCTTGTATAAAAATACTAAAAGGTATCTTGTATAAAATACTGAAAACATCACGAAAAACATGCCTTTACAATTTTGACCCCCTTAAAACCCACTATACAAGTATGCCTGGAACTACTGATCATGCCAAATATAATCCTAATGGGTTGAAGGTCCATAAAACCCATAAGCACACATGTATAATAAAAAAAGTTATTACAAGTAATTATGCCCTTTTCACTTTAATCTAACAAAGGCTTTTTCTTTGATTAGCTGCTAATTACAGAATTAAATTGTTGGTAGGAAAATGTATAACTTTTGAAAATTCTGATTGATTTTTGTGAAGGGTCTTTATAATCTGTATGATGAAAATTAATGGTGATGATCAAAGTGATCATAATTGAACAAATATTATTAAGTCAGTTCAATGAATTTAATCTAAGGTTGTAATTTTCTTATTCATTGTTAGAATTTTTGCATTGATGATTTCACTGTTATACATTTTTTCACCTTTTGTACATGTGCAGTACTACCTGCCTGTTGCAATAATTTCTCCATGAGCACCAAAATAGCTTTGACAGTATTGCAATCTACAGTTTTCAACACATGTATATACAGACTGATTTTCCAAAATCAGTAATTGTGCATGTGGAGGAGTGGGGGGGATATTGTCAGCCTTTACAAAAAGAGGGGATTTTGTCCGGGGGTGGGGGGGATTATGTTTGGGGCGTCTGATGAGGGCCTACATTATTTGCCAAAAGTTCAAATAAATTTAAAAGAAAACACCCCTTAATTTCAAAATGGACTCCTGTCATATATAAAGAGGATGAATCCATTTGGTATAACAAGGGGAATATAATGGTCCTAATTTGCTCACCTGAGATAAGAGATATACATGTGGGTCCCATGGTGGGGCGAAATGCATGACACTAGAGGTCAATTACATCATTTCAACAAACAACAATTAGTCATTTATTAGATAGATTAGATTAGATAGATTAGATTAGGTGTAATGGTTCCCTTTGAATTGAATATGGGACGTTTTGTCCACCCTGTCTAAATGGCATGGGACGTTTTGTCCACCCTGTCAAAACCGTGTGGGACGTTTTGTCCACCCTGTCAAAATCATGTGGGACGTTTTGTCCACCCTGCAAAAATGATGTGGGACGTTTTGTCCACCCTGACAAAATGATGTGGGACGTTTTGTCCACCTGGTCAAAAATGGCATGGGACGTTTTGTCCATGGGACGTTTTGTCCGGCTCCCGCCTCGTTATTCTTTACTTTTAATCATTTTTACTTACAGTAACATGCATTTTCAGGTTAAAAAAACGATTTTATTCAATGTAATTGATAGCGATCTAAAGGGTAATTGCCGGTCGCTCTGTTATTGTTTTCACCTCAAAAAATGGCGGCCTATCGGTTGCTACGGGCAGTGACGTCACGCCGGCGAACCCTATTAACACAATATCTTAGTACTATGAGTCAGCATGGTCAGATATTTCACCTCTAAAAACATGTAGGTCACCGTGACGTAAATTTAATTGTCCAGTGACAATATAGTGAAGTATATAGTGAAGACTTTATTATATATGAACACTATTACTTAGTATTTTGAGTCGGTTTGACCCGATAGTTGACCTCAAAATAAATGTAGGCCTCCATGACTTAAATTCATGGTCAGTTGTTGTGTCTTATACCGTGAAAAGTTTTCGGTATAGGAACACCATACTTCGGTATTATGAGCCAATATGACTCGATATTTTACCTCAAAATAAATGTAGGTCACTATATTTCATCTTCTAGTGATTTTGTCTTATACACTGAAAACCTTTTCATCACGAAAACACGCCTATATAATTTTGACCCCCTTGAACCCTACTTTTATATAGTAAAACTGGGGTTTACGGTGGTATAGCATATTTTTCTTATTTCCGCTCTAAAATATAGATTGTGGGCACTCGTTAGAACCGCCTCGATGAGGCGGTTCTAACGAGTGTCCACAATATATATTTTGAGCAGAAATAAGAGACATATCACAATTTTTCGTCTTAAATTTTTTATTTTTTCGGCGATAAAGGTGGTAATGTACTTGTATTGGCGTGTTTGCGTAATGTGATATATGAACACCATAACTTTGAAATTATGAGTCCGTGTGACCCGATAGTTCACCTTAAAATCAATGTGGGTCACCGTGAGCTATATTTTATGGTCCAGTGATTTTGTCTCGTATCCTGAATACTTTATGATATATGAGCACCATACATTGGTATTTTGAGTCAGTATGACCCGATAGTTGACAAAAAATTAATTGAAGGTCACAATGACATATATGCATGGTCCGTTATTTTGCCTAATACTATGAAGTTTTTTTTTTAATATAGGAACACCGTTCTTTGGTATTATCAGTCAGTATGACTCAGTATTTTTCCTCAAAATAAATGTTGGTCACTAAGACCTATACTTCATGGTCCAGTGATTTTGTCTTATATCCTGAATAATTTTTAACATTTGAAAACCACACCTTTGTTTTACGAGTCAGTGTGACTCGATATTTGATTTAAAAATAAATGTAGGTCACCACGTCATATATTTTATGGTCCACTCATTCTGCCTTAGTGAGCCTGAGGACTTTATGATATATGAAAACCTCAACCTGATGTTTTGAGTCATAATGACCGATAAATGACCTCAAAATATATGTAGGTCACATTGACCCATATTCATGATTAGTTGATTTGCCTAATAGCATGGAGACGTTTGATATAGGAACATCAGTCTTTGATATCATGTGTCAGCATGACTCGATATTTTACCTCAAAACAAATATAGATAACTATGACCTTTATTTCATGGTCTTGTGATTTTGCCTTATATTCTGAAGACGTTTTGGCTCATCTGGATCAAAAGAAACCTCTCTCCGATAGACAACATGCAATAAAACAGTTGTGAAACTCATTTCATTTCAGCAATAAATGACTGGGCTAACAACTTGGACAATGAATGACCAGTTGCTTTATTTCAGATTTTGAGAAAGTTTTTGACAGCACACCACAGAAGTTCTTATAGAGCCAACCATTTGGCTGCGGCATGGGCGGGAAGACACTGCTACAGATAACAGCTGTAACTGGAGCGAAATCGGATTTGGTTTTTTAGTGGCCCTCATGGCACTGTCCTTGGTCTTTTATATATATATTAATGACATCTAAAAATACACTGTTGATACTATGTGCTGATGACTGTGTTTGCTATCACAAACTTAAGGGTTACAGAGTATACATTGACCATTTAGAAATATGATACTCGTCGATAAAGATCAGCGTCGATACTCGGCAAGGAAATATGGTATGGGATTTGAACCTGTCAAATGCAATATGATCCAAATAACAAAGAAACTGATCAAAATGATCGAATCTGTGGGTGGAACGTGTATGGGTATCAAAAATGTCGAAAACATCAAATATATTGGTGTGACTATTACATAGTTTGTGACATATGTCAGCAATGTTTGCACTAAAGCAAATTCTTCTTGAGCCGATTTAATTTTTCGTTTGTTAACTTTTTGATAACGGAGCTTAGTGATAACGTATGAACTCTAACGGTTGCAAAGCTTAATATCCACTTGTTGGACAATGACGGTTGCAGTTGCAACGCTTATTGTTCACGTATTGACAAATCAGTTGTAGCTGCATTTTAAAGAACTAGTCTGTATGCTTCTCGCGCATTTTTGTACTCGTCAAATAATAGGCCTTTTCTCACAGGTTGGCGTCCGGGGTTGGCTGGACACATCAGAGAGCTTTCATATTAGGGTTATCTGCTTGCTGGGAGGCGGGATTTCTTGACCCCAGGTTTTTGTCTCCCCGGATGTCTTGCTAGTACAGTATCGAAATGTTTTGTATTTTTGCTGAAAAACAAAGTGATTAGCTTTTGCAAGTGCAAAAGCTGCTCACATTTTTAGCAAAACTACTGGCATATTTGCCATATAAATGATCTAAGTTTTAACGATACGTTATCAAACGACGTTGTTGGTTGTGAACAAAATGACCCCTGAAGTTACGTTTCACATTCTTTTGCTCGAACTAACTTATGTCTCGAACTAATTGTCAGAGATTATTTTTAAACAGACTATTATAGACTGCTCCACTGAAATTAACGGAAGCGGCAGAAAACAAACAATACCTATACAGTGATGACGGGGACGTTAAACCTCAAATCAAACAAACACACAAACAAAACCGATGGCAGCATAGTTCTAAAATTTATAATAGAATGGGGTGACCGCACAGAGGACTAGGGGAGATACTGTAAGTTTAAATTTTATTTTTGATACTCATGTGTGTATTCACCTTGCATTATCTGCTGGTTCCTAGTCTGAAGGTTATCTGTGTTGGAAAAACAGGTAACCAGACCCAAAGGTCAGGGTTTCTGGTTACCTGTTCTTCCAATATTGACAATGTGCAAGCTTGGAGCCAGCAGAAAATGCAAATATGGTGAATAATGTTGCGATACCGTCGACGCTAATGAGAACCGCGTTGAAACGTGCAGTAATATATATCTGAAACTCGCCCGTCTTCTTTCTATACATCCCAGACTGGAAGTCCATAATTTTCTAATCTTTTCTTACAGGAAGCCTGTATTCTGAAAATTGATCACGCGAATAATTCGCAAGTGGCAAACCTTTAAATCAATTACCTTGTAGATATTTTGTGAAACGGTCGTCCACAAGTATCTATCAGGAGAAAACATGTCTTCAGTGGTTGCGACCAAGTTTGTTTGATTGTTTGATTTGAGGTTTAACGTCCCCGTCAACACTTTAAAGGTCATTTTGGAGACGTTGCTTCCAATTTCGTGGGACTTTTACCCGACATTGAGATGAAATGACATCTCAAGCCCTGTCGCCCAATGCAACCGATACTTTTTATAAGCATGGACGGTCCGAATCGCTTTGCTTTGCCGATCCTCTAAGCGGTTTACCAGTACTCGTTTGCGGGTCGGATTTAGCTCTGCGTGGAAGCATCGTGCAGCCCATATATTTCTTCAAGCCTAGATCGGCGGGGGCCGAATTTGCGACCACTTAACAATACGATAATACACCCGTGTGACATGGCGCATTTTTTCACATCCTCAAAATAGCTACTTTTCTAATGAAACTCCGTGATATTTTCTTATTCGTACTGCAAACATAGGTTGTGGGTGCTGTTTAGAATCGTCTCAATGAGGCGGTTCTAACGAGTACCAACAACCTATATCTTGACACAGAAATGAGAAAATTATAAAGTAAATCCCCTTAAACCCCGTTTTCTTTATATAAAATGTCGTTAAGTGTATACGTGTAAGTGTGGGGTTGTTCTTTTCACAGACTTGTTCACTTGATGAGACACAAACCGGCTTCTTGAACTGCCGCACAATCTGGAAAGTGCCTTGGATAATGGGTGTGATCAATGAAAGGTATTGGAGCACCCAAGCAGCTAACACTAGGGTACTGATTATACTGCACGGTCGCACAGGGTGATCTGCACCTTAGTAGTTTGCAATTGTCAAAAAACAATGATCCCTATTTTAATGATATTCGTAGCTGGCATATATGTTTTCAAGCCAATTCCGGCAAATACTACGAGTACTACTGAAATATTTGTCCGCGAAAATGTTACCCGGCTCATTTTCAGTTTTTATTTGGCGCAGTTTCACTCAAATATTTGTGAACAACTGAACATCATTCCACCTATATTTGTATACATGTATTAAGTTTAAGCTTTAAAATACCTTTTAAAAATGAGAAAAAAAAGAATAATGAATAATTATTAAGTTGACCAGAGGACTAGACTGCTATCATTAAGCGCTATTTCAAAGTTACCAATTTTGACCAGCCTGCTAATAAACTTATAAAAAGTAGAAGTAAAACAAAGATCAGGAATCGATACAATTAACTTACTCCACCCATCAAAGACACCAAAGCTAAAGAAACACAAACATTAAGCGACCAGACCATAATGGAAACCTCAACAAAGGAAGGCCATAAGGACAGTTACTTTCCTACAAAATGGCCATCCAAAATGAAAAGACACAAGTGATACACACAGTAAGTAACAAACAACAACATAAATAAACCACCACAGAAGAACCGCCTTGGAACGGTCAGTGGAAAGATTTCCACTGGGGGGCTTAAATCGATTTTACGTGGCCACAATCCTCGCCCTTACTTCCGTCGCGATTTAGACAAATAAGGACTTCGGAAACTATGGGGGGTTTTATGCCTCAATTTTGAAAGCTTCTGCAAGCGTCTGTAGTGTGTATATATGGAATTGACCTAATGTATAATAAAAACTGACGTATGCCGAACATCATGGCATTTACCAAATGTAGAAGGATGGCACACTAGTAGAAAAATTCCACATTGAAGTGGGCGGGGGTGATAATTTTTGAAAAAAATATAAGGTAAAAAAATGACAATTCCATGTTTCATTTTCAAGTTGATATCAAGTTAGGGCTATTACAACTCAAAATTTTAACATATAGTGCTATGCACACATAAAACGCAGGTGCACTACTTCAATGCATTTTACACCAGGAGGTACAGTGCTCATCACAAATGGACACACCTGTACATAAATAATAATATTAGATATACACCTGTTATTTATAGAAGACAGGTAGCCTGCTCATTCAGGTATAACATACTGTAGGTAGTTCAATTGTCATGCTCAGCCAGGCATAAATATGTCCTTAGTTTAAAAATAAACCCTACTGTATAATGATACAGTATAGTTCCAAATCCTGTGAAGTTTTTCAATGATAGCGCTAAGCATGCATGTTGGTTTTTAGGATTTTTCACAGCCTTCCCCACCTTGCCCAAACACGACAGTTGGTCAGAGGATGTATAAGTTAAAAATACAAATGTATGCCAAATTGTTTTATTGGGCAAGGGGGGGAACATATACTTATTTAAAAGTTTCTGTTTCCTATGCAACTTTATAGAAACTTGACTCAATTAAGCCAAAAATCAACAAAATTAATATTTGAGCTGTAGACCAAAATGCATATCATAATAGAACAAAGTGTTACCTTTAAGTTGCCTCTGTGATGAGTTCGTTTGGTTAAATTTGAGAATTTTCAGTCCGCATGAAGGCCTCCTAACTCATCAGTGCAACATTTCCGTGAACACACATAATCAAAGAACCACAGAGGTGAGACAACGGTGAGGACTCGACATAAATAAACCACTGAAATGCTGGAGCAAAAGAAAACCAACAGTTAGACTAAGATGGGCCCGACCAGAGACAGAGCAACAGGCGCCAACCAACATTACCTCGAATTAGATCTCTCTAATTCTCTATAAGCCTTTACGTTGGAACCGTCATAGAATCTGAGGCCTTACCCACCGGCGTGCAATTAAAGAGGGAAGCAAAGTTGCCAACCGTGATTGGGTTAACTACCATGCATGCAGTCTGTCGTATAACATCCATGTTGTAACCAATCTTTTTATATCGAAGAATGATTTTACGAAATTGGGTACTGAAGTCGATGCGGTTATATATTTTTCTGAATTTATATACTAAGTCACCATAAAATTCGGGTTCCGATAGACCTTGTTGCAGAAGAGATTTAAGTCCAATATTGAATTTTGAAATTAATTCGGAATGGCGTCTATAAAATTTTGAAAAGGCTTTGCGTAGTTTATGGTACCGGAAACCCTCATTAAGAAGTTTAGCCGTTAATAATTAATTACGAGTGTTGAAGTCAGTTACATGACTACACACTCTAGCAAATCGAATTAATTGCGAAATATAAACGCCATAGGATGGCGCACGAGGAACATCACCATCCAAAAAGGAAAATTTACAATCTCAAAATCAAAGTCATCGCGTTATCATAAATTTTGCCCGAAACGAACCCATCACAATAGATAGATGTAAATCCAAAAACAGGGCCTTGGTATCAGAAGAATTTGCAAACAGTTCGAGATAAAAAAAAAAAAACATCTCGTTTGAAACTTCATTGTACTATATAAAAATCTGCAAACATTTGATAACTGAATTTGTAATAAAAACAAAGGAAATAATTGAAAACTTTTTGTTAGATAGATTGTTATGAATTTTTCAAAGAATCTATCAATTTAGTGCATTTAGCGCGTTGATGTTTTCTTCTTCTGTCAGGCGAATGTTTGGGAAGGCCGTAAATTCTAAATCAGTAAATTGGAGGCGCTTTAGAATTCTGACGCAAGGCTTTCTTGTTTGTTGACATCGACAAGTCTTCTATTATTAATGTGTCTTGACAGAACAAACACATACTTTTATTCCCCACATTGTATGTATCACGGACGCGTTCCTGAACGATTAACGCTGAGCTATGAGAGCGCCATGCCTATTGATTACCAAGAGACTAGACAAATTTAGGAAATAAAACAGAAACGGTATTAAATCCAAACAATACTTTCTAGAACGGTTGTAGCTATTTGTAAAGATATAAGTTATTTTAACAGATACATGTTAGACATGATTTGATAAAGGTCGTGATAAAAGACTCAGATGCTCATGGGCTTCTTTGGACTTTATTACTCGTACTAGTTTCATTAACCCCACCCCACCCCACCCCACCCCCAGTCAAACAGCCATGGTTTATCATGAGTTCGTTCTTTTCTAGTTTCGGTTTGTGGGTCGGTTGTTTGCCAAACGACCCATAATTACAAAACACAGTAGCTTTCCAGTGTTAATGTTCACATGACTATCACTGATTGTAACAATTATTCATTGAAAATAGCCTCACTATTCTCATCGCTGTGATGTCAGAGTGTCGTAAGAAGGTAAGCTGTAGAATCTGGGCTGGAATCATGTGCTGGTTTTGGCAACAAGTGTAGACCCAGATCATCAAGAAAACACGCGTATATAAGTTGACCTCCTTAAACCCCACTTTTATATAGTAAAACTGGGGTTTACAGGGGTATACAGTATTTTTCTTATTTCTGCTCAAAAACCTCAAAAACGTAGATTGTGGGTACTCGTTAGAACCGCCTCACCTATGTTTTGAGCAGAAATATGAAAAATATCATTTTTTGTTGGTGAAATGATTGTCGCCACAGATCGCGACGTCCTTTGCTTACAGTACACCAGTTTAGGGGTAAAACGAAACAGTCTAAGGCCCCTTTCAGGACCAATTTTCCAGCCTACACTCACAGCTCACAGACAATCGAACCGCCAGTGCTGTCAGTGCTTTGATTGTTTTTGCAAAATAGAAGTGAAGGCAATGATGAGGAATAGATACAGTTAACCCATAGCTCCCATCAGAGACACCAAAGGGAAAGAAGCACAAACACGAAACAATCATAAAAATAGAAGTGAAGGCAATGATCAGGAATCGCTACAATTAATCCATAGCTCCCATCAGAGACACCAAAGGGAAAGAAACACAGACATGAAACAACTAGACCCAAATGGAAACATCAATAGCGGAAAGCCAAAAGGACAGTTACTTCCGCACAAAAAGGCCAATTGGCTATCCAAAACAAAATAATATAAGCGATACACACTCACAGACAACTCATAACAAAAATAAACCACGACAGAAGAACCGCCTTGGGACGGTCAGTGAAAGGAATTCCACCCGGCAGCCTGTACATTGCTTCCAGTTTTTCTGTATGTCTTTATATCACGAAATCGTGCTTTTGTATTAGTATGAGGCTGCCGTGTACAGTAAAATTCCGCTATTAAGACCACCTAAAATTAAGACCCAATCTGCTTTTAAAAGCTTGTTGAGAATATTTCAAATATTCATTCTTTGTGTTTTCTACACTTAGTGTATCCTGTTTAAAGACCACCTTTGGGACTGTTTAAAAGTGGTCTTTATATAGGAATTTTACTGTATTTTGTGCGTGACCTTTACTGAGTGCCTTTCCCTTTCTGTTTTGCGTATGACTGTGCTCGATTACACATTCGTTAGTCAATGGTTGACGACAAATCATAACCTGAAATGACAATTTTTGTAGGTTGGACTCTGGGATTGTGCTGGATTACTTACAGTGCCTTCTGCTTCGGACCAAAGTAGTCTAAGAGCAAACTGTCCTTGTGTGATCATTGCTTCACTTATATTTTGCAGCAGTTATAATAATAAAACTGTTGTGGGATGAGTGTTTTTTATTCTTTTTATATTTTTCCTATCTTTCCTTTCTAATGACATTTATTCTGGTCCTGGGAGGCCATTAAAAAACACGCCTATACAAATACACTGTACACTTCAGCGCCGAAAACCCATATTTTTAGAGGAAAAATTGTGATATTTTACTTATTTCTGCTCAAAATATAGATTGCAGGTACTCGGTAGGCGTGTTTTCATGATGGATTGCGTGCGTGACCTTTCCAGAGTCACTTCTGTCTATTTTGTTTTGCGTATTCCTATGCTCAATCACTTTTATAATGATTTTGTTATTTCATGGCTGACTAGAACTCGTTATCTAAAATGAAATGTTTTGGAGGTTGGGCTAGAAAGCATACAACGCCTGAGCAGCCTACTGTTTTGGACCATAGTATTTAAGGGGCTGCTGTTCTTGTAGCAGGTTCGGGATGTGTGACATATTTTATAATAACTATTTCCTAACAACCCTTTCTAATGCCACGGTTCCTGGAAGACGGCTCGAGATGGCTGGTTGTTTGAGATCTCGGTCGTTGGCCCACCGGATGTTTTCAGTTACTGTCGGTGGTCAAAATCACTAAACTGATTAACTGCTTTGAGTGTCTAAGCCTATCCAGGCAGGTTCTGTGTTGGTAACTGACCAGTCGGACTGGACCACAAAACAGCATATCCTAAACCACAACACTACACAATATGCAGCAATGACAATTTACGTACTGATATAGTCGCAGATTGTATCCGGCGTCGGGGCTTGGATAAATAGGCTGGGCTTCAAGGTGCTTCCGCGCAGAACGGAACCGGACCGAACTTGAGTGCTGGTAGACCGTTTGGTTCTAAGCCTGCACAGAAAATGGCGGTGCCAGTCGGAGCGTTCCTTTAACCCAAGTGGTTTCTTTGAGCGGGTTGGCGTGAGATGCTATTTCATCTCAATTTCGGGTAAAGCGGGAGCAACTTGTAGATAAAGCATCTTCTTGTGCGTCTATGCCGCCCTGAATCCCTCTATTTGTATGATTTCTGTTATATGGTTAGAATTTAGTCCTTTGAAATTTTTGCCGTTTTATCAAAATAAATAAATAAATAAATAAATAATTGGTGTTCCATCTACCGGAATTTAAGCGGAATCAGTTTTTTATGATTATGATGTTGGTTGTGGTGATTATGATGATGATGATGATGATGATGATGATGATGATGATGATGATGATGATGATGATGATGATGATGATGATGATTTGAAACACTCCAACATCAAGCAGCCACCACGGCTATCAGTGTTTGCATTGTTAATGCTGCTTTGATCGATGTGAATGAGCAAACTGTGTCGCTAGATGGTTCCCAAAATGCTGAACCAGAACGAAAGGAATGCTTTAGGTTGTGATTTGGCTGACCTAGCAAAATTCGTCAATAGATTTATGACCCAATCTGAGACATGGGTTCACCATTTATATCCGGAATCAATGTTCCAAAGGAAACCGCAAAAATATCCTGGGTAGGTCTCCGTCTGCCTCAAGTGCAAGCAAGTTGCATCTGTTGACAAGATGATGGACTCAATCCTCATGATTTGCTTCTGACAAACGTTTCAAACAATAGACGGGGCCGATTATGCATCTGAATTGAATTGTCACAGCGAATAAAACCCATAAAAAATGAAATAAAATAAAATAAAAGATAAAAAGGGAAACTTGAACTGCTGTACCATGCCCTATCTTTGCTCACCGGATCTTGAACCGTCTGACTTTTACTTTTTTTCCTAAACTGAAATCGAACATGTGTGTCGCTACTTGCCATATCATGTTGACGCCATTGATGCTGTATCAGAATATCTCAACCCCATTCCTCACAACCCACCCACAGACCCCCGCAGATGTTGTACGACAGGTATGTTTAGTTTTAAACACAGTCTCGATTGTTGTTTTGAGTTTTACGATACGTCAACAGCTGTGGGTCATTTTATGTCGTTTCGCAGAGAAAGGGAGAAAAGAGATAGAAGGCATAGTAGAGGAGGTGAAAGTGATGGACAAATAAGAATGAGGAAAATGAATGGAACTGCAGAAAAAGATGATATAACAACAGGCACTGTAGAAAGCGCCATTCAATGACGTTTCAGACCCTTACTGCAAGAACTGACATTTATAAAGAATCGTTCTTCCCCCGAACCATTAGAGATTGGAATGCCCTTCCCGATTCGATTATTTCAATGGCTGAAGGTGCTGAGGATTGTGTAGCTAATTTTACTTCTTTGGTTAGAGCTAGGGACTAACTTCTCATATCACAGGCCCTGGTGTATGAATGTCATTTGATGTGTCACCAGTAACAATTCTGATTCTGAACACTCCAGATACACCTTAACCTGCTGCAAAGACAGTAGGCCTAGCCAAACTGTAAAACAGAAGCGTAGGCAATGATCAGGAATCGATACAATTAACCCACAGCTCAGACCAGATACACAAAAGGGAAAGAAACACAAACATGAAAGCCATACCATAACAAAAAGAAATCGCGACAGAAGAACCGCATTGGCACGGTCAGTGAAACGAATTGCACTGGGGGGCTTGAATCGATTTTATGCGGCAACAATCCTCGCCCTTACTTCCGTCGCGATTTAGACAAGTACATTGTTCAGTCCGCATAAAGAATAGAAGAGGAGGCAATGATCAGGAATCGATATAATTAACCCACAGCTCCTATCAGAGACACCAAAGGGAAAGAAAAACAGACATGAAACAACAGACCCTAATGATAACATCAATAGCGGAAAGCCAAAAGGACAGTTGCTTTCCCACAAAATGGCCAATAGGCTATCCAAAATAGAATAATAAAAGCGACACAAACACCCAAAGACAAACCATTACAAAAATAAACCACGACAGAAGAACCGCCTTGGAACGGTCAGCGGAAACGAATTCCACTGGGGGGCTTAAATCGAGTTTACGCGGCCACAATCCTCGCCCTTAATTCCGCCGCGATTAAGACAAATACATGAAGGCCTACTGACTCATCAGTGTAACGTCTCCGAGGACATAAAAATCAATCAGCCACAGAAATGAAACAACGGTGAGGACTCGACAGCAGGAAACCACTGAAATGCTAGAGCAAAAGAAAACCAACAGTTAGAATCCGTCACTTGGACAGTAAGCCAATGTCTGTTGGACGCTCCAGTAACACAAGATTCAACACAGTCGTGTTTGATTACTGTATTTCCTTTTTGGTTGTACTGCGATGTCTCTTAGGCTCCCATCCATGGTTGGCGTTTGTTATCTCAGAGATCAGTGCATTGCGTTCAAGATTGTAATTCCATTTTTTTATACATACCTTTGATGCGTGAATACGATTTCCGCTAGTCTGTGGCGTCTGATCTGGGTCTAAACTGTTTGCCGAACCCAATACATGATTCTAGTCTATATAGATTCTACACATAGCTCCTTATGCAACACTTTTACCTCATTGTGATAAGAATAGCTGGGTTATTTGCTATAAATCACTGTCAACTGAATTTATCACAAATTATAACACAGCCCGCCTGTATTGGCAATGGAAAATGACTGTGTTTTATTCGGCAACAAATCACTGCTCTGAAGAGCTTGACGAGTGACGTCATTAAAACTTTTAATGTATGACGTCACTAGTCGATTTACTTGACGCTAGACGGTGTAACGTCATTTTCTCGCATCGAAAACGTTAGAAAAGGATATAAATGCATGTGTTTCAGTCGATAATTTAAGCGGGATTTCTTCTAACCATGGCGAAAATTTGTGAGATTTTGAAGAAGACAACAACTTTATTGCCGATTTTCAGCGTGTTAGAATCTAAATAGATCAGTTCCAGTATGTGATTTGTTGAGCAATAAATCACAGTTTGTCGGTCAGTTGTAAGAAAAGATCCCCGCCCATAGGGGCTTGAAGAAAAATATGGGCTGCATGATGCTTCCACACATAGCTGAATCCGGCCTGCACACTAGTACTGGTAAACCGCTTAGCGGATCTGAACATGTTCCATGCTAATAAACCCTATTGGTTTCATTGGGCGAAAGGGCTTGAGATGTCATTTCATCTCAATGTCGGGTAAAAGTCCCACAAAATTGGAAGCAACGTCTCAAAATGACCTTTACAGTGTTGACGGGGACGTTAAACCTCAAATCAAACAAACAAACTGTTGTAAGAAAACAAATCACGCGCGCTACGCGCTCGTGATTTGATCTACTTTACATTTGACCTCCAAACTGTGATTTATTACTCAACCACTCACAGCTAGAGCTGATCTATTTCATAATCAATGATAGTCACATAGACATCAACGATGAAAACTTGTGCTTGGTAACGTTATTCAACTGACCCAGAAAGAAGAGATGCAGGCAATATCGCGCTTTTTGTTTTTCACTTTAATGCACAATGGCTAGTGCCTACATAAGGTTTTGTTCAAATTTGCATATAGCAGAAGGACAGCAAGTGTGTGCCTGTTGTTCCATGCCGAAACATTACAAAAACGCGGCCCCCGCCCATAGGGGCTTGAAGAAATATATGGGCTACATGATGCTTCCACGCAGAGCTGAATCAGCCCGCACACTAGTACTGGTAAACCGCTTAGAGGATCTAAGCCTATCCAGGAACCGCGGTGCGAGGCGAAACGTCCATGCTAATAAACCCTATTGGTTTCATTGGGCGACAGGGCTTGAGATGTCATTTCATCTCAATGTCAGGTAAAAGTCCCACAAAATTGGAAGCAACGTCTCCAAAATGACCTTTACAGTGTTGACGGGGACGTTAAACTTCAAATCAAACAAACGAAAACACGTCTATACAAATACATTTGACAATTTTGTCGCCGAAAAAGAGAAAATTTTAAGATGAAGAAATGTGATATTTGTCTTATTTCTGCTCAAAATTACTGTAAATCCCAGTTTTACTATATGAAAGTGGTGTTCAAGGGGGTCAATATTATATAGGCATGTTTTCGTGATAATACCCTGTTGATAGAAGCGAAACTTTCAATGTTTTTTTTTTTTCTCGCTATTTGGATGATCACTTTATAACCGAAATCAAACTATTTCTAAGGTTGTGTACGGCTAAAAATTACCGTTTTGGTAGAGCTTACAGGCACGCGGATGAGTTTATTGATCTATACAAGATGTTTCTCCAACAAGGTTTCTATGGTGACTTGGTAATACTATATAAATTCAGAAAAAAATATATGCTTGCAATGATTTAAGTATCCAATTTCGTAAAAACTACTCTTCGTTATGCGATAGACTGCATGTATGGAACTTAACCCTATCACGGTTGATAACTTTGCTCCCATCTTAAACTGCACGCCGTTGGGTCGGGCCTCAGACTCTTTGACAGCTACGGCCTAACGGCTTACTTAATCTTTTTGAAGTAATGCCAGTTGGTACTTGATGCTCTGTCTCATGTCGGGCCAACCGGAGACAAATGTATGTTTTCGTTTGCTCCAGCATTTCAGTTATTTCAGTTTGTCGAGTTCTCATCGTTATTTTGTCTCTGTATTCGTTTGATTTTTATGTTATCGGAGATGTTGCACGGATGAGCTGGAAATCCTTCATGCGGACGGAACAAATTATTTGTCTTCACCACGACAACCAAGGGCAAGGATTTTGACACGTTAAATCGATTTAAGCACCCAACACCACCCCTAGTTAAGACTTTTTCTGACAGTTCAAATGCAGGTCTACTATTGTGGTTTATTATTGTTTTAATTCGTCTTCGCATGAATGTATTGCTAATGAATTTTTACCTTCGATAGCCGTTTGGTTATTGTGTAGGAAAATAACTGTCATTCTGGTTTTCCGCTTGTGACGTTTTATTATGGCAACGTTTTTATGCTAGTGTTTCTTTCCCTCTGGTGTCTTGAATGAGGTAATTGTATCGACCTTCATTTCTTTTTTCTAAAAGAGGCATAGCCTATCGGATTAACAATAGACCCAAAAAGATAGAGACATACATGTAAGTTATATCGTGTTTTATTTTTCACTTTTAAATGCCTAACGATTACGTTAAGTGTGGTTCACAGATGTTTGCAACGTTTACCCCCATTATTACCATTTGATTTCGAAATAGCATATATCTCTACAGAAACACTTCTGCAACAGCAACCATTGGAACCTGACATATTCGGAGATTTCGATTATTAGCTCACGTGCTCATGGGAAAGCTATTGTCATCAGTGAATGTCCATCGACGTCGTCCGGCGTGCATCGTCAACGTTTTGCTTTAAATGCAAACTCCTCCTAAACCCCTAGGCCAGTTTGATTAAAACTTCACAGGAATGTTGTCAAGATGGGTCCCTACCTACATAGTTAAAATCGTTATGCTTCGATGAACAATCTGACCGCCATAGCTTAAAAAATGATTAAACGACAACTCCTCCTCAACCCTTGGAACTATTTCATTCAAACTTCACAGGAATGCTGCCTAAGCAACTCCCTACTAAAATAGTTAAAATCGGTCCGCTCTGATGAACAAGATGGCCGCCAAAGTTAGACATACAAAAAGTCTTTAAACTACAACTCCTCCGGCACAATTTGGTTAATTTCATTCACTCTATAGGAATATTGCTAGGTCACCTTCTTCTAAAATAGCCAACAGGTTTCCGCTCCGATGACCAAACGAGCTCAAAACCGTAAAACATCATTAATTTGCATTAAATGTGAACTCACCCCAAACCCTTGAGCCAATTTGATTTAATCTTCACAGGAATATTACCCATGGAATGGAAGGGTTTGAAATGGTTTAGACAAATAATTTGTTCAGTCCGCATGAAGGATTTCTAGCTCGTCAGTGCAAAACATATGGCTCCACACGAAATCACAAACCATTATGGATCGATTATCTCTGAGCGAAGGCTGGGAAAATAGTCCTGAACTGAGACTTTTCGTTCAACCCTTAAATTCCAGAATTTTAAGCAAGCAGTGTAAAACAGAAGTGAATGCAATGATCAGGAATCGATACAATTAACCCACAGCTCCCATCAGAGACACCAAAGGGAAAGAAACACAAACAAGAAACAACAGACCCTAATGGAATCATCAATAGCGGAAAGCCCAAAAGATAGTTATATTCCCACAAGATGGCCATTTGCCAATGGGCTATCCAAAACAAAATAATATAAGCGATACAAACACTCAAAGACAAATCATATTAAAATAATCCGCGACAGAAGAACCGCCGAAACGAATTCCACCGTGGGGCTTAAATCGATTTTACGTGGCCACAATCCTCGCCCTTACTTCCGTCGCGATTTAGACAAATAATTTGTTCAGTCCACACGAAGGCCTCCTAACTCATCAGTGCAAAATCTCCATGAACACAAAAATCAAACAACCACAGAGATGAAACAACCGTGAGGACTCGACAGCCAGAAACAACTGAAATGCTGGAGCAAAAGAAAACCAACCTGACATGTGGCGTTATGTGGCGTCTTTTTAGGTATCTAATCACAGTTTGCTGTTACACCAGTCACTTCACGAAACACACACCTATATAATTCTGACCCCCTTGACCCCCACTTTTATATAGTAAAACTGGGGTTTAGTTTATAGGGGTAAACCTTATTTTTCTTATTTCTGCTCAAAAATATAGATTGTGGGTACTCGTTAGAACCGCTTCGATGAGCCGGTTCTAATGTGTACACAGATTGTGGGTACTCGTTAGAAAAAAGAAAAATATCAGAATTTTATCATCTTAAAATTTATGTTTTTAGCGGTTAAATTTACAATGTATTTGTATAGGCGTGTTTTCGTAATGATGAGCCAAGTCCAGGTTCTTAGCGTTGCACTGGTAGTGTTTTGCAGGTTTTCCAGTTTATTTACTGCATTTATTTATTTTCTATCTTGCCCAAGCCTACAATGTTTTCAGCGTCAACGTGTGCCCTTCCTACGAAAGAGCATTAGGGCCAGGTATACTTTTTTTTCTTTTGATAGGTATCTCGAAATTTCGACTTATTAACTCGAAATTTCGACTTAGTATCTCGAAATTTCGACATAATAACTCGAAATTTCGACTTAGTATCTCGAAATTTCGACATAATAACTCGAAATTTCGACTTATTAACTCGAAATTTCGACTCAGTATCTTGAAATTTCGACTTAATAACTCGAAATTTCGACTAAGTATCTCGAAATTTCGACATAATAACTCGAAATGTCGACTTATTAACTCGAAATTTCGACTTATTATCTCGAAATTTCGACATAATAACTCGAAATTTCGACTTATTAACTCGAAATTTCGACTTAGTATCTCGAAATTTCGACTTAGTAACTCGAAATTTCGACTTAATAACTCGAAATTTCGACTTAGTATCTCGAAAGTTCGACTTACGAGATATTAAGTCCTATACACACAGTTAATGTTAAACACCCCCGTTTTATTATACCCCAGCTTTGAAAACAAGTTTACATCAAGCAGATTATGCAAATTATGTGATAACATTGTGAGACTATGGTCATTATCGGCTTACTTGTATCGTGTAAACGCCAATGACCTTTCTCGGTGTATTTATCCACATGTTCTTTCATTCTTCTTTCTCTCTATATTGGCCAATGTTAATTTTATCAAATATTTCTCAAGAACTATAAAACTAGAGGCCCAAACATATGTATCATGTAAGAATCAGAGGGTTTTCTGTCTCATCAGGACGTGGCTCATTCAATCCCGTTTCACGGCCCCCGCCCATCGGGGCTTGAATAAATGGATAGGCTGCATAGTGCCTCAACGCAGAGCTGAAATCCGACCGCATATGCACGAGTACTGGTAAATCGCTTAGAGGAGGTAAAACGGTGCGAGTCGGACCGGACCGTCCATGCTTATAAACCCTATTGGTTTCATATTGGTTTCATAAGGCGACAGGGCGGCCCCCGCCCATCGGGGCTTGAAGAAATATATGGGCTGCATGATGCTTCCACGCAGAGCTGAATCCGACCCGCACACGAGTACTGGTAAACCGATTAGAGGATCTAAGCCTGCATGCCCTGGCAAAGCGGTGCGCAAGAGTCGGACCGTCCACGCTTATAAACCCTATTGGTTTCATTGGGCAACAGGGCTTGAGATGTCGTTTCATCTCAATGTCGGGTAAAAGTCCCACAAAATTGGAAGCAACGTCTCCAAAATGACCTTTACAGTGTTGACGGGGACGTTAAACCTCAAAACAAACAAACAGTGCGACAGGGCTGGAGAAGTTATTTCATCACAACGTTGGGTAAAAGTCCCACAAAAGTGGAAGCAACGTCTTCAAAATGACCTATACAGTGTTGACGGGGACGTTAAACCTCAAATCAAACAAACAAATTCAACCCCGTTTCAGTAAATAAAAGCGGGCTAAAAGTCATATTTGACAGTTTTTTTTCGGTATCAAACTTTCTCATCGTGTGCTGTAAAAATCATGTATAGAGCACTGGTGGGTCGATTGTCTTCGAGTGTGGATTTGAACATCTTTCGTTTATTCTTAAATTCCTATACTATAAGCAAAATGTGTAGATTCTGATCAGACGCCGCACTTTGGTTGATTAATTATCAATTGACTAAAAGTTACTAACTACAGTAGCTTCCCGTCTTCTATTGACCTCGTGACTATCACTGACCATGTTCAAAATCCAGGTCGAGCTATTTATAGCAGCGCTATAGTCTTTCTTGTGACGTCCTTGCCCCCATGTAGACTGGGCCGGGGAACATGGACATTGCAAACAGTTTTGACCCTGATCAGACGCCGCAGAAGAGAGCTTCATTAAATAACTGGTACGTGCATGGTGTAGATGGTCAGCGCTAGTCACGTGGACAATAGCAGGCGAGAAGCTCCTGTAGGTTGTTACTTTGGGTCGAATGAAGAAAAAATCGACCCAAAAGATGGTAAACTATGCAACACGAACACCATGACTAACTTAACAAAGCAACAACCGGACAGAAAATGCGGTATCAGAATACGTTGCGTGTTCAAGATGTATCGTTTTGACAAACTTTCGGATGAGTCTTTAAACCGAGGTCCCGTCTCCGTTTGACCTTAGCTGTTGGTGGGACGTAAAACTAAAACTCACTCACTATCATTTTGACAGAGCAGCAGATTCCTAGACCCTTCGTTTCATCCCATCGGTCAGACGTCGAAATTGATGGCTGGTCAGCTCTTGCCACGCGTGTGTGTGGTGGTGGTGGTGGTGGGGGGGGGGGGGCGTGGGTGTGTTCAATGTTCTGTATTCGACGCCCAAGAATCTCCCAAATATGTTCCAGGGGATTCAAATCCGGGCTCCTAGCGAGCCAAGCCAATGTCTCAATTCCATAACGGCGGGGTCTAGCACACAGGTCCAGTGGCAAATGATTCGTTCTCAAAATGAGGCATGAGTTCTGGCGCTAAACATGCAAAAATATCCAAACTCCATATTTAAACCGGGGGGGCGTGGGTGTGTTCAATGTTCTGTATTCGACGCCCAAGAATCTCCCAAATATGTTCCAGGGGATTCAAATCCGGGCTCCTAGCTAGCCAAGCCAATGTCTCAATTCCATAACGGCGGGGTCTAGCACACAGGTCCAGTGGCAAATGATTCGTTCTCAAAATGAGGCATGACTTCTGGCGCTAAACATGCAAAAATATCCAAACTCCATATTTAAACCGTGATAATGAAGTTGTGGAAAGTTGGTTATGACATCTGAGGTCTTCTTTCAACTCTGAACTGACCATAACAAGACTCCTGTTATGGCTAATCCCTATTCAGAGTTGAATGCACAGCGCAGATCACAGAGTCAGTTTCGAGCTAGTATGTAGAAAGTATAGTTAGTCGAAATTTCGAGTTAGTATGTCGAAATTTCGAGATAGTAAGTCGAAATTTCGAGTTATTAAGTCGAAATTTCGAGATATTATTCGAAAAATCGAGATATTAAGTCGAAATTTCGTGTAACTAAGTAGAAATTTCGAGATATTAAGTCGAAATTTCGAGTAATTAAGTCGAAATGTCGAGATAATAAGTCGAAATTTCGCGATATTAAGTCGAAATTTCGAGTTAGTAAGTCGAAATTTCGAGATACTAAGTCGAAATTTCGAGATATTAAGTCGAAATTTCGAGTTATTAAGTCGAAATTTCGAGATAATAAGTCGAAAATTCGAGATATTAAGTCGAAATTTCGAGTTATTAAGTCGAAATTTCGAGATACTAAGTCAAAATTTCGAGATACTAAGTCGAAATTTCGAGTTACTAAGTCGAAATTTTGAGATAGTTAGTCGAAATTTCGAGATAATAAGTCGAAAATTCGAGATACTAAGTCGAAATTTCGAGATACGAGTAAAAAAAAATAGAAGTTAAAGTGGCCCTAATGCTCTTTCGTACCTTCGGTATACATGTATGTACTAAATAAGACCAGCACAACAGATCCATCTTTTTGCATTTATTTTATTCCATTGATAGTGCTAAAGCGC
Organism: Lucinisca nassula; assembly: GCA_963580285.1. Lineage (NCBI taxonomy): Eukaryota > Metazoa > Mollusca > Bivalvia > Lucinida > Lucinidae > Lucinisca > Lucinisca nassula. The sequence goes on along the minus strand of OY757021.1, from coordinate 34,292,811 downwards.
AAATGCAAAACAAGCTTTGCTGGAAATGTCTTTTTTCGTGTTAAAACATTTAACTTTTTTCTTAAATGTTTGTCCTAAGGCTTGTTTTGCTGGCCGGAACCGAACTATCTAAAATAGCTCAGTATAGTCTAAAGTTTCCACGCTTAAGATGCCAATCACATCAATTCTTGTCTACTTTGTTGTCTCCTGGGAACGTTACAAGTCATTGTTGCAAACAATGTAGATCCAGATCGAACAGCCCCTCTATGAACAGTTTGATCAGCATCCACACCGTTTGCCTGCATCTAAAACTAGACAATCACTTGTCTAGTTTAAAAAGTAATTAAAGGCGACGACATAAACAGTGGCATCTCAACTGACGTGTTCTGCGGCGTTTGATCTAGGTCGACACTGTCAAACCCAACACATGATTCCTGTCCAGATCCAGACTTATCTGGGTGTGCACTGATCTCCTAGACCGGGACCTAGACCTGCATGAACACAAAACTTAGGATAATTTAGAAAAGACAATAAATTACACAAACTTGTTCGGGCCCTAGTGACCTAATGGGTAAGGGCACTATGGGTAAGGGCACTAACTCTTCATCACCCGTCTCTCACCGCAATTGCCACACGTGAGCACGCCAAGTTCTGCATGGATTAGGTGGTTTTTCTCCTGCGGGTGCGTTGTTTTTATGCCTCCGCCACGAAATCGGGGGCGGGCATGTATGTACGTACATCACCCTTTGTAGTACTGTTCTTGTTTCCGCAAATTCACCTGCAGTATTTGATGCAGTGCATTGAAACTGGCAACAAGATTCAGACATGCATTGAACATGTGCACAAAGGAAACCGGATTCTTATCCAGCCCATTATTGCAGCAATATGTCCCCTTGAACAACTTAAACCATTCTGGTCATAGGTGTAGCATAGGAGTATAAATAGTACTGTTCTCCTCCTACAGTATTTGCTGCAGGACATTGAAACTTGCAATGCTCTGAACAAGTGGGTAAAGGATGGTTGGTTGATTTGAGGTTTAAAGTCCCCGTCAACACTGTAAAGGTCATTTTGGAGATGTTGCTTCTTAGTTTGTGGGACTTTTACCCGACATTGAGATGAAATGACATCTCAAGCCCTGTCGCCCAATGAAACCAATAGGGTTTATTAGCATGGACCGGCTCGCACCGCGGTTCCTGGACAGGCTTAGATCCTCTAAGCGGTTTACCAGTACTAGTGTGCGGGCCAGGTTCAGCTCTGCGTGGAAGCATCATGCAGCCCATATATTTCTTCAAGCCCCTATGGGCGGGGGCTAAAGTGGGTAAAGGAAACAAGATTCTGATCCTGGCGATTATTGCAGAAGTAGAGTCGAACTTTAGTGGCTCGAACACCTTTGGGACCTCGAAAATATGTTCCAGCCAGGGGTAGTTCGAGCCACGGAGGTTACTGTCAGTAGGCATAACGTGATACTTTTAGACATCTTTTCGGTGTTCTATAATGAGAATGTATGCTGTGTGTACTCATTAGAATCGCCACATCGAGGCGATTCTAATGAGTACAAACAGCATACATTTGCAAGATAAAGGACTAAAATCTCCTGAATTATCCCTCACTATTTCTTATGTAGAGGTTTTCCGTATGGGCTCAAGAATGGGCTCGACACAACCATGGTAAACGAGCCATCGGTGTTCGAGCCATCGAAATTCTACTGTATGTCCCCTTGAACAACAAACATTTTGATCTTATGTTTCTAGGAGAATGTTGCAGTTACTAGTTTAATTAGAATGTGTGCCTGTCTACTCTGTTGTTAATCAAGAGGCATATGGCGGGGACATTCATTACCTTTGGTGAATGCCTAGGTTTTTCCACTTCCGATTAACGAGATCTCATAAAGTGTGAAATAATTTAAAAGGACCGTGAAACAGCAAAACAAGAAAGAAAGAAAAAAAAAACATTTTGCATCGGAGACCCTAAAACGGGATACTGGCAAACAGTGTAGGTCCAGATAGGGAATCACAGACAGAGCCCACACAATTTCGCAAAAGTGGTTTCGGCGTCACCAGGACTGAATTTTATCCCAAAATTCGCCTTTACATGCATTTCGTACACAGTGTTTATTCATAAATCGATTACGACACAGTAATGTACGAAAGAGCATTAGGGCCACTTTAACTTTTATTTTTTTGACTCGTATCTCGAAATTTCGACTTAGTATCTCGAATTTTCGACTTAGTATCTCGAAATTTCGACTTAGTAACTCGAAATTTCGACTTAGTATATCGAAATTTTGACTTAATAACTCGAAATTTCGACTTAATATCTCGAATTTTCGACTTATTATCTCGAAATTTCGAATTAATAACTCGAAATTTCGACTTAATATCTCGAAATTTCGACTAAGTATCTCGAAATTTCGACTTAATAACTCGAAATTTCGACTTAATATCTCGAAATTTCGACTTAGTATCTCGAAATTTCGACTTAGTAACTCGAAATTTCGACTTATTATCTCGAAATTTCGACTTAATAACTCGAAATTTCGACTTAATATCTCGAAATGTCGACTTAGTAACTCGAAATTTCGACTTACTATCTCAAAATTTCGACATACTTACTCGAAGTTTCGACTTACTATAATTTCTACATACTAGCTCGAAACTGACTCTGCATGTGATCTGCGATGTGCATTCAACTCTGAATAGGGATTAGCCATAACAGGAATCTTGTTATGGTCAACTCAGAGTTGAAAGAAGACCTCAGATGTCATAACCAACTTTCCACAACTTCATTATCACGGTTTAAATATGGAGTTTGGATATTTTTGCATGTTTAGCGCCAGAAGTCATGTCTCATTTTGAGAACGAATCATTTGCCACGGGACCTGTGTGCTAGACCCCGCCGTTATGGAATTGAGACATTGGCTTGGCTAGCTAGAAGCCCGGATTTGAATCCCCTGGAACATATTTGGGAGATTCTTGGGAGTCGAATACAGAACATTGAACACACCCACGCCCCCCCCCCCCTCCCCCACCACCACACACACGCGTGGCTAGAGCTGACCAGCCATCAATTTCGACGTCTGGCCGATTGGATGAAACGCAGGGTCTAGGAATCTGCTGCTCTGTCAAAATGATACATCTTGAACACGCAACGTATTCTGATACCGCATTTTCTGTCCGGTTGTTGCTTTGTTAAGTTAGTCATGGTGTTCGTGTTGCATAGTTTACCATCTTTTGGGTCGATTTTTTTTTTTTCATTCGACCCAAAGTAACAACCTACAGAAGCTTCTCGCCTGCTATTGTCCACGTGACTAGCGCTGACCATCTACACCATGAACGTACCGGTTATTTTATGAAACTCTCTTCTGTTGCGTCTGATCAGGGTCTACACTGTTTGCAATGTCCATGTTCCCCGGCCCAGTCTACATGGGGCAAGGACGTCACAAGGAAAGACTAAAGCGCTGCTATAAATAGCTCGACCTGGATTTTGAACATGGTCAGTGATAGTCACGAGGTCAATAGAAGGCGGGAAGCTTCTGTAGTTAGTAACTTTTAGTCAATTGATAATTAATCGACCCAAGTGCGGCGTCTGATCAGAATCTACACATTTTGCTTATAGTATAGGAATTTAAAGGATAAACGAAACATGTTCAAATCCACACTCGAAGACAATCGACCCACCAGTGCTCTAGACATAATTTTTACAGCACACGATGAGAAAGTTTGATACCGAAAAAACAAAAACCCTGTCAAATATGACTTTTAGCCCGCTTTTATTTTACTGAAACGGGGCTGAATTTGTTTGTTTGATTTGAGGTTTAACGTCCCCGTCAACACTGTATAGGTCATTTTGAAGACGTTGCTTGCACTTTTGTGGGACTTTTACCCAAAGTTGTGATGAAATGACTTCTCAAGCCCTGTCGCACTGTTTGTTTGATTTGAGGTTTAACGTCCCCGTCAACACTGTAAAGGTCATTTTGGAGACGTTGCTTCCAATTTTGTGGGACTTTTACCCGACATTGAGATGAAATGACACCTCAAGCCCTGTTGCCCAATGAAACCAATAGGGTTTATAAGCGTGGACGGTCCGACTCTTGCGCACCGCTTTGCCTGGGCAGGCTTAGATCCTCTAATCGGTTTACCAGTACTCGTGTGCGGGTCGGATTCAGCTTTGCGTGGAAGCATCATGCAGCCCATATATTTCTTCAAGCTCCGATGGGCGGGAGCCGCCCTGTCGCCTTATGAAACCAATATGAAACCAATAGGGTTTATAAGCATGGACGGTCCGGTCCGACCCGCACCGCTTTACCTCCTCTAAGCGATTTACCAGTACTCGTGTGCGGTCGGATTTCAGCTCTGCGTTGAGGCACTATGCAGCCTATCCATTTATTCAAGCCCCGATGGGCGGGAGCCGTGAAACGGGATTGAATGAGCGACGTCCTGATGAGACAGAAAACCCTCTGACTCTTACATGATACATATGTTTTGGGCCTCTAGTTTTATAGTTCTTGAGAAATATTTGATAAAATTAACATTGGCCAATATAGAGAGAAAGAAGAATGAAAGAACATGTGAAAAAATACACCGAGAAAGGTCATTGGCGTTTACACATACAAGTAAGCCGATATTGACCATAGTCTCACAATGTTATCACATAATTTGCAAATCTGCTTGATGTAAACTTGTTTTCAAAGCTGGGGTTTAATGAAACGGGGGTGTTTAACATTAACTGTGCGTATAGGACTTAATATCTCGTAAGTCGAAATTTCGAGATACTAAGTCGAAATTTCGAGTTAATAAGTCGAAATTTCGAGTTATTATGTCGAAATTTCGAGATACTAAGTCGAAATTTCGAGTTATTATGTCGAAATTTCGAGTTGCTAAATCGAAATTTCGAGATACTTAGTCGAAATTTCGAGATATTAAGTCGAAATTTCGAGATAGTTAGCCGAAATTTCGAGATACTAAGTCGAAATTTCGAGTTAATAAGTCGAAATTTCGAGTTATTATGTCGAAATTTCGAGATACTTAGTCGAAATGTCGAGTTATTATGTCGAAATTTCGAGTTACTAAGTCGAAATTTCGAGATACCTATCAAAAGAAAAAAAAAGTATACCTGGCCCTAATGCTCTTTCGTAGTAATGAAATTAGTACTGTGCGTATTTTTGGATTTCGTATAACAAACTGACCCAACACATAGATAATCAAAGCACTGAGAGTACTGGTGAAGTGTAGGTTGGGGAAATAGTCCTGAAATGAGAATCGAACTGTTCGTTTATCCCTTAAATTGCAATATTTTAAGCAAACACAGTAGCCCTGATCAGACAGATATGTGACATCTGATTAGGTATTCACTGTTTGCCAATGACCAAGTGCACGAGCACAGTCGATTTACTTTTTACGCAGCGCTCTGACGTCATAGGAAGGCGACTATAGCTGGATTTTGTTTAGGGTCGGCGACAGTCAGATGGCCAGTGATAGTCGCGCGGACAATAGCACGTTTAAGACGTTGACTGTGGGTACTCGTTAAAACGCTTCATTATAAGAAAAGTATCCAATACAAAATTTTGTGTGAAAAAAATATTGGTAGGACTTCCCGTCAAAATTTTCGAAATTATTAACTTGTCATTTATTAATGCAATTATTTCCCATCTCTATACACGTATATTCAACCAGCATAACAGATTCATCTTTCTGACAATGCTTAACATCATATGCAACACAATCTGTGCTGGAAAAGTTATTACACGTGTAACATTTAAGGCTTGCCCAGCTGTAAACAGTGCAGATCCATTGATGGCTTCTTATCAGAACCTACAATGTTTGTCATAGTTTCAACTCTCTCTCTTCTCCTCGCTCAGTCCCAGCACTGCATCCCAGCTCTTGAATAACAGTGATCAGAAACAAAGCCCCTTAAGCGATATGTTTCAACAAAAAAGTTCATTCTACCCGTTGACGCAGGCCCGCACACTGGGTGGGAAGGGGTGCAACTGCACCCCCATTTTTGAAAATTCTCAAACTCATGTAGTGTTCTCAAAAACTCATGCGGTTTTAGTCGATGACCACATCTGTCATTCAGCCACCAAGTTTGCAGTGTGTGTAACAGAAGGCCAAGACAAGCTTCCTACGTTATATTGATTGCCTAAACTTCAGAAAAGTCCATATAAAGCACGATTTATTGCAAAGTCAAGCTCTTATACCACCATTGAACACTCAAATTATTAACTTCATGTTTTACTGCATCAAAAAACATGTGATTAAATATTGCGACAAAGTTTTTGAAAGGTCAGGAAGAAATCGGTTTTGGTCTATAAAAAAATGCAGCTTGCAGAGATCAGCTGACCGTTGTAGTTTTACATGTATGCGAATGGATTAAAGACTCTCTATATTTTTTCTATTGTTTGCTACTCGCTAAAAACATACCATTATTAAAACACATCTATTCAATGCACTGAAATATCCAATACTATTAACGCCTATTCAAAGGGTTAAAAATTTTACCACAAAAAAAAAAAAAAAAAAAAAAGAAAGAAAAAGAATAAAAAAATGTTCAGATAAAAAATCCGATATTTTTAATATTTCTGACCGCAACAAAGATTCTAGGAACTAACGAGTACCCACAATCTATGTTTTTGAGCAGAAATAAGAAAAAATAATGTTTATCTCTGTAAACCCCAGTTTTAAATATAACAGTGGGATTAAATGGCGTCAAAATTGTATAGATGTGTTGTCGTGATGTTTGGCTTTAAGAGCAGTGATTTTTTTCTGGTGAAACTAATAAATGATAATTTCCTACTTTTTTCTTTTTATAACATAGTTCAATACGGGTACTGTAACTGCCTCATTGATTATTTTTCTTTCCCTGCAATTTTTCAAAATATGTTTACAAAGATGACTAAAAATCATAAATCGGAAACACTTACCTGTTAACATTTTTGAAGTCTCGAAAGTCATGGCCGGAAGTCACCGTAAAGCTTTTGAGTGCATAATCGCCGGCTCATTAAAACACCTATATAATGTGACCCTCTTCAATCCCACGTTCGTAAAGTAAAACGGGTTTAGTGGGGTACACATCATTTCCCTTTTTTGTGCTTAAAACGCAAATTGTAGCTACTTGTTAAAACCGCCTCCACGAGGCGGTTTTAACAAGTATCTATCATCTACGTATTGAGCAGAAGTATGAAAAATATGCAAAATATTAGAATTTGTATCCGAAAGTTTTCATGGTTGGTAAAATGTTCAATACATTTAGATAGGCGCGTTTCCATGACATGCCCTTTACCAGTCCAGCAGGCGTGAAGGTGGTGCTTCTGTTGTGGTTCATTATTGTCTTGTATGTCTTTTCATGTATGTCATAAGATGAGCACACTTTATTTTTACAGAAACTGACAACTGCACATTTAGAATCAGCCAGACGGAGAATGACCGTAGAAAATATTTTTCTTAATCAATTTCCCAATGTTGCCGGGTCCAATCTCCATGTTTGTGTTTCTTTTATACTATTTGTTCAACGGTCTGGTGTTTGAAATTAATTGTAGACCACGATCGGAGAATTTGGTGTTGGTATACAATACGCACAGCACATTCTCTGTAATTTGGCACTACAATTGGAGGAGCTATGCAACATTCAGTACCAGTATTGGTTTTCGATTGCGGAATGCTCATCGGAGATTAAGGCTGCAAAGACATGTTTTACTGTGAAGTCCGTTCGTGCTGTTTATTCCTTAAATGAGGAGGTGTGGCTGTATATAACAATGGGAACATATGAGCGCATTACGAGCACACGCCTATACAAATATATTGTAAACTTTACCGCGGAAAAAAAAACGAAAATGTTAAAATGAAAATTTGTGATATTTTTCTTATTTCTGCCCAAAATATAGATTGTGGGTACTCGTTAGAACCACCTCGGCGAGGTGGTTCTAACAAGTACTAACAATCTTTACTTTAGAGCAGAAACAAGAAAAACAAAGTTTACCCCTCTAAACTCAGTTTTACTTTATAAAAGTGGGGTTCAAGGGGGTCACAATTATAAAGGCTTGTTTACGTGATGGTGACGAAAAAAAATGATGATTTTTGTTAAACATCACGAAAACAGGGCTAAATAATTTTGACCCCCACGAACACCACTTTTATGTAGTAAAACTGGGATTTACAAGGGTAAACCTTGTTTTTTTTATTTCTGCTCTAAAATATAGATTGTGGTACTGGTTAGAACCGCCTAACGAGTAGCCAAATCTATATTTTGAGCAGAAATAAGAAAAATATTGCAATTTTGCATCTTAAAATTTTCCTTTTTTCGGCGGTAAAGTTTACAGTGTATTTGTATAGGCGTGCTTTCATAATTATTAAATGACACACATTAGAAAACGAACATATGCGTAGTCTGAGTGTCACCTCTTTTTAGGAATTACAATATCTCTAGTGATTACATACAGTGAAAATTCGATAAATCGAACACGGATGGCTCATTAACTATGAATAATTAATCAAACGTGTTCTTAAGTTCAAGGTATCATTATTTCATTATCAAACTTTACCGCCGAAAAAAGGAAAATAACCGCAGGTTTCTCAAAACGAAGTGAGGTGTAAGGGTCGTTCGTGTCACGGACTTGTTCACGTGATGCCGAAGACAGCTTTTCTCGTGACGGTGCTCATGCGCGTGAGAATCACTGATAACTATTGGAAGTTAAAAGAAGCATGCAGAAGTGTGGAATATAGTTTAATAATTTAAAATTGTTAAATGCGGATATATAATTTTTTATTCATAATAAATTTGCTGTTCGTATTTGACTTGGAATTCTGAAGAATTTATGGTAGCAAGTGGAACACATGCTTCAGTGTCAATTAGTTGGAGATAGATGAGATTTATTTTCAAGTGATAATTAAGCTAATGTTTCAATGCCATTTTATGGAGTCTAATATTTTCTGCTCAAATGACACATATAAGAGCCTGCTTTAATGAGTTGTGGTAGTACGGAGAGGATTAAACAAGATGCCATTTATAACAGAACTAGAATTATACCCAATCATGACCATTACAACTTTCACATAGGTTGAATGAGTTTAATTGTAATAAATGCCTTCAAATGGTTTGCATAGTCTTAAGTACGTGCACGCATGTCATCCGGAAGAGAATGTTGAGGCTTATATTATCTGTGGCTGAAAATTGTTCGTGAATTTCATAGCCTATATAACAATACATTCATAATATACTGGATTTATTTTAAATGAGTTAAATTTGGTTCTTTATCTGCTTAACGCAACGATTAAAACTATAGTCTTCGGGAGTATTTGAATGATTTAAGGGTCCATTTATATCTGTTGGTAATAACGAGAAATATTTCAGAAAAAGGAAGCATTTGAAAGTGTGTTCAGTTCGATAGTAAATAATGCAGTCCGGCATACGGGCTTATGCTGAGATCGAGAATACTTCAGTTCAGTATGCCGTACCGTACAGTCTGACGGACAACTTCTCAATGCGTATGCTACAAGAGAACAATGATTCAATGGAGGCCGGAAACGGACAATCTAGAAAAGGTATTGAGATGATAACGTTTGTCTATCCAGCACCTATTGTGATCTCTCTAGGGATAATCACAAATTTATTAACATGTCTCGTGCTAAAAAAGCCAGCATTCAGGAACATTTCCTTGTGTACATTTCTGTTTGCTTACTCTATTTCGAATATTTTGTCTCTGTTGTTCAACTCTAGCATAGAATGGGTCAGCGATATAACACTCGGAACGCATTTCTATAATTACTCAGAATCCATTTGTCGGATATGGCAGTTTGTAATTCGCATAGTAACATATTCAGGAGGTTGGTACATGGTAGCCATGACGATCGAGCGATTTCTGACCATGTGGTTCCCGAAAAAGGCCAACGGTTTGTGTTCTGTATTTTTCGCGAAGACTATTATTTCATTTGTAATAATCGGATTAATAATTATTAGTGTACATGCCTTGTGGTTGTTCAGGCTCACAGAGAAAGGAACACAAAAGTGGTGCTATATAGACAGATATTCCATATTCTATAAACATTTCTGGATGGTTTTAGGCATGCAGTTTTCTGTTGTCCCCTTGTGCCTCATACTTTTCTTCGGAATTCTGGCCTGTGTAGGTGTACATCGTCGATCACAGATGAAACACGTAATTGACGAAAGGATACGTATGGATATTACTTCAGCAACTATATTTAATTCTTTCCTTTACTTCACCTTTAACGCTCCCGCAACTGTGATTAATGTGCTTGACAATTTTAGCCCCAGGGAATGGTTAGAAAGTTCTCCTGTAATTGACAACATGGAGGTGGCCAGGGACATCTCACAATGTTTGGTTTTGATTAATTACGCTTCGGGGATTATTGCCTGGTTATCTTGTTCGCATGCATTCAGATGCGGGATTAAGGAGATTGTGATCAGGAAACGGAAGCTAAACAGGAACTCAGTCAATTCTCTCAATTCATACAGTATAAGTACAGAAGTATAACCAGTTACGAAAACACGTGCAGTCTTTCTTGGCTCAAAATCAGACATCTTTCAAGAGACAATGCCGGAAACATTCCTGGTCTTCTTTAAGATAAGTTTCCTTTTACTCGTGAGCTGTTCTGCACCCGCCGATCGGGACTTGAAGAAATAGATGGGCTGCATGATGCTTCCACGCAGAGCTGAAACCGACCCGCATACGAGTACTGGTAATATGCTTAGAGGATCTAAGCCTGTCCGGGCAAAGCTGTGCGAGCCAGACCGTCCATGCTTATAAACCCTATTGGTTTCATTGGGTGGCAGGGCTTGCGACGTCATTTCATCTCAATGTCGGGTAAAAGTCCAACAAAATGGGAAGCAACGTCTCTAATATGACCTTTACAGTGTTGACGTGGACGTTAAACCTCTAATCAAACAAACAAAGAGACAATTTAAATATTTCTTATTCTTATTTCTGCTCCATTGATGAAAATGTGTGTCATGCTTGACATATTGTAGTGCCTGTTTAAATCGACTACTTAAGGCGTTCTAATGGGTATCTTCAGTCTATATTATAAACCACGGATAATGAAAATGTATACTCTGCAAACCCCATAATTTTCTATATAAAGTGAGGTTTCTAAGAATAAACATTACACGGACTTTTCATTATTCCCACGTCTGAAGCGATGCCGTACATTGGTTCATATTTAGGAATCAGGATAATTACTAGATAGTTTAATTAAACAGTCCACCCAGTGTTTAAAATACAGGACATACCATTACGATAACACACCCATGCGGCATAATGCATTTTTCACCCCTCCAAAAGGCTACTTTTCTGATGAAAATCCCTGATATATTTCTTATTTGCGCAGCAAACATAGGGTTTGGGTGCTCGTTAGAACCGCCTCCAAGAGGCGGTTCTAAGGAGTACCCACAACCTATATCTTGGAGAAAAAATAACGAAAATAGTGCATACCCCTGAAAACCCCACCTTTCTCTATATACAGTGGTGTTTAGGGGGTGTTCATTTCACGGACTTGTTCATGTGAAAGCTTCCAGAAAAAAAATAAGAGAAAGAAAGACTGAAAATCAGATGAACAAACGAGTTTGAAGTATATTACTGGATTTGCAAGTTCTCCAGAAAATATTGCATGTGGTTTAAACACAACTAGATTCAGTTAGTTATATACATAATATTCCAGTCTCTCTTGATCATATAATCCCGTTATGATTCCGTTATAATTCCATTCGACTGTTGTCACTTTACGAGTGTTGCATAATTTTCAAGCAAGAACACATCTTAAAGTATCTTCAGTGGCTGCAGTTGAAGTTATACATATTCTGGGAAGCCGCAAAGCAGCAGCCTAAGCGTAAACTAACGCGGGTAATGAAAAGTCATAATTCACTATCTTAAAAGTTCCTGTTTGTAAGGTTTTTTGTTAAATTGTAAACGCATACATTTTAACAACACTTCCGATTTGATGAGCCGAAGGGTCTATTGTTTCATTCTGTGTGACAAATTATACTCGTAGGTGTCCTAAACACAAAATAGATTGGGCCGCATGATGCTTCCACGCGGAGCTAAAACCGATCGCACATGAGTACTGGTAAACCGCTTAGAGGGTTCTAACCTGCCCGGGCAAAGTGGTGCGTGTCTTGCCGTCCAAGCATATGAACCCTATTGGTTTTCGTTAGAACCGTCCCATTGCGGAAATTAGAAAGTATATCCCTGTGAACACCAGTTTTCTCTACATAAAGTGGGGTTAAAAGGGGTATTCACGGACTTGTTAACGTCATGTATTGAGCCATTTTTCAAACCAATTAACTCGAAGCTTTTCTTTTCGGCATATTCTTTGTATGAGTGAGTGTGTGTTTGAGTTTAACATCTCACCAACAGTTAAGGTCATATGGGGACGGGACCGCGGTTTAAAGACTCATCTGAAAGTCTGGAGAAGCCCGGGATCGATCATTCGACCCCGCGATTACAAGGCGAGTAGCATAACCACTACACGACAGCGGCTTCCCTTCTTTGTATGCAGTAAAGTTTGTGGTCAGGTTTGTCACTCGATACTTCCAAAATCATATACATATAGGAGAGTAGAACAACGAGCAATAAAACTGGAAGCTCATTATAACAAATAACGACGAGTACAGAGTTACTCGGAAAACGACTATTACTGGGATAACATCACGAAAAAAATGTTTGACTCCCTTAAACCCCACTTTTATATTGTAAAACTCGGGTTTGCAAGGGTATACTTTACTTTATTTCTGCTCAAAAACATAGATTTTCATCAGAAAATTTACCATTTACGAGATATGAAAGAATGCACTTTTTCACACGGTTGTATTTCAAAATTCGTAATGTAGAAGCTTTAAAACTTCGAGCACCAGTCAGACGCGCATCCGACTGAGTTACCCAAGCCGGCGACACAGATAATTAGTTTATCAAGCAGATTCGAACTCGTTTTTCGGGCCCAAGGAATTTTTTCCCATCACATCACGTTAACAAGTCCGTGTTATGAACACCCACTAAACTCCACTTTATATAGAGAAAAATGATGTTTAATGGGGTATACCTAATTTTCTTATTTCTGTTCCAATACATAGGTTATGGGTACTCGTTAGAACCGCCTCAATGAGGCGGTTCTAACGAGCACCCACAACCTATGTTTGGAGTATTAATAAGAAAAATATCACAAATTTTCTTCGGAAAAGTAGTAATTTTGAAGGTATGAAAAAAGCACTATATCACACGGTCGTGTTATCGTAATGATCACGCTGACAAATCTACGCTATGTTTACCCTTTAAAAACTCACTTTCCAAATGTGAGGCGCCAATAACTGCAGCGGAATATCAGGTGATTTTGCTCTGGGCACTTCCCTTTTCACCAACCTCTGATTAACGATTGGCTCGAAATAAGTGTAATAATCTTGAAAGGGCCGTAAAACCAAATCACAAAAGTCCTCAATGTAAGAAAATTGCCATTGTGCCACTCTGGTATCCTGTCAAGCTGGTCAATTGATAAAATGTGTTAGTTTGTTCGTACCAGTATGCCAGAATATGGCCTCGTAGTACTCAGCGTATAACATCAAAAATTTAAATTGATTTCTTTTTATGGGTATGAGTCTGCTAGATACAGTTTGTCATGTTGCCAATTATGAAAACAGGACATACGGGCGCAAGGCCGGTAATAAGAAATTCTGGTCGTTTTATGTTAATTTGTTCGTCTAATTCGCAGAACTTATAGGTAATAAAAATGAAAACGTTTTATTTCCAGAACGTATTGTATCTTGTCCTGTAAATGGCATGCGATACAAATTCTTCTTTTTCATTATAAACATAAATTGTTGTATTTGTTTGTAGATATACCCATTTTAGATGCCGTAGGTAGTGTCTCGACTAGAAGGACTGTAAGTCACATGATAAAGGTGCTAACTGTTTCTTTAACATCGCGTGACTATCTTTATGAAATTATTTTCATATGAAATAAAGGTACTCCTTCCTTATTTTTCTGGACTTCTTAAATGGGTGTTGTTTATTTGCAAGAGCAAAAATACAATGGTTCACTTAAGTTTCTCATATATTTGGAAATAGTTCATTTAGTATAATTGCGTCATGGGTAAAAGAACACCTCCCTGCAGCAAACCTGATTTCTGTTACAACTGAAATGCTAGAGACTTGCTTGACGATTTTTATGTCTAATAACTAAAGCATGTATGTTAGTTTGTTCACTTTTTTAAATCTAGACCCCACATTGATGCGGACAACTAATGGTACGCGGGCAACCTGATGTTCTGGCTATGGATCAGGCAAAGTTCTGATGTTCTCGGAACATGTTCGTGGCGGGTGGAGTTTCATATCTTGTCTATTATGCCTTTCCATTCATTTTAAATAGTGTAGTCTACTGCCGTAAACACACCGGACGTTTCTACCGTGACGCTTACATAATACAACTGATTATATTTGGCATATCTAAAATGAAAGTGGGGGCAATGATAGGGAATCGATATAATTACCCCACTAGCGGAAAGCCAAAATGGCAGTTACTTTCCCACAAATGGCCAAATGACTATCCAAAATAACAAGACATAAGCGATACACACATTCAAAGACAAACTAATGCAATACATCGCGACAGAAGAACCGCCTTGGAATCTAGACATTGAAATCTAGACATTTTCGTGCTTCTAGTCGGTCTACCTACGATTTTCCACTCTTTACACTACACTTCCTCATAATCTTATAGAAGAAAAGCTTAATGATTTAATTGAATGGGCTTTTCATAGAGAAGATTCTCTCTATCTTGCATGTAATGTCAGAAATGCAGTTTTCACTTCTAAAGAGCATAAGAATTATACACTTTGGTCATGTCAGAAAGTGTGTGATGCCCTCACCTTTCTACTTGACAATATTTATATTAGATTCGGTACTAAGTTATTTAGACAAATTGTGGGTATTCCGATAGGTACTAATTGCGCACCTCTTGTGGCTGATCTGTTCTTGTATTGTTATGAAAGAGACTTCATTTTGTCGCTTTCCATTGATAACCAATCTGAAATTATTGAAGCTTTTAGCTCTACTTCTAGATATTTAGATGATTTATTAAATATTGATAATACCTATTTTGATGGTTTGATCAGTCAGATTTACCCCCTAGAACTTCAGTTAAATAAAGCAAATTCTTCTGATACCGAGGCCCCGTTTTTGGATTTACATCTATCTATTGTAGATGGATTTGTTTCGTGCAAAATTTATGATAAACGCGATGACTTTGATTTTGAGATTGTAAATTTTCCTTTTTTGGATGGTGATGTTCCTCGTGCGCCATCCTATGGCGTTTATATTTCGCAATTAATTCGATTTGCTAGAGTGTGTAGTCATGTAACTGACTTCAACACTCGTAAAAATTATTAACGGCCAAACTCCTTAATCAGGGTTATCGGTACCATAAACTACGCAAAGCCTTTTCAAAATTTTATAGACGCCATTCTGATTTAATTTCAAAATTCAATATTGGACTTAAATCTCTTCTGCAACAAGGTCTATCGGAACCCGAATTTTATGGTGACTTAGTATATAAATTCAGAAAAATCTATAACCGCAATGACTTCAGCACCCAATTTCGTAAAATCATTCTTCGATATAAAAAGATCGGGTACAACATGGATATTATACGACAGACTGCATGCATGGTAGTTAACCCAATCACGGTTGGCAACTTTGCTTCCCTCTTTAATTGCACGCCGGTGGGTCAGGCCTCAGATTCTATGACGGCTCCAACGTAAAGGCTTATTGAGAATTAGAGAGATAATGCTGGTTGGTGCCTGATGCTCTGTCTCTGGTCGGGCTCATCGGAGTCTAACTGTTGGTTTTCTTTTGCTCCAGCATTTCAGTGGTTTCTTGCTGTCGAGTCCTCACCGTTGTCTCACCTCTGTGGTTCTTTGATTTTTGTGTTCACGGAGATATTGCACTGATGAGTTAGGAGGCCTTCATGCGGACTGAACAAATTATTTGTCTAAATCGCGACGGAAGTAAGGGCGAGGATTGTGGCCACGTAAAATCGATTTAAGCCCCCCAGTGGAAATCTTCCCTTGACCGTTCCAAGGCGGCTCTTCTGTGGCGATTTATTTATGTTGTTGTTTGTTACTTACTGTGTGTATCACTTGTGTCTTTTGATTTTTGATGGCCATATGGCCATTTTGTGGGAAAGTAACTGTCCTTATGGCCTTCCTTTGTTTAGGTTTCCATTATGGTCTGGTCGCTTAATGTTTGTATTTCTTTCCCTTTGGTGTCTTTTATGGGTGGAGTGGGTTAATTGTATCAATTCCTGATCTTTGTTTTACTTCTACTTGGAACGGTCAGTAAATATAATTCCGCTGGTGTGTGAGTGTGTATGTGGTGGGGGCGACTTTGACCACAGGTCGCAAACCTCGTCCTTACTTCTATCGTGCGATAGACAAATAATTTGTTCAGACGGCATGAATGCTTCCTTAGAATTTAATTTTATGTAAAGTGTGCCTGATGCTCTGTCTCTGGTTTGGCCCATCGAAGTCTACATGTAACTGTTGGTTTTCATTTACTCCAGCATTTCAGTCGTTTCTTGCTGTCGAGTTCTCACCGTTGTTTCATCTATGTGGTTGTTTGGTTATTGTGGTGATGAGTTAGGAAGACTTCATGCGGACTGAACAAATTATTTGTCTAAATCGCGACGAAAGTAAGGGCGCGTATAATCAATTTAAGACCCCACCACCTCCGCCATCACCACTAGCACGAGAACATAAAAGTCAAACAATTACAGAGATTAAACAACATTGAGGACTCGACAGCATGAGATGAAATGCTGGAGCAAAAGAAAACCAACAGTTAGACCTAGGTGTGCAAGACCAGAGACAGTGCATCAGGTACCAACCAACATTACCTAAAGAATAAAGTAAGCCTTTCCGCTGGAATTGTCACAGAAAGCCTCACAGCAGCACCGGCTCAACTATTAAGTTGCCTGAATCGCAAAACACCATTGGACCAAAATGCAACAATGCCTTGATTTACTTTTTTTTTGACAGACAGACATGTTTACTTAGTTCACGTAAGCTATTATTGCTTACAAATGATTCAAGATTACACCACTGTCGTAATCTCTTCATCATTTGATGTTTCTATGTATCTTGTGTGACATGTTCATAAAACAGATGTTAAAACTTACACATGCCCATTTTTATTGTGATTCACTTAAGTTACCTAATATATTACAACTTTTTTCCCTTCTCTGTTTTATTCTGCTGGGTCTGCAGTTGTTGTTTTTTAACACTCCGTCACGTAGTGAGCTTTTGGGATCACTTTTTGTCAGTCGTCCGTCGTGCGTCCGTCCGTGTGTGCGTAAACAATTTCTTCAAACGATATCTCCTCCAAAACCACTGATCGGATTTGGATTAAACTTTACAGGAATGATCCTTAGGTGGTCCCCTTTCAAAGTTGTTCAAATGGTTCCAGTCCACTGCATATCAAGGTCAAGGGAGACAAAAATAGATTTTTTTCACCGAAAATTAAAAAAAAAAATCTTCTCCTCTGAAACCACAAGGCCCAGGTCTTTGATATTTGGTATGAACCTTCATCTAGTGGACCCCACCAAGATTGTTCAAATTATAGTGCTTGGGCCAAAAATGCCTCCGCCTCGGGTCCCTTTGGTTTTACATAGGATTATATAAGGAACATATTTAAAAATCTTCTTCTCTGAAACCGCAAGGCCAAGGTCTTTGATATTTGGTATGAAGCTTCATCTAGTGAACCCCTACCAAGATTGTTCAAATTATACTGCTGGGGCCAAAAATGCTCCCGCCCCGGGGCCCTTTGGTTTCACATGGGCTTATATAGGGAAATATTTAAAGATCTTCTTGTCTGAAACCGCATGGCCCAGGTCTTTGATATTTGGTATGAAGCTTCATCTTTTGGACCCCTACCAAGATTGACCAAATTATAGTGCTGGGACAAGAAATGCCCCCGCCACGGGGCCCTTTGGTTTTACATTGGCTTATATAGGGAAAATCTTTACAAATCTTCTTCTCTGAAACCACAAGGCCTAGGTCTTTGATATTTGGTATGAAGCTTCATCTAGTGGACTTCTACCAAGATTGTTGAAATTATAGCCCAGAGACCAAAAATGCCCCCGCCTAGGGACCCTTTGATTTTACATAGACTTATATATAGGGAAAATCTTTAAAAATCTTCTGTGAATCCACAAGGCCTAGGTCTTTGATGTTTGGTGTGCAATATTTAGTGGACCTCTATCAAGATTGTTCAAATAATAGCACTGGGGCCAAAAATGCCCCCGCCCCGATACCCTTTGGTTTTACATAGACTTATTAAGGGAAATCTTTATAAATCTTCTTCTTTGAAACTGCAAGGCCCATGTCTTTTGATATTTGGTATGGAGCTTCATCTAGTGGACCTCTACCAAGAGTGTTCAAATTATAGTCCTCGGGCCACAAATAACCCCGGCCCGGGGCCCTTTGGTTATATATAGACGTATATAGATATACTCTTTGGAAATCTTCTTCTCTGAAATAGTAAGGCCCAGGTCTTTACTTCAAGATTGTTTAAATTAGTGGCCCTCTATCAAGATTGTTTAAATTATAGCACTGAGGCCAAAATGCCCCCGCCCCCGGGCCATTTGGTTTTACATAGGCTTATGTAGGGAATATCTTTAAAACTATCTTCTTCTCTGAAACTGCAAGGCCCAGGTCTTTGATATTTGGTGTGTAGCTTCATCTAGTGGACCTTCGCCAAGATTGTTCAAATTATAGCCTTTGTCGGTATTTCGTATGAAGCTTCACCTTTTGAGACTTCCCTCAACATTATGCATATTATAGCCCTGGGGTCAATAATGGCCCTCCCCGGGGCCCACTTGTTACCCAAGTGATCGATCCAGGGCCATCATGGCCCTCTTGTTTTATCTAATATCTTTTATTCTTTTGTCACTAGGACGTATTATGAAGTTTAAATATGACTAGATAGCTACTTCTTCTGCCATTAATGGTATACTGATATTTTAGCTATTTCATTCTTTAAAAGTCTTATAAAATATATTGTATAATAATCTTTTTAGCAATTTTATCGTTTACGTTTTCTGAAACATTATTTAGTGGCTATTTTATCAACCTTCACGTGAACAAAACCGTGAAAGGAATAACCCTATCCCCACTTATACAGAAATATTTCGTGTTTACGTTGCATACATTATTTTTTAATGTCTGCTTTAAGACATGGATTGTGGGTATTCATTTGAACCCCTCAAAAAGGCGGTTCTAACGAGCACCTACATTCTATGTTTGCAATATAAATAAGAAACAAAACAAGGAGTTTCATCAGAAGCAGCCATTTTGGAGATGTGAAAAATGCACTATTTCGCACGGGTATGTTATCGTAATGACATTAAATGTATCATTTAAACATGCAAAAACAGCAATACTATGTTGTGCGGACAAGATATCTAATGCGGACAATATATTATCTTGTTCGCAGAACTTAATATGTTGTGCGCGTAAGATAATATGCTGTGCGAACAAGAAAATATGTCCGCAAAAGATATTATCTTGTGCACACAACATATAACTAACAAATTCATGACATAATAAGGCCATGCGGATGGCGTAAGTAATGAAATATAATATAAAATTAAATTTGCATGTATAAGATAACTGCAAATTGAATTATGTATTTTTTACACAAATTTGATATTAAAATAAACATATTTGTATTCTTTGTATAATAAATGAATCACATCACACGCGTTCTTAAGAAGGAAGATACGATGATATTGTTTGAAGTATTTTTTTTTGTCTTTCTAAGACATTTTAAAACATGGATTACAAATATTACATTTTTGTGATTTCATTGAGATAGCTTGAAATAATAAACCATTACTACTAATTTTGTTACCATAAAAATCATTTCATTGTATTCATTCCGTTGCAGCAGTAACACATGACAGTCTTTGTCTTGAAAAATACCTGTTATACCTTCTATCATATGTGTTAGCAATACTGCCAATGTTCGGTATGCTGTTTGCATATAAAAGGCTATAATTCCGAAATAATACACCGTTTCCTTTATTAATAATGAAAACATCGCATTTGATGTCACCCTACGTCACGAAATTGATACATAAAGAACGAAAGTACCTGAAAGACGCATGACCTTAATAAGCCACAGTAGGTTAGTGTACAATGTTAAAGTTTCGTCACATAATGCACTTCTTAAAGGTTCTGACATTATGTAACAATGCATACACAAAGGGTTGAGAAATTTAAGTTGAAACGATATTTTAAAATGAGCTTATGCAATTTTGGAATTTGTTACGTCATACTTTGGCACGCCCTCACAAGTTACTGTCTTTAGTTTAGTCTTGGCAACATGCCAATTTATAAACAATAGCCACATTTTAACCCAAAATATGTTATCATACAGTGATTACTACTACGTCATTCTCTAAGTGACATATACAGACTGGTATCCAAGATATTAGTGGCATCTAGTCTTTGCCACATGTAAACACGCCTATATAATGTTGACCCATTTACACCCCAGTTTTATAAAGTAAAGCTGGGGTTTACAGGGGTACAAAATTTTGTCTTATTTCTGCTCAAAACAAAATTTGTGGGTACTCTTGACAACCGCGTTACCAACGAGTACCACCAACAATCTATGTCTCGAGCAGAAATGACTCATAATTTGCTTTATGGGTAAAAGTGGAGGACAATGTGGAAAAAAATTTAAAATGGAAATAGATAATGTTTATTGTTTCTGTACCAAAGATACACATCTATAGTATCAACAAAATATATACTGGAGATAAAACAACAGCGTTGAGTTATATTTTTTTCAGTCTTGAATACACC
The DNA here is from genome assembly GCA_963580285.1 of Lucinisca nassula. Lineage (NCBI taxonomy): Eukaryota > Metazoa > Mollusca > Bivalvia > Lucinida > Lucinidae > Lucinisca > Lucinisca nassula. The sequence continues at coordinate 34,271,970 of OY757021.1, read as the reverse complement.
TGTCCAAACTCACGTAACAGGACAGACATGTTTAATCAATCAAATTCATTCAAGAGAAAATCTTTGGTGTATATATCAGGAACACATGTACGTGTTTGTGATAGAAATTATTAACTCCTCTACTTCTCAAAACTAGGAAATACACCACACATAGCACTGAGATCAAGAACACTTCAAAAGGGAAATTTTAAACTTCTTAACAGCATTTCATCAACCTGATTTTTTTTTAACTTTTTTTTCTGAACAGTTTAACTTCACTGCACCATCAACACTTAAACAAAGAACCAAATAAGAACACTTCAGCAGTATATCTGTGTGCACAGAAAGCAGTAAAATGAACCTAATGTGTCACTGCTTCAACATTTTAAAGCGTCTTCACCTAATGTTTATCACGTAACAGGACAAACATGTACCATATTACAACTCATGAAGTTACAGAACGTCCATAACACAAGGCTCTAACAGTTTCAGACTTCTAATTAGAGACAAAGCTGTAAATTTAAATTCTGGTAGTGCTCTTTTCTTCCACCAGGACTGGATCACTGATTTTTTTTTTAAAAGGGAGTCTACATGTTCCTGTGAAATGTCATAAAAAAGTGGCCATCAGTAAAATATCTCTCCTTGCATAACCGTCTTCTCCATGCATTTAAGAATAACTTCATTGTTTGGAAGGAGCCTTTTGACCTGCAAGAGAAAAAAAGTTGAATAATTTAATCCCAATGTCTTTCAGTTAACATATCTTTCTCTGTTTATATTGTAACCAAAGGTCCCTGTCACGTAGTTGGGTATTCCATATGAGATGCCATAAATAGAGAATGCCAGGTTCATTTCTTTTGATATCAAGTTTACAAGGCATGATAGAAGTGGAGGCAATAATCAGGAATCGATACAATCAACCCACATCTCCCATCAGAGACACCAAAGGGAAAGAAACACAAACATGAAACAACACCCAAATGGAAACATCAATAGCGGAAAGCCAAAAGGACAGTTACTTTCCCACAAAATGGTCAATAGACTATCCAAAATAAAATAAGTGACACAAAAACACAAAGACTAACCATAATAAAAATAAACTACGACAGAAGCACCTATTTTAATAGACTCGACTTTGAGGACGCCTGTAGAATCGCGAGGCTCGCCAAGCGATTCTACATGCGTTCTCGAAGTCGATTCTATTAAAACTGATACCAAAGGATACGAAATGGTATTCTCTTATCAGTTAATATCTCTTATCAGTTAATACTCTTACAATTTTGAGAATTTTTCAGTAGTCCAGTTCAAGAAAGACAATGTCATGTTGACCTGATAACACTGACTTGTCCTGACATAGCATATTTTTATCAAGTCGAGGTGTAACAGTGCAATTAATATAGGAGGTAGATGATAAATTCTTATACAGAATATATGGGATGACCCATCTACGCAGCTGGCACCTTTGATATTACAAACTGCCAAAAATAAAAAATGTACAATTGAAACATGATCGACGAAAGAACATTGTTTAAAGCAAGGCTGTGAAAATCTCTTCTCATCTAGGGACAGTCATGTTAACAGACAAAACTAACTTATCCAACCAAATATTAACTAGACCAGAAACAAGACAGACATGAAATAGTGAAAGAATAGGAGAGAACAAACTTATAAGAATCAAAGAGTTTACTGACGATAACTTTTTTGTATCAAAACGTGTGGGCATCTGTTAGAGTCGCCTTAATAAGGTGACTCTAACAAACACTCACAACATTTGTTTTCATTAAAACTATACATTTAAAAAAAGCCAGAATCATCCTCCAGTACTTACCCTATATTTTTTGCTTATGACCCTTCATATACTTGTCCCTGAGCAAGTAAATTGAATTTGTCTACTTGTCTGCAGTCATATTGGACAAGTATGTCAAGTCGGTGATAATACTTCCACAGCGTTGTTTGAGGTATATTCAAATGTGAACATATTAAAACTACCTCTGCAACATTTTCCATTATTCTTTTTCCTGACCATGCTTCACTAGAACAAAATTCCTCTCCTTGTACTGGGGTCTTTGAATTGAAAAGAGACATTTTATGTATTTAATTGTATGCCAGCATATTTTAATTAATGTAGTATATTTGCTATCATAACGAAAAAAATAAACTAGGTTAATTCATATAATTTAATATGTAGTGCTAATCCCAAAGCTTATACCTGAAAAAGGGGAACTAATGTACGTGCTTTGGGTACGAAGCAGTATAATTGAAAGTCTGTTAAACATATACCAAAACACAGGAAATGGCTAGGAAAAAAACATAGAAGTGTCTCATGTTCCGCTTAACCACTGCTGCATTACAATATAGATTCTGGACAGCCTGTGTTTTGTGCTCATGATCGACAATGGTTACAAATGTTTAAATGTTTTGATGTTCAAATACTTGAAAATTAAAAAATAAAAAATCAGAACACTGTTCTTTCTTTGTTCATTTTGTTCTTTACCATTCCAGTAAACAGCTTTGGTTATGTCAAATTGGTGCGTTAACCTAATTACACTTCCCCTGACAGACTAATTTGTTTTCTTGAGGGACTGACATTTACCCTTCTTGAAACATTATTCTCAGTCTCCATGTAAGAAAACGACCGGATTGAGGGACCGGTTCAATGCCCTTTGATGTACAGTCCAGAAAACATCCGACAGTGTGGTCCAGGTCTGTAAATGAGACCCAGGTTATGAATATTCTTCAAAATGGGCATCTTAAAAACAAGGTAGTTTACCTGTATCTACAGAGCTCAGATCACCATACAGAGACTGGTCTTCAAAAATTTCGAATGTTAACCATGGGCTGGTCTATATCAGTGGCGTGAAACTCTGCTGCTGTTAGTACCTCAAGGACCTCTGCTGTTGGTAGTACCTCTGGTGCCTCTGCAGCCAGTGGTGCCTGTGGTTGTTCATCACACACACACACACACACACACACACAGAAAGAAGCAGGTAGGTAGTTTATATCATTTATTAGCATACATACAATGAAAGTCCCGCTTTTCTTTCCGACCATTGGGGCTTGGGGACATAGAATGGGCGGCATGATGCATCCATGCAGAGCTAAAACTAACCACGCATTAGTACTAGTAAACCGCTTAGAATGACAGCCTGCCCAGGCAAAGTGGTGTGACTCAAACTGTTCAATATATATAAGCCTTTTGGTTTCATTGGGATGCAGCGGCTCCAAAATGACCTAGAATAGTGTTGACGTTAAACCTAAAAACAAACAAAAAAACATCCAAAAAAAACAACAACAAAAAAACATCAGAACCACCGCGTTAGGTCGGCCAGTATTTAAAAACGGGAAAACAGTTATCTATTACTGACTGTTCTAAGGCGGTACTTATGTTGTGTTTCCTCAATGTTACATTTGCTATCTCCATGTGCATATTGTCTTCAGCAATATTGCCACCTGGATAATAGCTGCCCACTATACATAAGTTTTTGCATATGTTTCAAATAAAGGATACCTTTCAGAACAACCTGCCTCCAATTGTCAACATACTGGGTGTTCAGCTGTGCATGGAAGCATCATTTAGCTCATCTATTTTTTCAAGCCCCGATGGGCGGGGGCCAATAATCTGTTTGATGTATAAACAAGAGGGCCCAATGGCCCTATATCGCTCACCTGTGTACCAGAAAATCATTAGTGTAGGAGACCACTTGACATTGCTACATACTAAATATCTCAGGCAAAGTGGTACCCATGCTTATAAACCCTATTGGTTTCATTGGGCGACAGGGCTTGAGATGTAATTTCATCTCAATGTCGGGTAAAAGTCCCACAAAATTGGAAGAGACATCTCCAAAATGACCTATACAGTGCTGACAGGGATATAAAACCTCAAATCAAACAAAGTCTGTGCCTTATAATTTTGGAAAAGAAGATTTTTTTTAAGTTTTTTTTTCAGTATAAGTCTATAGAAGCTAATGAGCCCTGGGGCTTGGCCAATTTTGACCAAAGGGCATGGTTGGCAGGATTTATGTAGGCGACCATTTTGTGTTGCTATATACTAAATATCTAAGGTCTGTATTTCATGGTTTCGAAGAAGATGTTTGAAGCTTTTTTTCCATTATAAGTTTGTGTGAGTTAAGGGGCCACAGGATTTGGCCAATTTGGACTTAATATCTAAGTTCTGTGCTTCACAGTTTCTGAGAAGAAGATTTTTTAAGCTTTCTTACATTATGAGTATACGGGAGCTTAGGGGCACCGGGGCATGGCCCATTTGGACCCCAGGGGCATGATTAGCAGGAAATATGTAGGTGATCACTTGCCATTGCTACATGCTAAATATCTAAGCTCTGTGCCTTATGGTTTCAGAGAAGAAGGTTTTTGAGGCTTTTCTCCATTTTGAGTCTATGGGAGCTAAGGGGGTCCCAGGTTGTGGCCCATTTGGACCCCAGGGGCATGATTGGCAGGATTTATGTTGGTGACCACTTGTCATTGCCACATGCTAAATATCTAAGCTCTGGGCCCTGTGGTTTCAGAGAAGAAGATTTTTGAAGCTTTTTTCCATTATGAGTCTAGGGGAGCTAAGGGGCCCCGGGGCGTGGCCCATTTGGAACGCAGGGGCATGATTGGCAGGATTTATGTAGGTGACCACTTGCCATTGCTACATGCTAATTATCTAAGCTCTAGGCCCTGTGGTTTCAGAGAAAAAGATTTTTGAAGCTTTTTTTCCATTATGAGTCAATAGGAGCTAAGGGGCCCCGAGGCGTGGCTCTTTTGGACCACAGGGGCATGATTGGCAGGAATTATGAAGGTGACCACCTGCTGTTGCTACATGCTAAGTATCTAGGCTCTGGGCCCTGTGGTTTCAGAGAAGAAGATTTTTGAAGCTTTTTTCCATTATGAGTCAATGGGAGCTAAGGGGCCCCAGTGCGTGGCCAATTTTGACCCCAGGGACATGATTGGCAGGAATTATGTAGGTTACCACTTGCCGTTGCTACATGCTAATTACCTAAGCTCTGGGCCTTATGGTTTCAGAAAAGAAGATTTTTGAAGCTTTTTTTTCCATTATGAGTCTATGGGAGCGAAGGGGGCCCGGGGCCTGGTCAATTTAGAACCCAGGGGCATGATTGGCGGGAATCATGTAGGTGACCACTTGCCGTTGCTACATGCTAATTACCTAAGCTCTTGGCCCTGTGGTTTCAGCGGAGAAGATTTTTGAAGCTCTTTTTTTCCATTTTGGGTCTATGGGAACGAAGGGGCCCCGGGGCGTGGCCCATTTGGAACCCAGGGGCACTTTTGGCAGGAATTATGTAGGTGACCACTTGCCGTTACTACATGCTAAATATATAAGCTCTGGGCCCGGTGGTTTCAGAGAAGAAGATTTTTGAAGCCTTTTTTCCATTATGAGTCTATGGGAGAAAGGGGCCCTGGGGCGTGGCCCATTTGGAACCCAGGGGCATGATTGGCAGGAATTATGTAGTCGACCACCTGCCATTGCTACATGCTAAATATATAAGCTCTGGGCCCTGTGGTTTCAGAGAAGAAGATTTTTGAAACTTTTTTATTCAATTATGAGTCTATGGGAGCGAAGGGGCCCCTGGGCGTGGTCCTTTTTCAACCCAGGGGCTTGATTGGCAGGAATTATGTAGGTGACCACTTGCCATTGCTACATGCTAAATATCTTAGCTGTGGGCCCTGTGGTTTCAGAGAAGAAGATTTTTTAAGCTTTTTTTCCATTATGAGTCTATGGGAGAGAAGGGGCTCGAGGGCGTGGCCCATTTGGCACCCAGGGGTATGATTGGCAGGAATTATGTAGTTGACCACTTGCCCTTGCTACATGCTAAATATCTAAGCTCTGGGCCCTGTGGTTTCAGAGAAGAAGATTTTTAAAAATTTTCCCTTTATAAGTCTATGGGAGCTATATGCTGCCATGGCAACCAGAATTCCAATCTGATCAGCCCAAAATCCATATGCAGCCTTTCCCCCCTACCTGATGATGCTTCACATGAAATTTGATCAAGATTGACCATGGGGTATTGGAGATATACTTATTTTAAATTGTTTACGGACGCACGCACGCACGCACGACGGACGACGGACAAAAAGTGATCCCAAAAGCTCACCTCTTCACTACGTGACAGGTGAGCTAAAAACACACGGTTTTTCATGATCTGGAGATGTGAATAGAAACAACAACAAAAGTGTGTGTGTGTGTGTTGGGGGGTGCAGGGCAGATGGCCGTTTGATTGTGGCTTTTCCCGGCTTGTTTTTCTCCGGTCTCAGGTGAGGGTCTTAAGTCTTTCGGACTGTGGCTTGTCCTGGCTATCTACCTGGAGATGAAAGATTAAATCTATGGACAAGGCTTAAGACATTAACAGGCGTCAAGGCCCTAGGATCTATTCTGACAGGTGAAAGTTCTAAACGTAAAGTTCCTGCTCGAATACAGTAGCTGCGCTGTCAAAGCTGAAATGTATTAAGGAAAAAAAGGATCTTACATGAGTGTTCATGTTTTATTTAATTTATAAAACGAGTTCAGGAAAGGGGATAAAATGCGAGGCTTATGTCCAAGAGTTGTTTCATTAAAAGCACATGGTGCGACTGTTCGTGTTCCAGTCCGGGTCTGTAATTTATCTGCTAGAGCGGTAGAGATTCCTCCAAAATCTTTATAGTGCGCTCTCTTTCTAGTGTCAATGTAGTAGATTCATGGACACCTGATTCTACACAGAAACAGGAACATAAGTCTATGGCTACATCTTTAGATGATATAGGCATCAAGATTGAAAGTGAAAATCTAAATGCTGACCAGTTATTGAGAGCAAAACAAGTTCTTGGTGATTGGTCACATATTTTTTCTACAGGTCCTACAGACTTGGGTAGAACAGATGCCGTTAAACATAAATTAAATTTAACGGATAATGTTCCTTTTAAAGACCCTTACAGGAGAATCCCTCCAGGATTATACGAAGAAGTGAGACAACATTTGAAGGAAATGCTTGAGGCAGATGCAATCCGTCCATCCAGTAGCCCATATTCTTCAAATGTTGTTCTTGTTCGTAAGAAGGATGGCAGTCTTCGTTTTTGTATAGACTTCAGGAAATTGAACAGTCGTACTATTAAAGATGCTTACACATTACCACGCATTGATGACACCATAGATACATTACTTGGTGCAAAATTCTTTTCAAAACTGGATTTGCGGAGTGGCTATTGGCAAGTCGAAATTGACGAAGCCGATAAATACAAGACTGCATTCACCGTTGGAAATCTGGGCTTCTTTGAATGTAATCGCATGGCATTTGGACTAACTAATGCCCCAGCCACATTCCAACGGTTAATGGAGCGTTGTTTGGGTGAAATGAATCTCAAGGAATGTCTTATATTCCTTGATGATATTTTAATCTTTTCGGAAACTTTCGAAGAACACATTTCTAGGCTTGAAGCTGTTTTTGGCCGTTTAAATCATCATGGTTTGAAATTAAAAGCATCCAAATGTGAGTTTTTTAAGAGTTCCGTTAGATACCTTGGCCATGTTGTCAGTGAAAAGGGAGTTGAAACCGATCCCGACAAGATACAAGCTTTGATCTCTTGGCCTCCACCTAACAATATCAAAGAGCTTCGTTCATTCTTAGGTTTCACAGGTTATTACAGGCGTTTTATCAAAGACTATGCACGCATTGTGAAGCCTTTGAATGACCTTCTTATAGGGCATCCTACTAATAAAATCTCTGACCAATCAAAGAAGAAGAAGAAGAAGAAGTCTATCGCACCTTGGCAGTGGGGAAATGCTCAACAATTAGCTTTTAATACTTTAAAAGATAAGTTATCTTCACCTCCTGTCTTGGCTTATGCCGATTTTACCAAACCTTTTATTCTCCACACTGATGCTTCTTGTGAAGGTTTGGGAGCAGTATTGTACCAAGAGCATGATGGTATTGAGAAAGTCATTGCCTATGCCAGTAGAGGTTTGAGAAACAGTGAAAAACTCTATCCAGCCCATAAGTTGGAATTTTTGTGTCTCAAATGGGCTGTGACAGATAAGTTTCATGATTATTTATATGGTAACACTTTTACAGTGTGTACCGATAATAATCCTTTAACTTATGTGTTAACTTCTGCAAAACTTGATGCTACTGGCCATAGGTGGCTGTCTTCTCTTGGCTCTTATGACTTCCAGTTGAAATATAAGAGTGGTAAGTCCAACGGAGATGCTGACGGTTTTGTCCAGAAGACCTCAGCAAACAGTACAATTATTTCCTGAGGCAGTGAATGCTATTTGTCAGTCTTACACTGTCCAAAGAAATACATGTCCATATGTTGAAACATTGCTTGTTTCACAAGATGATGATGTATTGGACACACTTTCAACCCAATCTTCGGGTTCTTCTCCAGCTTCTGAGTTTAAGGACATTAACTGGTCAAGGGAACAGCTTGCGGATCCAAGCATTGCCAGAATTATCAGTTTACTTAAAACTGGATTTAGTCCCGAGTACAGTGATCTCAAGACAGAAACACCTACTGTTTTGAAATATCTTCGTGAGTGGAAGAAATTTTCACTGGTTGATGGTATTCTGTACAGAAACACAGTGTTAGATGGACAGATTACTCGTCAACTGGTATTACCTGCTCATTTAAGGGATACTGTCTTGAGACATTTGCACGATGACTTAGGTCATCAAGGTCGTGATCGAACAATGTCTTTGGTTCGCCAGAGGTTCTATTGGCCAGGTCTAGAAAGTTGTGTCGAACAGAAGATCAAAAATTGTGTTCGTTGCATTCAACGAAAAACTGTTCCAAAACCAAGTGCTGAGCTAGTGAACATTGTCACTACTCAGCCAATGGAACTGGTTTGTATAAATTTTCTTTCGTTGGAGAGGTCGAAGGGTGGTCATGAAAACATTTTAGTGATCACCGATCATTTCACTAGATATGCCCAGGCCTTTCCAACGAGAAACCAGTTAGCCAAGACCGTTGCCAAAGTTCTTTTTGAACAGTTGATTGTTCATTATGGCTTCCCTGCTCGGCTACATAGTGACCAGGGAAGAAATTTTGAATCTTCTGTTATAAGTGAGTTGTGCAGTCTGGCGGGTGTTCAAAAGTCCAGAACCACACCATATCACCCTACGGGGAATGGTATGGTTGAAAGATTCAATCAGACACTTTTGAACATGCTCGGCACACTGCAGGACAATCAGAAACAGGATTGGAAATCCTACGTGGCTCCGTTGGTCCATTCTTATAATGCTACCAAACATGATTCCACTGGATACTCCCCATTCTTTTTAATGTTTGGTAGACACCCCCGTCTTGCAGTGGATGCATATTTAGGCCTACAAAGCCCAGTTCAGCCAGATTCTTCAAGGGAGCACTATGTCTCCAAATTGAAGAAGCGGCTGAACTTTGCTTATAATGTCGCTGCAAGGGAAGCTGAAAAGAGTGCCAATCGTAGTAAGACCAATTATGATCGTAAAGTAAGAGAAGCAACTCTAGATGTAGGGGACCATGTTATAATTAGAAATGTTGGATTGCGGGGCAAGCATAAATTGGCAGACAAGTGGGATAAACACCCGTATGTTGTCACTGGTATACCCGATAAAAATGTGCCTGTGTTTACTGTTCAGAGAGAATCAGGCGATTCAACAGTGAAAACATTACACAGGAACATGCTGTTACCATTTTCAGTCATACCGGGCATATCAGAGACAAATGTAGAGCCAACTCAGAATGTAAGTCCCGAAACTAAGAAAGTTACCACCAGAAGACAGAAAGCTGTATCCATTTCTGACTCTGATCCTGATTCGGAATCGGATGAATCTGACTGTGTCCCGAGATACATTCCTCCCCATAGGAGGAATGGGAGAATAAATTTACCTATTGGTGTTTCATCTCGTGATAGTGTTGAAAGGTCTATTACAATCAATGATTCTTCTTACCAAGATTCATACGGTAGTGCAGTTATTAGACCATCAGCAGCCATAGGTAGAAGTCAGTTAGACACGACAATTACTCAGGAGTCTGATCCATTAGTTAGTCATGGCCATCAATCTTCTGTAGGTAGAACTATGGATCAGTCTGAACAGTCAGTTGTAGGTACAGAGCAGGCAGAACAAGATATAGGACCCCGTAGATCAGGTAGAACACGCCAGCCACCAAATAGATACGGCGACTGGCTAATGAACCAGCAATCGGTCCAGGAATGGTTTGTTTAATTTTCTTATACTGACACTGTGTTTTTATCAAGTCATATGTCTTTTAGTTTTCAGTACAGGGGAGAATGTCATATAGTAAGTTTCCTCTGTTTTTGTCTCCTTGCTTTGATTATTTAAATCCTGACCAAATTTTAAATGCTGAGTTTCAAATATATGTACATTTTGTTTTGCTGAGTTTCAAATAATGTTGTGATACAAGTTAATTGTCTCACTTGCATATGTTTATCTATATAGATATAATTGTCAGTACTGAGTTACTGTCAGTAATGAAATTAGTTTCAGTGTTTGCATATAATGCTGTATCTGATTTGGATAGATTTCCAATATCAGCAATCCAGTATTCCGGATGCCATTGATGCATAAGCATGTCTGTGATAGAATATAATTCTGACTTTGTTTGTTGGAGACTCAGCTATAACTCAGCTATCATTATTCTATGTTATACTTTAATGTTTCAAAATGTCAGGAGCCATTTTTTCAAAGCAGGGGAGAATGTCACAGAGGTTGGTTTTCCGGTGCTTGTTTGTAGTTACGGTATTTCGTACTGGCGTTGGAAAATACCCATAATTACCCTTCAACCAATCGGTACGGTTGTTTTAAAATTCTGTATGTAAGAGGACGAATGATTGGTTTTCCAATAGCTTAACCTTTCACCTGTTTTGCACTTTTCCGCGGTTCGACACGAGAAAGAACAAGAAAGACACCATCAGCTTCACACTGAAAATGTCGTCTTTTCATCTTTACCAGTGGTTTTTATAATCACTGCTTATTTTTATATATAGCCAGGTATGTCCTTGTTATTTGTGTCACCTTGATTACGTCGGTTTTATTGGAAACTGGCGATGCCAGTTCTCAACAAAACCGATGTCAAACAACAACAAGTGTCGCCAGTATGATCGTCTTCTGTGCCCTTTGTCTACAGCCCAGTAACATATTTATATGTAGATATATACCAGAACGTAACAGCGAAGGCCCGATAAATGTGCAGCCGCTTCGTTACTGTCCCTCATACTATGTGGAATTTAATATTTAACAGGTTATTGCTATTGTCATGTATTTTCGTGGTTTTACCCATAGTTGATATTTATCACCTATGCATCCCGGTATAACAGATCTGTAATATCTTCTACACTCCGTTGTAGAATGATCTGTCTGTATTGTTCGTCCGTCCGTCTGCAACTGTGTCTGTTATCTGTACTGTATGTTATGTGTATTGTTCTGTGATCGGTGCCACATTGTTGTCTTTTGTATGTTGCAGGCACCCTCTATTTTCATCATATATATATATATATATATATATATATATATATATATATATATATATATATATATATATATATATATATATATATATATATATATATATATATATATATCATCGAACAACCATCAACATAAACCCATAAAACATATACGGAGTTTATTGTATTTATGACCCCTGTGTCATGCGAGGCTTAGCAGAGCTTTTTAGCTCTCTTTTTTACAAATAGTTTAATACCGTCAATAATGTATAAGCACATTATAAATATACAAATACAAGATTCTATTTATCATATGACATTAAAAACGCTTTTAAATCGCGAGTTTTGTACAAAAATGTCAATATTCCGCGACGTCGTTAAGGACATCGTACTTGTAACGTTACGGGACGTATTTAACTAATTTTCGTATTTAATCCACTTGTGGATTACCGAAATTTATTCAGGGCGTTTTTACATTCTCAGACGCGACGTCATATGATAAAGACAGGACTATTTTGCTCAACACCAAAGTAATTAAAAGACTTTTGTGCTCACTTGCCATCTCAACATTTGTGTATAAGTTAAACTGGGATGCTAAATTGAACTGGAGAGAAGAATCCAGTTCCTAGAGATGAAATGCTCGGAATGAATCTTCACATCTGTAACAAGGACCATATAACAACAAAGAAACACACTCGGTTCGGGCCCTGATTCACTCTTACGAAGAGCTTGTCACTACAATTTAGAAAAGGAAGCTGAGAGGGTATACTGAAAATAAGAGAGAATTTGATTTTATGTAATGTTGGTTTGTGCCTTATGCTCTGTCTCTGGTCGGGCCCATGGGTGTCTAACTATTGGTTTTCGTTCCCCCCAGCATTTCAGTGGGTTCGGGCCCTGATTCTCTCTTACGAAGAGCTTGTCACTACAGTTTAGAAAAGGAAGCTGAGATGGTATACTGAAAATAAGAGAGAATTTGATTTTATGTAATGTTGGTTGGTGCCTTATGCTCTGTCTCTGGTCAGGCCCATGGGTGTCTAACTGTTGGTTTTCGTTCCCCCCAGAATTTCAGTGGTTTCTTGTTGTCGAGTCTTCAACGTCGTTTCATCTCACGGGTTGTGTGATTTTTTTTTTCTCGGAGATCTTGCGCTGAGTTAGGCCTTCATAAGGAATGAACAAAGTGTTTGCCTATATCGCGACGGATGTAAGGGCGATGATTGCGGCCGCGTAAAAATCGGTTTAAGCCACCCCCTTCCAATCCCCAGTGGAATTCGTTTCACTAACCGTTCCAAGGCAGTTCTTCTGTCGCGGTTTGGTTTTGTTATGGATTGTCTTTTGAGTGTGTGTATCGCTTATATTATTTTGTTTTGGATAACTGATTGGCCATTGTGTGGGAAAGTAACTATCATTTGGCTTTCCACTATTGATGTTTCCATTAGAGTCTTGTTATTTCAAGTTTGTGTTTATTTCCCTTTTTCTGATGTGAGCGGTGGGTTAATTATTTCGATTCCTGATCATTGCCGTCACTTCTATTATGGACATGTATACCGCTCGTAAAGCCTCGCCAAGACAATACCCAAGGAAACACGGCGTGGGCGGGAAGATACTATTAAGGGTTGTACAGCGTAGAGCTCTGCAGAATCTTAGTGGACAGTGAATGGTAGGACAAAAAGAAACAGAATGCCACGAAGTCATCAAAGGTGTTCCTACGACCCGTATAAGTGAAGTAAAGACATCTTTGCTTGTGACCTGTCCTGAACATTCTCTCTGTATGTGTGTGTGTGTGTGTGTGAGAGAGAGAGAGTGTGTTTTGTAAATAAAGGAATTCCTTCGAATTGCCATTTAAAATGAACATTTTTAATCGGGTGTTATTGTTCGACAAGTTAAGAATTGCAATGGAAAGTTGCCATGAACGACGTCAATGCCTTACTAGTCAGTGTCCATGAGATAATAAACGTATGTTCATATTGTATTACCTGTCATCGTCCACTATGGAACGCCATAGCTGTCTGATGCTTAGAAACAAATACATGATATGCTCTAATCTACTTATGTAGGGCTGAAACATCGTTCTATATTGCTCACACTTTATTATTATCTGTGTGATATCCATTATGTTATGTGTCAAGTATATGATGTTTTGTATGAGCTTCATGATGTTATGTATCGACTACATTATATATCGTATAAAACTTATTATGTTTTATGTCAATTACATTATTTATTGTATAAACTTCATGATAAGGTGCATCAACTACATTAAGTATTGCATAAATCTTATTATGCTTTAAGTCAACTTCATTATGTATTGCATAAACTTGGTTGTACGATGGGTCATCTACATTGTGTGTGGTGTTAACTTTATTGTGTAATGTGCAACTTTATTGTATAGTGTATAAACTTTATATGATGTGTAAACTTTATTATGTTACATGCAAACTTTATTATATGATGTTCACACTTGATTATGCCATGTGCAAACTTTATTATCTGTTGTCAAACGTTCATTATGCTACGTGGAAATATTATTATGTGATGTAACTTTGTTATGTGATGTGAAATGTTTATAATGTGATTTATCAAATGTATTCAATGATGTCTAAACTGTATCATTTGATGTATACACTATATTATGTGATGTATTTGATTTATGATGTGATATATAAATTTATGTGATGTATAAACTTTATGATGTACTGTATGAACTTTATATGAACACATTTCATTGTGTATCAACTCCTTTATATGCGGAAACTTCTTTATATGATGTGGTTAAAATCGACAGAGTGAAAACAAATGTAACACCTAAGAAATTCTATTTGCCGGAACTCAGTACTAGTCGTTTCGCTCCTGTGTTGCGTATTGTGCACCTATCAGTGTTTTCCCCCAGAAGGGTTGGTTGGGGGCATACCCTGGGGATCAGACATCAATATGATCTGCAACACTTGGGAATTAGACAGGACATTTTGACACAGGGGCGGGAATTAGATATCTAAAACAGGGAATTTTAATGCCCGCCTAGGGGATTTTTGATACAAAATTATGGCTCTTGGGTGGTAAATTAGACTCCCAATTTCCAAAAAATGTCTAATTCCCATGGGTCTGCCCGCCACTCCCCTCCAGGGGAACTGATTGATTGGTGCAATATTCAGCAGCATTGATATCCCCATCGAGGAGTGCACTTCTAGCCTCGGTTAAAAACATGTACTGGCTGAAGAGTGCCTTGCAGCGTGATAGATCATTGTAAAGATAGACAGACGTCAAGTAAAGCATTTCTGCTGAGAAAGTTTCTCCAATCCCTTCATATGCAGGAAGTTATTTTTTTATTTTATATATTAGATAGATCGAAATAATTTTGCCAGAAATACGTCTAGCAACGGAGACGTAAGTAAAACATGTGGAATATGACTGAGTGCAGACGTTTGCATCTTCCTTCCTTCCTTCCTTTGCAGCACTTTATCTATCCATTGCTCCACCCTGTCCGTCCTTTCAATACCTTCTTCCTATAGACAAGAGGGTCATAATGGCCCTGGATCGCTCACCTGATCCTTATTGTACAGATTAAGTGGTAGGTAATATAAAGTGGAGTGGATGGTTTGAGCCATTTTGGTTGAGAGAGCCCAAGGAAAATTTCTGTGAAATTATTTCAAAATCAGTCTACCTATTTAGTAGTAGAAGTTATTTTAAGTAGAAGTAAAACAAGGATCAGGAATTGATACAATTAACTTACTCCATCCATAAAAGACACCAAAGGGAAAGAAATACAAACATTAAGCGACCAGACCATAATGGAAACCTAAACAAAGGAAGGCAATATGGACAGTTACTTTCCCACAAAATGGCCATATGGCCATCCAAAATTAAAAGACACAAGTGATACACACAGTAAGTAACAAACAACAACATAAATAAATCGCCACAGAAGAGCCGCCTTGGAACGGTCAGTGGAAGATTACCACTGGGGG
Source organism: Lucinisca nassula (assembly GCA_963580285.1). Lineage (NCBI taxonomy): Eukaryota > Metazoa > Mollusca > Bivalvia > Lucinida > Lucinidae > Lucinisca > Lucinisca nassula. The sequence goes on along the minus strand of OY757021.1, from coordinate 34,256,595 downwards.
GCTTAAATCGATTTTACGTGGCCACAATCCTCGCCCTTACTTCCGTCGCGATTTAGACAAATAATTTGTTCAGTCCGCATGAAGGCCTCCTAACTCATCAGTGCAACATCTCCGTGAACACAGAAATCAAAGAACCACAGAGGTGAGACAACGGTGAGGACTCGACAGCAAGAAACCACTGAAATGCTGGAGCAAAAGAAAACCAACAGTTAGACTCCGATGAGCCCGACCAGAGACAAAGCATCAGGCACCAACCAACATTATCTCTTTAATTTCAATAAGCCTTTACGCTGGAGCCGTCATAGAATCTGAGGCCTGACCCACCGGCGTGCAATAAAGCTTGTTTATTGTTTAGTTTTTGTGGCTATTATGTTCAGTGGATCGAAAATATTTTGAGCAATTTTGACAGAGGGTCACCCATGGAATGTTTTCTTTCTGAGAATGAAGTCTTTCAAAAGTTCCCTTCTACAGAGCTGACTTGTATGTTACTTGGACATTGAGGGTCAGACCCTAGTGCATGGAGATGCATTTGCTCAGTCTAACAATGCCTAGTAGCAGGTAGGGTGAACGCACCAAACGCCTTATCGTTTTAGCAGGCAAATCAGCCATTCGAGGCTGCCACGATCCGTTCCTCGGACCCAGGTCAGAGAGGGTCCCCATATTCTCAAAATCCCAAAACAACCCCACCAAGATTCGAGTAGGTTCCTCCGCCATACAGCCCCCCTTGAGAAGGCCCACCATCCTCATGGCCTTTGGGTATGCTGGGGCGCCCCTTGGCAGGCCAGGACGAAGCCGCTCAAAGCACTGCCGTGAAGAGCCCCTCAACGGACGGTGCCCGCCGAATAGGGGGCTCTGAAACGGCTGCGGCGATCGGTTTGCCGGGGTCACCAGCCCGGCGATAGCGGTGGTGGAGCCGGATCGGGGCGCATCATAGTCGAGCGCCTAATTGAACATTGGCGTGATCATGACATATCAGAACGCCATCCAAGGTCAGCGTAATTGTTAATGGCTCCTCATCGGCTCCTCAGAGCTCTGCGGTAGAAGCTGTCTTTGGGAGTATTGCAAGTTTCACCGGGCTCGTATTCACCGGAATCCCCAATCCCGATGCCCTGCCGGAGGTGTGTCAAAAACACCCAGTCGGAGCCTTACCTGTGTGGGCCCTGCGGGGCCGACAGGGCTCAAAAGTACCTTTGTAGGGTCTGGTTCCGCGTGAACGGCGAGCACGATGCCATGGCCTCGCACTTTCAAGTTCAGCCAGGGACTTTTCGCCCTCTCTGAGGTGCTAGTTTTCACAGACCTCGACCTAAGCTGGGCGCGGCGCTACCGCCTCCAATACCTTCAGTTCTCCTAACTTGCCAGGCCTTCGAACCCTGCTCCCTTAACAACCACAGTGCGTGCAGGCGTCTGTGTGTAGTCGGGAGGGCGTCTTTTTGCTATGGCCGGCGTATCTAGTTTTTCTGCGATCCATCGGCTGGTGCCGAGCCTGCCACCATCTCGAGTGGCGCCGCCTGGCCGGCTGGCAACCGCATAAGCGCCAACTGTCCTTGTTTTGACGCAAACGCCACAGTCCGATAGATATGTGCGAGCTTGCTCTTATTGCTCGAGAGCTCCGAACCGCTAACGGCTCTGCACAGCGACGGATGCCCACGCTCTCCAATTATAATTGGCGGTCCGTTCCACAACTGCACCCGCCTCGCGGATGGTCCGTCCCATCCGAGGCAACCTCGCGGGTGGCCCGCCCACCAACACCCCGTCCTCGTGAGTGGTCGATCTCGCTCTTCAGGTCCGTTAATCTCACCGCTCGCCAGCTTCTTTGGTAGTTACGCCCACCGGGCATCTGCACAGCGAGTGACAGCCTGCCATCGGGTCCAGAGGCTGTGGTGGTTATCAAAAAGCAGCACCGCCACGCTCGGTGGCCGGACATGGGCGCCGGCCGGCGCCCCCCCCCCCCGCGGCAGCCACCCTCAACAGCCGCGGCAACCCTGAGGCCACAGCTGCGAAGAGCCCCCAAACGATTCTGTGGCGGCTGCGGGCGGGGGTTGCGTCTCGGCTCCGGACCTCATGTTGATTCTCGAAAGAGATGATCGCCTCTCTGAAGGCGGTTCTTCTGTCGCGGTTTATTTTTGTTATGGTTTGTCTATGTGTGTTTGTATCGCTTATATTATTTTGTTTTGGATGGCCAATTGGCCATTTTGGGGAAAAGTAACCGTCCCTTTGGCTTTCCGCTATCGATGTTTCCATTGGGGTCTGTTGTTTCATGTTTGTCTTTGTCTCCCTTTGGTGTCTCTGATGGGAGCTTTGGGTTAATTGTATCGATTCCTGATCATTGCCTTCACTTCTATTCCGAGATACTTCAGCAGGCCAGACTCTACAAGGAAGGCCAAGGAGTCGGGACCTAACCACCGCTTGAGGCATTTGCGAAATGCTTTCCGAACCAGACAGGGATGACAGGGTGATAGCCGGCCGCGTACCTCGGCAAAACACGTGCCAATGTCTTTGGGTAAAGCGCCTTTGATGGTTACGAGGGTCATGCGGTGGGTTGGGTGTCCGACGCGCTTAAAATATGGCTTGGCTTCACCCATGCCCTGGACTGAGGCTTTGTAGCAAGCCTTCATGTCGATGCTGATGACGTCCCTCGTATCGTAGTCCATCGAGTTCCACAGTCCGCCGAGTCCGTGCTCCACAATAAATATCTGAGAGGAGGCTTGCCGGGGTCCTCTTTCAGCCGTTCCTCTCCTTTGCCACAATGCTAGCCGCGAGGTTTTCGCCGTAAGCTACCTCTGCTACCGACTCATCGACCAGGCGAGCGCACACCTCCCGGAGGCTGTTGCGGCCTCTTCCATCCTAAAGTAGCGAACATCCAGGGGCACGACTAGTCGACTACGTTGGTGGTCTTTGTCGCCAAACGTGTCCTTCCTAGAAACGGTCCTCTCGGCACTGCGGGAAGTGGAGGTCTTTGGACCAGGCGTGGCCATTGTGGCAGATGAGTTCTGCTTTGCCCCTGACAACATTACCACCGAACTTGAAGTTGTCGCTGTTGTAAATGTCATCGCCGGCAATGTCCCTCAGAACGATCGCCCTCTTGAGGATCTTTTCCAGCTTTGCCACGTCCTCCACCGTTGCACAAGTCTTCCGAAACCTCTCTTCAAAATCCCAAATTTTCTGGAGCCTAGTAGGCGTCAGACCCTGCCCTCTCATGGTTCCTTTGAAATGCTCAACAACTCTCTGAGTCACATAGTTGAGGTCGCCATCTCTTAACGGAGCTAGGTTAGCAGGGTCCGGGTCTCTGATTGGGTAGAGGCCGTATGCAACATACGTGTCCGGGTAGGCGTTCTGATAGAACACACGGTCGATGCAGGTGAGCACACCGGACTTGGTGTCCCGAGTGATCTCAACGATGGCTTGTCCCTTCTTTCTCTCCCGACGGAATGGATCAGATTTGTCCTCGAGGACCCAACGACCCTCGGCACGTTCCCGCAAGAACTTGGGTTCAAGGAGGAAAGCGCCCTCTTGAAGGCGGGTGAGAAGCCGCGCCACCTTTTATGTCATTCGAGCGTACAGGACCAGTCGCCCGGCTCTGGCATGCATCCCATCAGCGATCTGGACGTCGCCAGCGCCATGCCGGTCCTCTCTTTCCACCCTCCATGTGGAGACGACCACACTAGGGCCATCAACTTCCAATTCAGCTTTGGCGTCGTTAAGAACCCAACTCACTCTTCAGTCGGGGCTGCTGCAGAGGGGGGGGGGGCTGAGCTTCCAGGTCGATAAACGGTGGGTTGCCCGGTTCAGAATTGCGGGCCTGAATGATCTCGTCGAGTCGCTCGCGTAGCTCTTGTAGGGCCGCGGCTGACCTTGGGTAAGCAGGACATTCTCATGTTTCTCTCTGAAACTCCTCCCTCAGAGCACGAGCTCCTGGTGCGTGTGACATGGCGGCGGGTGTGTCCTGATCACGCACTTCTCTATCTAAATGGAAAGCGAGCGGGGACTACGGGCAAAGCAGTGAGTGTGCCCTGATCACGCACTTCTCTAAATGGAAAGTCGGTCCGGGAAAATGAGCTAGAATGGGAATTGGGGACTTACAGCCCCACGAATTTAGGTACCATTTTGGCCCACAGTGAGCGGTATTCGATCTCGTTCATTACAACGCAGTGGTTGCACCTCGCCCGAGCTTCGGCCCGAACAAGGTACTTTTGAACCATGTCGTCCCTGCAGGGCCCAAAGAGGTATGTATCCGACTGGATCCCTTTGCCACACCCCCGGTAGGGCATCAGGAGTTGGGAATTCCGGCGTATACGAGCCCGGTGAAACTTGCAATACTCCAAGAGACAACTTCTACCGCATTGCTCTAAGGAGCCGATGAGGAGCCATTAACAATTACGCTGACCTTTGGTGGCGTTCTGGTATGTAATGATAACGCCAATGTTCAATTAGGCGCTCGACCATGATGCGCCCCGATCCGGCTCCATCACCGCTATCGCCGGGCTGGCGACCCCGGAAAACCGATTGCCGCAGCCGTTTCAGAGCCCCCCCCCCCCCCGACTTACACACACACACATTCGGCGGGCACACCCCGCTGAGGGGGTCTTCACGGCAACGCTTCTAGCGGTTTCGTTCTGGCCTGCCAAGGGACGCCGCCACAGTACCCCGCTCCCAGGCCGGGCCTTCCCAAGGGGGGAGGGGGGGGGGGGGCTGGGTGGCAAAGGAACCTACTCGAAACTTTGTGGGAGGTTCGTTTGGGGATTTTGAGATGGTAGGGACTCTCTCTGACCTGGGGCCGAGGAACGGATCGTGGGAGCCTCGAAGGGCAGGTTTGTCTGCTAAAAGATAAGGCGTTTTGGTGCATTCACCCTCCCTGCTGCTTGTCTCGTTGATACAAGGGTGGGAGGGTTGGGGTGTAAGGGTGGGGGAGGGTTGCGGGGACAGCAAGAATTGGCATAAGATGCTAGACATATGAGTCAGTGATTCCCTTTTACAATACAGAGCTGACTTGTATGTCACTGTCTGGACACATTGTAGACATTGAGATTTAGGTCCCAGTGCAACAGAAGGAGATGAAGCGGCTCAGTCTTACTAAAAATGTCACATGTTGACAAAGGGAGGGAGAGGGATGGTTATGGGTCAGTGAATTTTTAAATGTTTTCCATATATAATGCGAAGTAACACCAGTGGGCCTCAGAGCGGGGCAAATTTTGACCCAAGGGCTATAATTTTAACAATCTTAGTAGAAGTGTGCTGGATGTATCTTCACACCAAATATCAAAGACCTGGGCCTTGGGGTTCAGAAGATTTCTTAAGATTTTAAGATTATAAGTCAACGTCAAATCAAAGGGCCCCGGTGCGGGGTCATTTTTGGCGCAAGAGCATAAATTTGAACAATCTTAGTAGTGGTCCACTAGACGAAGCTTCACACCAAATATCAAAGACATGGGCCTTGCGGCTTCTGAGGAAAAGATTTTTTTAAGATTTTTCCAATCGGGGGCATTTTTGGTCCCGGTGTAACAGGCCGACAGTTTCTTCCCCGGGGAAGAACTGGGTCGGCCCGTTTCTTCCCCACCCAGTCAGTTTCATCCCCACCTGAAATTTTTTAGAACCACAGAGAATGAGTGATTTATGCCTCACAAATTGTTAAACTTCCCCACCACAGATGTTTTGTTTACTAATAATTCTTGTGATAAATTTCCTTTTCTTTTTAGGACAAAAATTGGAAGAAACTAAAAAGATATAATAAGCAACATATGTTTGAGCTCTGATATCAACAGAATTCGGAGGCTGGGGTGGGGCAGAACTGGCCGGACCAGTTCTTCCCCACCCCAGATGTTTCTGCTTACTAATAATTCTGGTGATAAATTTCCTTTGCTTTTTAAGACATAAATTGGTATAAACAGATATAATAAGCAACGATTGTTTGGAGCTCAAATCTTAATAGAATATGGAGACTGGGGGTGGGGAAGAACTGGGCCGGCCCGTTTCTTCCCCACCCCAGATTTTTCTGTTTACTAAAAATTCTTGTCATAAATTTTTTTCACTTGCAAAGACATAAATTGGTATTAACTAAACAAATATAATAAGCAAGAAATGTTTGGAGCTCAAATCTAAACAGAATTTGGAGACTGGAGATGGGGAAGAACTGGGCCGGCCTGTTTCTTCCCCACCCTTGGGTAGTGTTGTACAATTATGTCAGTTATATTGCTGAAGATGTCTTGGGTGGGGAAGAACTGGGCCGGTCCGGTTCTTTCCCACCCTTGGTAAGTTTTGTACTGTTAAGTCAATTATGACGTTGAAGGTGTCTGGTGTGGGGAAGAACTGGGCCGGCCCGTTTCTTCCCCGCCCCTAGGTAGTGTTGTACAGTTATGTAAGTTATATCACTGAAGATGTGATTTGAACACCAAACAGTTTTTGATTATTTTGTCTGTTTAGTTAATTCCAATTTATGCCTTAAAAAGCGAAGAGGATTTATCGCAAGAATTTTTTGTAAACAGAACAATCTGGGGTGGGGAAGAAATGGGTCGGCGCAGTTCTTCCCCACCCACAGTCTCCAAACTCTATTTAGATTTGAGCTCCAAACATTTGTTGCTTATTATATCCTTTTACACCAATTTATGTCTTAAAAAGCGAAAAAAATTTATCACAAGAATTTTTGGTAAACAGAAAAATCTGGGGTGGGGAAAAAACGGGCCGGCCCAGTTCTTCCCCACCCCCAGTCACAGAGTTTTTTGTGAGCAGAAAAATCTGGGATGGGGAAGAAACAGGCCGGCCCAGTTGTTCCCCACCCCCAGTCACATAATTGTTTGTAAACAGAAAAATCTGGGGTGGGGAAGAAACGGGCCGGCCAAGTTCTTCCCCACCCCCAGTCTCCAAATTCTATTTAGATTTGAGCTCCAAACCTTTGTTGCTTATTATATCATTTTAGTTTATACCAATTTATGTCTTTAAAACCAAAGAAAATTTATCACAAGAATTTTTTGTAAAGAAAAATCTGGGGTGGGGAAGAAACGGGCCGGCTCAGTTCTTCCCCACCCCCAGTCTCCAAATTCTATTTAGATTTGAGCTCCAAACATTTCTTGCTTATTATATCTTTTTAGTTTATACAAATTTATGTCTTAAAAAGTGAAGAAAATTTATCACAAGAATTTTTTTGTAAACAGAAAAACCTGGGGTGGGGAAGAAACGGGCCGGCCCAGTTCTTCCCCAACCCCAGTCTCCGAATTCTATTTAGATTTGAGCTCCTAACATTTGTTGCTTTTTATATCATTTTAGTTTATACCAATTTATGTCTTAAAAAGCGAAGAAAATTTATCACAAGAATTTTTTGTAAACAGAAAAACCTGGGGTGGGGAAGAAACGGGCCGGCCCGGTTCTTCACCACCCCCAGTCTCCAAATTCTATTTAAATTTAAGCTCCAAACAATTCTTGCTTTATTATATCTTTTAAGTTTATACCAATTTATGTCTTAAAAACCAAAGAAAAATTATCAAAAGAATTTTTTGTAAAGAAAAATCTGGGGTGGGGAAGAAACGGACCGGCCCAGTTCTTCCCAATCCCATGTCTCAAAATTCTATTTATATTTGAGCTCCAAACAATTCTTGCTTATTATATCTTTTTGGTGTCTTAAAAAGCGAAGAAAATTTATCATAATTTTTTTTTGGTAAACAGAAAAACCTGGGGTGGGGAAGAAACGGGCCGGCCCAGTTCTTCCTCACCCCCAGTCTCCAAATTCTATTTAGATTTGAGCGCCAAAGATTTGTGGCTTATTATATCTATTTAGTTAATACTAATTTATGTCTTAAAAAGCAAAGAAAATTCATCAAAGATGCTTGAATGTGGATGCATATTTTATTGCATCTCCATGACTGGTGTAGCATAGAGCAAATTTTGTCATGTAAGCTAAAAGGACTCAGAACTTATTCGGAATGGTCTCTTTTCTCATTTATAACAAATTGTGAGCTGAAAATTACTCGTTGACTATGGTTCTGAAAACAAATTCAGGTGGGGAAGAAACTGACTAGTTAATTTCTTCCCCCGGGGAAGAACCGGGCCGGCCCAGTTCTTCCCCGGGGAAGAACCGGGCCGGGGGAAGAAACTGACCATTACACCGGGGCAATAATCTGAACAATCTTGACAGAGGTCCACTAGATGCAGCTTCGTACCAAATATCAAACACCTGAGCCTTCTGGTTTCAGACAAGTAGATTATAAAAGGTTTTCCCCAATATAAGTCTATGTGAAACCAAAGGGCCCCGGGGCGGGAGCATTTTTGGCCCCAGGGCTATAATTTGAACAATCTTAATAAAGGTCCACAAGACGCGGCTTCGTACCAAATATCGCACATCTGAGCCTTCTAGTTTCAGACAAGAAGATTTTAATGGTTTTGCCTATATAAGTTTATGTGAAACCAAAGGGCCCCCGGCGGGGGCATTTTTAGCCCGAGGGCTATAATTTGAACAATTTTGATAGAGGTCAACTATATGAAGCTTCGCACCAAATATCAAAGATCTGGGCCTGCAGATTTAGGGAGGAATTTTTATTTAAAAGTTTTTTCCATACATTAGTCAATGTAAAACCAAAGGGCCCCGGGGCGGGGACATTTTTGGCGCAAGGGCTATAATTCGAACAGTCTCGGTAGAGGTCCACTAGATGAACTACACACCAAATACCAATGACACGGGCCTTCTGGTTTCAGAGAAGAGGATTTTTAAAAAAAAATCTTATATAAGACATTGTAAAACCGGTGGGCCCCGGGCGGGGGCATTTTTGGCACAAAGCTATAATTTGAACAATCTTGATTGAAGGCCACAAGAAGACGCTTCGTACCAAATATCAAACACCTGAGCCTTCTGGTTTCAAACAGGAAGATTTTAATGATTTTCCCTATGTAAGTCAATGTAAAATCAAAGTGTTTGGTGCAAGGGCTATAATTTGAATAATCTCGGTAGAGGTCCACTAGATGAAGCTACACACCAAATATCAATGACATGGGCCTTGCGGTTTCAGACAAGAAGATTTTTAAAGATTTTATTTTTCCTATATAAGTCAATGTAAAACCGTTGGGCCCCGGGGAGGGGGCGTTTTGGGCCCAAGGGCTATAATTTGAACAATCTTGATAGAGGGCCACAAGCCGAAGCTTCATACCAAATATCAAACACCCGAACCTTCTGGTTTCAGACAAGAAGATTTTTAAAGGTTTTCCCTTGATAAGCCAGTGTAAAACCAAAGGGCACGACGGGGGGGGGGGGGGGGGGGGGGGCTTTTTTGCCCCAGATGTTATAATTTGAACAATTTTGATAAAGGTCAACAAGACGAAGCTTCGTACCAAAGATCAAACACCTGAGCCTTCTGGTTTCAGACAAGAAGATTTTTAATGGTTTTCCCTGCGTAAGTCTATGTAAAACCAAACGGCCCCGGGACGGGGTCATTTTTGGCCCCAGAGCTATAATTTGAACCATTTCGGTAGACGTCCACGAGATGAAGCTACACATCAAATATCGAAGACCTGGGCCTTGCGGTTTAAGAGAAGAAGATTTGTTTTATGTTTTCATTAAAAAAACAACAACTATTTTTAGCTCCTGTGACCTTGATGTGCAATGGACAGGAACCATTTGAACAGCCTTGAAATGGGACCACCTAAGGATCATTTGTGAAGTTTGGTCAAAATCTGATCAGTGGTTTAGGAAATGTCGTTTGAAAAAAAATATTTGCGGACGCACTGACGACGGACAAAAAGTGATCCCAAAAGCTCACCTTGTCACTACATGACAGGTGAGCTGAAAATTAAGAAAAATAAAATCGGGGGCGCAGGGGGCGAAACAATCCATCTAAAAAGAAGAGAAACGACCCGGTTCTGAGTTCCGGCAAATAGAATTTTATAGGTGTTACATTTGTTTTCACTCGGTGGATTTTAACCACATCATATAAAGAAGTTTCCGCATATAAAAGGGTTAATACATAATGCATTGTATTCATATAAAGTTCATACAGTACATCATAAAGTTTATACATCACATCAAGAAATTTAAAGATAACATCATAAATCAAATACATCACATAATAAATTTATACATCAAATGATAAAGTTAAGACATCATTGAATAAATTTGATAAATCACATATTAAACACTTCACATCACATAACAAAGTTACACCACATAATAATATTTCCACGTAGCATAATGAACTTTTTACAACAGATAATAAAGTTTGCACGTGACATAATAAAGTTTATGCATCATATAAAGTTTATAAAGTTCACAATAATGTTGCACATTACATAATAAGGTTAATACAGCACACGATGTAGATGACCCATCATATAACCAATTTTATGCAATACATAATGTTGTTGACTTAATGCACAATAAGATTTATGCAATACATAATGTAGTTGATGCACCTTATCATGAAGTTTATACAATAAATTATGTAACTGACATAAAACATAATAAGATTTATACGATACATAATGTAGTCGATACATAACATCATGAAACTCCTACAAAACATAGTCTTATGACACATAACATAATTAATACCACACAGAATATAATAAAGTGTGAGCAATACAGAACAATGTTTCAGCACTACAAAAGTAGATTAGAGCATATCATGTATTTGTTTCTTAGCATCAGACAGCTATGGCGTTCCATAGTCCACCATAAATAAAAAGGGACATTATCAGTTACCCACTATATTAATTGCATTGCAACACCTTGACCCAATAAAGCTATGTTACCTCTGGGCAAGTGAGCGTTATCAGGTCAACACGACATTACAATTTTATGAACGAACCGGAATTCTGTAAAAAAATGGCAACAAATGCTATCATTACTGGAAAATAACATGAAAAAAATCACAGGACACATAACGACCCGCTGAATCTAAATACCTCGCATATGGACCGATTATTGCTCGCCGGAATGTTGGAATGCACTGAACACAATCGATAACTGATAGTAAATCGCATATTTAAAGAGTGTACAGGGGAATAAACTGATAAATAGAATACAAGATTCGAGTCATTTGATATCAAGCCTCGCGGTTCTACAAACGGTCTCGAAGCCTTGCCTGATAACTTGATATCAAACCACATGACCCTGGTAAACTATGCTATATGTATACTATATATATAACAGTCCTTGTTAGCATGTTTGCACTTGTCATGCTCTGCCTTGATTTTTTTAATTTCTTTTGATATATTGGTTTTGACAAGATAAAAGTGAACCCTTAATATTTTCTAAACTGTCTAGACGCTATAGATCCATCATGCAATTTGTATTCCCAAAAGGTCTGGATAAAGCTGGTTTTAAATATTGATAAACATACAAAGTACCACGCAATCATGCGGAATGTTAAGCCGGCGTGACACAAATTGTCATGTCAAAATATTTGATGAAAAAGCGATTCGTCAGGGGGATCATTTTAAACCTTAGCACGCATAACACCGGATAAGGAGGCGTAAGAACATTTCGAAAACAAGCCTATATAATTTTGACCCCCTTGGACACCACTTTTATATAGTAAAACTAATATTTCTTACTTCTGCTCTAAAATATAGATTATGGGTACTCGTTAGAACCGCCTCATCTGAGGCGGTTCTAACGTGTACACACAATCTATATTTTGAGCAGAAATAAGAAAAAATATCTTATTTTTTTATCTAAAAGTTTCGTTTTTAGGTGGTAAAATATACAATGTATTTGTATAGGCGTGTTTTCGTAATGAAGTCCGCCATGTAATGAACACTCCTGTAAACCTCATTTTATAAAGAGAAAACTGGCGTTGATAGGCGCATACATTATTTTTTATATATCTTTCTGCTCCAATACATAGATTACGGGTACGCGTTAGAACTGCCTCATAACGAGCACTCACAACCTGTGTTTCGGGCACTAATAAGATAAAAGATCACAAATTAGCCGGTTTTAGAGATATGAAAGAATGCACTCTGTCACACGGATGTGTCATTGCCACCAAACGCTACGCGCCTTGAACGACAACGTCATTGCCTTCATTGAAATATCCAAAATCTCTCACCTGCCGTGCTGGTTAATTGCGAATGTATTCAGTCTTAATCGCGAGAATGTATTTATTTATTTATTATATATGTATTTACGTGCAATAAGCTATAGTCTTTCAAAACGCAGTGAGACGTGACTGTACTTTTAATTTTGGACTAGTCCGTATTTTAGGTAGGTCGCCTTCAGCTGGGATTTTACATTGGGGGATATAGTTTTACTTAGATTCGTTCTGCATCATACTAACCACTTGGCCACGACTTCTACATAATGACATTATCAAAAAACTTATCTATACTTTTAAAATCCTGCGTAAAAAGAAATCCCCTAAACCATGGAATAGTCTTGTCACGCTTGAACGTTGAACTCTCAACGGTCGTTGATAAACTATAATAACACGTGAAGCTTAGCCTATAACTGAGATCGTTCAGCATACTCCCGTGGACTATTTATAATCTTCTGATCTTGTATTAAAATTTGTGTTTTACTATGTATTTAACATAACTTTATGTATTTAACATAACTTTGTCCAAGTGGTCAAACAAAGGGTTACCCTTTGTGAGCAAGGAATATACAGGCCAGAATGAAATCACCGGACAAAGGAGACCCTTCTCAAATAAAGCAAAAAAAAAGTTTTTTACAGTGGTCTATCTGCTTTATCTTTATGGCTTAACCACTGGATAACCGATCTGTTACCGGACATCAATGTATTTGAGACCAATGCGAATTGTCACAGCGAAAATGTCACAACTTGCGCCATTGTAGATATGTTACATTCCAAACACAGGTTTTCTGACGAGTGTCAATAAAAAATGATCTAATCACTTTTTATGCTATGAACATCTTCTAGGAATTATGAAACGTCACTTATAACATCAAACTGCGCCCTAAGTTTACAAACACTATACCTCTATATGCTAACTCGGTAGTCAAGGACTGTTCAACTGTTTCCGAGCAGCAATAGAAATGACGAAACATCAGTTTTTAATCAAATTGCATGGACCAGTAATCATACTAGTTGAAATATATGTTTAACGTCCCGCATAGGAACGGTCCGACTCGCATCACTTTTCCTGGACAGGCTAAGACTTATAAGCGGTTTACCAGTACTCAAATTCGGTCGGTTTCAGCTCTGCGCGGAAGCACCATGCAGCCCAAACTATTTCTCCAAGTCCCGATGGACGTGGTGCGGTTATTGTTTGCAAAGACTTAAAAATGTGGAAAGTTTTATTGGATTCCCATATATTTCCATAAAACGATTCTCGTCTCCCCGCGGCCGTGGAAAAATAAAGAAATTCTGTGACCTACATTTTATTGCCACTCTCGATGCAGATTTTTGAGATGTATTTGTATGCAAAATGTAAAATAAAAAATATGCATTATATACCGCATTTACATGTACGTATTCTTAACCTTTAGGCTATTGTAATAACGAATTTCTATCTGTTATTTCTAGCTGGCCGAGATGTTTTCTAACTACGCCCGGCATACACCCAGTACCACTGAAATATGTGTCCACGCAAAAAAAAAAAAACAAAAAACGTAGTCCGCTTTGTTTGGCGCCGTTTCGCTCAATTCATATTTATTAGATATTTTAACATTCTGTCGCGCATATTTGTGTGCATGTTATGGTTTAAGTATGAAATTGCCTTGAATAAACATTGGACACGTGCTGTTTAAAATTACAAAATGAATATCTATGCCCATATGTGCAATAAATAAACACATTAATCCTTAAAGCGCCTTGTAATTTTTTTTAATCAGAAGACAGTCAATATGTCTCCTCAATTTTAAGAGAAAGTCAGGCATACAAGTATTTAATCAGAAGTATCTGCAAGATGATAATTCGCTTGGAATTTGATGTCTGATTTTCTCTAACAAAATATGAGAAAAATAATAAAAATGATACCCTCTACTGTCATAACAGGCAGTATAACATAACAATGGATTAAATTCAAGACGCAAAAACTTGGTCCGTAGCGTTCTTTGACTAGCAATATTACTGTTCAATCAGTTATCACCGCCAAAAATTTAATGCAGATTCTAAGAACGTTTGATTGCTGGATAAGCCAATATAGCTATGGTTACATGTTTATATGCGTATTACAAGATTAAAAAAAGAGTTTTCGTCGACATTAGCTTATGGCTTATTTAAGTTAAGCTGTTCCCTTTCTTATAAGCTATTAACAGAACAGGCGACGCGATTGAATTTTGTGTATAGCGTGGTCGATACGATATTTTTGATGCACGGAATTGCCGGAATACAGCGTTATTTCCTTCAGCATCATAAGATGAGACATTCGGGATGTATGTTTATATATACCTCTGTTTGATATATGCCGTTGCAGGTTAAATACTGATAAAACTTTAAATTACTTGGGCTTCCAAATTACTGCAATTACACCATGTATAACGTCTTCCGGAGGGAAGGAAATATGATTATTTTTACATATCCACTCAATTTTAATATTTCGGCGAGTGGCCTTCTTCAGAAAAATTGAATTACACAGACAACTTCAGAAAAACTGAATGACACAGAAAACTACATCGCTAAAGTCGCCATTGATTTCAAAGGAAATAAGTATAGAAAACTACACCGCTAAAGTCGCCATTGATTTCAAAGGAAACAAACTTATTTCCTTTGAAATCAATGGCGACTTTAGCGATGTAGTTTTCTGTGTAATTCAAAAGTTTATTTCCTTTGCCGGTGGGTCAGGCCTCAGATTCTATGACGGTTCCAACTTAAAGGCTGGTGGTTTCTTGCTGTCGAGTCCTTACCGTTTTTTCATCTCTGTGGTTGTTTGATTTTTGTGATTTTTGTGTTCACGGATATGTTGCACTGATGAGTTAGGAGGCCTTCATGCGGACTGAACAAATTATTTGTCTTAATCACGACGGAAGTAAGGGCGAGGGTTGCGGCCACGTAAAATTGATTTAAGTCCCCCGGTGGAATTCGTTTTCGCTGACCGTTCCAAGGCGGTTCTTCTGTAGCGGTTAATTTTTGTTATGGTTTGTCTTTGGGTGTTTGTGTCGCTTATATTATTTTATTCTGGATAGCCTTTGGACCATTTTGTGGGAAAGTAACTGTCCTTTTGACTTTCCGCTGTTAGTGTTTCCGTTGGGGTCTGTTGCTTCATGTTTGTGTTTCATTCCCTTTGGTGTCTCTGATGGGAGCTGTGGGTTAATTGTATCGATTCCTGATCATTGCCTCTACTTCTATTTTGACTGAGAAGAACGAACTTTGTGGCCATGAATGCGACTATTTACATCCACATAATGACGTTTCTAAAGACAATGTCTTAACTTCCTTTCTCGTCACTTTAACAACACACCTGCTATTCCCACTTTCTGAAGAAAAAAAGCCGGGTTTTACAGGGATATACATTCTTCTTTTTTGCTTTTTGCGCACAATCATGATTGTGGGTACCAATTAGAACCGCCCACTGACGTCGCTCTAACGAGAATCTTAATCTTTATCGGGAGCAGATAATAAAGCTGTGCGCTTTGTAGAAATTAAGATACAATACCCTTCTGACATGCCGAATTATATATATAATTTTGACCTTCTCAACCCCACCCTCTATAGAGTAAACCTGGAGATTATAGGGATATATTTCTCTTATTTCTGCTAAAAGCACAGATTGTGGGTAGTCGTTAGAACCATTTCGTCGAGGTGGTTATAACAAGTACCTCTATTTTGTTTCATTTGATGGTTAACGTCCCCGTCAAGACTGTATAATTCATTTTGGAGACGCTGCTTCCAATTTCGTGGGACTGCGTGGAAGCATCAAGCATCCCTTTTATTTCTTAAAGCCCCGACGGGCAGGGGCCAAACAAGTACCTCTATCCGAAGAAAGAATAATAACATAATTAAAACTGAAAAGGGGGTCTTTCATAGTATGGGAAATTTACTCTTGTTTCTGCCCACGCTTGGAATTTGATGAAATTATGCACAATAACTGTCTAGGGTATAGCCTTTGTAAATAGGTGAATTTGCTTTCAAAGGTAATTCCATTGTAAATTTATTATGTTTTGTACGATGTCACTACCAAAACAGAGGGTACTGTGATATAAACCTTCCTGCAGTTATCAGAATTTCATATATGTAATGCTAAAATATTTTATGAATTAAAGCCTTCATTGGTGAGTTAATTGATACTATGAATGGCTTTATGTGTGTTGTAATAGTGGCCATGCATTCAGTTTTCTACATTGGTATCCCCATATTTCAGCTGCAAGCTTTGTGACCATTCAAATTACATGTAATTTTTCTGTGTTCGAATCTTTGTCAAGACACCATTTCAGCATAACCTGTATGGGTCATTTAAAAAAATGAGTCTTTTTTTTTTAAACTCACCTGCAGTTGTGGTTCTTGAATAGACTTACTAATTAGAAGTTTATGTTAAATCATGTGTTATAAAAATGTGTAATTTGCTGCCAAATTTCATCAAAATCGGTAAAGTAGAAAAAAAATTATGCAAGATAAAGTGGTCAAATTTGTCCTGAGTGTAACAAAAAAAAGTGTGACATTCGAAGTTAACACCCGATTTCAATTGGCTGTATTATAAAAGATACAGTCATGTAGGGATAACCTTATATATCAGGGTAAACATCATTTAAATAGAAATTTAATTTCTGGATACGGTTAACCTCTTTATTATTTTATTGTTACTTTTTCACCCTATCAGAAGAAAGCATGTGTGGAAAATTTTGACAACTGAAAAGTACTAATTTTTAAAAGAACCATATTATTATTTGCATGCATTAGATCTATATTAGTCAAACTAACCCTAGTTTATAAGTCCAATGTTAGAAGTATCTAGAAATCATGGGCTTACTACCGCATGTGCATAAATACTAACCAAGCGCCAGTTTATTTACTGTTACCTGCAAATGTCCCGAGTGTAACATTTTGACTTTATAAGCTAATATCATCTCCACTCATTGCTTTAATTTACATTCTGTTTTATGTTTCAGGAAACCAAGTGCCCACAAGTTTATTCATATAATGATTTCCCAGATGAAGGCTGTGTGCACCATTCTAGGACCAAATGATATATGTCCCGAGTGTAACACTTTATTTGCGTTAAAACCTTTCACATCAGTTAGTGCTTTAAATCAGGGTCGCATTAAAGAACAAAAGTAAACCTATTTTAAATTATAAAAAGAGTAGGTGTACTTCGGTTTCAAATGTATTCTTAATGGAAATAAGATTGTGTTGCTGTAATAGTTTTGAAAATCTCGCAAGTTTTATAATAACGTAACATAAAAAAACAAATTTGGTTGGAAAAGTTTGGTTTTACAATCTGGTCATACCTTCATATTTAAGGTCAAAGACATGAATCATAAAACAGAAAACATAAAATGTACATAAATACAAGTTTCCGTATTATGAAAGTCATCTTTTTAAAGCAATGAAATTCAGAAAATGGCGTTACACTCGGGACAAAAAAATATGTAACGAATTGTGGTATGAAACATGCTCTTGTTTTCACAGTTAAACAGCTAAAATAGTGAACAGTGGCTAAATTTGCATTGAGGGTGGCTCTTGGCTCAAGGCCTAAGACAAAACAAAAGAAAAAAATAGCCATCAGAAGAGATGGCAAATCCCCCGACCAGAAGCCAATATGGTCTTCAGAAGATTGTTCAGCAATAGAACATACACCAGAATTAAACCAGCAATATATCACAAAAGGATTGCAGTTATGGCCATCTCAAAATTATACTGTAAGGGGACATAACTTAAAAACCAGGGCACTCAGAATTGTGGTTCTTGCGAATGACATACCTGCTTCAGCTCATGTATTTCTGTACAAAGTACCATCAATATGTCTCAAATGGTATTGGAGATATGGGGATCACAAGCTAGTCATACTGTTATATTGGAAGGGTAGATAAGTCAAATACAACAGCACCAACAGTTGTGGTTCTTGCACATGACACCCCTTCTGTACCTTATATACAATTGTGCCAAGTTCCTTCAATATATCTCAAAGGGTGTTGCACTTATGGCCTTCACAAGGTTATATTGTCAGGGGAGATTACTCAAAAACCAGAGCACCCAGAGTTGTAATTCTTTAGCATGACACACCTGCTTAACCTCATGTACATCTGCATCAAGTACCACCAATATATCGCAAAGGGTATTGGAGGTACGGAGATCACAAGAAGGTCATACCGTTTTATTGGAATTGGATATAACTCAAATATCATAGCACCCAGAGTTGTGGTTCTTAGGCATGAAGTGCCGTCTCAACCTTGTATACAATTATGCCAAGTACCATCAATATAACTCAAAGGGTATTGGAGTTATGACCATCACAAGGTTATATTGTCAGGGAAGATAATTTAAAAACCAGGGCACTCAGAGTTGTTGTTCTTGCAGGTGACACACCTGCTTAACCTCATGTACAACTGTACCAAGTACCATCAATATATCTCAAAGAGTATTGGAGATATGGCCATCACAAGGTAGTGATTCTATATTATTGGAAGGGGAGATAACTAAAAAACCATGGCACCCAGAGTTGTGGTTCTTGTGCCTGACACACGGTCTCGGCCTTGTGAACAACTGTGCCAGGTATCATCAATATATCTTAAAGGGTATTGGAGTTATGGCCAGCACAATGTAGCCACACTAAATTATTGGAAGGGGAGATAACTCAAAAAACATGGCCAGAGTTGTGGTTCTTGTGCATAACACGCTGTCTCTGCCTTGTGAACAACTGTGCCAAGTACCATCAATATATCTCGAAGGGTATTGGAGTTATGGCCATCACAAAGTAGTCATTCTATTTTATTAAAAGGGGAGATAACTAAAAAAGTATGACATTCAGAGTTCTGGTTCTTTCGCATGACACGCCGTCTCAGCCTTGTGAACAAGTGAGCCAAGAACCATCAATGAATCTCAAAGGGTAAAGGAGTTATGGCCATCACAAGGTTGCGTCTACGGACGGACGGACAGACGGACGTACAGACGGACGGACGCCAGGCTGATCGATATATCCCCCGAACCTATTCGGTCGGGGGATAAAAAGACTCATCAGCAGAAAGAGTAAGAAAGTACAGGGAGAGGCTCAAGACAGACCCAAAACTTAAAAGGCAGTGGGAAGAATCAAAGCTGAAGAAGCGTGTTGATATTATGACATTATGACAAAGCACATGATACTTGAAAATTTTTCACTGTGCCGATGTGAAAACATTTTGCACCAATGAACATTTCGCCATGGATACTTTATAAGGCCTTTGGTGAGTTGTGTTTCAAATGATTTATTTTATTTTTATTTATTTATTTTTTAAGATTTCAACAAAAACCTGACAGAAAACAGACAATCAAGCATTATTTTGCCAGTAATTGCAGTTAAAATCCAGTTTGTAGACGTTAGAATGATTCCAAGATCTATTCTTCTTTTTGTCCAAAGTGTAACGGTTTATCAAATTATTATTGTAATGTAGAAATTCCATCAAGCTTACCAAATCCATTTTTACAGGTTTTTGCAACCGGTCTTATTGTAACAACAGTTATAAAATGTAAAATAGAATCAATTATCTTTTTGTGAAACCATGTATTTGATGTGTATTTGAGTTGTCGATACTTCAAAGTTGACATTAGTAAGAAGCTGTACCAGAGTAACTTTGTTTATGAAGAAACACAATGATTTAGTTGTTTTGAGTCAGGATTTACAGCTACAATTCATGCCATAATACTTAAGTCTGTTTTAAAGACATTTTTACATTTTTTCCCGAGTGTAACGGTTTCACTGTTCGTTGTTGTAAAGTATTCTGTTCATTGAAACTACACTTTGCTTACTTACTAAGCACCCAGAAAGGTTTGGTAAACATTCTTTTTTGTAATAAAAAGAGATTGAGTGTTAAGAAGACTTGATTGTCTCTTTATAAAACACGTTATTTGTTTTAACCTATTTCTTTGATGAAGGATTCATAAGTTTGTTTCTGACAATGGCATCCTATAGTATGCAAGAAATACTTCACTGGCTTCACTGACATATCATCTTCAATGAACAACAAAAAGTATTACCCTAAGATCAGCTGAAAATAGCTATTTACATGGATATCTGATTTCATAGATTTTGTCCCAAGTGTGACGATTTATCCAAACATTCCACTGTAATTTGAAGTGCCCTCATCACAATACGACCGATCCTTTCAAAGTAAATTTTGGCATACTAACTTCTACAATCAAGTATATGTACAAGATCAAATTTGACCTTTATTTTCCACTTATTAGATTTTTTATGCAAACTATTTGAGGTCATAAGTAAAAAAGACGGGTCAAATTTGCCTAAAATATATAAAAAACAAACCTATAAAATCATGTAAAAATAATGATTTTTCTTCCAGATTATGGAACAATGTTTACATTACCATATGAAATACATTATACATTGAATTGACTTGTTTAACTGCTTTTAAGCAACCTCTGAAAATCAATCAATTTGTTTAAAAAATTCAGTGATTGAAATAATATCAAAAAATTTTCAAAGCTGTTTTGGATTCTTTATATTCCCATGTTTGTTTTCATAAAATTTGACATCTTGAGATGCCATTTTGATATGCATAATTGCTAGATATCAAACTTTATTTTTCACCCTTAATGTCGGTCTTTTGACTCATTTCTTCAAATCACCCATATCCAAATATCTTAGAACTCTGCAGCTGAAATTTCACGTAAAACAGACTGAATACTGATAGTCCAGATTCATTAAATTTGAAATAATATGATGTTGTTTCTGTCATGCTGTGTAAGAATACTTTACTGTTGCTTTTAATGTGGGTGACTACGGTTTAGCATGGTTTGTGTAAGTTTTGTTTGTTTTGTTTGATTTGATGTTTATAAGTAGAAGTAAAACAAAGATCAGGAATTGATACAATTAACTTACTCCACCCATAAAAGACACCAAAGGGAAGGAAATACAAACATTAAGCGACCAGACCATAATGGAAACCTAAACAAAGGAAGGCCATAAGGACAGTTACTTTCCCACAAAATGGCCATATGGCCATCCAAAACCAAAAGACACAAGTGATACACACAGTAAGTAACAAACAACAACATAAATAAATCGCCACAGAAGAGCCGCCTTGGAACGTGGCCATAAGTATTATTTCAAAACATCGAGTTCACTTAAATTGCCTTTTGCAGAATGCCATGGCCAAAAACAAACTTTTTGTTTAGAAGTATACCACAAAGGCCTTGATGATAAACCTCACCAGATGTTCCAATGGAATCCTGTGCATAGTGTTTTCTTTCTGTCTGCCTTGCCTTATATTGCCTTGTCTTATATTGCTTGTCTTATATTGTTCGAAGCTAAGGTTGTGTTGAGATTTAACATCCAAATCAACAGCATACCTTGTCTTATATTGCCTTGTCTTATACTGCCTTGTCTTATATTGTTTGGTTGTGTTGAGATTTAACATCCAAATCAACAGCATACCAGGCATTTTAGACGTAATTTCAGATTTTGTAAGATTTTCTATCTGACTTGAGATAAATGACTCTCAAGTCTAACTTTGTTTGCTTGTTTGTTTATCGCTGACTGTCCATTTAAACTGCAAATGTTTTCTCTAGAGGCAGTCATTAATACTTGAGAAAACTTTTAATAGACATATTTTGTGCCACTGAATGGTTTTCAGTATTTGTATCTGCACCAGGCAACAGTCAACCTATCTTTTTTTTTTTTTTTTTTTTTTTTTTTTTTGATTTTTTTTTGTCTACCAAGAGTTTCATAAAAACAATTCATTTATATGTACAGGTAACTATGTGACTACAGTTCATATTTAGTAAACACAAAAATATGGACTTCATGTCCCAATCTCACCATATAAACTTTGGGATAAATGCCTAAAAATAACAGAATTTCATAAACAATGAATTCATATGTAAAGATAACAATGTGACTACTTGATCACTTTTTGTAGATACAAAAAAACACACACGCACACTTCTTGTCCAAATCTCATCCGAATATCACTCAGCTGATAATTACAAGAACTCTTACTATTAAGAACAATTACTACATTAAAATGCCCACGTGGTTAAAGTGAAATAAATTCAGACTGAACCACAATAATAAGATGCAGTCCAACCAAACAATTCAAAAGATAGTCAATACCTTCAAAAAGGTTGTAAAGAAAACTCACAAAAGATGAGTACAATAACAGTGCAAAAGAACAACAAACTCAAGAACTTCTTGTTCAAGTGAAGAGAAAAATAACGATTTCAGCTGAATTATGCCTACTAAATTATTTTCAGTAAATACTCAACGATGCGCTTTCTATCCAAACACTCCAATAATCTTTCTAAGCTGACCAATAAATTGCACAGAAATGTAATTATTATGACCAATAAAGTAAGCAAGAACAGTGATTAAAAGAACACTGAACGTGCATGCAGCGGAAATGTTGAATAATTGGGTGAGAGTTTTATAACCGGAGAAAGAGACTAAAAAGTTCCTTACTGATAGAAAAACTACACATAAATGGTGACAAACAACAGAAAACATGAGACACTATTGAAACGCCAACAATTACAATACATATGTAGAAAAAAAACATTTTCAAAAATGCATACTGTAAGGAAGGAAACTGTTGCTCTCCCTGTCTGATAGCAAAATTTTCATTGAACAGCTTTGGTTTAGCAAATACAATATTCAGTGTCACATTCATCAATGATATCTTATGCAACAGAGAGCAAAAGCTCAATATCAGTAAAAGTTTCAATCTTGAGAAATACTGACCAGTAATTACTATACAAGTTTTGTGTGTGTGTGCGTGCATGCGTATTTTTATCAACAAAAAATGTATTTTTCAAAGGGAGACAATTTTGGAACTTCCTATTTGCAATGCTATAAGCTCTAACCTGCAGAAAAAGATGTCTTATCTTCAAGTAAAGTAATTGCTCATTATGTGCAAATTCTTTCCTTTAAGAGTTGCACCATATTGACATGGGAGGCATGAGCTGCCTCCCCTGAAGGTGTATATATTCCCTTCAATAGGTTGAATACAGTATGTTATATGACATTACTGTTTACATCATGATTTCCAATTAAATCAAGTTCTTATCTGGAATGGGATTCTATGCTAAAGCTCAGTTAGATGTCCCTTATCAGTTTCAATGCATGTATCAGTATGATGGTATGCTGCACAGAGTTGATTTACTCAACACAAAGAAACACGATTTATGTCCAAAACCAGAATTAATGCAGATCCAATCCAACTGAATGTCTTGAGAAATAGCCCAATACCTATCAGCACAGATACAATGACCTTTTGTCTGTTACCTGAGCACATGACATTTTCTAAGTTTTGTTGCCCCACATGAATGATTGATTTGGCAAGGATAATGATGAAGATTGTGGTTAACATTAATACAGGTAACTGATGCCCATATGGGCTTGAAGAAATAGACTGGGCTCCATGATGCTTACATGCAGAGCTGAAACTGTGGCCAACCACACATATGAGTACTGGTATTAAAACAGCTTAGAGGAAAATGGTGTGGATCAGACCATATAAACCCTACTGGTTTCATTGTGTGGCAGGGCTTGAGAAGTCATTTCATCTCAATGTCGGTAAAAGTGCCAAACAAATTGGAAGCAACGTCTCAAAAATGACCTATACAGTCTTGACGGGGATGTTAAACATCAAATCAAACAAACAAACAGTAATGGTCATGATTTTGCAGTTAGCAGATGATGGTGAACAGCCGAGAATTAGTTAAAATTTTGTATGTTCAAGGCTTCTTAACATTTTGGATCATTGAATCGTGTTCAAGGCTTCTTGGGATCATTGAGACATGTTCAAGGCCTCTGGTCCTTTGAGATCATGGAGTTCATTTAGAATTATTTTGAAAATAGTTCTGCTTAAGCCATTGCCAAAGGGCGTGGCCGGTGTTGACATTTAAGTACTGGTCATGAACAGACTTAAAAACGAGTCTGCTATTTTCGTTTATTTGGTGTATTCTTTGCTTCCAAAGGATCCAACTATTCAGACTCTATTCAGAATGATAATGTGTGGTGTCTGATATACCGGTAATTTGAGAGATTTTTTCATGCTTCCATACACCATCTGAATGCTATTGGCAGCTAAGTAGGTGACAGATAATTGTTGTTCATCTCTTCATTACTTGAACTCTTATCCTGCTGTTCACGAAAAGCCCAATTTTATGCAATCAGTGTAGATCCAGATCAGATGGCTTCTCCATCTGATCAGGATCTACACTGTTTGCCATTCAGCTTTTGAATTTGAACAACAATTTTACATCCTGTAATCTGATTGGCTGGTAGTCGGAAATGGGTGTGACAGTTTAAATATTTCGCAGGATAAGGGTTAATGTGCCCGTGCAGAGGCGGTTCTAGGCAGTACCGACAATCATAGTGTTGAGCAAGAATGCATTAATGAATACCCCTGTAAACCACATTTTTGCTATATAAAAGTGATGTTTAAGAGGGGTGGGGGTGGGTCAAAATCATATAGGCCTGCTTTCGTGATGTTTTGTCTGCACAAGATAACATATTGTGCTTGTGTTATATTGTGTTTGTGAGCACAACTATTTTAAGATATTATTTTATGCACAAAATTATATCTTGTTCACACAACTTAATATCTTTGCACAACATACTATCTAGTGTGCACCACATATTGTTCGCAAAAGATATTAATATTGTGTGGACAACATTTTACCTTGGTTCTAACGAGCAACAAAATCTAAGTTTACACCAGAAATACAAACATTTAGGAACACCTCTGTAAACCTATTTTTTCTGTTATAAAGTGGGGTTTTCAGGGGTTCTAACTGTAAATATACTGATATGAGTGGGATCATAAGGTATCATCAATGACAGACATTATGTGTACCTGTAAATTAACAAGCTTATGATGAACATATTACTATTTGATATCACTCTTCTGTGGGTTGATTTGGTTGTTTGAATTGAGGTTTAACGTCCCCGTCAACACTGTATATGTCATTTTGGAGACGTTGCTTCCAATTTTGTGGAACTTTTACCCGACATTGAGATGAAATGACATCTTAAGCCCTGACGCCCAATGAAACCAGTAGGGTTTATAAGCATGGACGGGCCGACTCGCACCGCTTTGCCTGGGCAGGCTTAGATACCCTAAGCGGTTTACCAGTAATCGTGTGCGGGTCAGTTTCAGCTCTGCGTGGAAGCATCATACAGCCCATCTATTTCTTCAAGCCCTGATGGGCGGGGGCCAACTCATGTGTGGGTTGAAGCAACAACACAACCAATTTCATGATATCACCAGTGTTCCATTTTTAGATGACAGGAGAAATATAATTACAGGGCACAGGTAGAGCCTCCTATATTGAATACTAGAAGAAAAACATGATCTGACGAGGTGACCCTATCGAGTACCCACAACATATATGTTTTCGAAAAGAAATAAGAAAATGATGTTTACCCCTGGTACCCACAATCTATATTTTAGAGCAGAAATAAGGAAAACAAGGTTGACCCCTGAAACACCAGTTTTACGATATAAAAGTGGGGTTAATGGGGGGTCAAATTTATACATGCCTGTTTTAGTGATAACACCATCAGAGTCTACCCAAGTCAGGATTAAAGGGACAGAGTCAATGTCAATTGGCCTTGTCTGTTTGGTAATATTTTTTTATATATTTTATTTCAGATACAATTAAACATATCCTGCTGAATATTTCAATTAGCCACATGCATATCTGTTTGTTTGTTTGTCTGTTTGTTTTTGGCCTTAAACGGCCCAGTCAACACTATTTAGGTCATTTTTGAGCCAGTCAGTTTACCTATCCACACTTTTCCTGGGCAGGCTTATACGTAAGCGGTTAACCAGTACACTGCACATTCTTTAGCCAGAAACTGACAAGTGCCCTTCTTGAATCAGCGAGAGGGTGATTAATCTCCGCGAAAGAATGTTGCCGACCCCGGCAGGTATCGAACCCACGTCCTTCTGATCACCAGTCAGACGCGCATCCGACTGAGCTACCAAGGCCGGCACATGCATATCTGACTATCAACCAATCAGATAACATAATTTGGTATTTCTTCCAAATGCACAAACTAAATGACAGTTTTCATTCTGATCAGATGGCTTATTCTGATCTTGATCTACACTGTTTGCAAAGATACAGGGTTGTTGCGAACAGCAGGACAAGGGTGATTTTAGGCCATAAAACTTGAGTATTTCGCAAAATTTCATAAGGTAATGATCCCAATTCATACAGTTTGAAAAAAGTAAGCAGTCTATATAACTATTCTTATTCTATTATCTTGCAATAAATTGAGATCCTATAATTTTTGTAAAAAAAATATAGAACCCTGCTCTTGAGAACAAATAGATAGCCTATATGAAACATGCGTCACATTCCAATTTGAAAGGAAAATTACCCTTCTTTGGCATACTGAAGAAAGAAAATACTATTCAAATTCACATTTTGAAAATTATTTATTGTAAACTTGAATAAGTTTACTTTTAAAATATCCTTCATAATGAAATAGTGAAAAAAATGCACTTACAACAGTTTCGCACATAAAATACAAGACAAATTTCACTATTTTCAGTGCGGAACTAGTGTAACTTACAAATTTCTTTACTTTCAAGAGTTATGAGAAGCGTTTTAGGTTGTATGTGTAAAATGTAATTTTACTTAATATTTGTGAATCTGACTATTCTTAATTGCTGTATACTAAAAAAAAACAGTTTTTTGTTTCTCCTGTACAATTTTGAAATATGCAGTTACAACAGTTTCGCATATAAGTGACGATATATGGCAAGTTTTCCTGGAAATATGATATCTTGACAAAGACTAGAACATATTTTTTTCTTAGAATTTCAAATCGGATATTTTTTTTTTTAAATTTAGATTAAAAAATGACATTTTTGATCATTATTTTATCAGAATATGTACACTTTAATTAATTTAAAAGGTTTTGTGGTATCAAAAGAATGCCTATGGAGTTATGCATTTAATCCAGTTCACAAATCTTTAAACTTAATAAAACTTCAGATTTTTGACATACTTGTTTAGAGACAGACATTAGCTCAGGGAGGGAGTGAGTCAGTCCTACTTTTATTTATATAATTCAATAAATACATTTGAAGAGGTTGTATATGCCGAGATATAAATATTTTGAGTTTCAAGGAAAAAACATGCATGGGCACAGATGAAAGAGGCCCTTTTTATTTGTTGGTGGTTAAATTAGGTGTTTATATGAATAAGCGTGTTTTCGTAATGTTCTTTCCTGGCTCTCTTGCAAGTCTGATGTCATCCTTACTTCTGATGCAAACATGGACTGTTGGTGCTCCTTTGAATCAAGTGTCTGCAATCGATCGACTTGTATGACCATCCACAACCCCTCAAAAAAGAAGAAAGAAAAAAAAAGGAACGAATCGTCTTCTTAACTACTCTCTTCTCCATTTTAAGTAAGTTTAAGCGTATGGCACACGATGGTCAACCGATTTTCCTGTCTGTCAACAATGCACATCGACCAATAAATTCGATCCAGGAGATGACTTTGATATAAGCAAAAGCTTACTGTCGGATCCTGTTAGTTGCTGTTGTAATTGATTGTACATGTACATTATTCTTGACAAATAAATACTGTTTAAACCAAATCCGATCCATATTTGCCCATCTACTAGTAGTATATGGGCCGCTTTAGGGGCAATGACGGCACAAGCTGGTCGACAAGATGGCCGCCATTTTGACCCTCGAAGACCTCGCGAGGGTCGATCTCGATGTGGGGTTTGATACCAAGATGGCCGCCATTTATGAGGGGTCGCCGGATGACCTTTGCGGAGCGGGGTGACGCGTCTATAGTAGAAACGGGAAGGTAGCGTCATGTCCTAGGGCACGGAGGTCTTCTATATACAGGCTCAGCTACAGTTTAGTCTTTTCTTCTATTGCGTTATAGGGCGTACATTGATCTGGACTGATCAACCCGTAGAATTTATGGAAACGATGCGTATATAATCATGGTAACGCTTTCCGGTAAAGGATTGACAAACGAGTTCTAGCCTACAATGACCTTTCCACTTAGAGTAGTAAGGATCAACGTCCAGGACATAGAGACAGAATCCGTACTTGTTATCTCTGCTCACATTGATATCGTTCCAGAACAGCGTCAGCGTTCTCTAACAGTCCACGAACTGATTATGTTTTGTCCGTACAAAATAGATTCCTTATTGCAGAAAAAGAGAGTCCTTATTGCAGAAAATGAGATTCCTTATTGCATAAAATGAGATTCCTTATTGCACAAAATGAGATTCCTTATTGCAAAAAACGGGATTCCTTATTGCACAAAATGAGATTTCTTATTGCAAAAAACGCGATTCCTTATTGCACAAAATGAGATTCCTTATTGCACAAAATGAGATTCCTTATTGCCTAAAACGCGATTCCTTATTGCACAAAACGTGATTCCTTATTGCACAAAATGAGATTCCTTATTGCAATAAACGGGATTCCTTATTGCACAAAACGCGATTCCTTATTGCACAAAATGAAATTCCTTATTGCACAGAATGAGATTCCTTATTGCACAAAATGAGATTCCTTATTGCAAAAAACGCGATTCCTTATTGCACAAAATGAGATTCCTTATTGCAAAAAAAATGAGATTCCTTATCGCAAAAAACGCGATTCCTTATTGCACAAAATGAGATTCCTTATTGCAAAAACGCGATTCCTTATTGCACAAAATGAGATTCCTTATTGCAAAAAAATAGATTCCTTAATGCAAAAAAAACGCGATACCTTATTGCACAAAATGAAATTCCTTCTTGCAAAAAAAATAGATTCCTTATTGCACAAAATGAGATTCCTAATTACAAAAAATGACATTCCTTATAGCAAAAAAAAAAAAAAAAAAAAAATAAGAAAAGCTGTGATTGGCCGGGTCTTTGTTGATAGATTTGATTTCGGCTATTGGCGTATTGTCCGTGAGTTCCTCGACACATGGGTTAGGTCTCTATATATCGTAAGGGTCTGTTCTCTACATTATCTCAATAACCGTAGGGTTCTGTATCGAAGTATCCAACCGGCGACGTTTAGTGTACACCACCTGATAGGTTTTCGTTTCCTCCCGGTTGTACAGTTTCCTTTTCCCCTTTTCTCTACAAATTTTGTGAGGGTTGGTCACGCTGATGGAAGTTTGTTCTGATGGTTCTGTAACTAAAGTCTTTACCGCGTCAAAGTTGATCAGTTGACTGTTGGCGAAATGAAGCGTGAAACCTCTCACTTTGCACGTTTCATTCCCATTGTTAGTTTTATAGGCGTAGTTTTTAGGCCCTCCCGACACGAACTCCACGATATGCCCTCCATGATCCAATCCATTCGTGAGTTCTCCGAGGTAGTCCCCTAATGGGGGTCGTATTCTCTGGGTCTGCTCACGTATATCACTGAGTCTGTGTCGTAGTACAGGACTTCTCTGCCTTAACGTTCGAGAACGCTGTAGAGTTTGAGTCGTGCCCAACAGGTGGTAAAGGTTGTCAGGTAGATATTAGTCTTGTTGTCTTCGGGCTGACAGTCTTTTTTGTAGATCCATTCTACCTGGATCGTGTCGTTCGCCACGATATGAAAATTTTGAACTTCTTTGGTAGGGTCTGAGAGAACTTGAAAAAACCCATCGACTTCTGTCTCGTGGAAGAAGGCGGATTGCCTGAGGTTAAGGCGTTGTCCAAACTTTCCCCCAGAAACTGTTCAGACATAGTTTTGCTAAAGCTCTTAACCCCGGGTTCTTTTCCAGTTTCTCTTTGTCTAGACCGACACCCTCCTTTTCTAAATATTGATTAACATATTTCTGAGTATCTTCGGGGGTCAGGATCCAATCAGGAGTGCCACTCGCTTCTTGTTTATACTTGAGGAACGTATTGATGTAAGCGGCGAGGAGTCCTCCTTCCCTACTCTGAGGGTCGTATTGAGTGGTTTCGTTCCAATGGTATACTTCGTATACTTTCAGGACTTTGTACCCCAAACGTACAGCTGTCTGTAGTTCTGGCGTACACCAGGTCCCGGTCATGACCCTGTTTTCGTCAGAGCAGACGCAAGGTGACTGCGATTCATTTTCCGCGCAAGAGCGGCACAGGGGGAACTTGACCTTTCCATTGGATCTAAATGGTAACACGGGATGATAGAGTCCACGTGGTGGTAAAATCCGGACTTTAGCGATCCCGAAATACTCGCCGATGTCTTTAAAGTCGGAAGTTATCACTTCTGGATGACCCACTGGATACTCGCAGTATTTGTTCACCCATAGGTAAAGACTGGTAAAGTCGACGTATCTGATCTGTTCTGATTATCTGATCTGTTCTGTTCTTGTAGTGTAACTGACTCGCGTTCGTCCGACCCCCGAAAAAGCTGTCTCTAGGATCGAGTCTGTCGGTAATGTCCAACCCCTGAAGAAACTCTCGAAGTTCCGGGTTTGTCTGACTCTGCTCGAGAAATTCGTGTTCCCAGACGCAGACGTATTTCATACCCAGACTTTCTACGTAGTATTGTCAGAGCGTAGAGTTCGCTCATGGTCTGTTGGGTTAGAGGGTGTTTCGTTTCTTCTCTGTCAGAGGGAAGACATGTCGGGCACCCGTGAAATATACAACCGTGATATTCGAACGCCGTATTAGTCACGTGACAGTACCCGTCCAACTAAAACTTGGTACCCGGGAGACGGACGTCTCAACCATTCAAAGCGTGTTGTATTTTAACGCCGTCACGACGGGACATCCATTCTAGCCACTGAATCGAGGCTTTACTGTACTGATCTATTTTATAACCACCGGGAGGGATCTTGACGATGGGAGACTTTACGAACTCCTTTTCCTCGATGACAACATCATCCTCGGAAATCCACTGGTCGCCCCTTAAAACTGTTATGCGACCGCCGATTTATCTGGCCGGTATCCAGTCGGATTCCCCGGAGAGTTTTTCTCGCCATGTTTCCTCCAGGAACTTGGTTCTGTAAATGTTCATACACACCGAAGCGATCGTAACCGAGTCAAAAGGGTCTACGGCGCCCTTCCACTCGGTTTTCCCCTGTTCATTCGTCAATTTCCCGCCCGTAGCCGTCATCAGTAGCTCTCTAAACCTCAAACAGGCCTGACGAAGAATGTCTACGTCACTCCGACAGTACTGCAACATTTCTGATCTAAAATCGAAGGTGTCGTTCCGTTTGGATCGAAGCCAGGACATACACTCTTCTCTCTCGTCGCTTCCCATAAAGTCGCATCCGTAGAAATGGGGTTCAGGGTACGGTCCGACGTAGTGTTGGTTTTCCATCGTGTTGAAGAAATGGGGAAACCATCCTTTCTTCAGTTCTTTCAAACCGAACGCTTTGGGTAACGCCGACAGTTTCATAGGTAGGAAATTCAGACTGTCGATGACTTTGATATGAAGATCTTTTTCTACTGCCATGTACATGATTTTTGATCCGTTGTATATGATTTTGTCCGGCGATCAAGTACTCCAGTAGAAAATAACAGTCATACCCTTTCATGTTGTGCGCTACGACTTTGAAATATTAATGTTGACTGGAAAATAACCACTTTCCGAACGTCCGGGCTGTGTCCTGTCCTTCGAATATGACCTCTCGAAATCTGCAGGTTCTCGGACACGGGTCGTCTGCTTCTTTACACCCGGAACAACGAAACCGCAGTCTTTACACAAGGATTTCGGCGTTATCGTTTTTTCGATGCATTTCGGACAGGCGGAATGCGCCACCACAAAGTTGGGTCTGTGGGTGGTTTTTCCGCACCATGACGTCATACACCGTTGACATTTGGAACAGGAGGTACACCGCTGATTGGGTAGACAGTCGGTACAATCGGGATTATTAACCGGGGCATACCCCTCTGAACATTCCGATTTCAGGTCCTTGACATTCGATTCGTTATCTATAAACGCTTCCTTAGCCGGTATGGCTCTCAGGTAGCACAGGTAGTCCCTCAAAACGTGTTGTTCGCAGGACGTGCAATAAAATTCGCCGCATCTATGCTCTTCCTTTTTCCTCTTGGTGGTGTTGACTACTTTGTAACAAGAAGAACATTTAAACCACTTTTCGCATTCTGAAGGGCCTCTAGGTTTGCATTCATTTTTACCATTCTGATAGGTGGGCTGGACGGTATGACGCCGGTAACAGTCCATGGACCGACAGGTCATATTACACCGGTCGCAGGCGATCGGGGTCTCCGTCTTGGGGCAGTTTGACGTCTTGCACACGATACAGGTATTGTCGCACTAGTGTACGTGTCTGTTATTATAATGATACAGGCATTTTTCGCAAAAGTATCTGGCGCTGAAGAATCCTGTGATACTGGTAATGGCATGAAAATGGTCGTTTTTTACGTGGTAGATGTAAATACAGGGTCGCTCGTCGGTGCTGGGACTAGTAATAAACTTGTTTCCAAGTCGAGCGCTCACCACCATCACCCGGACCTTCAGGACCTCTTCAAACGCCCCTAAATCGTCCAAGCTGGCTGGTCGGTCTAACGGTACACCGGAAAGTTGACTAATGGTGTGGTAGAAACTGTCCGGTATTTTTCTGTGTTCGAGTACCAGTTCCAACATACTTTTAGACTTTTGATATTTGGTCAAATTGCCCCATTCTTCTCGGGTACAAACGTGTAGTTTCGCCCACCCGACCCCGATCGCTCTCGCCATACACAGCTGATCGTCATTGTCTATGGTGACCAGAGACTTTTTAATCTTGAGAGAATTATCGTCTCCCCGGAGGCATGTGATACGTCGTCTAGCGCCGCCCTTCGGTAAGTCTATGGTCCCTTGGTGATTTCGAAGCTGTCATTCACGGTCAGCTCTTGTCGACTATGCAACACATTTTCGATGTGTTCCATCACGACCTCTACATTCAGTCGATCCCAGTTTTGTAAGGGTACCACTATCACATTCAGTAAACCGTCGTGATGAATAATGACTCGACCTAAGTCGTTTCCCGCCAAATCGCCGCGAGCCCGTTCCAGGATGTCTTGAAACATTTGATGTAGCCCTCGACGTATATCGATAAGCCGTTGTCCTCGATGATCTTGATGAATTTGGACTAGGAACGTACGGTCTACCGCAGCGTTCTTGGCGTAAGTCCGCTCCGATTTTTTTCTGATGGTATACCGGTATGCGGAGCTGTAATGCCTGGATATATCTGCTTAACATTATGGTCTCTGAACTTCCACAGCTCCGCATAGCAGCTATGTATCAAATCTTTACTCAATTGCAAGATTTCCGCATACGCCTAGCGACCTTTTTTTGACATTTGCAAACAGTGTGGGCCCATATCAGACGCGGCTTCCTATCTAGGTCTTCACTTATCTCGCAAAACTTACCGCTAACTATTGGAAAATGGAACACTCCATACTTATAAGGCTGACAAGTCCATTATCATATAGGGGGTTAGGACCATTTATGATAGTAGAACGTGGCTCCATAATGAGAAAAACATTCGTCCGGCTGAAATACATCATACAACCCATGTATGCATGTAAACGTGCATGTAAAAAAAAATAAAAATGGCAGTTAAGTATAGTTGTTACTTCGATTTTGTGTTCTTAACGCCCCCG
The DNA here is from genome assembly GCA_963580285.1 of Lucinisca nassula. NCBI lineage: Eukaryota > Metazoa > Mollusca > Bivalvia > Lucinida > Lucinidae > Lucinisca > Lucinisca nassula. The sequence continues at coordinate 34,223,006 of OY757021.1, read as the reverse complement.
TCAACGCTGTATAGGTTACTATTGGAACCGTTTCTTCCGAGAAATGACATCTCAAGCCCTGCCACCCGATGAACGCTGTAGGGTTTATATGCATGGACCGCTCTGCCTGATCAGTCTTAGAACCTTACCAGTACTCGTGTGCGGTCGATTTCAGAGCGAAAGCATCGTGCAGCCCATCTATTTCTTCAGGCCCCGATGAGCGGGGGCGGCTCAAGTTTTAAATAGAAATGATGACCATCGGAAGTCATAAAATTTTCTGCATTGTTAATTGAGCGTTTAACGAGTATTGAAAATCCATTTTAACGAGCAGTAACATTCTTAACACGATAAAACTGACCTAAAACCATTTAAGCCGAATGAGTTCTTCCATTTTAGACGAGTGGAATCGAAGGTGACGTGTCGAATGTAGTTGAAAAAATGGCATTCATTGACACGCTTTTGCATATATTTTGATAAAACTTTCATAGAAATGTACCATCTATATGATTTTAGGCCTACTGGTTAACCAAAATGAAAAAAGTCATAATTCAATACATTCCGGTATAATGGGCCTTAGTCCGTACCGTTTGCCTAGGGTCGTGTCATCAGGACCTACGCTGTTTGCCTACGCCCCATTTATAGGATGTTAGGCTTGAAATGATGAGTGTTCGTATTGTCGGACGAATGGGCGATTGTTTTTCTCATTAATTTTCAATATACATTTACCCATCTACGACAGAGCTGGAGTATTTCATAACCAGTTGAAAGCTACTGTTCTTATAATTATTCCGATATACGGATCGTAACGCATAGGCGTTCGTTTAATTTGAGATTTAACGCCCCCGTCAACGCTATTTAGGAGACGTTGCTTCCGATCTCATTCCAACACGGAGATGAAATGACACCTCAAGCCCTACCGCCGAGTGTAACCTTTAGGGTTTGTTTAAATATATGGAAACTTTGAGCCCTTTTCCTGAGCAGGCTTAGAACCTTTTCAGTGTTCGTGTGCTGTCGGTTTCAGCTCTGCGTGGAAGACAAAACATGGGGGTTCGCTAGAATGAGGCTCTTAGTTAAAACGTATACGCCGTGTGTACTCCTTAGAACCACCTCAAAAATGTGTTGTGGGCGTGCGTTAGGACGAGGCGTCTTGTTAAATATAGATTGGGCTCGGGGGCTTGTTTTTCATTTTTACCATATGTCTTGGCACCTTATTTTATGGCTCGAAATGGTTACGACCGTTGACCCACGGGTCTGGAGACGATCTCCCTAAAATAGCTTAGATGGCCTTAACCTGTTCTGAAACATCAAGGGTAAATGACCGACCCATCATGAACCTATTTTTTTACTGGGCCGTAAACCTACAATGAGTGACGATGTTGTTTCAAACTTGACCGTGATTGTATATACAGTAAAATTGAGATTTACGGGGTTAAATATTATTTTCATATTTAACCGACATAGATTGTGGATACTGGTTAGATCGATACTTTATTGTTAAAAATCAAAGTGCTAGCAGTAACTCAAATATTGAGAAAGGAAAAAATCATAGTACTAACGGTACCTCAAATATTGCGAAAAAAGTCAGAGTACTAATAACACCTTAAATACTTAAATTGGGAAAGAAAAAAAAAATCATAGTACTAACAGTACATTAAATCCTAATTTAACACATATCACATCCATCCATCCATCCATCCATCCATCCACCCATACATACATACATACAAATACGCATTGAGGCGGATCATTAAATAAAAGTTACGGGATCTCGCCTCATAAGAATGAGGCGGTCCCTCAAAGGACATGTTGTGGGTGCACGTTCGAACAGGTTCAATGGGTCTATTTATAGTAACTGACGTTTGTATCTAAAATAACGTCCTCATGAAGGTCAAACCATGAGTGAGGCTAAAAATAGTAACTGACGTTTGTTGCTAAAAATAGCCACCGCACTATATAAGAACGTGGGTGCACGTTCAAACATGTTTTATGGGTCTATTTATAGTAACTGACGTTTATTACTAAAATAGCCGCCACACTATATAAGAACTGTCGGCGCCTCGCAAAGGCATTATTGTCATAGTATTCGACGTGACAACATGAACTCAAAACAAAATTCGTTGGAGGAGGAAGTAGCCGAAAGTTCTCGTCTACTTCCGGAAGACGGGGAGTGAAATCCTCTTCAGGGAGACGAACCATCGGGTCTCCGGTATACCATCAGAAAAAAATCGGAGCGGACTTACGCCAAGAACGCTGCGGTAGACCGTACGTTCCTAGTCCAAATTCATCAAGATCATCGAGGACAACGGCTAATCGATATACGTCGAGGGCTACATCAAATGTTTCAAGACATCCTGGAACGGGCTCGCGGCGATTTGGCGGGAAACGACTTCGGTCGAATCATTATTCATCACGAAGGTTTACTGAATGCGATAGTGGTACCCTTACAAAACTGGGATCGACTGAATGTAGAGGTCGTGATGGAACACATCGAAAATGTGTTGAATAGTCGACAAGAGCTGACCGTGAATGACAGCTTCAAAATCACTATAGGGACCATAGACTTACCGAAGGGCGGCGCTAGACGACGTATCACGTGCCTCCGGGGAGACGATAATTCTCTCAAGATTAAAAAGTCTCTGGTCACCATAGACAATGACGATCAGCTGTGTATGGCGAGAGCGATCGGGGTCGGGTGGGCGAAACTACACATGTGTGTACCCGATAAGAATGGGGCAATTTGACCAGAAATCAAAAGTCTAAAAGTATCTTGGAACTGGTACTCGAACACAGAAAAGTACCGGACAGTTTCTACCACAATCTGACAAAAAATCCAGAAAGGAACAGAAGAAACTGGCGGTCGCCATTAGTCAACTTTCCGGTATACCGTTAGACCGACCAGCCCGCTTGAACGATTTAGGGGCGTTTGAAGAGGTCCTGAAGGTCCGGGTGATGGTGGTGAGCGCTCGACTGGGAAACAAGTTTATTACCAGTCCCAGCACCGACGAGCGACCCTGTATTTATATCTACCACGTAAAAAATGACCATTTTCACGCCATTACCAGTATCACAGGATTCTTCAGCTCCAGATTCTTTTGCGAAAAATGCCTGTATCATTATAATAACAGACACGTACACCAGTGCGGCAATACCTGTATCGTGTGCAAGACGTCAAACTGTCCCAAGACGGAGACCCCGATCGCCTGCGACCGGTGTAATATGACCTGTCGGTCCATTGACTGTTACCGGCGTCATACCGTCCAGCCCACCTATAAGAATGGTAAAAATGAAGGCAAACCTAGAGGCCCTTCAGAATGTGTAAAGTGGTTTAAATGTTCTACTTGTTACAAAGTAGTCAACACCACCAAGAGGAAAAAGGAAGAGCATAGATGCGGCGAATTTTATTGCACGTCCTGCGAACAACACGTTTTGAGGGACCACCTGTGCTACCTGAGAGCCATACCGGCTTAGGAAGCGTTTACACCCAAGTACCTATTCTGAAATCGGAATGTTTAGAGGGGTATGTCCCGGTTAATAATCCCGATTGTACCGACTGTCTACCCAATCAGCGATGTACCTCCTGTTCCAAATGTCAACTGTGTATGACGTCATGGTGCGGAAAAAACACCCACAGACCCAACTTTGTGGTGGCACATTCCGCCTGCCCGAAATGTATCGAAAAACCGGTAACGCCGAAATCCTTGTGTAAAGACTGCGGGTCTCGTTGTTCCGGGTGTAAAGAAGCAGACGACCCGTGTCCGAGAACCTGCGGATTTCGAGAGATCATATTCGAAGGACAGGACACAGCCCGGACGTTCGGAAAGTGGTTATTTTCCAGTCAACATCAATATTTCAAAGTCGTAGCGCACAACATGAAAGGGTATGGCGGTTATTTTCTACTGGAGTACTTGATCGATCAATCCATGAAACCGGACAAAACCATCTACAACGGATCAAAAATCATGTACATGGCAGTAGAAAAAGATATTCATATCAAAGTCATCGACAGTCTGAATTTCCTACCTATGAAACTGTCGGCGTTACCCAAAGCGTTCGGTTTGAAAGAACTGAAGAAAGGATGGTTTCCCCATTTCTTCAACACGATGGAAAACCAACACTACGTCGGACCGTACCCTGAACCCCATTCCTACGGATGCGACTTCATGGGAAGCGACGAGAGAGAAGAATGTATGTACTGGCTTCGATCCAAACGGAACGACACCTTCGATTTTAGATCAGAAATGTTGCAGTACTGTCGGAGTGACGTAGACATTCTTCGTCAGGCCTGTTTGATGTTTAGAGAGTTACTGATGACGGCTACGGGCGAGAAATTGACAAACGAACAGGGGAAAACCGAGTGGAAGGGCGCCGTAGACCCTTTTGACTCGGTTACGATCGCTTCGGTGTGTATGAACGTTTACAGAACCAAGTTCCTGGAGGAAACATGGCGAGAAAAACTCTCCGGGGAATCCGACTGGATACCGGCCAGGTACAGCAACGGTCGCATGACAGTTTTAAGGGGCGACCAGTGGATTTCCGAGGATGATGTTGTCATCGAGGAAAAGGAGTTCGTAAAGTCTCCCATCGCCAAGATCCCTCCCGGTGGTTATAAAATAGATCAGTACAGTAAAGCCTCGATTCAGTGGCTAGAATGGATGTCCCGTCGTGACGGCGTTACAATACAACACGCTTTGAATGGTGGAGAAGTCCGTCTCCCGGGTACCAAGTATAAGTACTAATACGGCGTTCGAATATCACGGTTGTACATTTCACGGGTGCCCGACATGTCTTCACTCTGACAGAGAAGAAACGAAACACCCTCTAACCCAACAGACCATGAGCGAACTCTACGCTCTGACAATGAAGAAAAAATACTACGTAGAAAGTCTGGGTATGAAATACGTCTGCGTCTGGGAACACGAATTTCTCGAGCAGAGTCAGACAAACCCGGAACTTCGAGAGTTTCTTCAGGGGTTGGACATTACCGACAGACTCGATCCTAGCGACAGCTTTTTCGGGGGTCGGACGAACGCGAGTCAGTTACACTACAAGACGGAAGAATCAGAACAGATCAGATACGTCGACTTTACCAGTCTTTACCCATAGGTGAACAAATACTGCGAGTATCCAGTGGGTCATCCAGAAGTGATAACTTCCGACTTTAAAGACATCGGCGAGTATTTCGGGATCGCTAAAGTCCGGATTTTACCACCACGTGGACTCTATCATCCCGTGTTACCATTTAGATCCAATGGAAAGGTTAAGTTCCCCCTGTGCCGCTCTTGCGCGGAAAATGAATCGCAGTCACCTTGCGTCTGCTCTGACGAAAACAGGGTCATGACCGGGACCTGGTGTACGCCAGAACTACAGACAGCTGTACGTTTGGGGTACAAAGTCCTGAAAGTATACAAAGTATACCATTGGAACGAAACCACTCAATACGACCCTCAGAGTAGAGAAGGAGGACTCTTCGCCGCTTACATCAATACGTGCCTCAAGTATAAACAAGAAGCGAGTGGTACTCCTGATTGGATCCTGACCCCCGAAGATACTCAGAAATATGTCAATCAATATTGAGAAAAGGAGGGTGTCGGTCTAGACAAAGAGAAACTGGAAAAGAACCCGGGGTTAAGAGCTTTAGCAAAATTATGTCTGAACAGTTTCTGGGGAAAGTTTGGACAACGCCTTAACCTCAGGCAATCCGCCTTCTTCCACGAGACAGAAGTCCATGATTTTTTTCAAGTTCTCTCAGACCCTTCCAAAGAAGTTCAAAATTTTCATATCGTGGCGAACGACACGATCCAGGTAGAATGGATCTACATAAAAGACTGTCAGCCCGAAGACAACGACTCAAACTCTACAGCATTCTCGAACGTTTGGGCAGAAAAGTCCTGTACTACGACACAGACTCAGTGATATACGTGAGCAGACCCAGAGAATACGACCCCCCATTAGGGGACTACCTCAGAGAACTCACGAATGAATTGGATCATGGAGAGCATATCGTGGAGTTCGTGTCGGGAGGGCCTAAAAACTACGCCTATAAAACTAACAATAGGAATGAAACGTGCAAAGTGAGAGGTTTCACGCTTCATTTCGCCAACAGTCAACTGATCAACTTTGACGCGGTAAAGACTTTAGTTACAGAACCATCAGAACAAACTTCCATCAGCGTGACCAACCCTCACAAAATTTGTAGAGAAAAGGGGAAAAGGAAAATGTACAACCGGGAGGAAAAGAAAACCTATCAGGTGGTGTACACTAAACGTCGCCGGTTGGATAACTTCGATACAGAACCCTACGGTTATTGAGATAATGTAGAGAACAGACCCTTACGATATATAGAGACCTAACCCATGTGTCGAGCAACTCACGGACAATACGCCAATAGCCGAAATCTAATCTTTCAACAAAGACCCGGCCAATCACAGCTTTTCTTTTCTTTTTTTTTTTTTTTTTTTTTTTTGCTATAAGGAATCTCATTTTTTGCAATAAGGAATCTCATTTTGTGCAATAAGGAATCTCATTTTTTTGCAAGAAGGAATCTCATTTTGTGCAATAAGGAAACGCGTTTTTTTTTTTTTTTTTTTGCAATAAGGTATCGCGTTTTTTTGCAATAAGGAATCTAATTTTTTTGCAATAAGGAATCTCATTTTGTGCAATAAGGAATCGCGTTTTTTGCAAAAAGGAATCTCATTTTGTGCAATAAGGAATCGCGTTTTTTGCGATAAGTAATCTCATTTTTTGCAATACGGCATCTCATTTTGTGCAATAAAGAATCGCGTTTTTTGCAATAAGGAATCTCATTTTGTGCAATAAGGAATCGCGTTTTTTGCAAAAAGGAATCTCATTTTGTGCAATAAGGAATCCCGTTTTTTGCAATAAGGAATCACATTTTGTGCAATAAGGAATCTCATTTTGTGAAATAAGGAATCTATTTTGTACGGACAAAACATAATCAGTTCGTGGACTGTTAGAGAACGCTGACGCTGTTCTGGAACGATATCAATGTGAGCAGAGATAACAAGTACGGATTCTGTCTCTATGTCCTGGACGTTGATCCTTACAACTCTAAGTGGAAAGGTAATTGTAGGCTAGAACTCGTTTGTCAATCCTTTACCGGAAAGCGTTACCTTGATTATATACGCATCGTTTCCTGAAATTCTACGGGTTGATCAGTTCCGATCAGTTTACGCCCTATAACGCAAAAGAAGAAAAGACTAAACTGTAGCTGAGCCTGTATATAGAAGACCTCCGTGCCCTAGGACATGACGCTACCTCCCGTTTCTACTATAGACGCGTCACCCCGCTCCGCAAAGGTCATCCGGCGACCCCTCGCGAGGTGATCGAGGGTCATAAATGGCGGCCATCTTGGTCTCAAACCCCTTATCGAGAGCGACCCTCGCGAGGTCTTCGAGAGTCAAAATGGCGGCCATCTTGTCGACCATCTTGTGACGTCATTGCCCCTAAAGCGGCCATATATACTACTTCTACTTTATAGTAGTAGTCGCAGATAAGCTTGACTAGGCGGAGCTATCGTTTGCATCTGCACTTGGAATATTCTATTAACAAAAAGGTGAACCAAGTCACCCGATTGTGTTAATTCAGCTGTAACACAAACAAAATAAAAGTGGAGGCAATGATCAGGAATCGATATATCTGTGGTGTATATGCCCATTTGGTCCGCTTGAACTAAGCATGCGGAAAACACTCTACCGAATCTTCTGGTTGACTCAGCGAATTTAACATATATTGACAACACCTGCCTAGTCAATTTTATCTGCGACTACTATACTTAATGCTATACTTAGATATACCCCAATAAACCCAAGTTTCACAAATGAAATTGGGGTTTCTGGAGGTCAAACATATGTAGGCGTGTATTCTTGATGCTTCAACATTGTATATCTGGAACTAAACCCCACATGATAATCTGTGTAAATAAATAAATAGATGACAGGAAAGTAAATGCAAAACATTTTATTATACGCTTAGGTAAATTTTAATATATCAAACCGTGATTTTTTCAAGGGTGCAATAAACGCTCTTGATTCTCATTAAAAATTTGAAATTATTGAGTGTTTACACAGCATGAATTGGACAGGTATATCAAAGACGCCACAAGAAAGATAAGAGCCTTATCCAAAAAATGTGGATATGTAAGCGGCATTTTGATTGGATAATTGGAAAATAAGAAATAGCGGTCTACTTGCATTTACGGGTAGACCTGCATTTTACGGGTACACTCCTATTTTTACGGGTATACCCGCATTTTAAGATGCGGGTACACCCGCAAATATAGGGGTGTACCCGCAAATATAGGGGTGTACCCGTAAAATGCAGGTCTACCCGTAAAATGCGGGTAGACCGCTAAATGCGGGAGTACCTGCAAATTTACGGGTACACCCGCATTTGAAATAGGGGTGTACCTGCAAATTTAGGGGTGTACCCGCAAATTTACGGGTATACCCGTATATCTAAAATGCGGGTAGACCGGTATCGGTCATTTTGACCCTTTTGGTACACCATAGATATCAGTGAAATAATCTTGAAAGGGCCGTAAAACCCAAACCAAAAAAAAAAAAAAAAAAAACACGGAACCCACAATACAACCGTGCATAGAATGTTCTTCATGGTGATTCAGTACCTATCGCGTCCTGATTAAGTTAACTAATACATGTATTTCACACTCTAGTGACTTTACACGATTTTACGGCCTGCACGATCTCATCAGCTATAAAATAACAGTTAGTTTGACACGTTGTCATAGCACACACCTTGACATGGTGACATTCACAGTTATCCCTTGATTCAGTATCTTAACCCGTGGTTTTTCATGCATTAACATTACCTAGATCGCGAGGAAGCTCAGTTTGAACACGAAGCGGCAAGGGAACCGGAAAACGGTATTGCAATGAAATAACCATGGTTGATCGTTATTCTTGCCTGGTGACATTCGAACTTATTCTCCCTTCAATTCAATATGTTTGAAAGTAAAAGTAAAGAATGGGTATTTCATGTATTAATATATGCTGGGTCGCGAGGAAGGTGTTTGAACACGAACCGGTAAGGGGCCCGGAAAATGGTATTGCAATGAGATAACCATGGTTGGTTGTTATCCTTGCCTGGTGATATCCACAGTTATTCTCGCTTCAGTATCTTTGAGAGTAAAAGTACACCATGGGTATTTCTTGCCATTACGAAAACACGCCTATATAAAGGTATTGTAAACTTTACACAAAAAACGAACATTTTATGATGAAAAAGTGTAATAATTTTCTTATTTCTGCTCAAAATATAGATTGTAGGGACTCGTTAGAACCGCCTCATCGAGGCGGTTCTAACGAGTACCCACAATCTTTATTTTAGAGCAGAAATAAGAAAATTAATGTTTACCCCTATATACAAGTGGGGTTCAAGGGGGTAAAATTATGTTGGTGTGTTATCGTGATACATTAATATGTGCTGTTTTCCGAGGAAGGTGTTTGAATACGAACCGGTTAGGGACCCGGAAAATGGTATTGCAATAAAATAACCATGGTTGACCGATAATCATGCATAACGTACGATTTCAACCGCAAATTGTTAAGACAACGCCCTTATACCCCAATAAAACTCTTCAAAAACATGGCGGCTGATTCAGAACTTTGTTGACAATGACGTCAGTTCCGTAGCTTAAATGGCATTCTGACGTCATCATTCTATTTTAAAATGCTACGTTCAGGGTGACAACGGTATGTCGCTCAACGCAACGTAAACAAAGGAAGGCCAATCATGTGGTATCTGAGGGCAAAAGACCATGTTCAAACAGCGCGTGAATTTCATGATTTGAACATGGGTTTATTGTTTGAATACGGCATCATGCACATTCAAGAACAGCTTCAAACAACTATGTTCATGGGATTTTGTGGTAGAAAATCTATTTGACACTCGCATTTCCATCGACTAAACTTTTTGAAACAATCAAACGCTCATAAACATACTTCCTTGACACGCAACTGAGCCTGATTAATGTAATATATAATTCATGCTCCAGGGACTTTGTCACTTACCGTTTGTCACAAGTTATACCCACAGTAATGAGTCCTTGGACAGTAATTCTCCTTGTCATACCGACTAAGCAAACATATTGACTTGATGAGCTTAACCAACAAATGAGTTTGACTAGGAAGTAAGACAACGCCTTACGCGGAATATTTGTCTTGTACAGTAGAACTTCGATGGCTCGAACACCGATGGCTCGTGTACCATGGATGTGATGATGATGATGATTTCGTGTTTAACGACGCGTCAACCCTCTCGGTGGGTCATAAGCGTCAGTCGGTTAATGGGTAAACGGCATGAATAATTATGACGATATTAAAAGTAACAAGTCAGAATGATAATGTATAAAAATCTGAAACAGTTAAATCTTATGAAAAAGACCAATTTCTTTTAAGAATAAAATAATGTTATCAACAGGTACATCTCGAAACAGTTTTTGCAAAGTGTCAGCTTTGAAATATAAAATACGTGAGGGTGAAAAGTCAACACAGTCAATTAAGATATGTTTCACAGTGAATGGCTGATCACAACCTACACAAGAAGGCTGATCATCACCATTAAAAATATAAGAATGAGTAATTCTAGTATGGCCGATGCGCAGTCGTGTTATTACTACGTCCTCTTTTCTGGAAAACTGTGGAGGAGAGCATTTTGTACTAACGACAGGTTTAATGGCATGGAGTTTGTTATTTATTGCACGGTCCCATTCGCCTTGCCATTCCGACAAGATGTATCTGTTGATAAATGGTTTAAAATTATTAAAAGGACTTTTAAAAACAGATGGATCAAGATTGAGCGATTCCTTTGCTTTCTTGTCAGCATATATATTGCCGACAATGCCAATATGGCTCGGAAGCCAACAAAACAAGATTTGGTGTGTTTTAGAAATTTCATGATGTTTTTCGATCAATTTTTGAATTTGAGGATTTTTCGATGATGAATGGTCTAAAGCCTTAAGCACAGAAAGTGAATCAGAAAATATAATTGCTTTTTGAATTGTTGAAGAACTGATAAAATCTAAAGCTAGGTCTATTGCTTTGGCTTCAGCTGTAAAAATAGATGAACCATCTGGAAGGCGCATGGTTTTGTGCGTATCTTTAGAAACATACGCACAACCAACTTTATCTCCTTCTTTGGAACCATCAGTATAGACTTGCTGGTAATCATTGTAACGTGACTGCAGTACCTGAAAGTTTTGTTTGAGAAGTATTGGATTTGATTCGGATTTTTTGCCATCATGTAAGTCGAACAGAATAGAAGGTTTTTTAATAGACCAAGATGGAACTTCGGCCGTTTCATGTTTTTGAATATTTTTAAGGTCGATACCTGAATTTTCTAGCAGTGGTAAAATACGTAATCCAAAAGGTTTGATTGCTGTGGGTTTTGTTTCATACTTATCTACAAATTGAGGTGGAAATGAAATTTTGGATGCCGGGTTAGATGGATTTGCAGCAAGTCTAATAGCATACTGAAGAGAAAGTTTCTCTCTACGCGAAGTTAAAGATGGTTCACCTGCTTCTACATAAAGGCTTAATACGGGAGAAGTACGGAAGGCTCCCATAGCCAGACGAAGGCCTTGGTGATGGATAGTATCCAAGGATTTTAAATAGGACTTTCTAGCAGAACCATAAACAACAGACCCATAATCTAATTTAGATCTTATTAAAGACCGGTAAAGATGTAATAAAGTATACCGATCTGCTCCCCAACTTGAATGAGCTAAAACTTTCAAAAGATTCAAAGCTTTTAAGCATTTCGCTTTAAGATATTTAATATGTGGTATAAAAGATAACTTTTGGTCAAATATAACACCAAGAAATTTGGCTTCTTCAACAACAGGAACCTGTGATCCGTATAAGAACAGGGAAGGATGGTCGTGTTTCTTCCGTAGCTTACAAAAATGAACACACTGCGTTTTCGACTTGGTGAACTTGAAACCATTTTTATCAGTCCATTCTTCTATTCGTTTTAAATTTTGTTGTAACTTCCGTTCAATTGTTTTCATGTTTTTTGAACGGTAACATATACAAAAATCATCAACATACAATGGACAGTCTGTTTTGTCGTCCAAACATTGTATAATATTATTTATTTTGATGTTAAATAGCGTAGTTGAGAGAATGCTACCCTGTGGGACACCCTGCTCTTGTGCATAGAGATCTGATAGGGTAGATCCCACGCGGACTTGAAATACACGCTCACCTAAAAAACTTTGAATAAAACTGGGAAGTTTTCCCCTTAAGCCGAGGTTATGGAGATCTCTCAATATTCAATAACGCCAAGTGGTATCATATGCTTTCTCCAAGTCGAAAAAGACAGCTACTACGTGTTCTTTGTTAATAAAAGCATCTCGTATAAATGTTTCTAGTCTTATTAAATTGTCGTTGGTACTACGTTCCGAACGAAAACCTGACTGATATTCTGAAATGAGGTTGTTGGACTCTAAGTACCAGACTAATCTCTTGTTAATCATTCTCTCCAATGTTTTACACAAACAACTTGTCAAAGCTATCGGTCGATAATTCGTAGGTTCTGCATGATCTTTCCCTTGTTTTGGAATTGGTACAACTGTAGCAAAACGCCAGCTCTCAGGACAGACCCCAGTTTCCCAAATATTATTAAAGATATCTAAAAGTGTTGAAAGAGAACTTTTTGGCAGATGCTTAAGCATCTGATAATGAATTTCATCGGGGCCGGTTGCTGTATCGTGTGATTTTTCAATGGCTTCCACTAGTTCGGATAAGTTAAAAGGTTTGTTGTATTCTTCGTGATTGTGGGATTTGATGTTTAGATTTCTTTTCTCTTGGTCCTTTTGGAAATTTCTGAAAGTGTCAGAATAATTACGCGGTGATGAATTGCTCAAAAATGTGCTACCAAGAGTATCTGAAATATCTTTTTTAGTTGAAGCTTTTGTGTCAAAACCAGTATTTAAATGTGTAAAACTAGAGGACTTTGTTTTTCCTGAAATTTTTCGTACCATATCCCAAACCTTTTTAATGGGGGTTTTGTAGTTCAATTTGGAGACATATTCTCTCCATGACTTTCGTTTGGAAGCTCGGATTGTTCGCCGAGCTTTAGCTCTAAAAACTTTAACGTCGTTTAGCTTTTCTGAAGTGGGACTTTTTCAGAACTTATTTAGAGCCTGTTTGCGCTTTTGAATAGCTTCTTTACAGTCATTATTAAACCAAGGCTTGCTTTTCTTGGTATTTGTGGAGGTCTTTAGAATGCATTGTTCTGATATATTAATTAGTTTATCTGTGAAATCAGAAACAATGTCAGATGATTCATTTAAGTGACCAACTGATAACTCTTCTTCACATAAATTACGGAATAATTCCCAGTCGGCTTTATTCATTTTCCATTTCTGGCTACAGTCCTCATCTTGTTCGTTTACGCTCTCAATTATAACAGGGAAGTGATCACTTCCGCACTGATCATCATGAACAGACCAGTCATAGTCCAAGAAGAGAGATGGGTGACACAAAGAGAGATCTAAATAAGACAAATGACCTGTCGCTGGGTGAAGGTAAGTATAAGATTTATCATTCATCAAGCAAAGATCGCTCTTTGCAATAAAATCTTCAACAAGTGCTCCTCTGTTATTGATATCTTTACAGCCCCATAGAATATTGTGACCATTGAAGTCGCCAACTAAAAGATATGGGGATGGAAGCTGACTCAGCAATGAGTCAAGATGTTCGGGCTTTAAAGAAAATGAGGGTGGAATATATAAAGAGCATATTGTAGTTTCTTTATTCAGAGAAACCGATACTGCTACAGCTTGTAGGTCTGATTTTAATTTGATCTCTCTTTGTGGTAAACATGATTTAACAAGAATTGAACTGCCACTAGATGGTTTGTTACCATCAGAATAAATATAGTTGTATGTATTATAACCCCTGACATCAAGGTTGTCATCAGTTTTTAAAAAAGTTTCTTGCAAACAAAAAACCGACGGGTTTAATAACGAAATAAGTAATAAGAGTTCATTATAATTTGATTTAAGACCTCGACAATTCCATTGTATTATTTTGTGTTTTAAATCCATTATTTGAAGAGATTAAGACTAGAAACTATATTGGAGCTGCAATTGGTGATATAGATCTGCTACCACCAGCTCGTGGTGTTGCTGACCTCGATCTGTTATTGCCACTTGGTGATGATGGAGTTTCAGCGAACTCCATATCACTGTCACTCAAAGATCCGAATCTGTTCTGGAATCTTATATTGCCTCTTTCCATTTTACGTTGTCTGTCTGTTTTTGAGACAATTGTTTTTTTCGGATCTTCCGATCCTTTATTAGTTCGACCCGAGTCGAGTTTCTCTTTTGCATGTGGCGCTGGCTTCGGTACGGTCGCTGTCGACCGATCCGAAGCAACCTGGATTGCGCCATTTGATAATTTGGTTGAACTTTGTGGTGCTGGAGTGGATTTACTCCATGCACCAGATTTTTTCAGTTCAGCTATGCATGATTCAACAGTCTGCGTTGCGGAGGTAGAAACTTGTACACCAGCACCCTTTGTGATGCTGGCGTAACTGGTCGTTGGTGTTGTGTATCGCTCGTCAACAATTTTCCGTGCTTCTGGGAATGTTAACCCCCTTTGGTATTTGACAGTAAGTATTTCTTTTTCTTTTTTCCATGCCGGACAATCTCCAGAGAAAACAGCATGCTTGCCACCACAATTGACGCATTTGGCCTCATTCTTACAGTTTTGATGGTTATCGACATGCTTTTCTTCACCACAATTTGGACAGAGTTGCTTCTTCTGACATCTGCTTTCGTGGTGGCCAAAAACCTGACACGAGTAACATCTGAGAGGGGTTTGGTATATACACCTCTACGTTAACTGAAAGGTAAGCTACTTTGATTTTCTTGGGCAGAACTGGTGTATTGAAAGTCAACACGTAAGTACCTGTTGGCTTCAATACACCACCTCTACGAACTTGGATGTTACGTACGCCAATGACGCCCTCAGATCTCAAGTTGTCAATGATCTCTGCATCAGTACAAGGACGCAGCTCTTGGCTGCGGATGACACCTTTACATGAATTAAGTGTGTTGTGCAGAGAAACCTTGACCTTGAGATCGAAGAGCTTTGTGGTACCAAGCAGGCTTTTCACCTGCTGCTCTCTCTCGACTTCTAATAAAAGGTCACCTGACTTAAGCTTTTTTATGCTTTTGGGATGTCCGGCAATGGACACTATGCTTTTTTCTATCACGAATGGTGATAAACTGGACACAGTGCGAGGTCATTACCAAGAAACGTGGAAAATTGGTTGACTTTGGTGCTGCAGACTGCTGACTAGACTGTTGAGTAGAATGCTGAGACTGCTGACTTGACTGTTGACTGGGTTCATCCGTTCCGGATGAATCCCCGTCTTTTTTACATTTAGCTGCGTTGCGGTTATGTTTTTTTCCATGAGGCATAGGGAAAAATTTCTAGTTTCGTCCCAAGTGCTCTCCGCCCTCCGTGGAGCCCAACAAGGGAACACCATAATGGAGTGGTTATCCAACTCGCAGGTGTTAGAGATACACGTGAGATATACTCGTATAAACAAAATGCCTACACGATTGATCCGTTTAGCCACCGCCTTCTAGAGATAAAAGACAGAAAAGGGTAAGGTAAATGGGCATATGGTTGGTATCAGGAAAGATACAAAAAGAGTTGAAGAGAAAGCAAAGCGGTATCTCTAGGGCTCGGCGCGACCAGCCGATTGACCGTGCCGGACCGCACGGCCACCCGTCTACACCGAAAAGCCAGGCCAAAGAGGCGTGTTGGGTACCTGAAGCACCGCCACCTCAGGTAACCCTCAACCTCCAGGATCCCTTCTTCCGGCTCACAGGACGCCACCCACGGCAAACGGGTGGTACTTCCTTTAGCTCTTCCCAGTGGGCACAGAGACCACAGCGGCAATGTGCCCAGTGGGAATGGAGCCCCCAGGGCCACGGCAAGGCAGGAAGTCTAATACCTGGGGGACCATGGATGTGTCGAACCCATTCTTGGGCCCCTAGCGAAATCCTCTATATAAGAAATAGTGGGGGATAATTAAGGAGATTTTAGTCTTTTATCTTGCAAATGTATGCTGAGTGTACTCATTAGAATCGCCTCGATGAGACGATTCTAATGAGTACACACAGCATAAATTTTCATTATAGAACACCGAACAGATGTCTAAAAGTATCTCGTAATGCCTCCTGACAGTAACCTCAGTGGCTCGAACTACCCCAGTCTCGAACAGATTTTCAAGGTCCCAAAGGTGTTCGAGCCATTGAAGTTCGACTGTATATTATGCATTTCAATAACATGTTTAGGCTTGTGTCGGAAACATTACCCCCCTCCCTTCTCCCCGAACGCGTGTAAGAGCCATATCACGTCAGAAAAAGAAGAAAAGGGTAAAGGCCTACATAATACCACAACACACCAGGTTTATCAACTAATATTTAAATTCTCGGTGCGTTTACAGAAAGTCAACCACTGGGTGCAATTTAGTAAACATTGACTCACGTGACGTTACAGGATCGCCAAGTGACATAAAAAATAAACCATGGTTTTATTGTTGGACGGTGTCGACGTCATGGCGTCAAAGAAGCTTTCCGATGTTAATAGGAAAACTACATGCCATCACGAGACACGCCTATATAATTTTGACCGCCTTGAACCCAATTTATATATAGTTAAACTGGGGTTTACAGGCGTAAACCTTATTTTTCTTATTTCTGCTCAAAATATAGATTGTTGGTACTCGTTAGAATCGCCTCATCGAGCCTGCTCAAAATATAGATTGTTGGTACTCGCTAGAACCGCCTCATCGTTCTTATTTATACTAAACATATAGAATGTGGCTACTCGTATGTTCTTACGAGTACCAACAATCTATATTTTGAGCTGAAATAAAAAAAAATATCACATTTTTTACCTTCAAATTTTCATTTTTTCTGCGATAAAGGTTACAATGTACTTGTTTAGGCGTGCTTTTGTAATGAATTATTTTCTTCTACCGATTTTATTCCTCATCCGACCTCAGCTACACAGAATAAGAAGTCTTCGGAATCAAGATACGAATTCTTGTGGTTTAGTGCTATCCAGTCAGTGAAAATAAAGGTATTGATCAGTCTGCAAGGATACACAGGCTGATCTGTTCCTTTGTTGATTTGAAACATTCATGACGCGGCTCATTTAAGACACTGCAAAGGAACGGCAGCCTTTACGGTATACGATCTGCGAGGGGGTGGTTGTAGACGGGCTTCAAGTATTAAGTTAGGAGGCCTTCATGCGGACTGAACAAATTGTTTGTCTAAATCTCGAAGAAAGTAAGGACGAGGGTTGCGGCCGCGTAAAATTGATTTAAGCCCCAAGTGAAATACTTTTCACTGGCCTTTCCAAGGCGGTTCTTCTGTCGTGGTTTATTTTTGTTATGGTTTGTCTTTGAGAGTGTGTATCGCATGTATTTTGTTTTCTTTTGGATAGCCAATTGGCCATTATGTGGGAAAGATACTGTCCTTTTGTCTTCAGCTATCGATGTTTCCATTAGGGTCTAGTTGTCACATGGTTGTGTTTCTTTCCGTTTGGTGTCTCTGATGGGATCTGTGGGTTAATTTATCGATTCCTGATCATTGTTTTCCCTTATATTTTTTCAAGTCTACACATTTTTGTTGTTTTGTTTTGCTAGTTAACCCGATTCAGGTTCAACATCATAAAAATTACAATCCGGTTCGCATGAAGGAATCCTAGATTAACAGCAAGTAAAGACTGTACAGTACCAGAAAGAGTGAAAGCGTGAAGACCGAATTAAATTATCCTTATTA
Organism: Lucinisca nassula; assembly: GCA_963580285.1. Taxonomy (NCBI): domain Eukaryota; kingdom Metazoa; phylum Mollusca; class Bivalvia; order Lucinida; family Lucinidae; genus Lucinisca; species Lucinisca nassula. The sequence continues at coordinate 34,205,179 of OY757021.1, read as the reverse complement.
GTCTCCAAGATATTACAATTTTAAGTGTGAAATATATTTTGTTTTTATAGTCTCCAGGAACAGCATCACCAAATTTGGATTTGAATTATTGAAACTGATCTCAACTGATATTCCCTTTCTTTTTTTTTTTTTTTTAATTTTTCAATCGTAAACCTTAAGTTCAAAATTTAACTATCTATACGAGTTTACAAATTCTTCTAAATTATATTTCCGCAGGGAAAATAACAAATAGTCTATGAATTAAAAATCTCTCTTTTTCAAATTGTCGGCCCTTGGCCTCCTTCAGGAATATATAAATTCATCGAACAACTAAGTGACATCCATCTTGTGATACTGACAGGAAGAAAGTATTTTCTTCCTGTCAGTATCACAAGATGGATGTCACTTACATGTTCGATAAATTAATAGATTCCTGATACTTTCTTCCTGTCAGCATCACAAGATGGATGTCACTTAGTTGTTCGATGACTTAATAGATTCCTGAAGAAGACCCTCGAAAATTTGAAAAAGAGTGATTTTTAATTCATAGACTATACGAATTTAAATTCCAGTGTCTGTATTTACAAATGAATGAAATAACATACAGAAATTACTGAGCTGTTTAAAGAGCGTGTAAAAGCACTAACCTCAAGTAGTCTAAATGAAATTATGAACTAAATGATTGTTTTAAAACATAACAGATACTTTAAATTGAAATTTAAGTTTGAATTCCGAAATCAAATTTCTCATTTTTATCCTAATTTATTAACAACATAAATAGGAATCAAAGGGCACGAGAAAATATATTTGATAATTGCAAAAAGGGAAACAAAATATTTTAAAATTATTTTTTTAAAAAAAGTTTAAAACACTAGGACGTCACAGAATAGTGCATTGTGGTTTTAATGCAAAGAAAATTCAAGGGCGAAATTCTGAGAAGAAAATAGGTTTGTATGAAATTAAATGAGTCTAACTTTAGAACAAATGGGAATTTTTCTTGCAATTTCGAATAAAATGACCCTCTGTTTGTCTGCTTTTTTTCTGTAGAATATTTAAATGACTTTGTAATTGCTGTTTAATAAAACGAGTTACGCGTTAGTACCGCCTCAATTTGTGACACATATTTCAATAAGCCTATTAGAATGAAACGCCACAATCACAGAACAAGACCATCTCACGAATCAGGGACTCAACGTCGAATCAACGTTTAACTATCTATACGAGTTTAGATTCCAGTTTCTGTATTTACAAATGAATGAAATAACGTACGGAAATTACTGAGCTGTTAAAAGTGCGTGTAAAAGCACTAACCTCAAGTAGTCTAAATGAAATTTTGAACTAAATGATTGTTTTAAAACATAACAAATAATTGCGAAATCAAATTTCTCATTTTTATCCTAAATTATTAACAACATACACAGAAATCAAAGGGCACGAGAAAAATATATTTGATAATTGCAAAATGGAAAACAAAACATTTTAAATTTTTTTTTAAGTTTGAAAACACTAGGACGTCACAGAATAGTGCATTGCGGTTTTAATTCAAAGAAAATTCAAGGGCGAAATTCTTAGAAGAAAACAGGTTTGTATGAAATTAAATGAGTCTAACTTTAGAACAAATGGGAATTTTTCTTGCAATTACGAATAAAATGACCGACTGTTTGTCTGCTTTTGCCCTGCGTAATGCTAAGAATATTTAAAATGTCTTTGTAATTGCTGTTTAATAAAACGAGTTTTTTGTTCGAAATGCATTATGGAAACACGCCTATACAAATACATTTTAACTTTTATGCCGAAAAACTGCAAATATAAAGACGAAAAATTGTGATATTTTTCTTATTTCTGCTCTAACATATAGATTGTGGCTACGCGTTGGAACCGCCTCGATTGATATTTTTCTTATTTCTGCTCAAAATATAGATTGTGGGTACACTTTAGAACCGCCTCATCGAGGCGGTTCTAACGCGCACCCACAATCTATGTTTTAGAGCAGAAATAAGAAAAATAATGTTTACCCCTGTATACCCCAGTTTTGCTATATAAATAGGGTTCAAATAATATAGGTGTGTTTTCGTGATTTGAAAGAAATCGACAATATAGAAGTTTAGGTCCTATGGACTTGTAAGCGTGATGGCAGGATGTCAATAAAATTTAATCCCCTGAAATATTAATAGCCAAAGCAAATGGGATTATATTGTTGTTCTAATGTTGCCTTTTAACGTTAAGAATTAGCACGATCGTATCTCCGCTTTTCAGCTGAAACAATAAACATCAATCCAAGCACTTCCTACATTATCTTCTGTAACGCATTTGTAACAAATGAACCTTTATTTGGCTTGTGTTGGCATTTTATACTGTACAACTCAAGTAAAGCCCCACAAGAATGATCAGTTTTAGTTGTTTGACCATATTTGAGGGTCACTGATGAGGCCTAAATGGCCGAAACTAGCTAGTCTGGCCCAGAAAACATGTACACTCCATATTTTCCAGTTCTGTGGTGTATTCCTTGCTTCCAAAGGATAACCCTTTGTAGAACATATTTCAATAAACCTAATAGAATGAAACGCCACAATCACAGAACAAGACCATCTCACGAATCAGGGACTCAACGTCGAATCAACGTTGAACAGAAAACGCTGTTTCAACATTTATTCAACGTTGAATAATTGTTGTCGCCTTACATTTGCCCGTGTCAATGTTGTGTGCGTTTTGATGACTGCCTCCTTTTGTCATGGAGTTTTGTTCAAATTTACAACGTTTGATATTTCTGTAAAAAAAAGACCGATACACCTACAGGAGAGCCAAGCCCAGAGGTCATAAAAATTGTTTATGCTCAACTCAGCTGAGCATGAAATTTATTATGCTCATAAATGTTAAGGTACAAATGAATGGGGAATTTTATTTGCTCAGATCACCACAGAATGTTATTTGACCTGCTTATAAATTTTATAATGACAACAAATGTTGGCATTTTAAAATTCATAAGCGGAAAAAATCCTATGCTCAAGTGAGTTCAGCATGAACAAACGTTTTGAAACCTCGCCAAGGTTTTGGCTTCAAAAATAGAAGTCTTCCATGACCTTAGGATAGTGTCTTCTTTGAAAGTAAATAATTTGAGCATAATATGCCTTTCTTTGTTTGTATTGGAGTTAAACGACCCAGTTAACACTATTTTAGGTATTTTTTGAGCCGGTCAGTTTACCTATCCCCACTTTTCCTGGGCAGGCTTATACGTAAGCGGTTAACTCGCCAGAAACTGAAAACTGCCCTTCTTGAATCAGCGGAAGGGAGAGAATGACAGTAGGAAATATTTCATGATGAATGTTGCCGATTCCGGCAGGTATCGAACCCGCGTTCTCCTGATCACCAGTCAGACGCATATCCGACTGAGCTATCAAGGCCGGCCTAAGCATGGCATGCACTTTTCATTTTTCAGACAGGCTGTCGACAGTCAGAAAAGCTCTCACCCTTGTAAAGATGGTGGGATCTAATGTATTTAGTATCCATTCCCCGTAATTTGTATTTGCTTAAGAGAATGTTTCTTAAAACATTTACAAGACATTAGGATATGCTTGAAACATACGAGGGCGAGTCACTGAAACAAAAACAGCCGGACTGATTTCTGGGGGAGATCGATCTCTTCTTTTTCGAAGTAATTGCCCTCTAGAATGATAACTCTTGGAACAACGTTACGCTGTTTTAGTGCCATCAGCCCAGAACTTAAGAAGCCAGAAGAGCTGGGATGCGGTGTTGGCTCGTGCTCATTCCCCTCAACAGCATCCGTTGCCATTTTGCAAATGTGGATTCTTGTTGGAGCAACATTCCTTTGGGGTGTTTATCTTTGCGTTTTTCACGGATCACAGTTCTCAGTTGGTCGAGCAAATTTGCATAATACGCACATCTTATTGTACTTCTGTTTGCTGCAAAGTCCAACATATATGTAATATCGCCTTGTGCGTCCCAAAATACAGTTGCCATCACCTTGCCAGCAGAAGGTTGAGTTTAAAACTTCTTTGCCAGCGGAGACCCCGGTCCTACCCACCGGCCTCTTTGAGTTGTATTCTCTGGCTCATAATAATGGACCCAGGTCTCATCTACAGTCACCAGACTGGCAGAAAATCATCTTCCGTTAACCTAAACCGCTTCAAGAATGCGCTGTATACTGATGCTCTGGTTGCCATTTGCTCGTCGACAAGGAATTTTGGGACGCATCGGGGTGTTAGCTTGCGCATACCCAAGCGGTCATATAAAATTGTTGAAACGCTACCATGTGAAATGTGTAATGCATTCGCTATTTCTTCCACCTTAATTCACCTATTCATCAGGAAATACATTGCGTGTTGACCAATGTCTATGGGTCTTCTGCACCATCCTATGGACAAGTGAAATTCTGGTTTAGGATTTCAAACGCGGTATAACGTCTTTTGAAGACCAAAACAGGTCTGGACGCTCATCAGATGCCACCGATAAAGAAATATGTAACAAAATACGGGATCTGGTGTACTCTGATAGGCGATCCTTGAAAAACGCAGAGGTAAACCTTCCAAAGGGAGTCTGCTCCAACAGGACAATGCAAGAGTCCGCACTTGCAAAACTGCAATGGCTGCTGTGGAGCGGAATGGGAATGAGCTAATACCGCACCCGCCTATTCTCCGGAGTTAGCTCCTATTGACTGTTGCCTGTTCCCAAACTTGTAAAAGGATATGCGTGGACGTCATTTCCGTTACAACGAAGAAGTTGTGGCGGCAGCTGAGGAATGGGTCGGAGACAAGGACCCTGGCTTCGAATTCTTCAGTTCTGGTCTAATGGCACTGGAACAGCGTTTGCCCAAGTGTATCTTTCTAGAGGGCAATGCCATCGAAAAAGAAGAGCTCAATCTCACCCAGAAAATACAAAGTAAGCCTGGTTTTAATTGACTCGCCCTATTAACAGATGCAGTTGGTTTTTACATGTTTAGCGTTAGTTTGGAAAAATATTCATTTTAATGCGCTATAAAATAAATTCAAAGACACGTAGTGTAACAGAAATAAAAAGTTTCTTAAATTACTTATAGATAAGATTTTGTCCAAAGGTCAAGGTAATAGTTTTGATTCGATATGAAACTGAGGTTGACAAGTCCGAGTAATGAATATCCCTCTAAATCCAATTATAAAGGGTCAAGCGGGTGAGTGAGTGTTCGAGTTTTACGTCCCACCAACAGCTAAGGTCATACGGAGACGTGACCTCGATTTAAAGACTCATCCGAAAGTCTGGAGAAGCCCGGGATCGATCCTGCGAGCCCTGGTTTACAAGGCGACTAGCGTAACCACTAAATCACGGAGGCTTCTAGGGTCAAGCGTGTATAAATTATTTTCTTCATTTCTGCTCCAAGACATTGATTGTGGGTACTCGTTAGAACCGCCTCAATAACAAGCATCCACTATCTGTGTTTGGAGTAAAAATAAGAAACAAAATCATCAGAAGAAAATGTAAGATTTTGAAATATGAAAAAATACACAATTCCTCATGGATGTATTATCGTTATTGGAGCGCACGTTTTGTTGATAAGACCCTTTGTTTCCTTGATACGCAGCGGGAGTTAATTTCGAGAAAAAATCTCTGACACGAGTACTGCACGGGTGCGCAGGCGGCTAATCCGAGATCATCACGAAAACACGCCTATATAATGTTGACCCCCTTAAACCCCGCTTTTATATAATAAAACTGGTTTAGAGTGGTGAACCTTATTTTTCTTATTTCTTCTCTAAAATATAGATCGTGGGTACTCGTTAGAACTGGTTCTAACGAATACACACAATCTATATTTCGATCGATTCTAACGAGTAAGCACAATCGATATTTCGAGCAGAAACATTTTTTATCTTAAGATTTTCGTTTTTTTTTTTTTTCGGCGATAAAGTTTACAATATGTTTGTATAGGCGTGTTCTCGTAATGTGATGAAAAACCACCGATAAAGCGATTTTGCAATTCTGCAATACTTGTGACAGCCAGTCCCATTCTGGCGGATACGATTTCCTTTCGAGTTGTCCATTATTTTATTACTTTTTAGGAACTAATTTTCCGCTTTGTAGTGCAGAAAGAACAAGACGTTACAATTTGTCTGAGTGAAAATTTTAAATTAGTTTGCAAACAAGACGTAAAGCAATAAATTAAAAAAGTGTGTGATTCTTTGACAACTGCTTGAAGTTCGTGGAGAAATGGTGTGATCCTTATATACCTGGTACCATAGACATTGGCACTGGCAAACAGTAAAAATATGTTGTATAAAAGGGTTATCCTTTGGAAGCATGGAATACACCGCAGAACTAAACAAGAGGGCCATGATGGCCCTGGATCGCTCAACTGATCATATTGTACAAACGGAATTGTGGGTAATATATGGTGGAGTGGAGGGTTTGAGCAATTTTCGTTGGACCCAAAGACAATTTCTGTGAAATTAATTCAAAATCAGTCTGCCTGTTAAGGAGTAGAAGTCATTTTGAGAAGTAGATGTCATTTTTGATGAAATGACTTCTCAAGTCCTTCCGCCTAATGAAACCAAGGGGGTTTAAATGCATTGATGGTTCAACTTGCACCACTTTGCCTAGACAGGCTAAAACCTTCAAAGTGGTTTACCAATACTCCTGTAGAAGCACCTTGCAGCCAAGGTGGGTGGGGCCAAAACTTTCAAAAGACATCTGTCTCTAAAAGGAAGCAATTTTATAGGAACGTTCCATGAGTTACTCTTTAACAAAATTGCTCAAAATATTTTGCTTAACTGAGCATGATGGCCACCAAAATCCTCAAACCTCATTCCTGTCAAATAATTTCATAATCCATCCACTGGTTAAGGAGAAGAAGTCGTCTAAAGGTTTTTCTATTTTAAGCTCTGGCAGCCATTTTGTTCACCAGAGCGGAACAGTTTGAGCAATTTTGGTCGAGGGTCACCCAAGGAACATTCCTGTCAAGTAATTTTAAAATGCATCCACTGGTTAAGGGGAAGAAGTCGTTAAACGGTTTTTCTATTTTGTTCACCCAAGCGGAACAGTTTGAGCAATTGTGGTAGAGGGTCACCCAAGGAATATTCCTGTGAAATAATTTCAAAATCCATCCACTTGTAAAGGAGAATAAGTCGTTTAAAGATTTTCTATTTTTAGCTCTGACGGCCATTTTGTTGACCTGAGCGGAACGGTTTAAGCAATTTTATTTAGAGAGTCATCAAAGGCACATTCTGGTGAAATAAGTTTAAAATCCATCCACTGGTTAAGGAGAAAAGTGCGTTTAAAGGTTATTCTATTTTTAGCTCTGGTGGCCATTTTGTTCACCCGAGCTGAACGGTTTGAGCAATTTTTGTAGAGGATCATCCAAGGAACATTCCTGTGAAGTACTTTCAAAATCCATCAACTGGTTAAGGAGAAGTCATTTCAAGGTTTTTCTATTTTAAGCTCTGTCGGCCATTTTGTTCACCCGAGCGGAACAGTATGAGCAATTTTGGTAGAGGGTCACCAAACAAACATTCCTGTGAAATAATTTCAAAATCCGTCCACTGGTTAAGGAGAAGAAGTCGTTTAAAGGTTTTTCTATTTTTAGCTCTGGCGGCCATTTTGTTCACCCGAGCGGAACTGTATGAGCAATTTTGGTAGAAATTTAGCAAATGAACAATCCTGTGAAATAATATCAAAATCCATCCACTGGTTAAGGAGAAGAAGTCGTTTAAAGTTGTTCTATTTTTTGCTCTGGTGGCCATTTTATTCACCCGAGTGGAACGGTTTGAGCAATTTCGGAAGAGGGTCACCCAAGAAACACTGCAGTGAAATGATTACAAAATCCATCCACTGGTTAAGGAGAAAAAGTCGTTTAAAAGTTGTTCTATTTTTAGCTCTGGCGGCCATCTTGTTCACCCGAGCGTGTCGGTTTGAGCAATTGTGGTAGAGGGTCACCAAAGGAACATTCCTGTGAAGTAATTTCAAAATCCATCTACTAGTTAAGGAAAAGTCGTTTAAAGTTTTTCTATTTTTAGCTCGGGTGGCCATCTTGTTCATCCGAGCGGAATGGTTTGATAAAGTTTGGTAGAGGGTCATCTAAGGAACATTCATGTGAAATAATTTCAAAATCCATCCACTGGTTAAGCAGGAGAAGTTGTTTAAAGGTTTTTCCTTTTTTAGCTCAGGCGGCCATCTCGTTCACCCGAGCGGAACGGTTTGAGAAATTTTGGTAGAGGGTCATCCAAGGAACATTCCTATTAAGTAATTTTGAAATCCATCCACTGGTTAAGGAGAAGAAGTCCTTTAAAGGTTTTTCTATTTTTACCTCTGGCGGCCATTTTGTTCACCCGCTCAGCGGAACGGTTTGAGCAATTTTAGTAGAGGGGCACCCAAAAAACATTCCTGTGCAATAATTTCAAAATCCATCCACTGGTTAAGGAGAAGAAGTCGTTTAAAGGTTTTCTATTTTTAGCTCTGGCGGCCATTTTGTTCACCCGAGCGGAACGGTTTGTGCAATTTTGGTAGAGGGTCATCCAAGGAACATTCCTGTGAAATAATTTCAAAATCCATCCACTGGTTAAGCAGGAGAAGTTGTTTAAAGGTTTTTCTATTTTTAGCTCTGGCGGCCATCTTGTTCACCCAAGCGGAACAGTTTGAGCAATTTGGTAGAGGATCACCCAAGGAGCATTCCTGAGAAATTAGATCAAAATCTGTTCACCATTTTTGAGAAGAAGTTGTTTAAAGCAAAAGTTGACGACGGACGCACGCACGGACGACGGACAAAGACCGATACCAAAAGCTCACCTTGAGCACTTTGTGCTCAGGTGAGCTAAAAAAACGGAGTGTGCATGTTTTCTGGGCCAGACTAGCTAGTTTCGAACAATAAGGCCTCATCAGTGACCCTCAAATATTTTCAAAATTCCGGAATGGAATCAATGATCCCAAAGGACAAGAAAATATAAACTGCACTAAACCCTGATCAGACGCTGCGGTCTATACTGTTTGCAAGTGCCAATTTTGTAGAATGAAAGAAAATTCGCAAGTAACAGGATTTCATGTAGCTAATCATTACGAAAACACGCCTATACAAATACATTGTAAACTTTACCGCCGGAAAAAAGAAGCCTCCGTGTTGTAGTGGTTACGCTACTCGCCTTGTAAACCAGGGATTGCAGGATCAATCTCGGGCTTCTCCAGACTTTCGGATGAGTCTTTAAACCGAGGTCCCGTCTCCGTATGACCTTAGTTGGACGTAAAACTCAGACACTCACTCACCTCCGAAAAAACAAAAAACAAAAAAGTTTTATATGAAAAATTGTGATATTTTACTTATTTCTGCTCAAACTATAAATCGTGGGTACTCGTATGAACCGCCTCATCGATGCGGTTCTAACGAGTACCCACAATCTATATTTTAGAGCAGAAATAAGAAAAATAAGTTTTACCCCTGTAAACCATATTTTCACTATATAAAAGTGAGGTTCAAGGGGGTCAAAATTATATAGACATGTTTTCGTGGTGGCAAAGTTAATGATATGGTGACTGCAATCATCTGAGACACGTTCTCCATGAACCTTTCTCACACGGTCGTTGACCATTACCGTGATACAGAAGAAACGTGCTTTCACCTTCTCCAAGCGCAAATGTTCCAGTTCCTGCGATCTGTTGACCATTGGTAGCGTCAACGTCTATGCTCCGTTGTTAACTGGGACGTCTTACAGGCCAACGCGCACGTGAACCTCTCTTCACTAAACGAGTATTCACCGATTGTCCAGACACAAGATTATACGAATCTTGCATGGGTGTGAGGGGTAGATAGACAAATTCGTCCTAATAATAATAAGCAATAATAGGCCTAGCCTACGCTCAATCCTTGTCTCATTAGTTCAATGAACAGTTATAGTTTATCAACGACCTTTGAGAGTTCAACGTTCAAGCGTGCCAAGACTATTCCAAGTTTAAGGGGAAGCAGGTTTCGGATTTCTTTTTCCATAGGATTTTAAAGTTACAAATATGTTTTTTGGTGATGCCATTATGCAGAAATCATGGCCAAGTGGTTAATATGATGCAGTACGAATCTCAGTAAAACCATATCGCCCAATGTAAAATCCCAACTGAAGGCGATTTACATAAAACACGGACTAGTCCAAAATTAAAAGTGCAGTCACGTCTCACTTCGTTTTGAAAGACTATACATGTATACCACGAATGTTTAGCATGACAAAAAATTCTGAATAACAAAAATCGTCCTGATGGTCACTGTCCGGCATCACGAGGATTGCCCGAGTGCTGCCGGGCAGTGGCGCGAGGTACGGATTTTTCTGTCTACCCATCACACCCATGCTAGCAGACCTTTCATTTCTGAGAGTGTAAACGCATCGAGGTGGTTCTAGCGGACACCCACAATCTTTGCGTCTCATCGGGGCGGTTCTAATGAGTGCCCAAAATCTCTGTTTTCTGCAGAAAATGATAAGTATTGAAAATTTTCATACGAAAATTTTCTTTTTTGGCGATACAATTTTCAGTATACGAGGGATGTTCGAAAAGAATTGCTTATTGACCGCTAGCTCGATATCCACGTGGGGCACGATCAAAACCAGTACATACTTGTATAGGGCTATTTAATATCTACGCAATAGTGTATAAATGTACGACATAAAATGTGCCATTTGATTACACGCTATCATTGGCCACTGAAGGGAATTACATCAAAGCTTGCTCAAAACTTGGTTGTTCTTTGAAGAAGCTGATGACTGAAATTTCTACTGCTTTTGGACCTTGTAATGTGTCTTATGACTCAGTTCGGCGGTGGAAAAAGAAATATGTGTCTGGTGTAGAGTCCATCAAAAATGCACCGAAATCAGGTAGGCCAAAATCTGCATCTCGCAAAGAAATCGTTTTCAAAATAAAGGAAATCATTGAAGGAGTTGCCAGATTTACAGTTCGTGTTATTGCACGAAAGGTAGGTATATCACTATCAACGGCTCAACTTATTTTGAAGAAGTATTTGAAAGTCAGAAAGATTTCAGCTAGATAGATGCCGCATCTGTTGACTGACGAGCAAAAGAGGCAACGGGTAAAAGAGGCCAAAAAGCTGCTTCAAATGTTTCCAAAATATGACAAAAAGCAGTTTGCCAATGTCGTCACAGGTGATGAAACATAGGTCCATTATTTTGAGCCCGTCAGATAGGTTAGCAATAAGATCTGGACCACTAAACACAGCAAACGCCCAATAATTGCCAAACGTTCTTTGAGTACAAAGAAGGTTTTGTATGCAATCTTCTGAATGTCGGGTAAAATTCCCAAAATGATCGATATAGTGTTGACGGGGAAGATGGACCCCAAAATCAAACAAACAAACAGCATACATACATGCGGGCGCGAACGCGCGCGCATGTGCATGCGTGCGTGCGTGCGTGCTCGGGTCTCAACGGCGCGCGCGTGCGCATGTGTGCTGGTGTGCGCGCGTGCGTGTGTGTGCGGGTACGGCCGTGCCTGCTGCATGCATGCGTGAGTGCGTGCAAGCATACATACATGCCAATTAATGATAAGCATTCTTTTCCGTATCATGCGTGCATACGCGTTTCATAAGTATATACTTGTGTGCGAACATACATACATACGTACGTACGTACATACATACATACATACACCTATGGTCTCACCGGCCCCGATAGCTCAGTTGGTAGAGTGTCCGCTCCGGGGAACGGGAGGTCTGGGGTTCGATCCCGGGCCGCGACATACCAAAGTCGTTAAAAATGGTACTAGCTGCTCCTCGCTTGGCACTCAGGTTTACGGGGAAGAGCTAGGACTGGTCGATCCAGTGTCAGGATAATGTGACTGGGTGTGGTATCATGTAATGTGTCTGGGACATGATACTTCAGTGAGGCAGCACTATAAATGTGAGCATTGAGCTCCCTGTCGCAACCAGACACCGTCGTGATATGACTGAAAAATTGTTGAAAGCGACGTTAAACCCAAATTCAAACACAATACACCTATGGTCTTCTGTAATATACATACATATATACATACATAGTGATACATGATTCTTCAGTCATTTATCAATTCGAGGATCTACATTTACATGATTGTATATATTATATAAATTTAACACATATATTGCACGATATGTATATGGAGTCGGAAGGGGCGGAGGTGCCGACAGAAAAAAAAACATGTATAGGGGTATTCAATACTTACATGTACATGTCAGACTAAGTTTAAGGCATGACTATACGCAATAATGGATCACTACAGCTAAAATGGTTGGTATAGTTCGAACAATTTGACCTGAGACTGACCTTTATGCAAGGAATAAATTAATCAATGTTATCGCCTAATACGTCGGCTTTCGTAAACTTCTCGAGAATTTTCGGCATCTCGTGAATTGCGACCCACTCGTGAATACCGACCGCTTTGTATTGAATAACAATATCACAATTTTCAAGAGACGGCGAAGATAAAAATATGCATTCAGTCGGGTGTGAAATTATGTAAATAGAGTTCACCTGTCTCAGATCAATTTGTTCGAACTATAGAAGCGTCGACAAGAAAGATGAAACACGGGCTTACATCAAAGCTCGCTCAAAACTTGGTTGTTCTTTGAAGCAGCTGATGACTGAAATTTCTACTGCTTATGGACCTACCTGTGTGTCTTATGACACAGTTCGTCGGTGGAAAAAGAAATTCGAGTCTGGTGTAGAGTCAATCAAAAACGCACCGAAATCAGGAAGGCCAAAATCTGCATCTCGTAAGAAATCGTTTCCAAATAAAGGAAATCATTGAAGGAGATGCCAGATTTACAGTTCAAGTTATTTTGAAGAAGCATTTGAAAGTCAGAAAGGTTTCTGCTAGATGGGTGCCTCATCTGTTGACTGATCAGTGAAAGAGGCAATTGGTTAAAGTGGCCAAAAAGCTGCTTCAAATGTTTCCAAAATATGTCCAAAAGCAGTTTGCCAATGTCGTCATAAGCGTTGAAACCTGGGTCCATTATTTTGAGCCCGGCAGAAAGGTTAGAAATAAGATCTGGGCCACTAATCACAGAAAACGCCCAGGGTTTTGAGTACAAAGAAGGTTTTGTATGCAATCTTCTTCTCTGGTGAAAGAGGCGCAATAAAAGTGCCGGTGAAAAAGGGCAAAACCATCACCGGAAAGTACTACAAAGACGTAGTACAAAGTCTGACGAAACTAAAAAAGTATTATCAGAAACGACGCCCTGCCATCGGGTTTAAACATGTCCGTCTCACACCTCCGAAATAGTTAAGGTGTTTTTGAAGAAAGAAAAAAATCACTGTTTTGCCTACACCCCGTATTCTAAATACCTTGCCCCATGTGATTTCTTTTTGTTTCCGAAATTGCTGGGTGGAAATACTAGTCCTGACAAGCACTTGGATCTGCTGTTCGTCAGTACCTTATTACTGTGCCCAAATCAGTGTGCCGTGAAGCCTTCAAGAAGTGGATACATCGGCTGAAACTTTGCATTTCTAGCCAAGGGGAGTACTTCGAGTGCATGAAATGAGCACTTTTGGGCAAACTTGAAATTTGAAGTCTCCAGATAGAAATAAGTAATTCATTTCGAAACTACCTAAGTATAACTCGCGAAAAATAAAACGTCAAATGAAATAAAATGAAAATTTTCGGTGGTTTGTGTTCTGTTGCAGATGGGAGTTGGCCATCCGAGAGACAGCCGTGCTGAGCGAAACCGAGGCTACGCCGATATAGATGGTCGTTTCCAACCCGAGGGATTACCGTGCTGAGCGGAACCGAGGCTACACCGTAGCCTCAGATTCGCTCAGCACGGTCATTCCTCGGATTGGAAACGCCCATCTATAACAGAACCAAAAATCTTGCTATTATATTATGGACTAGAGAGTGTTCAAGTAAATGGGGTTAGACTATACATCATTTATCTTTAGAAAAAAAAACATATTTATGTGACAGTTGATCTTGGGGGAAATCAGAGATTCGCTCGCGTGTTGCAATCCTATTCTCACCAATACGGTTTGTCATATGAATAGATAAATATAGCGATATACTAAACGTCTTTGAAGCGCAGGTGACAATCGGAAAAAATATTCATTCTATGTCCCTTGTCAAATAACTGAAATTCGTGATTTTTCCATTACGAAAACACGCCTATACAAATACATTGTAAGTATTATCGCCTAAAAACGAAAATTTTAGATGAAAATTTGTAATTACACGTTAGAACCGCCTCATCGAGGCGGTTCAAACAAGCACCCACAATCTATATTTTGAGCAGACATAAGAAAAATAATGTTTACTCCTGTAAATCCCAGCTTTACTTTATACAAGTGGGGTTCAAGGGGGTCAGAATTATATACAATTATTAGGTCTGTTTCCGTCATGTTTTTGTTTTGTTTTCGAAAGGCATGACTTACTGCGAACATAAGCTCTGCAACTTTTCTTAATATTAATACAAACACTGACAACGCTGGTTGATCGTTTGCCTCTGAGTTGTTTTTGTTTGAATTGAGGTTTAACGTCCGCGTCGACACAATTTAGGTAATTTGGAGACGTTGGTACCAATTTTATTGGATACAATAAATACATTGAGATACAATCTCAAGCTCTGTCGTCCAATGAAACCAACAAGGCTTATATGCATGGACGGTCCGACTCGCATCACTTTGCCTGGGTAGGTTTAGACCTTCCATGCGGTTTTACAGTATTAATGTGGGGTAGGTTACAGCACTGCGTGGAAGCACCATGCAGCCAAATCTATTTCTCCTAGCCCCGATAGGCGGGGGCCTACATCCAACATCTATGAGGTGCCGTTTTACTATTTAATACAATTTCGAGATATCTAAAATTTTATTATAGATATCTATATTCAAATTATAGATATCTGTAAATCAAATTATAGATATCTATAATTAACATTATTTATATCTATAATTATCAGTATTTTTTGATTTCATACAATGTAATCAATGATATGTAATATATATTTCTTGATATCTATAAATTTGTTTTATGATATCCATTATTCCGTTGCATATATAGATATCTAAAATCAAATTATAGATATCTATAATTATAATTAATGATATCTATATTTCAGTTTATAGATGTCTAAAATGTAAAGAATTATTGATATCTAAAATAAGTTGTATAATTATATTGCTATCTCATATGCCATCCGATTTATGGATGTCAATAATTAGATTTGTTTGTATGAGTTGAGGTTTTACACTCCCTCAACACTTTTTAGGTAATGTTTGAGACACTGCTTCCAATTTTATGGTACTTTTACTGGACAATGAGATGAACTGACTTCTCAAGCCCTGCATGCCAAAACAAACCAAAAGGGTTTATATACTGGCCCCACTTTTCCTCGGCAGGCTTAGTCCCTCTAATTCTCTTTAATTGGTTTGCCGGTACTCGTGTGCAGTCAGTTTCACCTCTGCGAGGAAATATGAGGTAGCCTAATCTATTTCTCCAAGCCACGTTTGGCGGGGGTCGCTAAATAATTCGAACCAGGGTGTCTCAAATAGATTGTGGTACATTTTTGTAAATGATAGGCGCTTTTGCCACATGGTAGAGCTCTTGATGGGTTCTGATGTTTGTTTCATGATTTGTCAGGTTGAAACCTGAAACATTCACATACTGCCCCCGCCCATCGGGGCTTAATTTGAAAAAAATAGATGGGCTGCATGATGCTTCTACGCAGAGCTGAATTCTACCACACACGAGTTCTGGTAAACCGCTTAGAGGATCTAAGCCTGTCCAAGCAAAGCGGGTTGAGTCGGACCGTGCATGCTTATAAATCCCATTGGTTTAATTGGGCGACAGGGCTTGAAATGTCATTTCATCTCAATGTCGGGTAAACATCCCACAACAATGGAAGCAACGTCTCCAAAATGAACTATTCAGTGTTGACGGGGACGTTACACATCAAATCAAACAGACATTCATATAGCCTTTGGGTCTTATGGCTTCAGGTATGCATCTTACAGTAAATAACTATGATCACATCGCATAGTGGGGTCGGGGGGGGGGGGGGGTGGCACTCTGAATTTTGCCTGCTACACAAGCTGGGCCCCGGAATCTAATGGCGACCAAAAATATACCAAGACTGACAATGTACCACAGAATTTAACATTATGAAAACAAGGCTTTATAAATACATTCTAAATTTTACCACCGAAAAAGGAAAATTTTCAGATGAAAAATGTGATATTTTTCTTATATTCTGCTCAAAAACATAGATTGTGGGTACTTGTTAAAACCGAGGCTGCTCAAAAACATAGATTGTGAGTGCTCGTTAGAACCGCCTCGTCTTCTAACGAGTAACTCCAATCAATGTTTTTGAGCAGAAATAAAAAACATATTGTATACCCCTGCAAACCCCGGTTTTAACTCATTTTTGATTTTTATTTACTATATAAAAGTGGGGTTCAAGAGGGTCAAAATTATATAAGGCATGTTTTCCTGATGAATCCCATGTAACTGACTAAATGGCCGTGCCCTAAAAAATCTTTTTCTCTAAAACCCAAAGAAACACTCAAAAATGAAAATCTAAACCATAAAAATATTCCCAGCCCATGTAAAAAGTGAAATTCAGAGTACGTCCCGCCCCACAATTTGCCTTAATCCCCACCTCACACACTCTGTTCAAATCTGGCCAGACCATAATTCATAAACTTATTAGGATAGTATATATGTAGGATACAGTTTCTATTTATAAATATAATTCAAATTATGGATATCCATATTTCGATTTTATGATATCAATAATTCAGGCCAAATATTGATATCTATAATTCAGTTTATAGATGTCCATAATTCTAATTATTGATATCATTTAATCGAATAATAGATATCAATAATTCAGTCCTATTTATTGATATCATCAATTCCAATTATTGATATCATAAAGTCGAATTATAGATATCAAAAATTGAATTATGGATATCCATAAATCATTTTAATTATTGATATCATGAATTCGAATCATTAATATGTATATATATATAGGATAAATGATATATATAAATCTAACTTATTTATTGATATCCATTGTTGGAATTAGTGATATCGAAATTTCTCCAAGGAGACACAAGTATTGATACACTTATTATTTATAGGTATCCATAATTAGACTTATTGATATCAATGAATGGGCCGAATTATTGATATCTATTATTCGAATAATTGATTTCATTTATTTAAATTAAAGATATCTAAATAGCTAAAGGATTTATAAATATCATTATTATGAATTGTTGATATCATTATTTCTATATAATGATATCAATAATCAGAATTTTTGATATCACTAAATTGGCTGAATAAATGATATATACAATCTGAATAAATGATATCCATAAATAGATTAATTGATATCAATAATAGAGATTTAAGATATCAATAACTCAATTAGAATTATTGATATCTATAATTCGAATTATGGATATCAACTATTTGATTTATGGACATCCATAATTTTTCAAGAGCAGGGCGCAATTATGTAAATATGTCTTTATCCCTTGTCCTGCTGAATAGAGTTGTTCCCCCCCACCCCCACTTAAATTTTTTGGGGGGAGGCAAATTGTTTTTCCCCCGGGCGTCTGTATGTCTGTCCGTCTGTTCGTCACAAAATCGTGTTCGCTCTATAACTTGAAAACCGTTCAAGCTTTCTTCACGAAAAAGTGGAGCGCTGTGCTGCTGTGGTAAAGCATCAGATTTGAGATCGAAAGGTAGCCGGTTCGATCCTCAAAAGCGCCACGTGTTGTTTCCTTTCAAGAGCAAGAAACTTTATCCACATTGCTTAGTACTGGTTCCTACCCAGGAAAAGAGGGCCACATGGAAGATTAAATGTGTTACCCTCTATAAATAAGGTCGATTATTAATTATTATTTTAAACTTCTTATAAATATTAATCAATATTAGAGCTTTTCTTTCTTTGGATGGCTTCAAGTGGACTTTTGTGCAGTGCGCAAGAACTATAACATCTTTTTTACTCTCGCAATTATACTTTTTGAGTTATCTCCTTTGGAAGTTTGTATGTATGTATGTATGTATGTATGTATGTATGTATGTATGTATGTATGTATGTATGTATGTATGTATGGGCAAATCGTGTCCGGTCAATAGCTTTCTAACTTTTAGATGGATTTTGAAATTACTTGGCAGAAATGTTAACCACCACGAGACGATGTGATGCGTGCATGACTCAGGTTGGTACCTCAAAGGTCAGGGTCATACTTAGAGGTCAAAGGTAAAAAGGGGCCTTTTTCGTGTTTTGTCAAATACTTTCTTATTTTCTATAGAATTTGAAATTACTTGGCAGAAATGTTAACCACCATGAGACGATGCGTTGCGCGCATGACCTAGTTTGGTAACTCAAAGGTCAAGGTCATACATAGAGGTCAAAGGTAAAAAAGGGGCCTTTTGTGTTCGGTCAATACATTTCTTATTTTTGGATGGAAGGGCGCAGGGTTTGAGATTTCACTTCGTCTCAATGTCGGGTAAAAGTCCCACAAAATTGGAAGCAACGTCTCCAAAATGACCTATACAGTGTTGATCGGGACGTTAAACCTCAAATCAAACAAAATCAAACAAACACATCGCATAGTGGGGTCGGGAGATAGTACTCTGAATTTTGCCTGCTACACAAGCTGGGCCTCGGCATCTAATGACGACAAAAATATACCAAGACTGACAATGTTACCCCAGAATTCAAGCCCATGTAACTGGCTAAATGGCCTTGACCTAAAAATCTTTTTCTCTAAAACCCAAAGAAACACTAAATAATGAAAATCTAAACAATAAAAATATTCCCAGCGCATGTTAAAAGGAATATTCATAGTACGCCCACCCCATATTTTGCCTTACTCCCACAGACTATGTTCAAATCTGGCCAGACCGCATAATTTATAAACTTTTTAGGATAGTATAGCTGTGGGATACAGTTTCTATTTATAAATATAATTTGAATTACGGATATCCATATTTCGATTTTATGATATCAATAATTCAGCCCAATTATTGATATCTTTAATTCAAATTATAGATATCCATAGTTCTAATAATTGATATCATTTAATCGAATAATAGATATCAATAATTCAGTCCTATTTATTGATATCATTAATTCCAATTATTGATATCATAAAGTCGAATTATAGATATCAAAAATTGAATTATGGATATCTATAAATTATTTTAATTATTGATATAATAAATTCGAATTATTGATATCCGTATATAGGGTAAATGATATCCAGAAATCTTACTTATATATTGATATCCATTATTGGAATTAGTGATATCTAAATTTCTCCACGGAGACTCAAGTATTGATGCACATTTTATTTATAGATATCCATAATTAGACTTATTGATATCAATAAATAAGCCGAATTATTGATATCTATAATTCGAATAATTGATATCATTTATTCAAATTAAAGATATCTAAATATCTAAAGGATTTATGGATATCATTATTATGAATTATTGATATCATTATTTCTATATAATGATATCAATAATCAGATTTTTTGATATCAATTACTTGGCTGAATAAATGATATCTATATTCTGAATATATTTATCCATAAATAGATAAATTGATATCAATAATTGAGATTTAAGATATCAATAAATCAATTAGAATTATTGATATATATATAATTCGAATTATGGATATCATTTATCTGATTTATGGATATCCATAATTCTTTACGGGCGGGGCGCAATTCTGTAAATATGTCATTATCCCTTGTCCTGCTGAATAGTTTAAATTGATACACCCATTATCACCCATCAGCCAATCAGATTATTTGATATATCATAGTCATTCGTTTAACAAACTGCATCACAAACATTGTAGATCCTGATAAGATTGCTTTTTCAGAAGCCATCTGATCAGGATTTACACTGTTTGCAAAGATAGGGGTTATCGTGAACGGCCGGATAAGGGTTAATGTTAAATATTATTCTGATTCTAATACTATTTTTTGAGACATTGCTTCAGGTTTTGTGGGATTTCAATCCGGCATTGAGATGAATGACGTCTCAACCCCTGCCAAATTTAAATGTAGGGACGGTCTGACTCGCACCACTTTGCCGGAGCAGGCTTATAGACCATATTAGTGGTTTAATACCGGTAGTTATGTGCTGTCGGTTTCAGCCCTGCGTGGAAACGTCAGGCAGCCCAACCGATCTCTCCAAGACCCGCTGGGCGGCTATCACTCAATAAAAATTAGAACTAGGATGTCTAAAATAGAGTGTGGTACATTTTTGTAAATGATAGGGTCGGTCTTGATGAGTTGTGCTGTCTGTTAAAACCTGTTACATACGTATCATTTGGGCCTTATAGCTTCAAGTATGCATCTTACAGTCACTAACTCTGGACACATCCCATTGTGGGGTGGTGGTGGTGGTATATGTCTGTGTGTGTGTGTGTGGGGGGGGGTACACTGAATTTTGCCTGATACATAGGTTGGGCCCCGGCATCTAAAGGTGACCCGAAACAATACCAAGACTGACAATGTGCCCTAAAGAATTCCAGCCCATGTAAAAAGGAAAATTCAGAGTTCGCCCCTCCCCTGGGAGTCACAAGTGTTCTGAAGTTTCAAAACTGGGCACAGATGAACGGCAACAAATTTTACTTGCCATTGTTAAAGTGTTATTGACTAGAAGATCCATATACGCAAGCATCTAGAATTGTATAAAAATATATCAAATATACTGAGCTTTTTGGATATCTAAAATTATATTTAATGATATCAATAGAGTAAATGATAGGGTCGGTCTTGATGAGTTGTGCTGTCTGTTGAAACCTGTTACATACGTATCATTTGGGCCTTATAGCTTCAAGTATGGATCTTACAGTCACTAACTCTGGACACATCCCATTGTGGGGTGGTGGTGGTGGTATATGTCTGTGTGTGTGGGGGGGGGGGGGGGTACACTGAATTTTGCCTGATACATAGGTTGGGCCCCGGCATCTAAAGGTGACCCGAAACAATACCAAGACTGACAATATGCCCTAAAGAATTCCAGCCCATGTAAAAAGGAAAATTCAGAGTTCGCCCCTCCCCTGGGAGTCACAAGTGTTCTGAAGTTTCAAAACTGGGCACAGATGAACGACTACAAATTTTACTTGCCATTGTTAAAGTGTTATTGACTAGAAGATCCATATACGCAAGCATCTAAAATTGTATTAAAATATATCAAATATACTGAGATTTTTGGATATCTAAAATTATATATAATGATATCAATAATTAGATTTATGGATATCTATAATCTAATTATAGATATCATTCAAAGGTCTGAATTATAGATATCACAAGTTCAATAATGGATATCAAAAATATATCATGGATATCAATAAATGTAATTATTGATATCATAAAATCTTCTTCAAAATTTGATATCCATAAATCGAATAATAGATATCTATAAATCGAATAATAGATATATATATAATTGAATTAAAGATATCATTAAACATAAAATTGATATCATAAAATGAATAATAGATATCTTATAGTATTTATAGATATCTAATAATATTTATGGATATCCAATATTTATTAAAGATATCACGAATTTTATTTATAGATATCTTGAAATTGTATTAAATAGTTAAACGGCACCCCATAAACATCAGCTAAACATTGACCAAACTGGCTTCGTTTAACCAATCTAACCGACAGACAGACAGACAGACAGACGGACGGACGGCCATAAACTTGCACGTTGTGGTTCACAGTGTTTTACCTGTATGCAAACTATGTTTGAAAAGGTCGAAAAAGGTGCTGCAGGCGAAGTAAACAGACGACATTTACAGACATTACGATAACACATTATAGTGCATTTTTTCATACCTCAAAAAAGGTAATTTTCTGATGAAAATGTATGATATTTTTCTTATTTACACTCATAACATAGGTTTTGAGTGCTTGTTAGGACCGCCACTAACGAATAGTCACAACCTATGTCTTGGAGCAGATATAAGAAAAAATTATAACCCCTGCAAACCCCAGTTTTCTCTATATAAAGTGGGGTTTAGGGGGTGTGCATTTCACGGACTTGTTCACGTGATGAGACGACATTTTCAGATGCAGTTTTACTTGGCATCGGAAGGGTTAACTGCACTGTGATCTGATGATGACGAAATTGCATATACATTTGAGTTGAGAATGGACAATGTTTTGTTATTCTCGGGTCAGGAATATGCTTTGCATGCAGTACATACATTTGCCATTACGAACAAGGAACCTACATGCCAAATATTAAGGCTCTATCTTAAATGGTTCAAAAGTTATGAACAATTTTCTTTTTTTCTTTTAAGTAGGTCAAAAGTCAAGGTCATGGTCCAAACATTTTGCATGTATGAAAAGCTCTAATCACAGGGAACTTACATGCCAAATATGAAAGCTCTATCCAAAACGGTTGGAAAGTTATGACCAAAAATGTTTATTTTTTTAAGTAGGTCAAAGGTCAAGGTCACAGGTCAAAATTTTGCATGAATGTAAAGCGTTTGCCACAAGGAACCTACATGCTAAATATAAAGGCTGTATCTCAAACGGTTCAAAAGTTATGACAAATGTTAAATTTTTCTTTTATGTAGGTCAAAGGTCAAGGTCACAGGTCAAATGTTTTTGTGAATGTAAAGCTCTTGTCACAAGGAACCTACATGCAAAATATGAAGGCTCTATCTCAAACCATTCAAAAGTTATGAGCAAAATGTTATTTTTTATTTTAAGTAGGTCAAAGCTCAAGGTCAAGGTCACAGGTCAAAATTTTTGACATGAATGAAAAGCTTTTGTCACAAGGAACATACATGCTAAATATGAAGGCTGTATCTCAGACAGTTCAAAAGTTATGACCAATGTTAACTTTTTCTTTTATGTAGGTCAAAGGTCAAGGTCAAGGTCACAGGTCAATTTTTTGTGTAAATGTAAAGCTCTTGTCACAAGGAAGCTACATGTAAAATACGAAGGCTCTATCTCAAACGGTTCAAAAGTTATGACCAAAATGTTATTTTTTTGTTTTAAGTAGGTCAAAGGTCAAGGTCACAGGTCAAAATTTATTGCATGAATGTAAAGCTTTTGCCGCAAGGAACGTACATGCAAAATATGAAGGCTGTATCTCAAGTGGTTCAAAAGTTATGACCAATGTTATTTTTTTTATTTTAAGTAGGTCAAAGGTCAAGGTCAAGGTCACAGGTCAAATTTTTTTTGCATGAATGTGAAGGTCTTGTCACAAGGAACCTTCAGGCCAAATATGAAAGCTCTATCTGAAACGGTTCAAAAGTTATGGCCAACGTTAAAGTTGTCCACGTACAAACCAACAAACCCACAAACAGACAGGGCAAAAACAATATGTCCCCGCTATCGCTACCGGGGACATAAAAACACGCCCATACAAATACATTGTAAATTTTAACGTCGAAAACATGTAAAACTGTGATATTTTCCGTATTTATGCTCAAATTATAGATTATGGGTACAGGATATAACAGCCTCATCGAGGCGGTTCTAACCAGTACCCACAATCTATATTTCAGAGCAGAAATAAGAAAAAATTAGGTTTACCCCTGTAAACCCCAGTTTAACTATATAAAAGTGGGGTTCAAGGTGGTCAAAATTATATTTTAGTGATATAACTTTGAGGTTTACAAAGGAAGGAGTGAGTTTTACGTCACACCAACAGCTAAGGTCATACGGAGACGGCACCTCGGTTTAAAGACTCATCCGAAAGTCTGGAGAAGCCCAGAATCGATCCTGCGACCCCTGGTTAACAAGGCAAGTAGCATAACCACTACAACACGGAGGCTTCTTTACAGAGTAAGAATTCTGAGAATAAACTCAATAACTGCATAAACATGTCTGTTCTTTGATTTACGATCGTTTCTTTATCAATAGCATTATCTAAGAAACACAATTGCAGGACCAATATATGTTAAGATATTAATTTACAAAGTGTTTACAAGTAGACTGTCATACAGAAATGAGAAGTCAAAAACGTTTTTGAGCTATTATCCCTAATATTGGGAGATTATTACACAGTTGTCTATAAATATTTGGATGGTAAGCTTCTCCAATCCATGCATGAGTTCACGGCTTTGGGGAAAAACTGGGCTTTGCCCAGACTCATCTTTGCTGTCACCCCGTTAATAAGTAGCCTTTTGGGGAAACTGTTTATTTGATTTGAGGTTTAACGTCCCCGTCAACACTGTAAAGGTCATTTTGGAGACGTTGCTTCCAATTTTGTGGGACTTTTACCCGACAATGAGATGAAATGACATCTCAAGCCCTGTCTCCCAATGAAACCAGTAGGGTCTTTATTAGCATGGGCGGTCCGCCTCGCACCGCGGTTCATGGACAGACTTAGATCCCCTAAGCGGTTCACCAGTACTAGTGTGCGGGCCGGATTCAGCTCTGCGTGGAAGCATCATGCAGCCCATTTATTTCTTCAAGCCCCTATGGGCGGGGGCCTTTTTGGGAGACTGATTCAGACAGTAAAATTATAAGTGAAAAGTATAGGAATTTTATGAGACTGAATTGATTCATTGAGCCGTTTTTGGTGACAATCCTGTAATTGGATTTTAGACCAATACATTTATTTGTATTTGTATAAATAAATATTGGAGTCAAAATGGCTTGATCGCAAATCATTCACTCTTCGTGCAGCTGCTAGAAAATCAACCTGAAGCAGATCAGTCGGTTGCGCGACCGTTGGGTGAGGGGGGGGGGGGTACTCTGAACATTGCCTGCTACATAGGCTTGGACTATTTTTGGGGGTTTCAAAATGCTAAATTTTAGTTGTTGTTGTTTTTTAAGGGGGGGGGGGAGGGGATCGGTGGGGGCGGGGGTGGGGGGGTGTAGGGTCTGGCCATTTAGCAGATATTTTATTGTGGGTCACATCAAACCTAAATAATTTTTTGGGACTGTCAAATAGATTTGCTATTTTTGGCTTTTAATGCCAAATGCGTATTGTTGACACATTAGAAGCCGTTTTAATTATGCTTTTACAACATGTATTTTCTTTGCTGCAAAACAATTCAGTGACTTTATAGCAATTACAGAGCTATACTTTTAGAAACCGTTTAAAGCTCTTTTGTTACCAAATACAATAATTATTAGCAGAAATTAGCTAAAACGCATTTTGTTTTCTATACAGAAGGCACGCCCGGAAGGCAAGCCAGTATAATTTTTGGGGGGCTGTGCTAAAATTTACAGATATTTTTTTAAGGGTCTGGTGATATACTGGATATTTTGGGGGGTACACTGTCAATCTTAGTTTTTTGGGGGTCGAGCACCTAGATGCTGGGTCCAAGCCTATGAAGCAGGCAAAATTCAGAGTACCCCCACCCTGGTGTCGCGCGGCCCCGTTAAGATAACACACCTGTGCGACATAGTGCATTTTTCACATCTCCAAAATGGCTACTCTTCTGATAAAAATCGGTGCTATTTTTCCTTATCTTTACTGCAAACATAGGTTGTTGGTACTCGTTAGAACAGCCTCACTGAGACGGTGCCGGTCATTGGTACTCGTTCGAACCGCCTCGTTGAGGTGGTTCTAATGAGTACCAAGAACCTATTTCTTGGAGCAGAAATACAAAAAAAAATATGTTTACCCCGTAAACTCCAGTTTTCCCTATATTAAGTAGGGTTTAGTGGGTGTACATTTCACGGACTTGTTCACGCGATGCATCGGTGATCAGGAGCTTTCGATTGCTGCCATTCCCTTCATGGAGATCGATCAAAACATTCTGTTCCTATGGGCAGCTCCGTGTCAGTTTGTTGGCGAAATACTGTGCACTAAATATGTTGACCAATTCAGGGAAAAGTGTGTATAGGTAACCTCGCCAGCTCGATATGACCTAGTGTTTACTGAGTCGTTTAACACTACAAAAGACAAAAACAACGCCTTTGGAATCTAGAACCTAGATACCTAGGTACTCCTTACGACAATATGATAAGAACCTCACTTTTAACATCACGTGAACCAGTCCGTGAAATGAACACCCCTAAACCCCATATTATATGGAGAATAGAAATGAAGGCAATGATCAGGAATCGATACCCACAACTCCCATCAGAGACACCAAAGGGAAAGAAACACAAATATGAAATAACCAAACCCAAATGGAAACATAAAAATGCGGAAAGCCAAAAGGACAATCACTTCCCCAGTAAATGGTCAGTTGGCTAACCAAAGCAAACAAGAATATCGTTGAAACCGATGGATGCTCCCCGAAGCGGCAATGGTCGGAACAAGAAACATTATCCTAGTTAAAAAGCGGTATACTGTGTATACTCACTGCACTTCAAAATGGAGTATAACAAAACCTATCGGTGGACAGATTAGCTTGCCTGATAGCACTGTCATACAAATTTCAGCAACACAAAAATTGGAATTAATGAGAGGGAGTGTCTTCAGGTACAATACCATACCCAAAGATCCTGGTTGGTAGTCTAGCTATATTAATTGGGTAAAACTGTTTAATACAAATTATTGAAAACTTACTCTCGTACACATTGGCAATCCTCATAGGTATGGTTCCGTATTGGGTGCCTTTACATGCATATAAAATATCAGACAGGTTCGAAAATATATCTGATCCTATCCCTTTGAGTGTCAAAAAAGGTCATTTTGACCATCTGCCAAGACTAGCTTCTTTCACTTTGATCCAATTTATCTGCAACTTTAATGGAGATGGATGACGTGCGATTTTACATCCTTTTTAGCAGTATTTCAGTCATATCAGAATGATGACAGGTTGATAATGGAAGGCTGTTTGCAATGGAACTCCGTTTTCAATTGGAAAGAGTTCTGCCTCCAGCAAGTTTTTTTTTTAAAATTGCCGCAGTGACCTTGACCCAGGACCCTGAAAGTCAAACTTGCTCGAGATATGTTGTGTAAAGTTATAATATTAAAACACATCAGCAAATGACGACGCTAGAGTGATGACAAAGGTTTTTTTTTTCTAAAAATAGCCGCAGTGACCTTGACCTTGAGCCCAACACCCTGAAAGTCAAACTTGCTCGAGATATTATGATACCCAACATTTATGTGAAATTATATTAAAATCCATAAATAAATGTAGGCACTAGTGCGATGACATTTTTTTTCTAAAAATAGCCACAGTGACCTTTACCTTGAGCCCAGGATACTGAAAGTCGAACTTAATCGAGATATTATTATACCCGACATTTGTGCAAAGTTATATTAAAATCCATCAGGAAATGATAACGCTAGAGCGATGACAAAGTTTTTTTTTTTCTAAAAATAGCCGCAGAGACCTTGACCTTGAGCCCAGGACCCTGAAAGTCAAACTTGCTCGAGATATTATCACACCCAACATTTGTGTGAAATTATATTAAAATCCATCAATAAATGTAGGCACAAGAGCGATGACAAAGTTTTTTTCTAAAAATAACCACAGTGACCTTGACTCCAGGATCCTGAAAGTTGAACTTGCTCGAGAGATTATTATATCCAACATTTGTGTAAAGTTATATTGAAATCCATCAGCAAATGACGACGCTAGAGCGATGACAATGTTTTTTTTTCTAAAAATAGCCGCAGTGACCTTGACCTTGAGCCCAGGACCCTGAAAGTTGAACTTGCTCGAGATATCATCATACTCAACATTTGTTTGAAATTATATTAAAATCCATCAATAAATGTAGGCACTAGAGCGAAAACAAAGTTTTTTTTCTAAAAATAGCCACAGTGACCTTAACATTGAGCCCAGGACCCTGAAAGTCGAACAGGCTTAAGATATTATCATACCAAGTTATATTGGAATCGGTGGAGAAATGTAGGCGCTAGAGCGATGACAAAGTTTTTCTAAAAATAGTCAGTGACCTTGACCTTGAGGCCACGACCTTGAAAGTCGAAATCACTTGAGTTATTTTCATAAGGAACATTTGTGTGAAGTAATATTTAAATCCATCAATAAATGTAGGCACCAGAGTGATGACAAAGTTTTTTTCTAAAAATAGCCACAGTGACCTTACACTGCAGCTTTAAATAAAGTACCATAACTCTGTGACAAATCATCTAACCAAATAGCACGGATAATATACGCATCCCCTATTGCTGCTTAAGATTCCATTGAAGTTTCGTTGAATTTCTGCAAACAGCTGCTGAGAATTCGCGTGGACACGAACGGTACCCTATATATTCATGCAGAATTCATCAAAGGGCCATAACTCTTGGAAAAATCATCGAACCAAAACACGCAGGAAATATGCGCATCCACCTTCGATACTTAATATTCCCATGAAGTTTCATTGAAATCCGACTAGTAGTTTCTGAGAATTCGCGTGGACAAGAGCGGGACGGACGCACGGACGAAGCGGCGACTATATGCTCCCTCGAAATTCTTCGGGGAGCATAAAAATATAAGCGAAACATACACTCAAAGACAAGCCTTAACAAAAATAAACCGCGACAGATAAATCCATTGAGGTGGGTGTGTGTGTGTGTGTGTGGGGGGGGGGGGGGAGGTTCTTAAATCGATTTTACGCGGCCGCAATCCTCGCCCTCACTTCTGTCGCGGTTTAGACAAATACAGCACGAACATCTAAACTATAAGCCAAACAGACGGACTCCGGTTCGGCCATCCAATCCTCGCCCTTTTACCTTCCGTCGCGATTTAGACACACAATTTGTTCAGACCGCATGAAGACATCCTAACTCACCAGTGCAACATCTCCGAGAACACAAAAATCAAACAACCACAGAGGTGAAACAACGGTGAAGACTCGACGGCAAGAAGCCACTGAAATGCTGGAGCAAAACAAAACCAATATTTAGACTCCGATGGGCCCGACCAGAGACAGAGCATCAAACTGGGGTTTGTTGGGGTGGGTGATATTTGTTTTTCTCATTTCACCTCCAAGAAGTTGTTTTGCACTTGTTAGAACCACCACAATAAAGCCGTTCTAACGAGCACCGCGAACATTTGTTTGCAGTTTTTGTTTGTTTGCAATTTTGTGGGACTTTTACCCGACATCGAGATGAAATGATATTTCAAGCCATGCCGCCCAATGAAACCAATAGGTTTTATAAGCATGGACGGGCCGACTCGCACCGCTTTGCCTTGGCAGGCTTAGATCCTCTAAGCGGTTTACCAGTACTCGTGTGCGGGTCGGTTTCAGCTCTGCGTGGAAGCATCGTGCAGCCCATATATTTCTTCAAGCCCCGATGGGCGTGGGCCGTCATTTGTTCGCAGTATAAATAAGAAAAATATCACAGATTTTCATCAGAAAAGTATCCATTTTGGAGATGTGAAAAAATGCAGTGTCACATGGTTGTTTTATATAGATAGACTTGCCCAAGTCCCTACATAGTTTTACCTGTTTTATATATTAAATATATCAAATGAAAGTCGCTTTAAAGAAAAACATATGTAAAAGTCTCTTAAGTCTTCGTCTTCTCTGAATGTAGGTGAATTTCACATTTTCTCATACAAGACCGTACTACTGCTATTATTTTGAAACAATAAATTCTGCAATGGACAATTAATTAACAGACTTTGGCAAGTCTATGTTATAGAGTAAGTTCAATTAATGTAAGTTAAATTTGGTTACTTTTAATTTTGTTGCACGTTCCCCCTATGTCATTATACCAACCAATCAATGCCTACGGAAGAAATTACTGGTTCTAGTGGTCTGCAGTGCTTTAGGGAATCTGCGAACCAGTCAACCATGGTCGAACCAACCTATTTCTCTTTGGTCGAACCGTGAAAACTAAACTGACGTTATTTCCTCCTAACCAAACACAGTTCGATCTTACTTAAGTCACAGATAGTGAATCAAACTCGCTCATAGTGATGCTATTTCTTCAATAAAAAGTTTTGTAGAGCTGCATTTTCTGATATTCCAGGTATCTTTGTTCGAGTTCGATTTTGTAGCGGTGTGTTTATGAGTGGCATTGACATACACAGTGCTGCCATCTTGCCTTTCGCTAAACGTTAATTTGATGCGCCCGATAAGGGTATTCCATACTACTTTCAATGTAAATTGTTTAAAATTTACAACTGCATTGTTTGTCTATATGTGAGTGATGAAGGCGTAAAGCCGCAAGCGCTTAGTTAAAGAACCAAATTTGCATCGTTTAATGTGGTTAACTTAAATCCCTGTTAATAGGCCTATATACTCAAAAAAGGTTCAGGACCACAAATTCAAATGAAAAGTACACAGAAAAATAATTTATTCACATTCAAGTAATATTGTGCTGTTTCAATGCAATTATACACTTGATCTTTTGGGCGAAAATGTAGCCGTCAAATAAAGTATTATAGCTCGCAGTGACGAGCAAAACACAGAGGGTACGGGAAAAAGCACCTCGGAGACTTGATGGGTGAAGTATCGACTTTTAAAATTCTTCGGAATTTACAAGAAACTGACATCTTACGTCAATCGCAGTATCTCGTATGTCCTCCTCGTGCCGCTATAACTACTCTGCAGCGAGAATTGAAGCGCCTTATCCATCACGAAAACACGCCGATATAAATTTGAACCCCACGAACCCCACTTTTATAAAGTAAAACTGGGGTTTACAGGGGTAAACCTTATTTTTCTTATTTCTGCTCTAAAATACAGATTGTGGGTACTCGTTAGAACCGCCTCAATTCTGACGAGTGCATACAATCCATATTTTGAGCAGAAATAAGAAAAATTATTGAGGCGGTTCTAACGAGCACCCACAATCTAATGTAAAATATATTTTGTGGGTACTCGTTAGAACCGCCTCAATGAGGCGGTTCTAACGAGGCCTACAATCTATATTTTGAGTAGAAATAAAAATTTATTGAGGCGGTTCTAACGAGTACCCACAATCTATATTTTAGAGCAGAAATAAGAAAAATACCTCATTGAGGCGGTTCTAACGAGTACCCACAATCTATATTTTAGAGCAGAAATAAGAAAAATATCACAATTTTTTCATCTTAAAATTTTCATTTTTTCGGCGATAAAGGTGGCGATGTATTTATATATGTGTGTTTTCGTAATGTCAGCGAGTGTGATGTTAGAGTAAGGTGGGGCAAAACGCCTACCTTAAGGAAACGTGCTCATGTAAGTTTCGCTGACGGACTTAAATATGAAGGTCTACTATATTTATTCAAAGCTCAGTTTGTTCTCTTAAAATATGTTAACTCAGCTATGGAATAATAAAGCGCATTACAGCTATTGATGTTTTTTGTTGCTCAATTTAAAAGGCGTTTTGCCCCATAGCTGGGGCAAAACGCCTTTTGTGGTGGGACAAAACGCCTATCATGGGCGTTATGCCCCACGGTCACGGGCGTTTTGCCACACTCTATGCAAGTTAAACAAGGGTATCTATCAAATGAAGTAAAAATTATCTGTAAAACTTTATTAACGAATAACAGGCTAAGCATAAAGAAGTAAATAGCGACCTCAAAAGGTCATTCAACAAGTATCGAACGGAAAAACCGCAACAATGCTATAAACTGTTTCATGTCATCTGGACCTGATTAAACGACAGTTGCACAAAAAACGAAGGTCAATTTCAAAACGTGTGCGTATTAAAAAAAATTTAATGTTGTTGAAATTGATATCCGGATTTTGTCCAACAGTTGTTTTATCACGCCCAGCTGACATGAGACAGAGTACTCATAATCATGTTACCAAGCAGAACTTTAGTTTCTATCAAGCTTGAATTTTTCATAGTCAGTTTCATAGTCAGTTTATTAGGTTACTTTCAATGTGTGTTATTTATGATACACGTTTCTCTTTTCAAAGATTACATTTGATGCGTTTGACACGTTTACAAAATACATTCAATGTGTGTCTCAGTTTCACATTTTTAAAAGTGTGTCTTGGGACTTCCGTTTTGTGTTTGCCCACTTCCAGTATTACACGAGAACATGATCGATTAACAAGAATCATCAGAGTGACAGTTTGGGCATACGAACTGAGACAAACCCGAGGTGCACTCTTCATGTGCCCATTTACGACACACCTGGCATTCAACCCAAGTGTCCCCCGGGCGTGTCCGGTTGTAGGGCTCCGCGCAAATCAAGCACGACCAGTCTTCCTCATCACTGCTTTCTGGAGGCTGCTCGACCCTTTTAGATTTCCGCCGTCGTTTTCCCCTTTTTAGCTCACCAGAGCCGAAGGCTCCAGGGGAGCTTATAGTATAGGCATTGGTCCGTCGTCGTCTGTGTCTGCGCCGTCAACATTTTCAAACAACATCTCCTCTGAAACTACTTGGCCAATTGAAACCAAATTACATGTGGAGCCTCAATGGGAAGGGGGAACGAAAGTTTGTTCGTGAGGACTGGGTCACATTACCAGTATGGTCGCCATGCCCATATATGGTAAAAACCTTTAAAAATCCTCTGAAGAACCGAACAGCCGATGATCTTGAAACTTGGTTTGCAGCATCGGGGACTCGGGCCCTACAAAGTTTGTTCAAACGATGACCTTTAGTTGACCCTGACCTGTTTTACGTCAGGTCAAATTTGGTCACTTAGCCATTTGTATGGAAAAACGGCAAAACTGTGGATTTTCCTGATTGTATGCAATCAGCTGAATGGAAGTTTATCCGTTTCAAAGGTCAAGGTCATTTACCGACCTTTGTCCAGGACGCCTCAGATTCAGTACTTTTATCTTCTTCACTTAAACTATTCGGCCAATTGAAACCAAATTACGTATAGAGCCTCTATGGAATGAGGGAACTAAAGTTTGTTCGTGAGGACTGGGTCACATGACCAATATGGCCGCCATGCCCATATATGGTAAAAACCTTAAAAATCTTCTCGAGAACCGAACGGCCGATGATCTTGAAACTTGGTATGCAGCATCAGGGACTCTGGCCCTACCAAGTTTGTTCAAATGATGACATTTGGTTGAACTTGACCTGTTTTACGTCAAGGTCAAATTTGGTCACTTAGACATTTGTATGGAAAAATGGCCAAACAGTGGATTTTTCTGATTGTATATTAGCTAGTGGCATTAGAAATGGTATTTACAATCAGCTGAATGGAAGTACCGTCCTTTGTCCAGGACGCCTCAGATTCAGTATTTTTATATTCTTCACTTAAACTACTTGGCCAATTGAAACCAAATTACATATGGAGCCTCTGTGGAATGAGGGAACGAAAGTTTGTTCATGAGGTCTGGGTCACATGGCCAACATGGGCCGCCGTAAGCCCCAACTCGTAGGGGCTTGAAGAAATATATGGTCTGCATGATGCTTCCACGCAGAGCTGAATCCGGCCCGCACACTAGTACTGGTAAACCGCTTAGAGGATCAAAGTAGAAGTAAAACAAAGATCAGGAATTGATACAATTAACTTACTCCACCCATAAAAGACACCAAAGGGAAAGAAATACAAACATTAAGCGACCAGACCATAATGGAAACCTAAACAAAGGAAGGCCATAAGGACAGTTGCTTTCCCACAAAATGGCCATCCAAAACCAAAAGACACAAGTGATACAGGAACGAAGCCTGTCCAGGAACCGCGGTGCGAGTTCTTATTCACCAGGTATTGCCACCGGGTCAGACATAGCTAGTATCCTGTCGTTAAAAGATGTGTAACGTAGCCTCCTGGGTAAATCGGCATTAATTGCATCGCCTTCTAGCGTGGAAAAGTTATCAATATTTTCACACATATGTGTGATAACTCGTGCCCTCAACCCATTAGCTTTGCTCCTTTCCCGAATTTCTAGAATAAGATTTGATGGCCATCCCAATCCATCACCATTTCTCTCACAAGATTGTAAGGTCCGGTCCATGTCTATTACGAGGCTGCGGAAAAGACAACGCCCGTCACCGACAGCAGGGACTAGTTTCAAATGAGCAGGGTTAAATCTGTTATCTGATTGGTTACTAAGCTGTTCATTTCCACCATTAATGGTACATGAATTTGATGGTATGGCACATGGCTCTGCAGTGTTAGACTGGTGATTTCGAATTTTCAGTTGCCACATAGTCGCCTGGATTGCCGGAAGAATTATTCAAGTTACATTGCATATTCGGACATGACTGATCGACCGACGTGCTCTCCACAGGAGTTGGGTCCGATGAGCTGACTGGAGTGTTGATAGGTTTAGCAACCACTTCTTTGATAAGTGAAGGCTGCTTGCTACATTGGGTGTTAGGTTGCTTCCCTCCCTCATATGACTGAGATGTGCCTGGTTCATTTGTGGAAGTTTCGTCGGGAGACTCCTGAGGAGAGGTTTCCTGCTATCTAGGTCGCAAAGTCCTTCTCGGTGAAATCCCCAGTGTCTAATGACCAGATACCACATGCCTTGAACCAATTTTACCGCCTTCTCTGGCACAGATGTCCTGGAATTAGAAACATATGTTTGTATGTTGACTTGAATTGTCGGGCATTATCTTGAATTATTTCCGTAAAGTGCCACAAGTCCCAACCCCTCTAGAAAAGGGAAAACGACGCAAAAACATGTAAAGCAAATGAAAAATAATTATGTTTGGAGCCACATGTGAACGTGAATGATGTATCACACCTTAGGATGCGTCATAGAAAGAATTTTCTATATATTCATTGTGCAACCTAGATCTATGTGCTATTCGTAATTACAGAAGTTACCCAGAAAACCGAAGTTACCCAGCTCGCGCTGATCATAATCGGGTAGGGCGGAGTCGAGTTTAAACGACTAGGATTTATTTCCGGATACTTTCAATGAATACAAGTTGCAAGGCATTTATTGTAATATCACTTACCTGATATGTGCAGTTCAAGAAAGTCGCGCAATCTCGTGGACTGTGATACACTGCCAATGATGAGTAACCATGAAACTGTCTGCAACATTGCTGAATTCGCTTTTCAGTGCCTTAAAGTAAGTTCTGTCGAGAGGCTGCATCTTATGAGTACTGTGCGGTGGTAGCGTTGGAAGGTGGGTTGCATGAGCTCTACAAAACTCTACAGCAGCAAGAGTCTTATGGCTGTGATGACCGTCAAGGATGATTACGTGAGAACTATCAGCTGATGGCCTGGCATACTCAACAAAATGTTCGAGCCACTTAAGAAAGAGATCTGAGTCCACATATCCACGGCCTGGGGTGGCGCACCATTCATGAGTGTTTCGGTCATCCGCTTTCTTGGGAAAATGTACATTGGCGGGATATATCCATCAGATGGATTACAAGCACATAGCAGTGAGACAAGTGTTCCACGCTCAGCACTGGTTATTTGCCAACGCTTCGCTTTCCCTTAACACTTATGACCCTCCTGGGCGTTTGAACAGTTCTCAGTCCCGTCTCCTCCATGTTCCAAATCCGAGACGGTGGTATATCAAGCCCCTCTCGAAGGCTGCGGTACATTCCGAAGAAGTTTTCCACATGCTGCTTCTTAAAACCAGCCACGTGCTTGTTCCTTGCGGGTACCTTAAACTTACATTGTGTCTGGACATGAATCGCTTTACCCAGTCCTTACCGGCCATTTTGCTGGCTGTGTTGAAGGGGTGTTGGATGATCATTTTTCTCAGCGAGATCAAATGTTAATTTCTGGACATCCTTGACATTTAGCCCATACTTTCTGTTTTCCATTTCTGTTAAGTGTGTCACTAGTCCTTGTTCTACGTTATCCGAGAAAGCATCCCGGCAACGACCCATCAGCAGAGAACCTGACCGTTGAACCATGATATCCCTTGGCCGACGAAGTGTTCGCGGTGGGATTCCGAACTCTTTGCTAGTTCTGATCAGTTGCTTCCCTTCTCGGAGGGACTGCAATGCTGCTTTAAGCCCGTCTTCCAAATAGATTCCACGATTGGACCGCCTTTTATAAGTTCGAACCATGTGGGCCTAAAGTCAGTTCAAAGACACGAATCAATGGTTAACTAAAAGTCAGGGAATTAAAAATGCGAAAAGTAATCTAAGTGACATTCTATTACTGTACTTATATGAGATTAAAGAAGCTTAAATTAGAAGCGTTTTGCCCCACAAGGGTATTAGCAGCATAATCTATAAATAGTTTCTGAACGTAAACAAGTAATGGGATTTCGCGCCTCTCGAAATATTGCCAACACTTTACATCACAAACAAGCAACAGCTGAGGAGAGAGGATCAAGCAGTGGATGAACAGCAAGAAAAATGCCTGACATCGCAAAATTAGATCAATTCAGATAAAAAACAATAATGTAATATATTTACTAACCAGTTTCTGCGCATGGAGAAATTCTTCGTGTTTTGAAAATCGCGCGCTGTGACGTCACGTATGGGACGCCGTATTGCCAATTAATACTCGAAATTATTGATTTAAAGCGGATGGGCGTTTGGCCCCGAATGGGCATTTTGCCCTACCTTACTCTACTCCATTCTTTAATTAAGGCTCTTTCCAGCTCTGCTACTGTTTCTGGATGTGTATTTTTGGCACCAACACATCACTGGAGCATGTCCCAAGCGTGTTCTATCGAGTTCATGTCCGAGGACTTGGCAGGCCAGTCCGTGCATTCACTTCCTTCTGGATCCAGATAGTCTCTGACGACAAAAGCCCAATGTGGACGGGCTTTATCGCTCATAAGAACAAAACCAGGGCCAACGCACCAGCAAATTGTCTCACAATATCATTCAGGATCTAATCCCTGTACCGAACACCAGTCAGATTTCCATCATTTATCACACAGGTCTATAGCACCGTCGTAAGAGATACCACCCCACACTAGAACACCTTCGAACCTGTCGTGTTCCGCTGCATAAATGTCACTGTATCGTTCATTGGGCTGTCGCCAAACACGTCTCCGTCGACAAAGAATTTTGATTCATCAGTGAACAATATTGGCCGAAGATCGGGCAGTCCAATAGTCCGGAAATGACGCGCAAATTGCAAACGTTCTCGTTTGTGTCTCACGGTCAACGGCGGGCTAACCAAGGGCCTGCGCGTATCCAAATTGGCTTCATGAAGTCTATTTGTGACTGCCCGATCACTAATCCGTATTCCAGACGCGGCCAAAAACTGTCCATTTACCGCTTGAGCTGACTGAAACCTGTTCCTTTCAGCCAGAACGACCACAAATCTGTCATTAACGTCGGGTGTCTTTCTCGGACGCCCGCTTCTTTAATGTTCTGCAACAGATACCTTTCTAAGTACCTTTCCCATAACCGTCCGATCACATAATGGCTTACATTGAACTCTCTTCTTGCGACACCACGTTGCATATGCCAACTCCGGAGAATACCCAGGGCCTGGTCAGACTCGTCGATAATTAAATGCAGTCTTAAGAACCGCACCAGCAACATTGTTATATCCAACAAGCACAGCAGAACAGAATTTCCAAATTTCAGTCAAAGGAAACCAACGTCATTCTAAAAGTAACGAAAAAAACTCCAACTAACCGTGACTTATTCACATGCCCATGCAGTCATGATTTTGAGGGTTGGCCAATTTACTCACTTATCCCCAATTTCCACGCGCACTCAGTCAAATGTAACGATAACCTGTTTGAACAGCATATATTTAGGAACAAAATTGCATAATATAGTCTGGTGTAGCAAAATAGCAAAAACTGTTACAACCCGACAAACAAATGACCCTTGACTTATTTTGTTGAGTATATAAACAGTGAAGAAATAAGAAAGTACAAACTGGGCTGTGGCGAGATTTGAACTTACGCTGGTAATAGCTGCCGCGAACACCGACTGCGCCACTACCCTCCTTAGAAAAGCAGTTTTCATGGGCAGTGTTTAGCTCGTTTTTCTGCATGACCTGTCAGATGGAGTTACTAGGTACCGTTCTGCGTTTGCACTGAGAGACTCATATGATTAATGGCTGGATAATATGGATACTAAAGTTTGCAACCATTATGATTAATATCATTTTAGATTTATCAATCGTCAACAGACAACCGACCCAGGATCATTTCTGATACTAGTACTTCCGAAAAAATAATGTGAAGTGATGAAATAAGAAAGTACAAACTGGGCTGTGGTGAAAACAAGAAAGTACAAACTGGGCTGTAATGGGACTCGAACGCACGCTGGCAATGGCTGCCGCGCCTAGCCATACAGGAACAACAAAAATTTCAGGTTCCGAGGACCTCTGTTTTCATGGCTGTGATAAAGTCTGGAGTAATAGTGTCAAACTGTGCAACTATGGGTCATATATGATAGCCACGTCCGTGTTAGGTGTTATTTTGTTACAAATCTGTTGCGCTCGTTTGAAGTTGGTATATATATATATATATATATATATATATATATATATATATATATATATATATATATATATATATATATATATATATATATATATATATATATATATATATTTATATATATATATATTTTTTTTTTTCTCAAAAATTATGTGATACAAACATACAATACATATAAAAATTGATGTACATTACAATCAGTTGTATATGAAAGGATCCAGAAAGACGTGCGGCGATTACATGTTTGTTTTGTTTGATTTGATGTTTAACGTCCCTGTCAACACTGTATAGGTCATTTTGGAGACGTTGCTTCCAAGTTGGTGGGACTTTTACCCGACATTGAGATAAAATGACTTCTCAAGCCCTGTCGCCAAATGAAACCAATAGGGTTATTAAGCGATACACACATTCAAAAACAAATCATAACAAAAATAAACCGCGACAGAAGAACCGCCTTGGAACAGTCAGAGAAACGAATTGCACTTGGGGTGGACTTAAATCGATTTTACGTGGCCACAATCCTAATCATGGACGGTCCGACTCGCACTGCTTTGCCTGTACATACTTAGATCCTCTAAGCAATTTACCAGTACCCATGAGCTGAATCCGGCCCGCACACTAGTACTGGTAAACCGCTTAGAGGATCTAAGCCTGTCCAGGAACCGCGGTGCGAGGCGGACCGTCCATGCTAATAAACCCTATTTGTTTCATTGGGCGACATGGCTTGAGATGTCATTTCATCCCAATTTCGGGTAAAAGTCCAACAAAATTGGAAGCAACGTCTCCAAAATGACCTTTAGAGTGTTGACGGGGACGTTAAACCTCAAATCAACCAACCAACCAGTCGGTTTCAGCTCTGCATGGAAACATCATGCAGCCAATCTATTTCTTCAAGCCCGGATGGACGGGGGGCTGTCGACTTATATGAATCTGTTTCCCAAGAAATATGCATCCATTGTAATCAGTCGGTAAGAACATAGTTACGTAAATTGACATGTGGTTAAACCGTTAACCTTTTTTGGAGCGTAGCTGTTGCAGCGTAGCTCCAGTGAGATGAGAAGTGATTTCGGCACTACTTACGGTGTTACTGCATATGACCCAATCACCAGTGAGAACATAGTACCCCGTATTAACGTCGTAGATTATTACGCCATGCGGTATCTTCTTATAGACTGCTTCACAGACCACCTATTTCAAACGGAATAGATGAATATTTTTAATATATGAACTGTGTAGCAGTCTAATCATTTTATAGCTCAGTTCATATAACCCAGTTTACAGCCAATTTGTACCATAAAATCCCAAACCTGGCAACTTGCAAACAGGATAAACCCAGATCATACCACAGAACGCGGAGTCTCATTATGCCCTTCACTGCATACTTACAAAAAGGTTCAGCCATTTTTGCCAAATATTTCGTGGAAGCCACAACCTGACATCCCTGATTTTAAAATGAACTCATTCCATACTGATATAAGGTGTTGATGATTCCATTCGTTTAAAATGGGTTAAAAGTGCGCAGTGTGGGTCGATAATGTATTACCAAAATAAGACAGTTGAAATGAGTTTGGACAGGTGCACGTCAAGGCTTATATTGTAAGGAGTAAATTTTGCAGTTTAGACACAGATGAGACGCCACTTGTTGTAGCGTCTGATCTGGGTCTGCTATGTTTGTCCCTAAAAAGGCTGCTAGACATATACTCAGAGCATGGGTTAATGTGTGTGTGTGGGGGTGCAATGCTACTTTTTTAAAGCGACCTGTCTGCGTCCTAGGCATGTGACCATAAATAAAGCAAATTATCAGCTCAGACGCAAGTCCGATACCTGCCGGGTTCGGCAACATTCTTTTCAGGAGATTGATCGTGAAATCTGTTCCACGGTGATTATATCCCTTTCGCGCTGATTCAAGAAGGGCAGTTGTTGGTTTCCGGCAAAGACTGTGTACTGTGCTGTATTGACAATATCTAACCAAAGAAATTGCCTGAATGCCAGATAATTTCATAAATGGCCTCGTCGAGGCAATTTATTTTTATATAATAATAACGGAGTATAATGTCTAAACCTCTTCAAATATTCCTATGGATTGATATTGACAATAACTAACCCAAGAAACTGTCGTAAGCAAGATCACTCCATAAATGGCCTCACCGATGCAATATATATTTAGAAAAATGTTAGCAGAGTATAATGTTCAAACCTCTCTGAATATTCCGATCATTTTTGGCATTCGGATTGATATTGACAATACGTAACCCATGAGGCTGTTTTATGCAAGATTACTTTATGAATGGCCTCGTCGAGGCAAAATAATATAAAAAAAGAATACGGAGTATAACATCTAAACCCGGCTTTGATCATTTTCGGCATACAGGTTGATACTGACAATACATAACCCACAAAATTGTCTTATGCCAAATTACTTTACAAACGGCCTCGCCTAGGCAAACTGAAAAATTATTTCGAAGTGTAACTTCTAATCTACTTGGAATATTTTTGACAACTGTTAGCATACATATAGATAATGTTTAGATCTAACCAACGCGATTCCTGAATGCCCAATTTCTTTATTTTAGCCTCAGCAAGGTAAAAAATTCACCCACTGACACGGTCGTATTACTTACAACCCGACGGGTATATTTTTATAATGTTTTGCATGCAGATGTAAATTGACAAGATCAAGCTAATGGTATTGTCTAATGCCAGATAGCTTTATAAACAGCCTCACCGAGGCAATTTTTAAAGACTGATTACGGATGTATAACTTATAAACTGCTGGGAAAAGTATGATAATTTTTTACATGAAGATAAACATCATCAAGACGTAACCAAGAAGAATGTCTAATGCAAGATAAATAACCTCCCCATGGTAATTTTTCAAAAACTGATTACATAAAATAACTTTAAAGCTGCCAAACAATTGCGCAAGCCGCAGTTATTGCACGAACTATAGCTCAGCAGAAATCTTCAAGTAAACTGTAGACTTGCATGGTTGCTGTATTGCTCAAAAACATTGATTGTGGGTTCTTGATAAAACTGCCTCGTCAAGGCGGTTCAATCAAGTCCCCGCAATCAATGTTTTTAGCAGAGATAAGAAAATATCACAATTTTGTTTCTTAAAATTTCCATTTTTTGGCCAAAAAATTGACAATGTATTTGTACAGGTGTGTTTTCGTGATGGTTGTTGCGGGGTCTACCCCTTAGCGTGAGTTAATTTCAATATAGGTCTTGTTACTTTAACACGACTTCTGGCCCAGAATAGCTTCAAACAGCTATGTTCATTGGATCAATATGAGCCTGAATTAAAATACCAATCAGACGCTAAATCAAATTATCAAAGCTACGCTCCATCAGCCCTCTCAGTGCTTTGATTTTAGTTCTAAACAGTATAATGTAATAACTAGGAGGGAAAC
Source organism: Lucinisca nassula (assembly GCA_963580285.1). Taxonomy (NCBI): domain Eukaryota; kingdom Metazoa; phylum Mollusca; class Bivalvia; order Lucinida; family Lucinidae; genus Lucinisca; species Lucinisca nassula. The sequence goes on along the minus strand of OY757021.1, from coordinate 34,163,676 downwards.
CTAAGTCACGAAGACGCCACACTGAAGCACCAAGGCAGTCGCCATCTTGAAAGGAACTCGTACTTCGGTAAGTGTTTCTGTGTTAATTTAAGCACCATCTTGACTTAGCTATTATCGCAGAGTGCGGACGAAATAGCAATGCTTTGCCAGCAAAAATAAATTGGTGCAGGCTTTAAGGAGTTTGGATGAACACGTAGTATTAAGGTCAGTTCAACGTTCCATTCGTCAACACTCTGGCTATGAAAATCGCTCATATGAAGCAGTACAGTGTTTGTATTACTCCGGCAATTACACTTTTTCAGAAGAAGAATACGATAGAACTGTTTATTTGTATCAAAATGAAAAAAATATGAACTCAATCAGACATTTTCATTAAATGGTATCGTTAACACTCGATCGGAAAGGAGATGCATACAAACTCTGAAAACCAGCATATATATTTGATTCTCGTGGCAGCCTGAAATCAGGGTAAAAGGCGCCAAATTCTCTATAAATGGTTACAAGTATCTCTGATTATAGTGGTGGCCAGATGAACAGACGTTTTCCATTTCCACTCTCTTGTCACTTAAGAAGACATCGCCAACTTTGGAGCATTGTCGTACTTGAACTGTTTACAATGTTGCGTTGAGGCGGACGTAAGTGATGAAAAAACAACGGGTTTAGGTTTAAATTTCTGTCTAAAAATATAAACACGTCATACAGGCTAATGAAGACTTGACTGACAACTCTCGAGGCCCTCAATGGTCTTTTGCATGAGCGGAAAAATACTGGCGTGGCTAAGAAGTAAACTTCTTGCAATGATCTGCAATATACGGTCGCTTGTGATAAAATAGCATTATCCTACTTTAATCAAAGTACTGATAGCACCGGTTGGGTAGGCGGATTTTTTATACTTATATTAATCATTAATCCTGTTGTAACAAATACACAGCGTTTAATCCTTACATTCGCGTACAGAAAGCAAACAGTTTAGACCTTGATCAGGCGCCACGTTCTGATGCGTCTTATCAGAGTCTACCCTATTTGCTAAACCCAACACACGATTTGCATTGATGAGTTAGGAGGTCTGCATACGAACTGAACAAATTGTTTATAACAATTGCGTTTAATCATTACATTCGCGTACAGAAAGCAAACAGTGTAGACCTTGATCAGGCGCCGCGTTCTGATGCGTCTTACATTGTTTGATAAACCCAACACACGATTTCACTCCAGATTCTATTGATAACCATATTACGGAACAGGCGGACCTCACAGCGATAATAATAAGGCGGCTATGTTTCTATAAATTACCGCTACTGTCAGTGATAGTCAGGTGGACTTCAGCACTATGTTAAAAAGCTCTAATGCTTAGTAACGTTGCTTAGATTGCCAAATAACTGATACTTCCATTAGGGTCTAGTTAATGTTTGTGTTTTTTTCCCTTTGATGTCTTTGATGGGAGCTGTGAGTTAATTGTATCGATTCATGACCATTGCCTTCACCTCTATTCACTAGTGGCACATACCATATTCGCCAACGCTCATCGGGGTTGAAGAAATAGATTGGGCTGCATGATGCTTTCACGCAGAGCTGAAACTGGCCGCACATGAGTATTTGCAAACCACTTATGGGTCTAAGTAGAAGTGGAGGCAATGATCAGGAATCGATACAATTAACCCACAGCTCCCATCAGAGACACCAAAGAGAAAGAAACACAAACATGAAACAACAGGCCCCAATGGAAATAACAATAGCGGAAAGTCAAAAGGACAGTTACTTTCCCACAAAGCCTGCCCAGGCAAAGTGGAGCGAGTCGGACCGTCCCTACATATTAACCCTTTTGGTTTTGTTTGGGGATTGGGATTGAGATGTCATTTCATCTCAATGCCGGGTAAAAGTCCCACAAATTGGAAGCATCGTCTTAAAAATGACCTAAATAGTGTGGACGTAAAACCTTAATTCAAACAAACACACAAACACATATATATTTTCCCCGTGTGGGGAAGAGAGGGCTGATTGTTCCATTTCATAACACGCAATTTTTCTTGTTTTGTATGTTTCCTCTTCCTCTTGGTGTCGATATTGGGATTGGGTTGCGTCTTGTGATTGTGGCGCTCACTGAGACTTTCTTTTAAAGGGGGTATTTCATCTGTGCCCATGCATGTTTTTTTCTTTAAACTTTGTATATTAATAACTTAGCATATACAACCTATAAAAATGTATTTAATAAATTATATTAATCAAAGTAGGACCCAGGAGGCCACTCTAACTGACTCCCTCCATGAGCTGGTGTCTGTCTCTAAATAAGTGCGTCTTAAATCTTATGTTTTATTTAGTTTCAAGATCTGTGAACTGGATTGAATGCAGAACTCCATAGGCATTCCTTTGATACTAAAAAACCTTTTGAATTAATTAAAGTTTACATTTTCTGATAAAATAATTATAAAAAATCTCATTTTTTAATTAAAATTTAAAAAAATTATCAAAATTCAATCCCTAAGATAAATATCTTCTAGTCTTTGTCAAGATTTCATTTTGCTAGGAAAACTTGCCATATGTATCTTATTTAGCTATGCCAAATTTCATTTAATCCGAAACCGGTAACACTGTAGTTTTACACCTTCAATGGATGTAAGTTGTTTCTGCAAAATTTACTATTTTATTGAAATCATCCAAGAACCTTTCAAAAAGGCAATTCGTAACACTTACGTGATAAAAATGAGATTATACAAATCAAAATGAATACATATTGAGCTGATCTAGCTTAGAAACTATTAAAATATCATGAATTTCTGATATTTTCCTTTCATTTATACACTATGATCTATCCAAAATAGTAGATAGTAAAACACTAAATCAAAAGGTATACTAATCAACAAATTAGGCTTAACAACATATATTGCTTTTTTATTAGCAGCAAAATTATTGTGAACATGTGCAACTTTATTTAATGACTTTGCATAAGTCGTGCTACTCAAATAGGTGTAAGGCAAGGAGATCCATTATTTTCATTTCCATACCAAGCTGGTATGCAAGGACGCAGTGGTCAGTGGTTTGTTGTTACTAGTAAAAATAGTTCTGTTGATAAATCCATGGCCAGATTAAGCCTTAGATATACTCTGTCTTTATGACCGCTGGATTATTATCCTAACAAAAAAGTTACAGAAATTACTGGTTAGTATTTCCAAAAATCGAAATGTCACTAATATTAAGTTTCTGTTGCAAAAGATATCATTGATGGATGAGGCGCAGAATACTTGGTGTAAACAAAGCTGTTCCATGACCTAGAGAAATTTTGCTATTAGACAGGGAGAGAAGCAGTTTCCTTCCTTATAGTACACATGCATAAATATGTCTCTTTTGTGCATTGGTGTTGTAATTGTTGACGTTTCTTAAGTGTCTTATTTTTTTCTATTTACTTTGTCAATATAGTGGTTAATTTATCGGATGCGAGCATTTAGTATTTTTTCTGGTTGTAAAACTTTCAACCACTTCTTGAATGTTTCTGCTGAATGCAAGTTCACTGTTTTTTTTTTTTATTTTTCAAGCACTGTTCTGGCTTGCTTTGTTGTTCATTAATAATTACCAGTGCATTTCTGTGCAATGTATCTCTCAGCTTAGAACGAGCATTGCAGTGTTTGGACAGAAAAAAACATCACAATGTATTTACTGAAAATGATTTAAAATCCTATAAGTAATGTGATAACTACTCACAGATTGAATAATTATTATCAACAGTTTAAATGCTTCTTGATATCTTACATAATGTGCTTTGTAATTACTGCAACAACTGCTGAGATAGGCAAATGAAGTGAAAGACTTATACAAATATATAGACAACACAATCATGATCACATAAGTTTTGGAACACTGACAAATGTACGACCATGTAAATTATAAAAGCAAATTCAAACGGCTTTGTAACACAGCTTCAGGAAGCCGTTTGATTTCGTTCATAGGGGCTATACAAAAAGATAGATTGGCTAGTGCCTATGCAGATACAAATTCTGAAAACTTAATGTCCAGGAAAAGTAATGTCAGGTGTTATTGCTTTTCCCTAGAGTAAACCTTTCTTTTTAAATGGGCAGTTAGGGTTAAATAAACAAACAACAGTTTGACTTGAGAGTCATTTATCTCGAGTCTGATAACAGATCTCACAAAATCTGAAGCAACATCTAAAGTGACTGGTATGTTGTTAAATCAAAACATCACCTTAACACCATTAAAGACAGAAAGAAAACTGTGCACATTGATTAAATGGGTGCGTTTGATGACGTTTGTCTTCAAAACCTTTGGGGTATTGTTCTGTAGACAAAATAGTTTGTTCCATACGGGGCAAATTTACCGAAATGGATGTTTTGAAATATTACTTATAATTATGCTATGAACTACTTACACAAACCATATTATACTATAGCCATCCAAATTGAAAGCAATAGTAAAGTATTATTAAACAGCATGACCAAAACATGATAATCATATAATTTCACATTTTGCTGAATCAGGACTATCAGTATTCAGTCTGTTAAAACACAATGTTACCGGTCCTCAATTTCCTCAAAATTCATCAACATGTTCCTAAGATATGTGGGTAGTTTTTATGCTAAAATGGTGTCTTGACAAAAATTGGAATATGGTAAAAATGCATATAAAATTTTAAGGAATACAAAATAGGAGCTGAAATATGGGGACGCCCTCAAAGAAAACTGAATGCCAAGCCACTATTACTAGACATATGAGGTCATTCATAGTATCAACTAACTCACCAATTATGGCTTCAATTCATAAAATATAGCCGCATTAGATATATGAAACTTTGAATACTGTAGACTAGTTTATATGAGAGTACTGTCTGTTGTGATAGAGACTTCATAAAATATGTAATAAATTTACTACGGAAATAAAATATAAATGTGAATGCATCGTAATTATAATGGTTATACCCAAGGCAATTATTGTGCATAATTTCATCAAAATCCAAGCGTGGGCAGAAACCAATGCAAATTTCCTATACCTTGAAAGACCCCCTTTATTCCTTCAGTGAAACCAATAGGGATCCCTGATCATTGCATTTACTTCTATTTTATACACATGTACGGCCGAATTCACTGGATATGCTTAGAACCTCTAAGTGGATTACCAGTATTCATAAGCAGTTGGGGATGATAACTTACATAGTGTAAGAGACAATGTTTTTTTTTTTTTGACTTCTCATTCCATCTTTACTTTCATTATTTCCCTCTATTACCGATCTAAGTTATTTTTATCAAAGGTTTCTTAGGAATTAACAAAAGTTACAAACTTTAATCTTTATCATATTGTAGCTTTATTTTTTATTTTCTTGTATTCCTTGCTTCCAAAGGATTACCTTTTTCTATAACATATTAAACTTCACCAAGGCTGGTGTTATGGGAATATGTGGCATCCGTAAAATGTTTCCATGTCCTTCACCATAGTATGAGTTTAATTTCCAGTCACTTGCGAGCAATGCAGCAGTTCGCACATTTTTGAGGGTTAATGATGAATCCTAATTGGTCGAAACGAGCTAGTCTGGCCCATAAAAAAATCTTGTACACTCCACAGTTTTCAATTCTGCCTTGAAGTCCTTGCTTCAAAGGGATTACCTTTTTCTAGAACATTTGTAAGCAATGCAATAATGATGACGTTTATAAAAGGCGAAGAGCATCTTCAGCTTATTTTTCATCTGTTCTTTCAATCTTTTTTCAATAATTTTCAGAGTGTACGTATCTACTTTCTGATCGAGTGTTAACGATACCGTTTAATTCATCATCTTAGAACAAAAATCAAGGAGCCACAGAGATGTTGGCTTTCTCTACACTGTCCGAAACATATGTGGAATTAAGATAAGAGGAGGGATTCAGAACTTTGAGATGGCTTGATACTGCACTGGAACTGCGGGCGATTGTCCTCTTTCTTTATAAGCTAAAATCTAAATTTAACCATCCACCCAACTGAGGTAATGGCCAAATATGGCCGGCTCAGTATATGAAGATACATAGAGGGTTGACGTTTCATAAACTCTGGAGTTCCGGATATGAGCTTTCCCCCCACCCCCCCCCCCCCCCACCCCCCCCAAAAAAAACAGCTTTACCGAAGGCGGTCGTTTTGTTCCAGTGGCTTATGTGTTAATTGGCTTTGTGACTCTGGTATGTGTTTCTCCTTACGTATACGTCCTTGTTTACATTAAAAGTGGAAGACCTAGCGAAGTCGGATACTTCCGAAGATCATCAAAGTAACCGCTTTCGTACGTCCAAATTTGCCGAGTAAATGGTTTAACAATTCGTTTTTTAAATTTTAATATACGAAATATACGACAATGGTACATAAACGTTTGCATGAAATATGACTCAATCATCACAGAGACTGAATGCATGTAAATCAATGATAGACGATAAAAATTCAGAATAGTTTGTTGGTTTATCTATATGTTGAGTTATGTAACATTGTTTACAACTATATGTTATTTTCTTTTCCGGCTGACTTATCACTTAATAAAATTATATATGAAATACCAACGTCTAGTGCCAAGCCAATACACTTGTCTATGTTTGCAAGGACAAAGGGAGTAGAGTTAGGTGGTCTATAAAAGATTTCCACTACGAAATTGTTAGTTTTTTTTTTAATTTTTAACTCAATATAAAGATATTCTATATATTAGTATAAAGACATATTCTATATGCTTTAGATCCTCTCTTCTTTTATAAGGGATGTCATGTTTACGTACACAAGTATCAACTACTCGGTCTTGCCTAAACGGTGCATGTATATGAAAGTCGTCAAAAAGCAAATCCTCAGTAGGGACAGAATTATTTAACCTGTTGCTGATTACATCGAAATTTATATAATAACAATAATAATAGATTTTATGTATTATAGTGTGTGACACATTTAGTAAACTAGTACTAATCTTTCACGTGGCCCTCTTTTTTCCTGGGTAGAAACTAGTACTATTAAGTAATGTGGATAAAGTCTCTTGCTTAAGAAAACAACACTTGTGTTTAGTGGGTTTCGAACCTGGTACCTCACGATCTCGAGTCCAACGCTATACATACACGCCCCCGCCCATAGGGGCTTGAAGAAATGTATGGACTGCACGATGCTTCCACGCAGAGCTGAATCCGGCCCGCACACTAGTACTGGTAAACCGCTTAGAGGATCTAAGCCTGTCCAGGAACTGCTAATAAACCCTATTGGTTTCATTGGGCGACAGGGCTTGAGATGTCATTTCATCTCAATGTCGGGTAAAAGTCCCACAAAATTTGAAGCAACGTCTCCACAATGACCTTTACAGTGTTGACGGGGACGCTAAACCTCAAATCAAACAAACAAAACCAATGCTATACAACTACCCCACAGCGCTCCACTCGGGTTCAATTATACCAACTTTGTTCAGCAGCCTTTGTACATTATTATGAAGTACAGAATGCGAGATAAGAAGATGATATATCATTTTAATGATTATACTCTGGACTAGCACCATTTTCAATATCTCCAGCATACTCAAGCAAAATAACCAAATTTGTAATGAAATCAAAATCATTGAAATGTTTGAAGCTCTCTACTTACTTTTAGTGAATATAGACACATTCGCACCCGGTAAGTGTTAATGTCTACTCATTCCAGGAAATACAGTTTGCAAGTGCATAAACAGATTTGTTGGACGCGAACAGACACTGGCTACCCATTATATGACATTTTCGTGCAGCAGTATTTACTATGTAAAGCATTAGAAAAGCTTTATAGTTTTTTTTCTTTGAGGTTTAACGTCCTCGTCAACACTGTATATGTCATTTTGGAGACTTGCTTCCAATTTTGAGGGACTTTTACCCGAAACTGAGATGAAATGACATCTAAAGCGCTGTCGCCCAATGAAACCAAAATGGTTTATAAGCATGGGCGGCCGAAAAGCTATATAGTATAGATCGAGAAGATTATAAGAATCTTATATTGGTGTGAGGGGCGCATGGAACAATCCGTCCCGAGGGTCACTGTCCGACATCTCGAGAAATCCGTCCCGAGGGTCACTGCCCAGCATCACGAGGCTTAATGCTGCAGTCACTTCGGTTACCAACGTCCGCCATATTGTGATGACACTACAGGAATGTTTAGTGATGTCACGGTAACGTGTAGTGACGTCAACCTTAACGACGGCGCATATGAAGTCGTATTCAACCAGTTCATTATCAAACACGCGAGTATATTCGATTTAGGGTAAAAACAAAAGGGTTAGCATGTTAAAAACAAGATTTAACGAAAACTATCGTAGAATGAGTAAGCCTAAAAAACTGACACATTCTTGTTTCGCCATTTCAAACGTACAGGTCATTCTGTAAATGTCTGTAAATGATATTTCTATACATTCGGTGGAAAAAATTACTATGATGTTCATTCTACAGCTAGGTTTACAATTATTAAACGACATGAAATTGAATTAAAATGGATTAAATGATTACAGACACCCTTTCCATTTGGGCTTTAATGTCAACATTTATCATGAGGGTAATATATGTAAAAAGGCCGATTTTGATATTTTCTTGCTTCTGGACTGTCGAAAGCGTAAAAACTAGATCGCACCAGAAAAACGGCAATTATAAACGTAAATTACGTGCTTTCAAAATAAACAATACCAGGCTGAAGTTACTGTCCATAATATTATTGAATCATTGACGCCACTCAATGCTTGCATTTCTAGGTTCATTACCCATTTCTGTATTACGTATTCTGGACCGGTACCGAGGCGAAGAAGTTCTACGATAGTTCTATTCAGTTATACGGAGCTGCTTTTTCAACTCAGCATGCTCTTCGTCCTTTCATCGATTCTGAAGTTCTTCACACACGTCATTACATCAAAATATCCTTCATTAATAAGGGTTTGGATTTTATAGATGTACCTAGTATCTTCCGGAACAGTTCGGTAATTCCATCCATTCCTGCTTAATGGACGGCCCCCGCCCATTGGGGCTTGAAGAAATATATGGGCTGCATGATGCTTCCACGCAGAGCTGAATCAAATCCGCACACGAGTACTGGTAAACCGCTTAGAGGATCTGAGCCTGCCCAGGCAAAGCGGTGCGCACGAGTCGGACCATCCATGCTTATAAACCATATTGGTTTCATTGGGGACAGGGCTTGATATGTCATTTAATCTCAATGTCGGGTAAAAGTCCCACACAATTGGAAGCAACGGCTCCAAAATGACCTTTATAGTGATGACGGGGACGTTAAACCTCAAATCAAATAAAACTGCTTAATGGACTCATAATTTGCTATAAATACAATAAACCTGTTAGACCTATTATTCTTAATTTCAATAAACGTGTTTCTGATCCGGATATTGGCACTAATACTCCTGATACATGTGATTGTAGAAATTCAGTGTATTGTTATCCAGCTGCTGTTGGTCATCTTATTACTGGCAATTTAAAACTTATTCCTGATTCTAGGATACGAAATATTATTTCTAAAGGACCAAAATATCGATTTCCTTATAAAACTACTTTCAATATGTATTGAGATGAAATCGCTGCTGCCTTAAATGAATTTGGTAATTTATGATGTGAATGAGAGTATGTTGAACATTAAAACTCTCAACGAATAGAAACTTAGCATTCTGAAACAAGTGAACAAACGCATTGCTTTCTGCTCTAAAAATACGAACTTATTACCTTATAAACCTAAGACGTCTTTACGTCACCTTTGCGTAGTTTATGATACTTTTATGGTGACTTAGTATATATATATTCAGAAATTCAAGAATTCCAGAAGTTCGTTTTGGCTCCAGCAGATAAGGCTGCTAACAAACGGTCGTTGTTTGACGGCTCCACTATGTTAGCAATATTCACTTGGTACTAAGGCCTATGAACTGCAGCCTTTGCCTGTAGAGAGGGCTTTAGTTGATGACCACATTTGTCATTCAGCCACCAAAGTTGCTGTATGTGTTACAGAAGGCCAAGATAATCTTCCTACGTTATATTGATTACCCAAACTTCATAAAAGACCATACAAAGCACGGTTTATTGCAAATTCAAGCTCTTGTACCACCTCTGAACTTTCTTCAAGAGACATGTGATTAAATATTGCGACAAAGTCTTAGAAAGATCAGGGAAAAATCTGTTTTGGTCTATAAAAAATTCTCAAAGTCCAGATGTTATCGTGCTTCAGGTCTGTCTGATTATGATTTTTCCGCCCTTTACACTGGACTTCCTCATAATCTTATAAAAGAAAAGCTTAATGCTTTAATTGCATGTGGTGTGGGAGGTGCTTTTTTAAAATGTGCTTTATGGCATGTCAGAACGTGTGTGAAGCTCTCACCATTCTACTTGACAATATTTACATAAGATTTAGTACTAGGTTGTTTGAGCAAGTTGTTGGTATTCCGATGGGTACAAATTGCGTACCCCTTGTGGCTGATTGGTTCTTGTTTCATTATGAAAGAGACTCCATGATGTCCGTTTCCGTTGAAAACCAATATGAAATCATTGAAACCTTTAGCTAGACTTCTAGATATTTGAATGGTTTGTTAAATCTTGACAATACCTATTTCGACGGTTTGATCAGTCAAATGTACCCACCCCCACCTAACTTCAGTTGTGAAGAGCAAATTCTTCTGATACCGAGGTCCCGTGTTTGGATTTACACCTGTCTATTGTAGATGGATTTGTTTCTTGCGGGATTTATGACAAACGCCATGATTTTGCTTTTGAGATTGTAAATTTTCCTTTGACTTCAGCACTCGTAATAAATTGTGAGCTTCTTAATCAGAGTTATCGGTATCATAAACTACGCAAAGCCTTTTCAAAATTTTATAGACGTTATTCCGATTTAATTTCAAAATTCAATGTTGGATTTAAATCTCTTCTGCAGCAAGGTCTATCGGAACCCGAATTTTATGGTGACTTAGTATATATATTAAAAAAAAATATATAAATGCAATGACTTCAGAACCCAATTTCGTAAAATCATTCTTCGATATAAAAGATAGGATACAACATAAATGTTGTACGACAGACTGCATGCATGGTAATTAACCCAATTACGGTTGACAACTTTGCTTTCCTCTTTAACTGCACTCCGATGGGTCAGGCCTAAGATTCTATGACGGTTCCAGCGTAAAGGTTAATGTGAATTGGAGAGAATCTAATTTTATGTAATGCTGGTTGGTGCCTGATGCTCTGTATCTGGTTGGGCCCATCGGACTTTAACTGTTGGTCTTCTTTTTCTCCAGAATTTCAGTGGTTTCTTGCTGTCGAGTCCTCACCATTGTTTCATCGCTGTGGTTGATTGAGTTTTGTGTTCACAGTGATATTGCACTGATGAGTTCATGCGGACTGAACAAATTATTTGTCTAAACCGCGACGGAAGTAAGGGCGAAGATTGTGGCCACGTAAAATCGATTTAAACTCCCCAATAGGATTCGTTTCACTGACCGTTCCAAGGCGGTTCTTCTGTCGTGGTGTATTTTTGTAATGGCTTGTCTTTGATTGTGTGTAATGCTTTAATTATTTTGTTGTTTTTTTTATAGCAATTGGCCATTTTGTGGGAAAGTAACTGTCCTTTTGGCTTTCCGCTAGTTATGGTTCCGTTAGCCTCTAGTTGTATCATGGTTGTGTTTCTTTCCCTTTGTGTCTCTGATGGGAGCTGTGTGTTAATTTTATTGCATTCACTTCTATTTAGAACAGAATTTCTATCCCAAGCTAAAACTATGGATGTCATTATCTGGTATGCAAGAAAAAAATTAATGCGCAAAACTACTTTTGTCAGAGGATAAGTTGAAAGTGACGTAATAAGTTGAAAGCTTCAGTAATGATAATTATAACGGTATAATCTGTCTTGCGAACCAATGATGGGTATGATAATGATACCCGTACAACCTGTCAACCTACCTGTGGTGGTATTATCTTTTAAGTCACTGTCTACTTATCCTCCGACAACAGTAAACGTATGTTCAGAGAGCAGCAACTATGTGACAAGCAGTTAATGTGGGCATAAGTTTACAAACTAAGAAAAGAACCAAGCAGACGGGTATTGCGTAGACAACGTCGCATTAAACGTGGAACGTTGCGACGCTGAACTGATGGAAATGTGATGTCAAAAATTATTAATTCGTTCCCATTAAGAATTAAACATGCATATAGTCAAATACATATGCCATATTTATCTAAGATAATAGAAATTAACTATTTTCTGTGTTCCAAGCCAAGTGTTAAAAACAAACAAGTTAAAAATATAATACAGATAAAGTAGCTCATAATGTGATAAACATGTATATTGTCATTTTCAAGTATATAAATTTATTCCATGAATGACATTAGATACATATATCGTGATGTATCACAATAATAAGTATTTTTTTTTTTTAATTTTACGTGAATCTGGGAGTCGATATAAAAATTAATTTCTGAATTTCGTTACAAAATACCCATTATGCAGGTTACCCCAGTTAATAACGGAAAGACGCCAGTGTATGCGACATTATAATGAAGCAGACGCCGGTCAACAAAAACATGATCCCAACACGAGAAATTCTGTTATCGGCACCCATAATTAGCCAAGACACGGATCGCGCAGCTACGCCAGACACAGTCCCGAAGCGAAAGCTAAGGCGAGATCAGACTGCTTGGATGTGCAGGCCGATCCAAATCTATTCGCAAATAGCCAAAACGGACCCTCCCGCGACTTGGCTCACCCCTGCAAAAATCCTTTCCAGATTGAAAGGGTGTTCGACTTGTTTTGTATAGGCAAAAATATATGCTTTAAGCGGATGCCTCGTTCTACGGCGTCTGATATGGTTCGACCCTGTTTGCCAATGTCCCAAATTTAGGATACTAGGCATAGGGTAAATAGTTTCCAGCTGAAGAGACCACGTGGAGCACATGACAGACGCGACGACCTTGAGAAGTCCAATGCACATCCTGTACATTTTAAGCTGAAAGCGACAAGTGGAAGTATAACAGTCTATCTATCCGAATTATTCTGGGGACTTATTCCGTTCGTTTGAATGACAGGAAATGAAATAGTTCGACTGTTATATCTTAGAATGGGAAAAAATACAATAAAAAAAACTGGACATAATGTGAAGTGCCAGAAATGCAGGGCGAAAAAAAGAAAAAAAAAACACTAGCCAACTTTCAACAGATTTTATCCAAGACAAGGCTCAAAGAAGTAAACAATTTAGAGGAAGAAGATATGTAATCATTAAAAAGGTAAACTGATATACTAACCGAGAAGAGGGTTATTGTTTTAGTATCTTATCAAGACCTACACAATCTTTTGATTTATAGAAGATGAGATATTAATCTCTAGATTGCTTCTCCATCTGTCGTATCTACATGTCCATTAGATGTTCTGCGACATCATGTGTCCCGGGTGATCCGACTTGATCTATTTCTCGTAAAATAGCTGATTCGACTCATTATCTACACAATGGAACTTTTTTTTCTCCGCCTTTGTTATGAAAATTGGGGATAGTTTTTCACCCTTACCAGGTTCGTGTCCCTCTTTGATGTCCTTGAAATACTGTTCTGTGTTTCCTGAAAATCTTAATATATTGATAATAAAGTCTATTTCAACACAATGAATGATAAGGGCGTGTCCATAGTCTTACCCACGAATTATGTTCATTTCTTACAATGATTTTGTTTGTTTGTTTATTTTATTTGAGGTTTAAGGTCCCCGTCAACACTGTAATAGTCATTTTTGGAGACGTTGCGTCCAATTTTGTTGGGCTTTTATCCGACATTGAGATGAAATCACATCTCAAGCCTTGCCGCCCAATGCAACCAATAGGGTTTATAAACAAAGACGTTTTGACTCGCAACGCTTTGCCTGGGCAGACTTATTTCCCTTTGGTGTCTTTTATGGGTGGAGTAAGTTAATTGTATCAATTCCTGATCTTTGTTTTACTTCTACTTAGATCCGCTTAGCAGTTCAGTAGTACTCGTGTGCGGTCTGTTTCAGCTCTGCATCTTGCAGCTCATCTATTCAAGCCCTGATGGGCGGGGCCGTTCTTACAAGGATTTGTAATGCGCTATGCAGTATCTTTCTTTTTATATTTTACAATGAATTATTTCACTATTTTATATTTTCCAGTGAACTAGCCCACCAGGGGAGCTATCGCGTTTACGTTAATTTGTTCCACGACACATCCGGGAATTCTCGCAATAGTTCCTAGGACCTGAAAATTGTATACAAAGGTATGTACTCTTGTGTGTTTTGTTTATTATCGAATAATGATAGAATAATATAAAAATTCTTAAGAGTAGCTCCCACATCATCGCGCAGCTCCTAAAACATGTTCTAGTTCCCACGAGTGTCATGCCATCACCCGGAGAGAAGTTTTTAGATTGGATTTTATGTCGATTTTAACAACCAGGCAACCGCTTGCATCATTTAAATGACTCATTATTACAATATTGGAATGTAACAGGTTTATTGTTACAAGAATTAAATGTAACAGACTTTTAAGTTTGTTTGTTTGATTAGAGTTTAACGGCCCAGTCAACACTATTTATGTCATTTTCGAGCCGGTTAGTTTACCTATCCACATTTTCCTGGATAGGCTTATCCGTAAGCGGTTAACAAGTGTAGTGTACATTCTTTCGCCAGAAACTGACGACTGCCCTTCTAGAATGAGCGGAAGGGAGAGAATCGCCGTAAAAAGATTTCATGATCAATCTCCATGAAATAATGTTGCGGACCCCGGTAGGTATCGAGACCGCGTCCTCCTAATAACCAGTCAGACGCGCATCCGACTGAGCCGCCGAAGCAATTGCCTAATAGAGCGAAATCCCGTGACGTCACACTAACGGTTCATATTAACCGAAGGGATACTGCGGACCGTATTCATTACAAAACAGCGGGAAGCTTAGAGATTTTTAAACCGCGATATACCCGTGAAGAAAGGAAATATTCTCCCCAAATTATTATTTGGACTAAGGCCACTTGTGATCGAAGATTGGCTTTTGTACTGAACGTTTTTTTTTTATTTATTTATTTTTTTACAAAATGTACAGTGTCTCAGAATGACAGTTCCTTATGTGAAACGTACAGCGGTACCTTGTCGAATATTGTTTATTATAAATGTCACAGACAAACGTCTTCCTTTTACCAGTTTTGTTCCATTTTAAAATGAATCTGAAATATAGAAAATATCTACAGTAATACATTTCTTTGAAAATCCCTACAAACTAGTCCCAGTAGAGTGACGTCGCTTTGCCAATACCATTCTAATCGCGACGGCACTGTAGAAACCATAAACGAGCTTTTTTAAAGTGTTATACCAGAAATTAGTTCCGCCCCCGCACAGCGGGGCTTGTAGAAATAGATTGGGCTGCACACATCTTCCACAAAGGGCTGAAACCGAGTACTGTTATACCACTTAGAAAGTTTAAAAAATAGAAGTGAAGGCAATGATCAGGAATCGTAAAAGCCAAAAGGACAGTTACTGTTCCACAAAATAGCCAATTGGCTATCCAAAGGAAAATTATAAAAGCAAAACACACACTCAAAGACAAGCCATAACAAAAATAAACCACGACAGAAGAACCGCCTTGGAACGGTCAGTGAAACGAATTCCACTGGGGGGGGGGGTTAAAATCGATTTTACGTGGCCACCATCCTCGATCTTACTTCAGTTGCAATTTAGACTGCATGGATGTCTCCTAACTCATCAGTGCAACATCTCCGTTAACGCAAAAATCAAACGACCATAGAGAAGAAACAACGGTGGGGACTCGACAGCAAGAATCCACTGAAATGCTGGAGCAAAAGTAAACAAACAGCTAGACTCCGATTAACCTGCCCATGCAAAATGGTGCGAGTTGGACCATTCATGCATATAAATCCTTTTGATTTCATTTTGCTGCAGGGTCTGAGATGTTCATTTCATCTCAATGCCTGGTGAAAGTGCCACGAAATTGGAAGTGAAGTCTCAAAATTACATAGTGTTGACGGGGACGTTTTACCCAAAATCAATATATATAAAAAAGAAATAAGTGCATTCTCAGAACGAACTTTATGTTTATAGTATGCCCTTGCCATTCGAAGAATGGCGAGAGGGCATATAACGTTCCCCATATCCGTTTGTTCATCCGTGCGTCCGAAACTTAAACACGGTCAATAACTTTTTTTCCGGTTGGATTTCATCCGTGCGTCCGAAACTTAAACACGGTCAATAACTTTTTTTCCGGTTGGATTTTGAAAGTACTAGGCAGAAATGTTAACCATTTTGATACGATGTATCGTGCGCAAAACTCA
Organism: Lucinisca nassula; assembly: GCA_963580285.1. Lineage (NCBI taxonomy): Eukaryota > Metazoa > Mollusca > Bivalvia > Lucinida > Lucinidae > Lucinisca > Lucinisca nassula. The sequence goes on along the minus strand of OY757021.1, from coordinate 34,147,419 downwards.
GGTTCGTACCTCTAAGGCCAAGTTCGTACTTAGAGGCCAAAGGTCGAAAAGGGTCCTAAATTAAACACGGTCATAAATTTTATTACTTCTGAATGGATTTTAAAATTCCTTGTCAGAGATGTTTACCATCATGAGACAATTTGTCGCGCACAAAACCGAGGTCCGTACCTCCAAGGTCAAGGCCGTTGTTAGAGGTCAAATGTCAGTTAAAGCTGCAAGCACTGCATGATGGCCCGCCACTACTATTATATCAAGCAAGTCACAGTCAAAAAGGAATTCAGAGTAAGGTTGCATTACTCTTTCCCAGGAATACATGACTGAGATGACTATTTTCAATGTTCAAAGAGTCTTGGCTCACAAAAGAAAGTAAACCAGAATTACAATTCTCATTTTTAGTTTTTGGGACTTTGAAAATAAAGTCAAGGTCTTCAAATTCTAATCATCACTCAAAGTAGAAGTAAAACAAAGATCAGGAATCGATACAATTAACTTACTCCACCCAACAAAGACACCAAAGGGAAAGAAACACAAACATTAAGCGACCAGACCATAATGGAAACCTAAACAAAGGAAGGCCATAAGGACAATTACTTTCCCAAAAATGGCCATATGGCCATCCAAAATAAAAAGACACAAGTGATACACACAGCAAGTAACAAACAACAACATAAATAAACCGCCACAGAAGAACCGCCTTGGAACGGTCAGTGGAAAGATTTCCACTGGGGGGGGGGGGGGGGGGGGCTTAAATCGATTTTACGTGGCATTCCTCATTTTATATAGTAGGATTCCATTTAAAAATTAAGGGATGTCGGGTTGTGTTTTCTTCAAAATTTATTTGGAAAATGGCTTGACTTTTCGCAAACATTGGCGACCCTGATGTCACGTAGCGTTCTGCAGCGTCTGATCATGGTCTGCGTTGTTTGCCAATTACCCGTTTTGGGGTTTCTGGTACAAGATGTGTTAATAAAGTTGGCAACAATACATGACTGAGATGACTGTTTTCAAAAGAGCCATGGCTCCAAAAGAACGTAGATCAGATTTCAAATTCTCATTTTCAGTTTTGGGGGGCCTGTGTCCCTTAAAATATGATATATTGTACCAAGTTAGACTATATTTCATTGATGTGTTCATTAGATTGGGTGCAGACACGTCATCTTTGGTCCTAAAGTGTGTTTGTGGGGGGTCTGTGCCCTTGAAAATGAGGTCAGGGTCATTAAAACCTAATGGCTGTTTCCCCCTATCCTATTGATGTAACCATGCTAGTTTGGTCAGAATCTAATATAATGTTCAGGAGATATAGTGCTTCAAACAGACAATATAATAGAAACGGACATGTTGAATATTCAAGGAACGATAATAACAAAAGTAGAAAAATCAGAGTTGTTGTTTATATGTTCTACACGTCGTCTCGGGGTGCTCTACATATCTGTGAAGTTTCGTGAAAATATCTCAAATGGTATCAGAGTTATGGAGCGGATTCGAAACTGACGGCAGCAGCTATATTCAAACTTTAAAGGTCAATAACTTTAAAGTTAGGAGTACCAGAGTAACGTTTCATATGTGCACCACGTCGTCTCATGGTGCTGTACATATCGATGAAGTTTCATTGAAATATTTTAAATGGTATCGACTTTTGGAGCGGACACGAACATATGATAGAAATGGCTATGTTCTAAGGGCAACAAGTCCAACAGTAGGAAAATGAGTTATGGTTTATATGTTCTGCACGTCCTCTCAGGGAGCTCTGCATACATGTGAAGGTTCGTGAAATGGTTTCAGAGTTATGGAGCGGACACGAAATTGATAACAACAACTATATGCAAAGTTCAATGGTCAATAAATTCATCAGTAGGAAAATCAAAGGTACGGTTCAAATGTTCTGCATGTCTTGATGGTATATACGGGATTCGTCCCCTTCATTTTGACATGTTGCTACACATCTGTTACGGAACATACAAATGTATGAAGACTTACTGATGAGGCCTAATTGGCCGAAACTAGCTAGTCTGGCCCAGAAAACATGTACACTCCATATTTTTCACCATTGTGGTGTATTCCTTGCTTCCAAAGGATAACCCTTTTATAGAACATATTTAACTTCACTACAGCTGGTGTTTGGGAATGTGTGGCGGCGGTAAAACGTCTCCCTGCCCTACATGATAGTGTAGATTATATTTTCTTGTCCTTTGGGATCATTGATTTCATTGTAGAATTTTGAAAATATCTGATGGTCACTGATGAGGCCTAATTGGCCGAAACTAGCTAGTCTAGCTAGTCTGGCCCAGAAAACATCTACACTCCATATTTTTCACTTCTGTGGTGTATTCCTTGCTTCCAAAGGATAACCCTTTTATAGAACATATTTAACTTCACTACAGTTGGTGTGTGGGAATGTGTGGCGGCGGTAAAACGTCTCCCTGCCCTACATCATAGTGTAGATTATATTTTCTTGTCCTTTGGGATCATTGATTCCATTGTAGAATTTTGAAAATATCTGATGGTGACTGATGAGGCCTAATTGGCCGAAACTAACTAGTCTGGCCCGGAAAACATGTACACTCCATATTTTTCACTTCTGTGGTGTATTCCTTTCTTCCAAAGGATAACCCTTTTATAGAACATATTTAACTTCACTACAGCTTGTGTGTGGGAATGTGTGGCGGTGGTAAAACGTCTCCCTGCCCTACATCATAGTGTAGATTATATTTTCTTGTCCTTTAGGATCATTGATTCCATTATAGAATTTTGAAAATATCTGAGGGTCACTGATGAGGCCTAATTGACCGAAACTAGCTAGTCTGGCCCAGAAAACATGTACACTCCATATTTTCACTTCTGTGGTGTATTCCTTGCTTCCAAAGGATAACCCTTTTATAAAACATATTTTACCTCACTACAGCTGGTGTGTGGGAATGTGTGGCGGCGGTAAAACGTCTCCTGGCCCTACATCATAGTGTAGATTATATTTTCTTGTCCTTTGGGATCATTGATTCCATTGTAGAATTTTGAAAATATCTGAGGGTCACTGATGAGGCCTAATTGGCCGAAACTAGCTAGTCTGGCCCAGAAAACATGTACACTCCATATTTTTCACTTCTGTGGTGTATTCCTTGCTTCCAAAGGATAACCCTTTTGTAGAACATATTACAATGCAAATAAAACGTTATTAGTAACAGGACGGCTCGTACCCAGTATAATTGATAGTGGAACGATTTGAAACATATTATATATCAAAACTGAAAAACATTCATGTCACAGATATTTTTAGCAAAGATCCGACGCTGTGTCTATATTCTGCGAAAGCATTGGATCACATAAATGTTGGCGGTTAGTAACAGTTTCAGGTTCAAGCTGAATTGTCAGACAGATCTACAATTAAAACTAAATGGCTGCAATCCCAAAATTAAATGTTTCATGTTAAATGTTCAGTCGACTCTCATTATCTCAAACTCACAGGGACTTGGATATTTGGTTTGAGATAACAGTAGTTTGAGATAAAAGAAGTTGAAATGTAAGGGATATATAGCACAACTAACATAGAAGTGCATAAACTTAAGCCGTTGTTTGAAATATCAGAGTTTGAGATAACGAGAGCCTGGTGTATAATGCTTGGTTATCGATATGGTATCATTTAATACGTTAGTCAACGCTTAGAGTTTATTAACATATTTATGCTTATAAACATTCTATTATACAACTAGCACTTATATTTGGACAACGAAACGTTTAATTATTAAGCTTAATAATGAATCATATAAGTTTTGTTTGTTTGTTTGTTTGTTTGATTTGAGGTTTAACGTCCCCGTCAACACTATAGGTCATTTTGGATACGTTACTTCCAACTTTGTGGGACTTTTACCCGACATTGAGATGAAATGACATCTCAATATCTGCTACCCAATGAAACCAATAGGGTTTACAAGCATGGCCGACTCGCACCGCTTTGCCTGGGCAGGCTTAGATCCTCTAAGCGGTTTACCAGTACTCGTGTGCGGTCGGTTTTAGCTCTGGGTGGAAGCATCCTGCCGCCCATCTATTTTTGCAAGCCCCAATGGACGGGGCTAATTACAAATCAACGAGTTACATTCTATGACTTGCGCAGAGGCCAAAATTCAAAATAGTATACGAAGGGTGTGCAGTGGTGCATAAGACGGACGGAGACGGACGTTTGTAATATTGTCCGTATTCATCATGATAACATTTTAATAGTTTTACATTTATAACAACCGGAATACAAATCATTAATGATTACAGTGTCAATTTGTATTTGAAAATAAATAAAAATATTTTTTAGATTTCAAATGCAATGTTTGGCGGTCAAAACCAGGTATTTGTAACGTGTAAGAAAGGAAATAACCACATGTATGAAAATATTGAGGTTTAATAATATTTATAACATTTATAGGAAACAGAAGTAAAAGGAAAATTTTAAGGAATTAATTACATTATCTCACACTATAACTTTGAACGATACTTAGGATGCCTAATATAAAGAAATAGCAATATGTAAGAATTTAACGAAATTTATTAGGAAAAGTATGTGTGCTATGACTACACAAAACATATATTGCAGCTGCTACTGTATAATGCAAAACAAACAAAGCTGACATTTCACCGTCTCATTGAAAAACATTCATAACGAGTACCTCCACTTTATCTTTGGAACAGAATTAACAAGAAATATCTTTAAAAAAGATATGCGGCGTAGATTTAATTGGAAGGTTGTTTAGAAACCAGTGCTTCAGCTGAAGTGCACGACCCGCCGGATGTACCATATATAAGTATGGTGGCCATTTTGGTCATGTGACCTGGACCTAAAACGGTTCCCCCAATAAATGCGCCTTATCGTAAGGAGCAAAAATATATCTTATACTTTAGTACTGTTTTCTGAATCGTTCGCAGGAAAAAATGAATTCTCACTTTTCCAATACAAAAGCATATGTGTCAAAGTTTGACCTAGGTACAAAGAAGGTCAAGGTCAACCCAGGGTCACGATTTTAGCAATTTATGATGGGCCTACGTCCCAGATGCTATTTATCAAGTTTCGTGGAAATCTGCCCAGTGGTTCTGGAGAAGACTATTTTGAAGGGTTTTTACTATATATAGCATGGCGGCCATTTTGGTCATGTGACCTGGACCCCATGAGCAAATTTTGGTTTCCCCCATCCCATAGAGGCTCCATATGAAATTTGACCTTAATCGGCCCAACGGTTTCCGAGGAGAAGCAGTTCGAGAATTTTCACATTTTTCGCCTCGGCGAGGCTATACTATATGGAATGTCATATTTCGCAAGTTCATTGGTTAGATCTCATTGATATCGATCAGTATGCCAAAAATTGTTTAAATATTCCAAGCGGTTAAGTCACTATCACCAATTTTCACAAACGGGTTATGGACGGACAGACAGACAGACCGTATATGGCTTGGTGGCCATTTTGGTCATGTGACCTGGACCCATGAGCAAATTTTGGTTTCCCCCATCCCATAGAGCCTCCATATGAAATTTGACTTCAATTGGCCCAACGGTTTCCGAGGAGAAGCAGTTCGAAAATTTTCACATTTTTCGCCTCGGTGAGGCTATTCTAAATGGAATGTAATATTTCGCAAGTTCATTGGTTAGATCTCATTGATATCTATCAGTATGCCAAAAATTGTTTAAATATTTCAAGCGGTTAAGTCACTATCACCAATTTTCACAAACGGGTTACGGACGGACAGACAGACTGACAGAATGACACGGTGATTTTAGGGCACTCTTAGAAAATCAACCGACTTCAGTCGGTCGCTTTTTCTGCGGGTCGTGCAATATGAGCTACAATAGTGACAGCAACAATTGTCTAGCTATGAAATGGTTTACTGTATTCAAACAATTCAGATGTCACGCGAGGAAAAATAGCTTTGCAGAGGGCGATGTACCGCCTGTTTGAGCTAAGGTCAATGTAAAAGGTCAAGGTTAAAAACATGACCTCATTTCAAGAGCATATGATCTCAAGTATATGCACAACAAATAAGATGACGTTATCAATCACTGTTTTTGAACACAACTTCTAGGGTTAACATTTAGGGTTGTCGCTATGGTGAACGTAAACGCATAGACGGACGAACAAACGGATGAGCAGACAAACGGACGGAAACTTGATCTTATGTGCATCTAACTAAAACTCAAATTACACTTATTCCTTTTCAAGTTTTTATATAACATTAATGATATTCGAAAATGTCCATTTGTGTTAAAATGGAGGAGATAAAGTATGCTGAAGACAAATGATACACTGCAACTTTTATTTAGCATATATTGTGAATTAAACATCTGTCAATTTGTAATGCGATTATTACATGTTTTTGTCATGCTATATCTCTTTCTTGCTTTCATTGGGCAACAGGGCTTGAGGTGTCTTTCATCTCAATGTCGGGTAAAAGTCCCACAAACTTGGAAGCAACGTCTCCAAAATGACCTACACAGTGTTGATGGGGACGTTATACCTCAAATCAAACAAACAATTCCTTTCGCAGAAAATTCTTCCTTTCGCGAAAGGAACCTTCCTTTCGCGTAATGGTTCCTTTCGCTATATAGACCAACCACGTGAAATTAGGTAAAAATAGCTATTCACCGCAGCAGTTACAGAATTCACTAGAATCCCAATTATACATATGACGTATGGTCATCAAAGGACAAGACGGTGAGCAAGCCGAAACTGTATATATTTTTCATTTATGTCTCACATAAAAAATGAAACATCTCCTAGGTTAAAACTTCGGTAAACTGTCGTATTTTTTGAGTAGATTTATTTATGCAAATCATTGACCAATGAAATGGTCATCTCCTTGGACATGTGGTTTTATTGACCAATGGAGTAACGAAAAATGTAGGACAAAAGCAAAACCATAACGGCTACGCCATAAAAACAAAAGTTCAGATACGGAACTGTAGCTTTGCTGGGTTCAGAATCCTATTCCAGTCAAAACCACAACACTATACATATATATTATTTCAGAATATCACAGATTTTTAATAAAAAAGGGTCAAAATAAAATGGTAACTACTTTACATCCAAACCAGATTGTTTATTCAGTCTTACTTGACAATAAGGAGAACTAGTTGATATTAAGATTTCAAGCTGTGTGACTTGGTTTTTTACTGTTTCCTCGTGATCAATGGACCATTTTTGTATTTATATTTATTGTAAATCACGTTCCTTTTTTGTTATTTTAATTTTTTAAATATTCTTTTATTTTTAGGAAGTGAATCAACACAGTTATTCAAATGCTTATATTATAATGACAATTTACCCAATTACAAATCAAAAAATGAGTTCCTTTAAGAGCAATGAAAACATTCATAAGAAAGAAGATGGGTCATACTACGTAGTTTCGGCTAATAAATAAAAATCAAAAATAAAGCCTCATCAGTGACCCTGTAATGATCCGGCAAAGAAAGCCAGAGGAAACATACTGCGATTTTGCGAATTTCAAATAGGCAGTGGATTCAAAGACTGATATAAATCAAAATAGGGTCCAGATAATTAAAAACCTGTCTAGAATATGTGGCTAAACCAATAATTTATTTCTGATTTCTCAGAATATTCACGCTGATCTCAAAGGACCAAAAGTAAAATATAAACTGCACTATGGTTGATGTACGGGGAGACGTTTTACGGCCGCCACACGGCACAAAGCTTGTTCTTGTTATTTATTTACCAGGGTGCAATGATTTAAAGCCTTTTATCACTACATTGAAAATGAAATTAGTCAATTCAATCAAACATAAACGTACATTGCAAGCAAATATATATGCAGATCATTTACCCTAATCAAGCAGATATAAATTAAATAACAAGCCAGAGGTTACGGATTCGAGACTCGGCTCGGCAACATTCTTTCGCGGAGACTGATCATGAAATATTTTCTACGGTCATGCTCTTCCTTTCAAGAAGAGCAGTTACAGGCTAATGTATATGCAATTAGTACTGGTTAACCGCTGAGGTCCCAGCCGAGGTCCCAGCCTGCCCAGGAATAGTGTGGCTAGCATAACTGACCGCCAGGACCTGACCATAGATGTTGACCATGTACGATAAGGAACAAAACAACAATGCATTAAATGACATGTAAAAATAGTTTATCCTAGGGGAATGCCAAAATACAACGTCTCTGTGTTGCGACCATTGTAAACTAAGGATATTTACACATAACGAGAGCAAAAGGGGAAGACTGTTTGCAAATTTAGATTCTTGTATAAATTCCTATGCGCATGACTGTTCAAAGCCATTGTCAAATGGACCGAAAGCCGTGCTCAAACAGCAAAAGCCATGTTCAAATCATGAAATGTGCGTGCTGTTTGAACATGGATTTTGATATCACAGGACGGGCCTTGCTTTGTTTACGTTACGTTGAGCGACGTAACGTTATCGCCCTGAACGTAGCGTTTGAGGGTTCTATGATGACGTAAGAGGGTTACTGCATGACAACGACATTGTAAACAACATTCTGAAATGGCCGCCATTTTGGTTTGACTGTCGCATTTGAAGAGTTTAAATGGAATTTATATGGAGCTTTTAGGCGTTTTCGTGGGCTCGTGAGTTATGCAAAAACAACGATCATCCATGATTATTTCATTGCACTAACATTTACCTAGCGGCCTCATGTTCAAACAGCTTCCTCGGGATCCGGCAAATGTTCATGCATGAAAAACCTATAATAAAATCCACTCACTCCTCATAGAGGATATTATATAACAAGACTGGAATACTAATAACAAAGGGGAATAAAGCAAACTTATCACTGATTACAGGTGTGGGTTACTTGTATCGATTCCTGATCATTGTCTTCACTTCACAAGTCTTGTTTTTTTTTTTTTTTTGCGGCAAAATGGTGTGCTAAATGGAATCATATTCATTCCTTTAAGCGAAAATTTTGGCCATCATTTAAGAAAATCACTCTGGTCGGAGATGCGATATTAAGCACTAAGCTCTGAAATTTCTAACTCATATCATTGTGATCATATAGGTTCGCAGAGCTGATCAAGTTTCGTATAGGCGCAACTAAATCGTTAGGGGATTACTGTGGCTAAGCTTTGAAGAAATCAGACAATTGGTCTCTGGAAATATTCGATTAATTTTTCTGTTACGTTCGGACAAACGCCCACCCAGTCTGCCAAACATAAAACTTTAATGGTTTATGTCAATAAGCGTACCCTTGTAAACGCCACTTTTCAACATTTCAGGTGACATTTACCCGGGTGTACAATACATGGATATATTAATGAGATGGTCTCTTTTATAGAGTTAGAGTTGAAAGGTGCCGGCACCAACACTGTGGTTGTGGAGGAGGGTAATACATATACTGCTCCAGTGGCATCATCAAAAGCTGACAGAGAAGGAAGTTGGGTTCAGTTGATAATGCACAGCCATCAACAGGTGGACATAAGTCATCAAGGCAGGCAAATAGAAACGTCAAGACGTTCTGTTGTGGTATATATGGCCTTCCTTACGTCGAGAAGGCTTTTTATAGAACATGTTTGCCTGTTAAAAATCGGCCAGTGTGGCTGGATTATTCGACGAAGAATTGTTATTGCCGGATTCATGCGATATGCTTGGGTTTCATAGTGAGATTTGAGGATGCCTTTGTTAACGTTATTATTACATCCACATTTGCATTTAATGAAACTAAATGGTATTTATATTTAATATGTTTTATTATAATATTGTATTTGGGCTCAAGCATATAACTTAAAAACTAAATGACGTGTTCATAGCCACAGTACATATTAGGCCTCGCATTCGCCAATTCTGATCAGTCTAAACTGTGCAAAAATTAAATATAAAGGTACGTACATAAAGAAGAAGCTATTCGCCAGGCAATTTTTGCTGATCTTATAATAAATTTCATATTGTACAAATCTTTTCTTTCTGTTTTCTATATATACTGCCATACGCCCTCGCGGACATTCTAGGCAGGTGTATATTACATACACTCTAGTTTTGCAGGATGAAAGCCTACACAGTAATCATGTTATTATGGTAGGGTTCTTTAACTTGCACAGGGGATGGTTCTCCCTGCACAGGGGGCCTCCAGTTAACGTCCCGATCCGAAGGACGGTGCACTAAATGACATTCATCCCTGCAAATGATGCCAATGGAGCGTGTTCGGACACCGAAATTTTATCGCCGCTGCCGGGGGATCGAACCCGGGACCTCTAGCATCAGAGGCAAGTGCACTAACCACTGAGCTATCAGCCTCGTTCGAAACGTCATTTAATATGGGTAATAATATTGCTTACCCGTTATCAATGGAGGGATTACATAGAAAATTTACTATTATTTCGTCAGTCTGCAAGAGCAATAGGATGCATTTTTCTCCTAAATATCAATGTAACAACAAACGAATCCATGCGTTTTCGAGACGGACAGAAGTTAATCTCAACAACAATGTTCTGCTATAATTTCATTTTTATCTATTTATTTATTTGCTAATGAGATATTGTTTAATTTCCGTTTGACACCACTTATTTCAACTATTATTAAAAGTAGAAGTAAAACAAAGATCAGGAATCGATACAATTAACTTACTCCACCCATCAAAGACACCAAAGGGAAAGAAACACAAACATTAAGCGACCAGACCATAATGGAAACCTAAACAAAGGAAGGCCATAAGGACAGTTACTTTCCCACAAAATGGTCATATGGCCATCCAAAATAAAAGACACAAGTGATACATACAGTAAGTAACAAACAACAACATAAATAAATCGCCACAGAAGAACCGCCTTGGAACGGTCAGTGGAAAGATTTCCACTGGGGGGGGGGGGGGGGGGGCTTAAATCGATTTTACGTGGCCGCAATCCTCGCCCTTACTTCCGTCGCGATTTAGACAAATAAATTGTTCAGTTCGCATGAAGGCCTCCTAACTCATCAGTGCAACATCTCCGTGAACACAAAAAAATCAAATAACCACAGAGGTGAGACAACGGTGAGGACTCGACAGCAAGAAACCACTGAAATGCAGGAGCAAAAGAAAACCAACAGTTAGACTCCGATGGACCCGACCAGAGACAGAGCATCAGGCACCAACCAACATTACCAAGAATTAGATCCTTCTAATTCTCAATAAGCCTTTACGTTGGAGCCGTCATAGAATCTGAGGCCTGACCCGCCGGCGTGCAATTAAAGAGGGAAGCAAAGTTGCCAACCGTGATTGGGTTAACCACCATGCATGCAGTCTGTCGTATAACATCCATGTTGTACCCAATGGGAGCTTTCCACTAAATGTTTTCCATAGGCGACAATAGTAACCTTTTACCTGCTCCCACAAAAACTACACATACAAAACTTTTCAAACCTTACTTGTTTATAGATCCATCCTAATCCACATGTTGATCGGCTCATTTTCAAGTTACAGTCAGCCATGTTTGTTTACCTGCTAGAACGGAGTAAATAAAAGCAACATTTTTAAAGGAGGGGTGACCATATAAAATCAGCAAAAATTTCTTTGAGCTTGCAGATATATTTATAAAACATGCATCATTTCAGTCCCTTTTACCTATCATTTTCTCACATTGAAATAAAACATGGGATATATATCCAATGGAAGCCAGTCTGGTATTTAGAACGCAACTAAAAGCTCTGTCCCAAAATGATAAAACCCGACACCTCCCAGTATTTAGTGTAATGCTACCTATACCAAACCCTTATTTTCTTTATGTTGCATCAAAAGAATTGCCAAATAGGAATTTAGGTCAAATGTAATAATTTAGTCATGCATAATAAAAGTTCAGTCACACAGAATCTTTCAAGTTTGCGAAAAAGTTATGGCTTTCAGATTCAACAATGAAAGTCGAACAAACCATAGTTTTTGAAAAGTGCAAAAGTTTATCTCTTTCTGGAATGGAACCCAGACACTGGCTTGCATCAGTGGTTCTTCTCCAATGTCTTTGGAACAATTCAATCCTAAAATGCACAGAATTATGCCTAAATAGCACCAATACTCATTTTTATGGCTATTTTCACACCTACACCCCCTATTTAAAGTAAAAATGGCATTTTTAGGATATTTTGAGGACAAAAATGCCAAGAAAAATGTTTATAAATGCCTTAATGCCATGTGCAATAGCTGAATATATCTGTTCACATCTTTTTACATGAAAACAATAAAATAGAACTTATAACGGAAGAGAAAACTTATCCGGATATTGCAGCGGGCTGTTCGGAGAGACAATTTTGAAGTTTTGCTTTGGTTTGAGACATAGTCCTAGTGCCATGAAACCTTACACTTATATTCCAGATGGAGTAGATTCATACTTGTGTTTGTGCAAATACAATTACTGCAAGTCTCCTTTCCAAACACATCAATAAAAACTGATCTGCATGGCTTCAAAGTACCCCCCCCCCCTCCCAAGAACATAGGTCAGAGGCAAATATTCATCAAATACATCAAGTTACACCTAAATTAGCATTATCATCACATTTTTTACAGTATCTATGGCAAAATACATGCCATGAGGATACAGTTTATGAAACAGAATTGGACAGAACCAACAAAGTGTGGAAATAGTATGTAATGACTGAAAACAGGATAGTGGTCTACTTTTGCTATAGGGAGCTTTCCACTAAATGTTTTCCATAGGCGACAATAGTAACCTTTTACCTGCTCCCACAAAAACTACACATACAAACTTTTCAAACCTTACTTGTTTATAGATCCATCCTAGCCCAACAAGTTAATGAGAAAAATCCACATGTTGATCGGCTCATTTTCAAGTTACAGTCAGCCATGTTTGTTTACCTGCTAGAACGGAGTAAATAAAACCAACATTTTTAAAGGAGGGGTGACCATATAAAATCAGCAAAAAATTCTTTCAGCTTGCAGATATATTTATAAAACATGCATCATTTTAGTCCCTTTTACCTATCATTTTCTCACATTGAAATAAAACATTGGATATATATCCAATGGAAGCAAGTCTGGTATTTAGAACGCAACTAAAAGCTCTGTCCCAAAATGACACCTCCCAGTATTTAGTGTAATGCTACCCAATCTTTTTATATCGAAGAATGATTTTACGAAATTGGGTGCTGAAGTCATTGCGGTTATATATTTTTCTGAATTTATATACTAAGTCACCATAAAATTCGGGTTCCGATAGACCTTGTTGCAGAAGAGATTTAAGTCCAAGATTGAATTTTGAAATTAAATCAGAATGGCGTCTGTAAAATTTTGAAAATGCTTTGCGTAGTTTATGGTACCGATAACCCTGATTAAGGAGTTTAGCCGTTAATAATTTATTACGAGTGTTGAAGTCAGTTACATGACTACACACTCTAGCAAATCGAATTAATTGCGAAATATAAACGCCATAGGATGGCGCACGAGGAACATCACCATCCAAAAAAGGAAAATTTAAAATCTCAAAATCAAAGTCATCGCGTTTATCATAAATTTGGCACGAAACAAACCCATCTACAATAGATAGAAGTAAATTCAAAAACGGGGCCTCGGTATCAGAATAATTTGCTTTATTTAATTGAATTGGTAAGTCGTTATTTTGATGATATATCAAGAAGTAAATGTTGAATGAAAACAAGACATTGTCGTAGTGTCCGAAGCAATAATGCTATTTTGAGCCTGTGAAAAACTTTTCGCAATTCATCATTGCATGTCAATTTCGAAATTTATCAATCCAGTTATGGTAACTTATGCACTTAAATTTAAAATGAAAATTATTCCTATTGTAAACAGGCTTAACTTTTACTCAAATCTTTAGAATTCCTTCAAATTTCATTACATTTCTCAGATAGGCTTTCCTTTGAAAAATAGAAGTGAAGAAGTCAGGCAACCCACACTCCGCACTGATCATCATTAAGGCGTAACTATACCAAATTTAGTGACACAGAGGCCTCTCTGATATTTAATCTTCTTCAGTGTGTCTCAACCCAAAGTTCTGAAACGGAAACGGATGATGGACAAGACCCAGCAAACACAGCACATCCCCCTCCGAGCACACACCGACCGGCGTAGATCGTGGGACAGGTCAACTGTAGGCATCAGGCAAGAGACGCCTTCCCGCAGGCGTCATTCAATCAGAAAAACTATACGACGCTAAGGTTTTTATAGCTAAAGCTCGGCGAACAATCAGAGCTTCAAAACGAAAGTCAGGGAGGGAATATGCTTCAAATTTGAACTACAAAACCCCATTAACAAGGTTTGGGATTAGTACGAAACATTTCAGGAAAAACAAAGTCCCCTTGTTTTACACATTTAAATACTGATTTTGACACAAAAGCTTCAACTAAAAAGATATTTCAGATACTCTTGGTAGCACATTCTTGAGAAATTCATCATCGCGAAATTATTCTGACACTTTTAGAAATTTCAAAAAGGACCAAGAGAAAAGAAATCTAAACTTTAATTCCCTCAATCACGAAGAATATAACAAACCTTTTAACTTATCTGAAGCTAGTTGAAGCCATTGAAAAATCACATGATACGGCAACCGGCCCCGATGAAAATCATTATTAAATGCTCAAGCATCTGCCAAAATTCCCTTTCGACTTTTAGATATCTTTAATAATATTTTGGAAACGGGGGTCTGTTCTGAGAGCTGGCGTTTAGCTACAGTTGTACCCATTCCAAAACAAGGGAAAGATCATGCAGAACCTACGAATTATCGACCGATAGCTTTGACTAGTTGTTTGTATAAAACAATGGAGAGAATGATAAACAAGAGATTAGTTTAGTACTTAGAGTCCAACGGCCTCATTTCAGAATGTCAGTCAGGTTTTCGTTCGGAACGAGAGTCAAACGGTCTCATTTCAGAATGTCAGTCAGGTTTTCGTTCGGAACGTAGTACCAACGACAATTTAGTAAGACTAGAAACATTTATACGTAATGCTTTTATTAACAAAGAACATGTAGAAGCTATCTTTTTCGACTTGGAGAAAGCATATGATATTACACGGCGTTATGGAATATTGAAAGATCTTCATAACTTCGGCTTAAGGGGAAAACTTGGCAGTTTTATTCAAAGCTTTTTAGGTGAACGCGCATTTCAAGTGCGTGTGGGATCTACCCTGTCAGATATTTATGAACAAGAGCAAGATGTCCCACAAGGTAGTATTCTCTCAACTACGCTATTTAACATCAAAATAAATATTTTACAATGTTTGGACGACAAAACAGACAGTTTATTGTATGTTGTTGATTTTTGTATATGTTACCGTACAAAAAATATGAAAACAATTGAACGAAAGTTACAACAAAATTTAAAAAGAATAGAAGAATGGACTGATAAAATGGTTTCAAGTTCTCCAAGTCGAAAACGCAGTGTGTTCATGTTTGTAAGGTACGGAAGAAACACGAACATCCTTCCCTGTTTTTATACGGATCACAAATTCCTGTTGTTGAGGAAGCAGAATTTCTTGGGGTCATATTCGATCAAAAGTTATCTTTTATTCCCCATATTACATATCTTACAGCGAAATGCTTAACAGCTTTGAATCTTTTGAAAAATTTAGCTCATACAAGTAGGGGAGCAGATAGGTATACATTATAACATCTTTACCGGTCTTTAATAAGAACTAAATTAGATTATGGGTCTGTTGTTTACCGCCAGAAAGTCCTATTTAAAATCTTTGTATACTATCCATTACCAGGGCCTTCGTCTGGCTACCGGAGCCTTCCGTACTTCTCCCGTATTAAGCCTTTGTGTAGAAGCAGGTGAACCATATATAACTTCGCGCAGAGAGAAACTTTCTCTTCAGTATGCTATCAGACTTGCTGCTTCTCCATCTAACCCGGCATCCAAAATTTCATTTCCACCTGAATGTGCAGGTAAGTATGAAACTTAACACACAGCAATCAAACCTTTTGGATTACTTACATTACCATTACTAGAAAATTCAGGTATCGACCTTAAAAATATTAAAAAACATGAAACCGCCGAAGTTCCACCTTGGTGTATTAAAAAATCTTCTATTCTGTTTGACTTTCATGATGGCAAAAAAATCCGAAGCATAACCAATACTACTCAAACAAAACTTTCAGGTACTGCAGTCACGTCACAATGATAACCAGCAAGTCTATACTGTTGGTTCCAAAGAAGGAGATAAAGTAGGTTGTGCGTATGTTTCTAAAGATACGCACAAAACCTTGCGCCTTCCAGATGGTTCATCTATTTTCACAGCTGAAGCCAAAGCAATAGACCTTGCTTTAGATTTTATCAGTTCTTCAACAAATCAGAAAGCAATTATATTTTTTATTCACTTGCTGTGCTTAAGGCATTAGACCATTCATCATCCAAAAATCCTCAAATACAAAAATTGATCGCAAAACACCACGAAATTTCTAAAACTCACCAAATATTGTTTTGTTGGCTTCCGAGCCATATTGGCATGGTCGGCAATGAGTACGCTGACAAGAAAGCAAAGGAATCTCTAAATCTTGATCCGTCTATTTTTAAAATTCCTATTAATAATTTTAAACCATTTATCAAAAGATACATCTTGTCGGAATGGGATCGTGCAATAGATAACAAACCCCATGCTATTAAACCTGGAGTCGGAATAAAATGCTCTCCTCGCCAGTTTTCCAGGAAAGAGGATGTAGTATTAATGCGATTGCGCATTGTCCATACTAGAGTTACCCACTCTTATATTTTAAATGGAGGTGATCAGCGTTTCACTGTAAAACATATCTTAATTGACTGTGTTGACTTTTCACCCGCACGTAATTTATATTTCAAACCTGACACTTTGCAACAATTGTTTCAAGATGTACCTGCTGATAATATTTTTTTATTCTTAAAAGAAACCGCTCTTTTAACTAGAGGCTCTTCGTCCTTTAATCGATTCTGAAATTAATCACAAACGTCATTACATCAAAATATCCTTCATTAATAAGGGTTTGGATTTTATAGATTTGCCTAGTACCTTCCGGGACAGTTCGGTTATTTCACCCATACCTGCTTATTTTCAAAATTCTGAAACACCCATAATTTGCTATAAATACAATTAACCTGTTAGATCTATCATTTTTAATTTTAATAAACTTGTTTCTGATCTTGATATTGACACTTACACTCGTGATCGATGTGATTGTAAAACTTCAGTTTATTGCTATCCTGCTGCTGGTCATATTATTACTGGCAATTTAAAAATTATTTCAGATTCTAGGATACGCAATATAATATCTATAGGACCGAAATATCGATTTCCTTCTAAAATTGATTTCAATAAATGTAGAGATGAAATCGCTGCTGGATTGAAATAATTTTGTAATCGATGGTGTAAACGAGAGTATGTTGAGCATAAAGCTCTTAAGGAATGGAAACTTAGCATTCTAAAATTAGTGAACAAACGCATTTCTTCTTTTTTTCGGAAAATACGAACTTATTGCCTCCTAAACCTAAGACGTCTATACGTCATCTTAAACTAGGTATTAAAGAATTCCATAGGAAGTTTGTTTTGGCTCCAGCTGATAAGGCCGCTAACACTGTGGTCGTTGTTTGACGGCTTTACTATGTTATCACCCTTCAGCAAGAACTTGGTGGTATTAAGGCCTATGAACTTCAGCTGTAGAGAGGGCTTTAGTTGATGCCCACCAAGTTTGCTGTCTGTGTTACAGAAGGTCAAGACAAACATCCTACATTATATTGGTTACCTAAACTTAATAAAAGATCATACACAGCACGGTTTATTGCAAATTCAAGCTCTTGTACCACCGATGAACTCTCCAAATTATTAACTTCATGTTTGACTGCCATCGATAGACATGTGATAAAATATTGCGACAAAGTCTTCAAAAGATCAGGTAGAAATCTATATTGGTCTATAAAAAAATTCTAATGAAGTTTTAAATAAATTGAAATCCAGGCGTTTTCGTGCTTTAAGTCTGTCTACTTATGATTTTTCCACCCTTTACACTACACTTCCTCATAATCTTACAAAAGAAAAACCTTATTGATTTAATTGAATGGACATTTCAAAGGAAAGACTCCCTCTATCTTGAATGTAATGTAATAAATGCTTTTTTCACTTCCGAAGAGCATAAAAAATATACTTAATGGTCATGTCAGAAAGTGTGTGAAGCTCTCACCGTTCTACTTGACAATATTTACATAAGATTTGATACCAAGTTATTTAGACAAGTTGTGGGTATTCCGATGGGTACTAATTGCGCACCACTTGTGGATGATTTGTTTTTGTTTTGTTATGAGAGAGACTCCATGATGTCCCTTTCTGCTGAAAACCAGTCTGAAATCTTCAAGCTTTTAGCTCCACTTCTAGATATTTGGATGATTTATTAAATGTTGATAATATCTATTTCGATGGTTTGATCAGTCAAAGGGCAAGGGTCGATAAGGTGCATTTTAGGCCTCGATTGTCCAGAAAAATCAAAATTACATGTTTACTTAAGTTTATACATGCTAAAACAGAACAACATATACAGTTTCAAGAAATGCTGTTAGAACGTCGGATTGCGCGCACGTATTGCTATGGTGACGTCACTAAGGAAGGTCGAAACGCCATTTCTCTGAAATTTTTAGTTGTTTTGACATGTTTCCACGGAAAATTAAGTACCGCACCACCCCTCGACCAACATGAAAAATGTCGCAAAAGAAAGATAGCGTCCAGTTCGTCTTATCACCAATGTTCGGTGTTGGTCGAGGGGTGGTACGATAGTTTAAATAACAAGTAGAGACCCCTTGACAACACCCTAAACGTACATTCTATCGACCTTTGAGGCAGTTTTGACATGAATGAAGAATTTATTTCGCTTGTTTTCGTTAAAATATTTTGTCACCGCATTGAATTATATTTCAACCTAGATCAAGGATAAATCTGCATAAACATGACTAGCATTTACTATTTGCATTTTTCTAGATCTAGATGTGAATATATCTACTTTTACAAACCTACTCATTGAACTAAAATACAAAATTAATTTAAGTTACAATAAATCAAATAGTTGTCTTTCTAATATGCTGTTGTGAGTCGGATTGTCCATGCTTATAAACCCTTTTGTTTCCATTGGGCGATAGGCTTGAGATGTGAAACCTCAAATCAAACACTTATTATGATACGCCAATGACCTTCAATGTTATTAACAGTTGCAAGATAGAGTTTTTCTTGAATGCACCAGAGCCGGACAAAATTCCAAACAGACAGTTACGAACTGCACCGAGCTCGATGCAGTAATTATTCAATTCAAACAGTCAATATTCTGATCAGATGGTATGGTTGCACGTCTCTCTCTCTCTCTCTCTCTCTCTCTCTTCTGCACGTCTGATTGAAGGTTCTCTCGCTCTCTGTGCTGGGTCTTTTAACTGTAATTTTGCCATTTTGGTGAAATGGAAGTAGCTCATCTTTTACCCAGTGTGGGTTTGTGTGAATTTACATGAATAACTCACTATTTTGCCTGGTAATTGCACACCGGTCCGCAAGTATTGGTCCTTCATGAGCCTGAGTCACAATGATTTACCTTTTGATATAGGGTTATCGGTAAGTCTACTTTGTGAAAAGGTCAAGGTCACCAAAATCTCACCAAATCTTCGTCTTTTTGTAATGATGTATTGGACCAAGTTTGACGAAAATCAATCAATTCGTTAATTAGATAAAGTGCTGACAAGCTATATTTGACCACAATTGGCTGTTTTTGGGTCGCTGTGACCTTGTAAATGAATCATATCTGTGGTATGTTGTAATGATACATTGTTCCAAGTTTGACTTAAATTAATCAATTCGTTAATGAGATAGAGTGCAGACAAGCCGTTTTTGGGGTGGCATTGACCTTGAAAATGAGGTCAAGGTCACCAATTTCTAACCAAATCTGCGGAATGATGCAATTATATATTGTACCAAGTTTGACGAAAAATAAACAATTTTTAATAAGACAAAGTGCAGACAAGCCATTTTTTGGCCCAAAAATGAGGTCAAGGTCATCATGACGTAAAGACTGTTTTCTCTTATGCTAGTTATGTGTCTATGCAAGTTTGGTCAAAATCCATCCATAGGTTCAGGAGACATAATGCTTCAAATAGGCTACGCCGACGCTGACGCCGACACAAACGGGATCCGCACCAAAAACAATATGTTCCCTCCCCTCTAGTGGGGGGACATAATTCCAGCGGGTATTCTTATTGGATAATATGACTTTTCTTAACTAAAAGCCTCGTTTAGCATATACCATTACATCTTTGAATAAAAAGCATTATGATATATGCCAGTTTAACAATCAAAATGAAGGCAGCACCATCTTTTGCCATGACAACAGACTTCAAATGTTACAACTATTTACATTTTTCAAAATCGCAACTAATATTATGTCATTCGGCAAAATTTGAATGATTTTGAAGATGAGGCCAAAAATGGCCCTTATCGACCCTAGCCCTTTACCCCCCCCCCCCCCCCCCCCACCAGTACTTCAGTTAAATAAAGCAAATTCTTCTAATACTGAGGCCCCGTTTTAGGATTTACATCTATCTATTGTAGATGGGTTTGTTTCGTGCAAAATAGATGGGTTTGTTTCGTGCAAAATTTATGATAAACACGATGGTTTTGATTGTTCCTTTTTTGGATGGTGCTGTGATGTTCCTCGTGCGCCATCCTATGGCGATTATATTTCGCAATTAATTCGATTAGCCAGAGTGTGTTGCCATGTAACTGACTTCAACACTCGTAATAAAGTGTTAACGGCTAAACTTCTTAATCAGGGTTATCGGTACCATAAACTACGAAAAGCCTTTCAAAATTTTATAGACCTCATTCTGATTTCATTTCAAAATTCAATATTGGACTTAAATCTCTTCTGCAACAAGGTCTATCGGAACCCGAATTTTATGGTGACTTAGTATATAAATTCAGAAAAATATATAACCGCAATGACTTCAGCACCCAATTTCCTAAAATCATTATTTGATATAAAAAGATTGGGTACAACATAAATGTTATACGACAGACTGCATGCATGGTAGTTAACCCAATCACAGTTGACAACTTTGCTTCCCTCTTTAGTTGCAAGCCGGTGGGTCAGGCCTGAGATTCTATGACGGTTCCAGCGTAAAGGCTCATTGAGAATTAGAGAGTAGAAGTAAAACAAAGATCAGGAATTGATACAATTAACTTACTCCACCCATAAAAGACACTAAAGGGAAAGAAATACAAACATTAAGCGACCAGACCATAATGGAAACCTAAACAAAGGAAGGCCATAAGGACAGTTACTTTCCCACAAAATGGCCATATGGCCATCCAAAACCAAAAGACACAAGTGATACACACAGCAAGTAACAAACAACAACATGAATCGCCACAGAAGAGCCGCCTTGGAACGGTAAGTGGAAGATTTCCACTGGGGGGCTTAAATCGATTTTACATGGCCACAATCCTCGCCCTTACTTCCGTCGCGATTTAGACAAATAATTTGTTCATTCCGCATGAAGGCCTCCTAACTCATCAGTGCAACATCTCCGTGAACACAAACATCAAAGAACCACAGAGGTGAGACAACGGTGAGGACTCGACAGCAAGATACCACTGAAATGCTGGAGCAAATGAAAACCAACAGTTAGACTCCGATGAGCCCGACCAGAGACAGAGCATCAGGCACCAACCAACATTATCTCTCTAATTTTCAATAAGCCTTTACGTTGGAGCCGTAATAGAATCTGAGGCCTGACCCACCGGCGTGCAATTAAAGAGAGAAGCAAAGTTGCCAACCGTGATTAGGTTAACTACCATGCATGCAGTCCGTCGTATAATATCCATGTTGTACCCAATCTTTTTATATCGAAGAATGATTTTACGAAATTGGGTGCTGAAGAAAGTGTGGTTATATATTTTTCTGAATTTATATACTAAGTCACAATAAAATTCGGGTTCCGATAGACCTTGTTGCAGAAGAGATTTAAGTCCAAAATTGAATTTTGAAATTAAATCAGAATGGCGTCTATAAAATGTTGAAAAGGCTTTGCGTAGTTTATGGTACTGATAACCCTGATTAAGGAGTTAATAATTTATTACGAGTGTTGAAGTCAGTTACATGACTACACACTCTAGCAAATCGAATTAATTGCGAAATATAAACGCCATAGGATGGCGCTCGAGGAACATCACCATCCAAAAAAGGAAAATTTTACAATCTCAAAATCAAAGTCATCGCGTTTATCATAAATTTTGCACGAAACAAATCCATCTACAATAGATAGATGTAAATCCAAAAACGGGGCCTCGGTATCAGAAGAATTTGCTTTATTTAACTGAAGTTCTAGGGGGTAAATGTGACTGATCAAACCATCAAAATAGGTATTATCAATATTTAATAAATCATCTAAATATCTAGAAGTAGAGCTAAAAGCTTCAATAATTTCAGACTGGTTATCAATGGAAAGCGACAAAATGACGTCGCTTTCATAACAATACAAGAACAGATCAGCCACAAGAGGTGCGCAATTAGTACCCATCGGAATACCCACAATTAGTCTAAATAACTTAGTACCGAATCTAATATAAGTATTGTCAAGTATAAAGATGAGGGCATCACACACTTTCTGACATGACCAAAGTGTATAATTCTTATGCTCTTTAGAAGTGAAAAATGCATTTCTGACATTACATGCAAGATAGAGAGAATCTTCTCTGTGAAAAGCCCATTCAATTAAATCATTAAGCTTTTCTTTTATAAGATTATGAGGAAGTGTAGTGTAAAGAGTGGAAAATCGTAGGTAGACAGACTAGAAGCACGAAAATGTCTAGATTTCAATTTATTTAATACCTCATTCGAATTTTTTATAGACCAAAACAGATTTCTTCCTGATCTTTCAAAGACTTTTATCACAATATTTAATTACATGCGTTTTAATAGCAGTAAGACAGGAAGTTAATAATTTAGAAAGTTCAGTGGTAGTGCAAGAGCTAGAATTTGCAATAAACCGTGCTTTGTAAGGTTTTTTATGAAGTTTTGGTAACCAGTATAGCGTAGGAAGCTTGTCTTGGCCTTCGTTAACACACACAGCAAACTTGGTGGCTGAAAGACAAACATGTTTATCTACTATAGCTCTCTCTTCAGCTAAAGGCTGAAGTTCATAGGCCTTAGTACCACCAAGCTCCTGCTTAAGCGTGTTAACATAGGGGAGCCGTCACACAACGACGACGTTGTTAGCGGCTTTGTCTGCAGGGGCCAAAACAAACTTCTTATGAAATTCTTGAATACCTAGTTTAAGATGACGTAAAGACGTCTTGGGCTTAGGAGGTAATAAGTTAGTATTTTGAGAATAGAAAGAAATGCGTTTATTCACTAGTTTTAAAATGCTAAGTTTCCAGTCCTTAAGGGCTTTATGCTCAACATACTCTCGCTTACACCATCGATTACCGAATTCATTCAAGGAAGCAGCGATTTCATCTCTACATTTACTGAAATCAGTTTTAGAAGGAAACCGATATTTCGGTCCTTTAGAAATTATATTCCTTATCCTAGAATCAGGAATAATTTTCAAATTGCCAGTAAATACACGACCAGCAGCAGGATAGCAGTACTTTGAGTTTTTACAATCACATGAATCAGGAGTATTAGTATCAAATCAAGATCTGAAACAAGTTTATTGAAATTAAAATGATAGATCTAACAGGTTTGTTATATTTATAGCAAATTATAGGTGTTTCAGTATTTTGAAAATAAGAAGGAATGGAAGAAAGCATCGATCTCTCACGGAAGATACTGGGCAAATCTATATCAGATCTTATTCAAGGAAATGTTGGTTGGTGCCCGATACTCTATCTCTGGTCGGGCCCATCGGAGACTAACTGTTGGTTTTCTTTTGCTCCAGCATTTCAGTGGTTTCTCGCTGTCGAGTCCTCACCATTGTTTCATCATTGTGGCTGTTTGATTATTTGTGTTCACGGAGATGTTGCACTGATGAGTTAGGAGGCCTTGATGCGGACTGAACAAATTATTTGTCTAAATCGCGACGGAAGTAAGGGCGAGGATTGTGGCCACGTAAAATCGATTTAAGCCCGCCCCCCCCCCCCCCGCACCCCCACCCCCACCCCGTGGAATTCGCTTCCGCTGACCGTTCCAAGGCAGTTCTTCTCTCGCGATTTATTTTTGTTATTGTTTATCTTTGGGTGTCTGTGTCGCTTATATTATTTTATTTTGGATAGCCTATTGGCCATTTTGTGGGAAAGTAACTGTCCTTTTGGGTTTCCGCTATTGTTGTTTCATGTTTGTGTTTCTTTCCCTTTGGTGTCTCTGGTTGGAGCTGTGGGTCGATTGTATCGATTCTTGATCAATGCCTCCACTTCTATTTTTCATAAGATTTAACTGTTTCAGATTTTTATAAATATCATACTACCTTTTTTACTTTTAATAT
The DNA here is from genome assembly GCA_963580285.1 of Lucinisca nassula. Lineage (NCBI taxonomy): Eukaryota > Metazoa > Mollusca > Bivalvia > Lucinida > Lucinidae > Lucinisca > Lucinisca nassula. Next base: position 34,123,058 of record OY757021.1, on the reverse strand, counting down.
ACTTATAATTCTCCATGTCGTTTAACCTTTAACCGCTTGACGCTTATGACACACAAGGAGGGTTGACGCGTCGTTAAACACGAAATCATCATCATATAGGGAAAACCTTTAAAAATCTTCTTGTCTGAAACCAGAAGTCCCAGGTCTTAGATATTTGGTACGAAGCTTGATATAATGGACCTCTACTAAGATTGTTCAAATTATAGCCTTTGGGCCAAAAATGTCTCCGCACCGGGACCCTTTGGTTTTACATGGGCTTATATAGGAAAAAACTTTTAAAAACCTTATCTGAAACCAGAAGGCCAAGCTCTTTGATATTTGGCGTAAGTTTCATCTAGTGGGCTTCTTCTGAGAGTGGTCAAATTATAGTAGAAGTGGAAGCAATGATCAGGAATCGATACAATTAACCAACAGCTGCCTTCCGAGACACTAAAGGGAAAGAAACACAAACATGAAACAACAGACCCTAATGGAAACTTCAACAGCGGAAAACCAAACGGACAGTTACTTTCCCACAAACTGGCCAAAAGGGTATCAGAAATAGATAATATAAGCGACACATACACCTAAAGACAAACCAAAACAAAAATAAACCGAGACAGAAGAACTGCTATGGAACGGTCAGCGGAAACGATTTCCACTGGGGGCGGGGGCTTAAACAGATTTTACGTGGCCACAGTCCTCGCCATTACTTCCGTCGCAATTAAGACAAATAATTTGTTCAGTCCGCATGAAGGCCTCCTAACTCATCAGTGCAACATCTCCGTGAATACAAAAGTAAAACAATCACAGAGGTGAAACAACGGTGAGGACTCGACAGCAAGAAACCACCGAAATGCTGGAGCAAAAGAAAAGCAACAGTTAGACTCCGATGGGCCCGACCAGAGACAGAGCATCAGGTACCAACCAACATAAGCCTTTACGTTGGAACCGTCATAGAATCTGAGGCCTGGCCCACCGGCGTGCAATTAAAGAGGGAAGCAAAGTTGTCAACCGTGATTGGGTTAACTACCATGCATGCAGTCTGCCGTCTAACATTTATATTGTTTGTTTTGTTTGATTTGAGGTTTAACGTCCCCGTCGGCACTGTTAAGGTCATTTTGGAGACGTTGCTTCCAATTTTGTGGGACTTTTACCCGACATTGAGATGAAATGACATCTCAAGCCCTGTCGCCCAATGAAACCAATAGGGTTTATGACCATGGACGGTCCGCCTCCCACCGCGGTTCCTGGGCAGGCTTAGATCCTGTAAGCGGTTTACAAGTTTTTTAGTGTGCGGGCCGGATTCAGCTCTGCGTGGAAGCATCATGCAGCCCATGTATTTCTCCAAGCCCCTATAGGCGGGGCGTAACATTTATATTGTACCAAAGGTTTTTATATCGAAGAATTTGGTAGCTGAAGTCATTGCGGTTATATATTTTTCTGAATTTATATACTAAGTCACCATAAAATTCGGGCTCCGATAGACCTTGTTGCAGAAGAGATTTAAGTCCAATATTAAATTCTGAAATTAAATCAGAATGACGTCTAAAAAATTTGAAAAGGCTTTTCGTAATTTATGATACCGATAACCCTAATTAAGAAGTTTAGCCGTTAACAATTTATTACGAGTGTTGAAGTCAGTTACATGACTACACACGCTAGCAAATCGAATTAATTGCGAAATATAAACGCCATTGGATGGCTGAATAGGAATATCACCATCCAAAAAAGGAAAATTTACAATCTCAAAATCAAAATCCTCGCGTTTATTATTAATTTTGCAAGAAACAAACCCATCTACAATAGATGTAAATCCAAAAACGGGGCCTCGGTATCAGAAGAATTTGCTTTATTCAACTGAAGTTCTGGGGGATAAATTTGACTGACCAAACCATCGAAATAGGTATTATCAATATTTATTAAATCATCTAAATATCTAGAAGTGGAGCTAAAAGCTTCAATGATTTCAAACTGGTTTTCAGCAGAAAGGGACATCATGAAGACTCTCTCATAACAGAACAAAAACAGATCAGTGGTGCGCAATTAGTACCCATCGGAATACCCACAACTTGTCTAAATCACTTAGTACCTAATCTTATGTCAAAATTGTCAAGTACAAAGGTGAGAGCTTAAACACACTTTTTGACATGACCGTAAAGTATAATTGTTATGCTCTTCAGAAGTGAAAAAGGCATTTCTTACATTACATTCTAGATACAGGGAGTCTTCCCAATGAAATGGCCATTCAATTAGATCATTAAGTTTTTCTTTTATAAGATTATTAGGAAGTGTACAGTAAAGGGTGGAACAATCATAAGTAGACAGACTTGAAGCACTAAAACGGCTTTAATATTATTTAAAACTTCATTAGAATTTTGTATAGACCAAAACAGATTTCTACCTGATCTTTCGAAGACTCTGTCGCAATATTTTATCACATGCTTTTGATGGCAGTCAAACATGAGGTTAATAATTTGGAGAGTTCAGTGGTGGTACAAGAGCTTGAATTTGCAATAAACCGTGTTTTGTATGGTTTTTTATGAAGTTTAGGTAACCAATATAACGTAGGAAGCTTGTCTTGGTCTTCTGTTACACAGGCAGCAAACTTGGTGGCTGAATGACAAATATGGTCATCAACTAAAATCCTCTCTACAGCTAAAGGCCCTGGTGCCAAAAATGTCCCCGCATCGGGGCCCGCTGGTTTTACATTGGCTTTTATGGGGTATTCCTTTAAAAATCTTCTTTCCTGAAACCAGAAGGCCTAGGTCTTTGATATTAGGTATGAAGCTTCATCTAGTGAACCACTACCAAGTTCAAATTATAGCCCTTGGGCAATGAATGCACTTGAGACACTGATACTCAGGTGAGCGATTCAGGGTCCTCTTGTTTTAATTGTCGGACACATCACGACTCTGGAGTCGAATAAATCACATTTGTCTGACCATCATTCGATTTTCACCAGCTTTAAGATACAAAATGAAAACTATATTGCTACGAGAAATGTCTGATTGCACCCCAAAAAGGGCGAAAATTGTTGGTAATAACTGTTAACTGGCTTGGAAAAACGTTTGCATTGGGTGAGAGCATATTTATCTATATTTATAGGTGTGTTGGCTTTTGTGCTGACATTATACAACTCCCTCGTTGGATGTATTGACCAACAATAAAAAATAAAGAAGTCATCGCCAAAAAACGCGGCAAGGAGAGTGAGAGCGATGACTGCGGAATCGTGAAGAAAAGATAAAGTTAACTTAAACACATTTGTGATTTCTTACTGACTCAAACATTTCAACTCGAAACTCGGAAGTTTTCAACTCTAAACTCGAATATTTCAACTCGAAACTCGAAGTTTCCAACTCGAAACTCGATCTTTTAAACTCCAAGTTTTCAACTCTAAACTCGAAATCTTCAACTCGAAACTCGAATGGAAGTAAACCTCCAAAATGCGCCTAGGCCAATTGTCTTTTTAATGTGTACCGAGCAAATTGCACTGGTTCGTTGTGAACTTTGTCTGGCTTTCTATACCAGTATGAAAAAAAATCTTGATGTTTTTACTCTTATTTTTACTCTTATGTCGATGGGCATGGTGGGCTAAGCTTGCTTACCAAGTAATGCTTACTATCCGCGGACGCCTGATTACACTCTTCTGGAGTCCATGTCTGTTGATCCGAACATTGATGTTTGCCATTTTGTCTATTGATTAACGATTTTGGATTAACGCTTTGGTACTACGACCTAAACTACTTTGAACTTTTACACATTCCACAAATGCGTGTGATTTGGTTTGGAGCTGTATTCTATGCCCAACAAAACCCGATAGGAAATAAATAGATACGCACGTCAATGAAGTTGTAAGAAATAGTACCCTCAGCCTTGGACTGCATGCCTTCAATGAGGGTCGGGCCGCAAAAAAAATATTTCTCAGAGGGAAGTATTTCCTCGAGGGAAATACCTGTTTTATGTCAATAAGAAATTGCACTATTTCATCATTAAGAATTTAATATGAAAGTTTGATTTCGTTAAGACATGTCCATAATATGTATGTATGCAGGTTAGTAGGTATGTATACAGGTATGTTGGTGGTTCTGTATACAGGCAAACGGGCAGAAAGAAGAGAGGCATAGGTACGCAGGTAGCTCTGTACACTGCCAAATATTTCACTAGTCTAGCCTGGCTATCCATTCTATATCTTTGTAAAGAAGAAATTGTTCTAAGAACTTCAAGCTAAATATTTCACATTATCGTTCTGAAATGAACCTATGCCGAAGTTATTGGTATACATCATGCTAAATATTTTTCACAGGGTGATAGATTGAAAAGTATATTGTTTTCGTTATGCCTTAGTGACCGCCTTTCCAAGAAAACAAATTTCAACTAAACACCTTCAGGCAATACTTCTTCAATATTAAATAATGTAAGATTTAGAAATTGCTGTAATTACTTTCTGGCATGATAAAATTTGCATTTGAACTACATTTCACATTGTATAGAATGGATGAAGCTTAAAAAGGTTTCATTTTGGGAACCATGAACGGGCTCAAAAACATAGATTATGAAAACTCGTTAGGTCCGCCTGGACTCGATAGAACGGTTCTAACAAGTTCCAATAATCTATGTTTTGAGCAGAAATATTAATAAAATCAGAATTTTTATTTGAGAATATTCAGTTTTTAGTGGTAAAACATTCAATATATTTAAATATGTGTGATGTCGTAATGATTCAGTTTAGAGTCTGTCTGTGCCAAACCAACAAAAGCCCAATAAAGAAACAGACACGCACGTCAGTGAAATAGTAGCTCGTGTTTCTACCGAAATTTTGGTATGGTTGGGTGTGGCAAAGGTGACGTGTGTCTTGCGTCAGTGGGGAGTCCAACCGATATTGGCTTCCAATGTGCAAGACCTGCTATTCCTGCAGCAGGTAAGGGTAGAGGTGAATGTTGTCATTTCTTCTATATCTTTTCAGACGCCACAAAATGACCCACAATGGCTGACCAAGCAATCAAACAATCATATTACGAAGTTTTATACACATAACAATCCGGTCGTTTTTGTATTTTTAAACATGCTTTCATCGAAATAATATCTGGGGCTAGTATCTCAAAATATAGCTCTCTGATTAGATCAAGAGACTAGACCGCTTAGCGCCTTCTACTCCTTCTACATGTCTTTGCGATGCATCAACAGTAACATTTTTCAGATTCAGTAATGGACTGACGGAAATCACAGATTCGTACTACCGGACATTGCCGAAAATTGCAATATGTTATGGATATGTTTTTCTACAGGATTTCTTTATATACTAGCATTTGCACAGACACAAAATTACAAGTGTTTTTATGTTTTTATTTATTGAAAATTAATAGTTGAATTATGGAGAAAATATGACAGACAGATGGTACAAATAAGGCCCATAACGCGTAAATAATTTCTATATACTTATATGATAAAAAGCTAAAAGTTTGCTTTTGGAAACATAGAACACATAAAAGAACAAAAATCGGAGACTCGCTTTTATTGAGTCTCTTCATACACAGCAACATAGTTTAAAGCAATATGGTTTGCATATAAGTCATATGTCTATGACCATTTTTACCATAAAATAAAGTATTATGCCCCTTGTGGTTGGTGCAAGTGGTTGATTATTTTGGTTTGGGTTTTACGGCCCTTTCAAGATTATTTCACTCATATCGAGCCGATCGTTAATCATAGGTTGGCGAAAACCGGAGTACCCGGAGAAAAACCACCTGACCTTCCGCTGCAGAACTTGGCGTCTCACACGTGACCCGAGCGAGGCTCGAACCCACGGCGGTGAGAGACCTAATGACTAAGAGTCAGCGCCATTAGGCCACGGAGGCCCGTCAAGTGGTTGATTATTACTATTACCTTATTGAAAATATCTACAATTGGGTAAATTATTATAATTAATAATATTTTAAAAATAGTATCAATAATTATCGATTTTACGTTATTGATTTTGATATGTGTACAATTTCGATAACATTCTGCAGCGTCCGATAGCGTGGAACGGGACTTTCCGTCGGTACAGTACTGTGCAGGCTTTTCGAGATGCTCCTCTATACTCATCTGTGACAAGAAATTTATGCTGAAGCAAATTTTAATAAATTAAGTACATTGTTTAATATTTAGTTTTCGTTAACATATTTTTATCATGCATTGTCTGTAAGGTTAGTCTTGTCCTCTTAGATTTAAAATCTGTGTTACAGATCAATCATGCTATAAGCGACGTACGTTTCGTTTTGAGAATACGAAAATGGCATCTTGGATAAGGAAGATGAATTGAGCTTGTGAAAAGAATTGATAAAGGTTCCTTCTACACAATTCTGTCAACACAATTATCTTTTATGTAATCGTAAATTCACGTTTTCATAACATTCTTCTGCGGATTTCTCTGCGAACGGCCGTTACACAACACATGCAGAGTTGTAAACAATTCTGACCAAGTACTTGTTTGCAGTTTCACACGAAGTACACGCTTGTGTAACACGTATGTCATTCATAAACAATTTTCAAACTTCGATTAAGATAGCTCAGTACAGTGGGAGAAGTATTGCTCAATTTTACCCTGCTCTGACAATTTACGTGGTGGTTTGTATCTTCCTTTGAAACATAAAACTGCCTGTTTCTCTTTATGTTTTTCTTTTACCTCCCGTCCACGTTTTATTTTTCACTTCCCTTCTACGTTATCAGCCTTGTGCCGAAAACGAAATGCACAAGAGGGGGAAAAATTCTACTCGCCGGTAATGTAAATAAGATGGTGTAAATTTATGCCAAAATTAACTTGTCGAAACGAAAGTCGAGGACACCTTGAAGCTTGACAGAAATTCCTCCCTATTCATTAACGCGTTTACAGCAAATTTAATAATGTTACAAAAATCCTTGTAATGAACCCGTAGTTATATGGAGAAAACTGTGGATTATAGGGGTAGCAGTATTTTCTTATTTTTGTTTCATGACATAGGTTGTGCGTACTCGTTAGAACCTCCTCGCTGTATCAAATATCTTATATTGTGGCATATAGGTCGCTGGGAATGGACGTCTGTGGCCTAGTAATCCCTAGGTGTCTCGCCGCTGTGGTTCACGAACGTCCTAGAAACCAAGCTGATAAAAATTAACGAAAAAAAGTTCATGTACAAAAGCTTTTTTTTGTGAGATGAATCTATAGAATGTTTGCTTTTAGAGTGAGGCAATACATTAAGCCTACTTTTAACTGGCATGATGTCTCGGGTTTATGGACCAGGACTGAGGTTCAGGCCTGAGGTTACTCAAAAGAACACGACCATCTCTGGGCACCGAATGACACAATGATCTTACAGTGATGTGAGGCGTGGAAACACGGTCACAGCCAAACATCACGAGGCTCGCGATGTCAGACTGTGATCCCTAGGGACGGGCTTTTTACCCCACACGGAACACACAAATATAAAGTTTTTTTTTCTTGCACAACTTTCTTTTCTGAGCGTGCAGTTCAATAACGAGGTCTTCTCGAGTGCTGGTGCCCGCAATATTGTTATCGTCATACTGTGTTGATGAGTGATGTCATGACGTTCGGTGTCGTTAACCTAAACGACAATGTATAGGACGTCTTAAGAACCCCTACACATCGTCAAATACGTGTAATTTCACTTTCATCCATTTCAGTCCCTACCCTAAACAGGATAACATGGGTAGGATAACATGTCTATCCCAGGGTAAAATTCGGGATTTCATTAATTGGTATGTAAAAGGAAAAATAGTGATATATTAAAACACACAAAACAAACGTTGTCGAGACACACAATACTTCTGTTTGAGTGGCATACGGAAGAGAAAAGCACTTTGTATCTGTTGATAAGATTGTTAGCGGAATGAAAACACGGAACTCGTGTCTTCATAACTGTCTTCATAACTAATGCCTCTTTTAATTGATATGCAAATATACTTTTCAAAATAATAAAGATTAGTGCGTTTTCTGAGAATTTCTACTAAATACGAATGTCATTATATTCCCATCAAGTATTTGTAGGCTTAAAATACTTGTGTTAAGAACGAACGAGGGCGTTTTGAATGTATAAATAGTGGGTGCGCCTAGTAACTGTAAGTTCTGGGGGATAAATTTGACTGACCAAACCATCGAAATAGGTATTATCAATATTTATTAAATCATCTAAATATCTAGAAGTGGAGCTAAAAGCTTCAATGATTTCAAACTGGTTTTCAGCAGAAAGGGACATCATGAAGACTCTCTCATACGTTATCAGCCTTGTGCCGAAAACGAAATGCACAAGAGGGGGGAAAATTCTACTCGCCGGTAATGTAAATAAGATGGTGTAAATTTATGCCAAAATTAACTTGTCGAAACGAAAGTCGAGGACACCTTGAAGCTTGACAGAAATTCCTCCCTATTCATTAACGCGTTTACAGCAAATTTAATAATGTTACAAAAATCCTTGTAATGAACCCGTAGTTATATGGAGAAAACTGTGGATTATAGGGGTAGCAGTATTTTCTTATTTTTGTTTCATGACATAGGTTGTGCGTACTCGTTAGAACCTCCTCGCTGTATCAAATATCTTATATTGTGGCATATAGGTCGCTGGGAATGGACGTCTGTGGCCTAGTAATCCCTAGGTGTCTCGCCGCTGTGGTTCACGAACGTCCTAGAAACCAAGCTGATAAAAATTAACGAAAAAAAGTTCATGTACAAAAGCTTTTTTTTGTGAGATGAATCTATAGAATGTTTGCTTTTAGAGTGAGGCAATACATTAAGCCTACTTTTAACTGGCATGATGTCTCGGGTTTATGGACCAGGACTGAGGTTCAGGCCTGAGGTTACTCAAAAGAACACGACCATCTCTGGGCACCGAATGACACAATGATCTTACAGTGATGTGAGGCGTGGAAACACGGTCACAGCCAAACATCACGAGGCTCGCGATGTCAGACTGTGATCCCTAGGGACGGGCTTTTTACCCCACACGGAACACACAAATATAAAGTTTTTTTTTTCTTGCACAACTTTCTTTTCTGAGCGTGCAGTTCAATAACGAGGTCTTCTCGAGTGCTGGTGCCCGCAATATTGTTATCGTCATACTGTGTTGATGAGTGATGTCATGACGTTCGGTGTCGTTAACCTAAACGACAATGTATAGGACGTCTTAAGAACCCCTACACATCGTCAAATACGTGTAATTTCACTTTCATCCATTTCAGTCCCTACCCTAAACAGGATAACATGGGTAGGATAACATGTCTATCCCAGGGTAAAATTCGGGATTTCATTAATTGGTATGTAAAAGGAAAAATAGTGATATATTAAAACACACAAAACAAACGTTGTCGAGACACACAATACTTCTGTTTGAGTGGCATACGGAAGAGAAAAGCACTTTGTATCTGTTGATAAGATTGTTAGCGGAATGAAAACACGGAACTCGTGTCTTCATAACTGTCTTCATAACTAATGCCTCTTTTAATTGATATGCAAATATACTTTTCAAAATAATAAAGATTAGTGCGTTTTCTGAGAATTTCTACTAAATACGAATGTCATTATATTCCCATCAAGTATTTGTAGGCTTAAAATACTTGTGTTAAGAACGAACGAGGGCGTTTTGAATGTATAAATAGTGGGTGCGCCTAGTAACTGTAAGACTTAACTGGTCAAAACTAACTGTGTGAGTCTCTCAAAGTATTCTTCTCCCTTGATCTGTACGCCTTTCTCTGGTCTTTTTATTCACTCAGAAAATGTACTTTAAAAGTCCTTTGAGGTATACTGTTTATACAATGGAACAACGCACTACCAAAGGCACGCTGGCTTTCAAACGACGTCCTCGCAAACATGTTTTAATATACGGTTAAGCCAGAAATCACAGGGAGAAAGGGCTTGAAAGTTTAGAGGATTTGGTAGAGTTTTAATGTTCAGCTTCTCCAAATATTCGATCACCACAGCTGATCTGTGTGCAGGGGCGTTAGCATGAAGAATATGAAGACCATGCACTGCTGCACGTGGGTGCGTTGCATCATTATGATCTACCATATTTCCATCTCAGTCATAAATGATAAAAAGAGCGTGCAATACACGTCTCGAAGTTCTATTTATCCGCGCGATTTGAGTTGTCATTTTCACCTACTTAAACTTTATTGTTTTCTTTGTTACCAGGTTCAAAATAATACAGCCACGTTCCCTCTCCAGTTGAAAACCTGTTCGTTTGCTTAGTACTTGATGCGTTAAACCTCGTTATTTGAATGTTTGCAGGTGATATAGTTACAATGTAGTCGTTTTGTTTTTTTCTTCTTTCCATGGAATAAAAAACATAAATAACTAAAATTAAATATAAAGTTTTTGCGACCTACCGATCTATACTCGTTTACTTTATGTTAGTGGAATCACAGTTATTGTCTTAGACCTAAGCTCATTGTTAAACATAGTCATTAAACATTAAACGAGTTTGCAGGCTGCCAAACACCGCTTCAACATCACGTTAACAAGTCCCTGAATAACCTACGTAAACCAACTTTATGTAGAGAAAACTGGAATTTACAGGGGTATACATAATTGTTTTTTCTTACTTTTGCTCCAAGACGTAGGTTTTTAGTACTCGTTTGAACCGCCTCATCTACTCGAACTAACACCCAGAATCTATGTTTGAACTGGAAATAAAACCAAATCAAACAGAAAGGTAAGAGAGATGCCATTTTTGCACATGGCTGTGTGTTTGCAATGCGCTTCAAAATATTCAAATGCGTTTAAACTTAATAGTTTATTATTCATGATAAGGATAGATTCATTAACCATGATACCTGCATATTTTTATTTTTGAGAGACTCCTTGACTTCACTGCTAATTAAACCCACAATAGTCGGCAATGCCACAGAGGAATTAAATGTTTCATTTGACCTTCCGAGTTGTCATAGAATCATCAAGGAAAACACGCCAATTTAATTTTGACCCCCTTGAACCCACTTTTATATAGTAAAACTACTAAAATACAGATTGTGGGTACTCGTTAGAACCGCCTCGACGAGGCTGTGCTATATTGGAGCAGAAATAAGAAAAATATCACAAATATCATTTTTTTCGGCGATAAGGGTTACACTGTATTTGTATAGGCGTGTTTTCGTAATGACATGCAGTGTAGATGCCTGACATTCTACAATATACCCTCGTTTACAGTGCGACATTTCCTCATACTTGGTATTATAATAGAAACAGCTGGTTCACAGTTTTAACAATTTTTCATATCTTGATTGAAATGCAAACCACCAACGGTTTTAAATATCACTACAATTTTCAATTCGAGCTCTAATAGTTCGAACACCTTTTTGACCATGTAGGTTTGTTCGAGTGAGTTAAAGTTCAAGCTCCTGACGGTTGGTTAATCATAGGACCAGGTTATGAGACAGAAAGAAGATTCCCAAGGGGTAAACTGTATTCAACGTTGTCATTTAGGGGAATACATCGGCGATTTTACGGTCGGAAATTTCGTTTTACGGCGACGCGTTATATAGTACCTCGAAGATAGATGACTCGTTTACCATAGCTAGCCTGTGGTTGAACTCGCTGTTGAGTGTGGAGAGAATTCTTCCCATTGCTTCAGATGTCAATGTATTTACGATTAAAGAGGAGAGTTGTCTGATCAGTCTTTAAATGTTATTTAGATTGGAACGGTTCTAACATTACTTTATTTTACAGGTCGAAAAAGATATCCTAAGTTATATTGCATTGTGTATATCTGTTTGTTTGATTTGAGGTTAAACGTCCCCAACAACACTATATATGTCATTTTTGGAGGCAGTGCTTCCAATTTGGTGGGACTTTTACAGTGCTTCCAATTTTGTGGGACTTTTACCCGGCATTAATATGAAATGACATCTCGAGCCCTGTCGCCCAATGAAACCAATAGGGTTTATAAGCTTGGACGGTCCGACTCGTTCCGTTTTTAGCTCACCTGAGCACGAAGTGCTCAAGGTGAGCTTTTGGGATCGATCTTTGTCCGTCGTCCGTGCGTCCGTGCGTCCGTCGTCAACTTTTGCTTTAAACAACTTCTTCTCCAAAACTGCTGGACAGATTTTGATCTAATTTCACAGGAATGCTCCTTGGGTGATCCTCTACCAAAATTGCTCAAACTGTTCCGCTCGGGTGAACAAGATGGCCGCCAGAGCTAAAAATAGAAAAACCTTTAAACGACTTCTCCTGCTTAACCAGTGGATGGATTTTGAAATTATTTCACAGGAATGTTCCTTGGATGACCTTCTACCAAAATTGCTCAAACCGTTCCGCTCGGGTGAACAAAATGGCCGCCAGAGCTAAAAATAGAAAAACCTTTAAACGACTTCTTCTCCTTAACCAGTGGATGGATTTTGAAATTATTGCACAGGAATGTTCCTTGGGTGACCCTCTACCAAAATTGCTCAAACCGTTCCGCTCGGGTGAACAAGATGGCCGCCAGAGCTAAAAATAGAAAAACCTTTAAACGACTTCTCCTGCTTAACCAGTGAATGGATTTTGAAATTATTTCACAGGAATGTTCCTTGGATGACCTTCTACCAAAATTGCTCAAACCGTTCCGCTCGGATGAACAAAATGGCCGCCGGAGCTAAAAATAGAGAAACCTTTAAACGACTTCTTCTCCTTAACCAGTGGCTGGATTTTGAAATTATTTTACAGGAATGTTCCTTTGGTGCCCCTCTACTGAAATTGCTCAAACCGTTCCGCTCGGGTGAACAAAATGGCCGCCAGAACTAAAAATAGAAAAACTTTAAAGGACTTATTCTCCTTAACCAGTGGATGGATTTCGAAATTACTTCACAGGTTGCTCAAACCGTTCAGCTCGGGTGAACAAGATGGCCGCCAGAGCTAAAAATAGAAAAACCTTTAAACAACTTCTTCTCCTTAACTAGTGGATGGATTTTGATATTACTTCACAGGAATGTTTCTTGGGTGACCCTCTACCAAAATTGCTCAAACCGTTCCGCTCGGGTGAACAAGATGGCCGCCGGAGCTAAAAACAAAAAAACCTTTAAACGACTTTTTTTCCTTAACCAGTGGATGGATTTTGAAATTATTTCACTGGAATGTTCCTTTGGTGACCCTCTACCAAAATTGCTCAAACCGTTCCGCTCGGGTGAACAAAATGGCCGCCAGAGCTAAAAATAGACCCTACGGTTTTACATAGACTTATAAAGGGAAATTTTTAAAAATCTTCTTCTCTGAAACTGCAAGTCCCAGGTCTTTGATATTTGGTATGGATCTTCATCTAGTAGACCTCTACCAAGATTGTTCAAATTATAGCTCTGGGGCCACAAATGCCCCCCCCCCCCCCCCCACCCCGGGTCCCTTTGGTTTTACATAGACTTATATAGCCCTGGTGCATAGGCTTATGTAGGGAATATCTTTATAAAAATCTTCTTCTCTGAAACCGCAAGGCCCAGGTCTTTGATATTTGGTGTGTAGCTTCATCTAGTGGACCTTTGCCAAGATTGTACAAATTAAAGCCTTTGTTTTTGTTTGGTATGAAGCTTCACCTTTAAGACCTCCCTCAACATTATGCACATTAAAGCCCTTGGGCCAATAATGGCCCTCCCTGGGGCCCACTTGTTACACTATGGATCAGGTGAGCGATCCAGGGCCATCATGGCCCTCTTGTTTCCTTTAGGCTTAGATCCTCTAAGTAATTTACTAGTATTCTTGTGTGGGTCGGTTTCAGCTCTGCGTGTAAGCATCGTGAAGCCCATCTATTTCTTCAAGCCCCGATGGGCCGAGGCTGCATTTATGCATATAATTCGACGTCTGATTGGATAGCTCAACATTCTGCGATTTACTGCCATCACGTAACGTCGCTATGCTATATGTTAAGTTGTTTTAATATTTTAGAAAAAAATACATGTTGCTCTCTAATTACTTAAAATTAAATCGGACACATGATCCCATTACGCAAACACATCAGTGAGACATAGTGCATTCTTTCATATCTCCTAAACGGTTATTTAGGCAGTTCTAACGAGTAGCCACAAATTATGCTTTGGAACAGAACTAAGAAAAATAGTGTACATCCTTGTTAACCCCAGGTTTGTTTATAATGAAGTGGGGTTATACAGGGTGGTTCATTACAAGGACTTGTTAACGCGATGCGTTAACTCACGGGTTTGTGCTCTACAATGTTTCATCACAAAACGCATTGAATAGCTCTGTGTCTCACTGATGATCTATTCTAGTGCGTTCTCGGCCCAGTTGTTATCTGAGGCCAGTTTTTCAAAGCATCGTTAGCTTTACGAGCTCATTAGTGGTCATATTGTTAACTGTTCTAGCAAGAACAATATCTAAAGTGTTGGCATTTTTTTTGCTGAAAAACATGTGAGCAGCTTTTGCATTTGCTGCTCACATTTTTCCCGCAAAAATAAAAGCATATTTGCCATATTAAAAGATCGAAATCTTAACTATAAGTTAACTGATGACGTCGTTAGTTTTGAACAACTGGCCCTAGAATCACAAAATTAATATGCTAATAGTTTTGCTGAACTAATTTTGAGCAGCCTTTGCATTAGCGTTCGCAAAAACTGCCCACAATCTCTCAGCACAAATACAAGAGTACTGTATGTAGTACGTGTATATACACTTCACTTGTCAGAACAGCTACACCAACGAGCTTGTTAAATCTAACGAAGCCATGAACAACTCTATCCAGATTTCTTTTCAATCTCATCTACGGCGAATTATTACGAATATGCCTGTTTGTTGAAAGCTGTCTACCCAAAAACAACTGTTTCCTTTTTACTGATATGTGTTAGCGTGTGGTGTTAGCACTTTCGGTATTCTCCTTTTAAACATTCATTGCATTGCACTTACAAATACTTTGCCTTTACTAATGCGACACTTTAAAGTAGATAAAGAATGCCTATCCCATATTGTAGCATTAACGAACTGTTCATGCTAATTGCATTAAGTACCAACTGAGTAATTTAAGAACTGTTGGAAGAAGGAAACTGCCATAAGTCAGGTAACAATATCTACACGTTGTCTACACGCATGAAAATCATTACAAGTTAAAAGAAAATGACTCACAATGTACACTAGCCAAACCTAGCAATGCAACAAGAATCCGCAACTCCCGACTTTACTGTCATACGGCATGACCTTAAAATCCGTATTAGCAATCGTTATGTTGGGTCGCGATTCGCTTGGCGTCAGACTCCACACTTCCCTTCTACAGAACAGGAATGGGATCTGCTCGATAGACCTTTACGTCAACATCCAGTCCAGCCACAGACTTCGAACTTACTTCAGCTGGCGCTATTTTGTTTGTTTGGTTTGAGGTTTAACGTCCCCGACAACACTAGACGTTGCTTCCAATTTTGCAGGACTTTTACCCGACATTGAGATGAAATGAAATCTCAAGCCCTGTCGCCCAAAAATCAATACGGTTTATAAGCATGGACGGTCCGATTCGCATCGCTTTGCCTGGTCAGCGGTTTACCAATACTCTTGTGCAGTCGGATTCAGCTCTGCGTGGAAGCATCATGCAGCCCATCTATTTCTTCAAGCCCCGATGGATCTAAATACTGCCTTATATTGCAATGATGGGATTATTGTTCCATTCTTGCACAAACGACGACGTTGTCGGACAGTTATTCAAACTCCAGGAGGCTACACTGAATTGTGTAAAGTTTTGGAACCATGATGATTCCCGATGTCAAGTGTGTGATAATTTCTGGTGTTAGCTGGATGAGTTAGGACCCATGAATTCTGATGTATGTCAAGAAAATGGTTGTCCATATGATTCCAAATTCATCCAATTCTATCCGAAAATATATGTAATATTCAAGAAATGAATGTTCTTTTTAACGTTCTTTGACGTATGAATGATATCGGGTTATGAGCAAAGTGAACTGTGTCTCTGATCCGGTCGATCGTAGTCTAACTGTTGGTTTTCCTTTCTTGCAACATTTCAGTGTTTTCTTGCTATCGAGTCCTCACCGTTGTTTCATCCCTGTGGTTGTTTGATTTTTGTGGTCTCGGAGATGTTGCACTGATGAGTTAGGAAGTCTCCATGCAGGCTGAACAAATTATTTGTCCAAATCGCGACGGAAGTAAGGGCGATGATTGCGGCGGCCTCGTAAAATCGATTTAAGCCCAATAGTGAAATACTTTTCACTGACCTTTATTAATGCGGTTCTTCTGGTTTATTTTTGTTGAATGTTTGTATCGCTTATATCTTTTTGTTTTGAATAGCCAGTTGGCCATTTTGTGGGAAAATAATTGTCCTTTTGGCTTCTCGCTATTGTTGTTTCTATTAGAATCTATTTATTTCACACCTGTGTTTCTTTCCCTTTCACCGTCTATCATCGACACCGGAAATAGAATCCCGGTGAATCGATACAAAGCGAAAGTAGGCATGGAGCACGGTGAGTGTAGCCTTTATTCCTGATCTTTTTTCTGCAAGTGCAGGGTAAATTGATTTCCTTGAAATAACAGAGGGATTTCTGCAACATTTGATGCGTTTTTCGAAGCTGTATGTTTCGATTTAAAGTCAAGAACACAAGTTTATCGATGCTTGGTACTGAGTGAAGACCAGCATTTTCGGAAATCGGTTTCAGATTTTATAATTTCTTGATTTATTTCCGCTTAAACTTTCTTTTACCTGTTTCCGTTTATAATGGGTAGTAAATGAAAACTTTCATTGGTCATGATTTTATCATGCACTAAGCGTATGTATTAAAAACTAAAAATCCATGTGTACGGCGTTTAGTTGTTTACAACCAGATAACTGTACAGAATATAGTAAAAAAAGTGTACGGCGAATAGGAATGGCTAATCCTTTATTCAGAATGAGAAATGTTACTGGTGACACGTCAAATGAATATTCATACACCATGACCTGAATCAGAATCAGAATTGTTACTGGTGATACGTCAAATGACATTCATACACCAGGACCTGTGATGTGGGAAGTTAGTCCCTAGCTCAAACCAAAGAGGTAAATTTAGCTACACAATCATCAGCACCTTCATCGAATCGCTAAGGGCATTCCATTCTCTAATGGTTCTGGGGAAGAACGACTCTTTATAAATGTCAGTTCTTGCAGTAAGGGTCTGAAACGCCAACGAATGGTGTGTCTAGCTGTCGAAATTATCGAATCGGTAAGGGCATTCCATTCTCTAATGGTTCTGGGGAAGAACGACTCTTTATAAATGTCAGTTCTTGCAGTAAGGGTCTGAAACGCCAACGAATGGTGTGTCTAGCTGGGGGAACAAGGTCATCTGTGGAATCTGTTTGTATAAAAGGATTAGTCTACTCTCTTTTCTCCTTTTCTTGAGAGACTCCCATTTTAATTTTCCAAGTATTCCAGTCATGCTCCCAGTTTCAAAGCAGTAATTGCCTCTTACAAATCCAGCAGCTCTATTCTGAACTTTCTCAATTTCATCGTTAAGGACCACTCCACTGGGGTCCCAGATACAACTACCATATTCCAAGATTGGGCGAACAAGACCTTTATATGCTGCCTCTTTTACAACCTGAGGGCATTGATGAAGATTTCGCCTCAGGAAATCTAGCGTTCTATTTGCCTTAGTACACATGTTGCTTGTAATGAGTATTCCATCTTAAGTTGTGTGAGATTGTCACTCCAAGGTATTTAATGGAGTCCACATTCTCGAGGACCGTTCCCTCTAAGGTGTAAGAAGCCTCAACTTTATTAGATCTCTTCCTACTTATCTGCATAATATTGCATTTAACTGGTTGAAATCTCATGCCCCATTTTCGGGCCCAACATCCTAATCTATCTATGTCAGCCTGAAGTTTCAATGAGTCATCTGTATCTCTAATTTCCCGGTAACAAACACAATCATTTGCGAACAGTCTTATTTCTGAGTCAATGTCAGTGGAAATATCATTGATGTACAGGGAAAACAAAAGTGGACCAAGATTGGTCCCTTGCGGGACTCCAGACAAAACTGGAGCCCACTCTGAAGATTCACCATTAACAACAACCCTCTGTTTTCTGTAGCAAAGAAAGGAACCTGTGATGGGAAGTTAGTCCCTAGCTCTCATTAAAGAGGTAAACATAGATACACAATCCTCAGCATCTTCAGCTGCTGAAATAATCGAATCGGGATTGGCATTCCAATCTGTAATAGTTCGGGGGAAATATGATTTTTTATAAATGTCAGTTTTTGCAGTAAGTGTCTGAAACTCCATTCCAATGAATGATGATAACATTTAACGGGCTGAAATCTCATGTCCCATTTTCGGGCCCAACATCCTAATCTATCTATGTCAGCCTGAAGTTTCAATGAGTCATCTGTATCTCTAATTTCCCGGATACAAACACAATCATTTGCGAACAGTCTTACTTCTGAGTCAATGTCAGTGGAAATATCATTGATGTACAGGGAAAACAAAAGTGGACCAAGATTGTTCCCTTGCGGGACTCCAGACAAAACTGGAGCCCACTCTGAAGATTCACCATTAACAACAACCCTCTGTTTTCTGTAGCAAAGAAAGGAACATGTGATGGGAAGTTAGTCCCTAGCTCTCATTAAAGGGGTAAACATAGATGCACAATCCTCAGCGTCTTCAGCTGCTGAAAAAATCGAATCGGGATTGGCATTCCAATCTGTAATAGTTCGGGGGAAGTATGATTCTTTATAAATGTCAGTTTTTGAAGTAAGAGTCTGAAACTCCATTCCAATGAATGATGATTACATTTAACGGGCTGAAATCTCATGTCCCATTTTCGGGCCCAACATCCTGATCTATCTATATCATTCTGATGTTTCAGTGAACCATCTGGATCTCTAATTTCCTGGAAGCAAACACAATCGTCTGCGAACAGTCTTATTGCAAAGTCAGGGTCAGTGGAAACAACACTGATGTACAGGGAGAATAACAGTGGACCAAGAACAGTCCCTTGTGGGACTCCAGACAAAACTGGTGCCCACTCTGAAGAGATACCATTAACAACAACGCGGTTTTCTGTAGCAAAGAATGGAAACTATCCATATGAGAGTATTTCCCCCAATGCGATATCCAAATAACTTAGATTTAAGTAGTTCATGTGGTGTGGTGTCAAAAGCTTTCTCGAAGTCCAGAATAAATTTGTCTATATGTCCACCTTTGTCCAAGATTTTTCCCCAATCATTAACAGTTGTTCTCAACTGAGTTTCGCAACTATGCATTTTCCTTAATGCATGTTATCTTTCTGACAAAAGTTTAAGTTCATCCAAGTGGGCCATGAGCAGACTATATGTTCAAGCAATTTAGACAGAACACAAGACAGAGACATAGGGTGATAATTATGATTAAGAGCCCTATCTCCTTTTTTGAAGAGTGGGCAAATGTTCGCTTTGTGTCATTCTTTGGGGATTTCACCCATATCAAGAGACTGTTAAAAAGGTGGACAAAAACTGGACCTAACTCTTTTGCTAGTTCCTTCAGGAATCTAGGATGTAGCTCATCAGGTTCTAAAGCTTTAGTGGGGTTTAAGCCTTTTAGTAACTTGATCACTCCTGCCGATGACACAACAATAGTATCCATAAATCGGGCCGATCTTCTTGTCAATGGAACCTCCGTGAACTCAGTTTAATTAAACGCATCATTGAATTGACCAACTAGTTTCCCTGCCCTTTCAGAGTCTGATTCAGCAACCCCGTTCCCTCCACTTTTATTAAGGGGCGGGATACCTTGTCTGTCTTTCTTCTGACTATTGATATATCTGTAGAAAATAGAGGTGGAGGCAATGATCCGGACTCGATACAAGGTTGGTCGGTAAATACCGGTGGCGGGAATTCCCACTGGTATTTACCGGTAATTACCGTTCTGGGAAATACTCCAAATTTCAGAAAAAGTGGGAAATACTGGCAAATAGTGGGAAATACGATTTTTGTTTAGATATTTCATAGAAAAACACTATTGATATTTGTGTATTTTAATTGAAATAATGAAGTTAGCTATTTTGCAATATGCCTCCCGATACTTACATGTATGTCATAAATCTGCTTTTACTCAACCAAACATAAGCATAAATATAAAGTGATCTGTTGTTATGTATGGTGCAGAGAATTATTTAAAATCACTCATATGCTTAAGAAGATAAAATACCATAATGATCCAATATTTGGGACAGACAAGCATGGGGAGACAGTGCAGACCCAGATCAGAATCACTTAGCTTCTTTAAAAGATTTTGCCATTTTGAGATTTATACTTTTTGGATGTTTGAATTTTAAGGATGTTTACTCTAGTTAGAAAAGGTTTATTCGCAAGTTTGTCAAGCAATCATACACCTAATGCTAAAAGGTGTGATAATTTAATTGTTTTTTTGAGACAGGTATAAAAAGAACACAGATAATTTAAGCATAAAAGGTTTCTTAAATTATCTACAGATACTCCCCTAAGTATTAAAATTACATGCATTTACATGTCAAGGAAAGAGCTGAAAGTTAAAAACTAATATTTTAGAATCACGTTTGAAAAGAAATTATAAACATTCTATATGAAGGCAAGGGACATACATGTAGATCTTTAAAGTTATTCAATATAACAAGGCTGGAAAATTCTTCAAAATTTCACTTGTCCTACTTGACTAAGTGTATGTAAACTTTGGTCAATGCTGTAAGGACAAGACAAACTTTTTACTTGACCTTCAATTTGTTTTGTCATTGCAAGCAGACAAGTGGAATTTTCAAGCCCTGCATGAACTTGAAATAAATTTGCTTTCAAAGAGCTAGGTAGTTGGGGTATACTAAGCAGTCTCAATGGGTACTATCTATGTAAATATATATTTCCAAGTATTTCCCGGGAATTCCCTGTATTTCCTCTCCGTCCAGGGAAATATGAGTATTTCCCGCTTTTTAGCCAACCTTGACTCGATACAATGATTATCAACCCACAGCTCCCATCAGAGACACCAAAGAGAAAGAACCACAAACATGAAACAACAGACCCCAACGGAAACACCAATAGCGGAAAGCCAAAATGACAGCCACCCTCCCCTACCCCACAAAACGGCCAAATGGCCATCCACAATACAATAATATAAGCGACACAAACACCCAAAAACAAACCGTAACAAAAATAACCGCAACAGAAGAACCTCTTTGATTTGCCTTTACATCACCTATTGAATTATTCACAAACAAATCATGCTGATTTTTTATATATATATCAGTCTTGATCTCACGTCTCAAGTTTTCAAATTTTGTCCGGAGTTTACCACTTCCCGTCTTTTTTGCATGTGCATGAATCTTATTTCTTCTGCGAAAGAGGAAAAGCATTTATTTTATTCTTTATTGCTAAACGCCAATGATGGACAACTTCATTCCCCCCCCCACCCACACACACACACACACACCACTTTTAAGGGTATATATGCTTTCCCCGACCAACGGATCATGAAGAAATCTATCTATCTATCTATCTATCTATCTATCTATCTATCTATCTATCTATCTATCTATCTATCTATCTATCTATCTACTGCGATTGGCCGGCCTCGGGAGCTCAGTCGGATGTGCGTCTGACTGGTGACCAGGAGGACGTGGATTTGATACGTGCCGGGGTCTGCAACACTCTGTTGTGCAGATTGATCATGAAATCTTTTCTACGGTTATTCTCTCCCTCATTGTCACCCTTCCGCTGATTCAAGAATAGTAACCGCTTACATATAAGCCTGCACGGTAAAAGTGTGGATATGTAAACTGTTCGGAAGAAAATGACCTAAAGAGTGTTGACTGGGCCGTTGAACTGCCCTAAAAACAACTGCTGCGATCGGACACATTTGACCATTACTCTCAGGTGTACATTACGCATACTCCAGAGTTGCAGGATGAAAGCATACACAGTAATTATGCACCTTTTGCCATGTCACCCCCAATGAGGAACAGTGTCGGGGCTATCACACAACCTTGCTTGACTCCATTTGTCACAGGAATTGGATCTGAGAGACTACATTACATGATTAGTTTAAACAATGGTTTATTAGTGACCGTATATAGATAACTAATATACTATTGTTTAAACTCATCATGTAATTACGCAAATATCTCTA
Source organism: Lucinisca nassula (assembly GCA_963580285.1). Classification (NCBI taxonomy): domain Eukaryota; kingdom Metazoa; phylum Mollusca; class Bivalvia; order Lucinida; family Lucinidae; genus Lucinisca; species Lucinisca nassula. The sequence continues at coordinate 34,101,034 of OY757021.1, read as the reverse complement.
ACTTGCATAGGAGATGATTCTCCTTGCACGGGGGTAGAGGGCTCCAGTTAACGTATCGATCCGATAGACGGTGCAGTTTTGGGCATTTATCCCGGCAAATGATACCAGTGTAGCATGTTAGGACACCGTAACTTTATTACCGCTGCAACTAATCGAACCGCAGAACCTAGAGAAAGCAGTGCGAGTAGGACTGGCCATGCATCTTTATTCTGTTATATTCATAGAGCGAAAAGTTTTTAGATGTCATTTCATCTCAAAATGTTGACATTTTAAGTCTCGTTATATAGTGTAATCACTCGTAAGTCATGGCCAAAAGTTCCCTTAAGGATTTTAAGTGCATAACCGCCATCTACCCCTTACGAGTCTTCTACGCGTGTATATTTGAACAGCCGTGATTTCATAATGCGCACTTCTTTTTAACCCACAATAACGCCTCTGTGCCAAAATATGGTCTTAAAACTATACATAGTCATTAGTTCCTCAGTAACATTACTATATTGTGATGGGTACTTGCTAATATGACGAGAGAATGGGTGAAAATTGTTGAAGTGTGTTTATAAAATTCTGATGACACTGGATAAAGATGTTGTGACAGGCAGGTGAATCTATTGATTTAGCCCCAGTTCTTGTCGGCCATTGTTTACATTTCGAAGCAGCATGTTCGACAAAATATAAGACCCGACTTTGACAGGACATACATGCAGAGCAGTACAGTCCTCGTGAATGTGAGAGAAGCATCGGAAGGCCGGTCGGTATACTTTTAAAATGTCATCAGCTATAAACATGGAACTATTCGCCGTACACTTTCGTTTACGCTAATTTGCAACAAGCCGTACACCACACTACTATTCGCCGTACAACAGGTAATTTACGTTTAGGCAAACATTTGTGTTGAAAGTACAATTTGAGGCGAGTTCCTTTTGCAAATTATTTTTTCCATCATTGTTCTTTCTGTTTAAGTGAAAAAACTTCAGTAGAAAGGCATAAACATTAAACAAAACAACAACGAATTTGCCAAATCCATTTTGTTTACGGTACCAGCTGTCGAATATTCGGTCTTTAATTGCATAATTGTGCGTTTTATAAGAAAGCACTTCTCATGGCAGAAGCAAATTATGTCCACTACTGATATTTGATAACAGTAATCTTAACCTAACGCTTACAAGCAGTAAAAATAATCCATTTTCAAGAGGCACTCCTTCACCTGCAGCGATTACTTTCGATTCACCGGGATTCTATTTCCGGTGTAGATCATAGACGGTGTCTTTGGTGTCTCTGCTGGGAGGTGTGGTTTAATTGCATCGATTCCCGATTTGCCTTCACTTCTGTTTTGCTCGTGACCCGATGTACTCTACACAACAATGAACGATGCATAAATTACCGTATTTAGTTAAACGTTATTATCCACCCGTTATGTGACGAAAAAGTCTGGTTTGGGATCTTAATTTAGAATAAGAAAATTATTGCACGCAGTTGTTCTATTACCAACGGGAGAGCACCGTTGATGTCATAACCTCGTCATCGTCCAATCATAATGGAGATAGTCATTGCTGATTGTTGACCTCACTAAATGATTATGTGACGTCGCGTGAGGAAATGTATTCATTTACGAAATGAGTTTTATTTTTCTGCTATTCATAAAGTCATGAACGACAGCGGGTCGCTAGCAAAGTTTACATGAACACCTGTTCGTCATGAAAGTATGAACGAAGTGAAAGAAGTGGTTCATGTAAACTTTGCACGCGACCTGCTGTCGTTCATAATTTCATGAACAGCTGGAAAAAATAAGTTTATTTCTTATATTTACATTCTTTGCTCCACATCACTGGGCCAAAAAATGCTTATAGGGTAAACTTTTAAAGCTGAAAAAAATTTCACGCTGTTTTTCTACAAACTTCATGTTCGGTCTAGTTCAGTCCTAACTTTTTTTTATGTTACCCAAATATTTTAATTTTTATGAAACTTAATTTGTATTTTATTTCAGGTATGTTTTTTAGATATGAGGGATGCAGACTTACTCAAAACCAAGGTATGGCAAGGGTCATTTAGGTATGGGTCTCCCAGATCGTTATAGTCTCTCTACTACACAGTGAAAGGCTAAATCTCCTTCTCATATTCAGAGACTTGCCCATGCTCTGGTTTGGCCTGTACGTGGATGTCTCTTTTGCATGTATTTGCAGTTTTTGTTTATCCCCGTTTAGTACTTCCTTTGTTAGTTACTGTTTCGTTTTCGAAGGGCGAGGTGGCCAAGGCTAACCAACCCCTTTTTCGCGCAAAGGTTGTATCTTCAGTGGGTTTCTTTTCGCTGCAAGGGTGTCAAACCATACTTTCTGCCTCTTCTTTGAATGTTATTTGTGCACTTATTGTCAGGGATCTGAGGGCTATGTCTTTGTGTAGCAAATGAGCTGAACTTAGACGCCCTCTGATCCTTTAACATTATCGCTGGCAAGTAGCATTCATAGTTTTTAGTCCTGGAATAAATTATTTAATTATTTATATACATTATATTACATTATACATATATTTTTAATCCAAACTTTTCTTTTCTGGTTTGCCCTACTTTTAGTGCTGTATCAAACTTCCTTTATCAATGTCTTTATGTGATTATCTGTATATATGTATATGTACCTGTAAGTTTTGTCATACATCTTAATGTAAATGTCTTAACAAAATGTCCATACTTCTTATGCAATTCCGCTGTCTGTGATATTGGACTCGTAATATATGTGCTAAGTGTTTTTTATTCTGTTATGTTGCATGCTGTGATATATTTAATCCTATTTGTTGTCTTACAATATGTTTGTCGAAGTAAAAGCCCTACTGGGCTTATGTTATATTGTTAACACTATTCGACGTTAAATAAAATTTCTATGTCTATGTCTATGTCTAAAGGGCGGAACAGCGTTTTTGGCGTCAACGCCCAATCAGATCGCACAGAACCATGGTTTGGATTGACGTCACTGAAAATCATGTTACTGGATGCATTCATGGAAGTATGAACTATATCGGTTTCTTTTGGTTTATATTAGGCTTCACACAGGAAATGTAAATATTAAATTAATTTATGAACAAAATTGCGTCCGAGGAGTTTACAGTAGGGGTTTTCTGTAAATGCTCTGAGAATATTAATATTGGAGTTCGAAGTAGTAGACTTGGTATATCAAACAACAGTTCAAAACAAAGTTTAAAAAGGTGTAGTAGTCTTGCAAAAACAGTGTTAAGTGAGAAGACTAGAAATTGTTCTAAAAGTAGAAAAGCCTAACCTTATATTAATATTGGAAATTAAACAGACCTAAAACTTAATTCACATCAAGCTAATGGATGTGTTTGAAAGCAGATGTAGAGATAAACTCCGACCAGCGGTGCTTGGAGAAGTAGAATGAACTGATGTTGCTTCCGCACAGAGCTGAAACCTGACGACCAGTTTAGTACTGATAAACCGCTAAGAAGGTTTAGGGCTGTCCAAGTAAAAGTGTGCGAGTCGGCCCGTCCCTTTATATAAACTGACGGGGACGTAAAACATATAAGTAAGCAACCAAACAAACTGTGAAACTTCATTAACTCGAAAACGGAACGTTCGATTTCCTCGGTCGCTTCGAACTCAGTCTTGCGTAAGGCTAGCACGATTAATCAGAAATATTGATTAATCGATCGATAAACTCCACAGAAATGATTATCATTATTGATTTGCTAGTAATCGATTATTTGTTTAATGCAGTTCACTATCCGATGTCATGTCTAACGAAGCTGTATGAGTGGAACATGGAGAAAACGCTGATGAGACACCATCTGTGGCGTCTCATCTAAGTCTACATTATTTGCTCATGCCTGTTAGTCAGTTATATAATGACTTTACTGTGCCATTTTACCTGAATGCAGGTATGAACAAAGCAAAATGATCATTGATATCAAAGCTTAGACTGAGTAGCCACGCTGTGAATATAGAAACATTACGTTATTGTAGACCATAAGTACACAGAGTTGCAAGATTTTGTCCTTTTTGTCCAAACAGTGTAGTCAGAAATTCATTTTGTATTGTACTGCACAAAATACGACATCATACGTAAACAAAACAAATTCATATCAGAAAACACACAAACTTTCAGAACAGAGATAGAGTTAATGATATATATTCTAAATCCAAAAACTAAACAGCATTGTAAAAATTTAATATCATTTTTAGAAAATGCTGTTGATATACGAAAACTTAATATATAAAATAAGTCAAATTAAATACATGTCGCAGACATGTTGTATAAATGTGTTTCAGACTAAAAGCTGTTAGTGTATGTTAGAACAATTCACATGTAATTATTAAAGATATTACATATGGCAGTTGGGATAACCCATAGTATATGAGATCTGATCATAAAAGACAGCATTCACGTGAAAATAGAATACGCATATTATCACATGAACAAGCTCGTGAAATAAACACCCCCTAAACCCCACTTTATAAAGAGAAAAATGGGGTTTACAGGGGTAAACAATATTTTAATTATTTTTGCCCCGGGACCTGTGAAAACTGGTGCGACTTTTTGTCGGATGTGAAGAATTGGTAGCAATATAATTTCACACACATGTGATGAATTCGTTGATAATTTATGATTCAGCGCATTTGTTTTTCGCTGCACTGATTGTTTCTAAATCAGAAGTAATAAGTAATTATATGGAAGGCCCAGGGAGTGTCATAGAAAAACAACGCAGCCAAAGGAAGCGGAAATCCCTCCGAACAGAAACCACATAATTACAAATAATCATTAGCAGAAAAAAAACTTGCTTTATTAGGTACACAGGCTGACGGGTCTAGTCGGAAACACCGTGGAAAGCTTTTCTCGCAACTCGGCTCATCTTTGACATTCCAACACTTGTCTCAAAAGTTCCAACAGCAAGTCAATAAGTAACCAGCCTAACCCATTTCCAGTTGACCGAGACAACCAAGTTTTAGCCATGAGGGCAAAATTGCACCATATTCGTGTCATGCACTCATAAGATATTGAACGTCAAACATGGCTAGCGATGCAAAAGCAAGCTTTTCGTCAAAAGGTGTGTACCCTGCTGTAATTCGGTACTTGTATTTGAAAGGGAAGCAGGTCAGGAAATACATTGCGAATTTATCACTGTTGTGGGTCTTCTGCATCATCGTATGCACAAGTTACATTCTGGGTTAGGGGATTCGAACCGGTAGAACGTCTTTAGAAGACGAAACCAGGTCTGGACGCCCATCAGATGCCACCGATGATGAAATGTGTAACAAAGTACGGGATGTGGTGTACTCTGATGGGCGAATTAAGGTGGAAGAAATAGCGAATGCATTACACAATTCACATGGTAGCGTTTCAACAATTTTACAAGATCGCTTGGGTATGCGCAAGCTAACATCCCGTTGGGTCTTAAAATCCCTTCGCGACGAGCAAATGGCAACCAGAGCATCATTATGCAGTGCATTGTTGAAGCAGTTTAGGTCAAAGGGAGATGATTTTCTTTCACATCTGGTGACTGTAGATTAGACCTGGATCCATTATTATGAGTCAGAGAATAAAATTCAAAGTCGCCAGGGGGTAGGGCCAGGGTCTCCGAGGCCAAAGCAGTTCAAGACGCAACCATCTGCTGGCAAGATGATTGCAGCTGTATTTTGGGACGCACAAGGCAATATTATGAAGAAAGTTCAATAACAGATGCGAATTATGCAAATATGCTCGACCAACTGTGAGCTGCGATCTGTGAAAAACGCTGAGGCAAACTCTCCAAAGGGATTCTGCTCCAACAGGACAATGCAAGAGTCCACACTTGCAAAACTGCAATGGATGATGTTGAGCGGAATGTGTATGAGCAAATACCGCACCCAGCCTATTCTCTGGACTTAGCTACCAGTGACTGTTTCCTATTCCCAACTTCAGAAAGGATACCCGTGGACGTCATTTCCTGTCCAACAAAGAAATCGTGGCGGCGGGTGAGGAGTGGGTCGGAGACAAGGACCCCGGCTTCTTCAGTTCTGCGCTGACGGCACTGGAACAGCGTTGCTCCAAGTGTATCATTCTAGAGGGCAATTGCATCGAAAAAGAGATTGATCTCGCCCAGAAATGAGTTAGGCTGTTTTTTATTGACTCGTCCTCGTATTATCGAAACTCAGTAGTTTGAACTATCTCAGTCTCAAACAACTTTTCATGGACCCAAAAGTATTTGAGCTGTTGCGTATTGAGGATTGAACTTCGACTTCATTGCAAAAATAAACTAATATGGGTTTCGGTTATCCCATATATGACAATGTAATATTCCACCTAACAATTCTGGACTGGTCCCTTTCCAAATATAGGGGTGTCAAGATTGTTTTGTGTGTAGTATGTTTTACACAAATGTACATACTTCAATCAAACAGTGTAGATTCAGTTCAGACGCCGCGTTCTGTGGTGTCTGATCTGGGCCTACACTGTATGCCAATGTCCAAAAAAGGGCCGCTAGGCATAAATGGGTTAACAGAGACCGACTTATCTCAAAATACAGACGGTATCAATTTTATATATCAATTACGACATAGTTCCGTATGTCACAGTGCACTCATCAATTCACAAAAACCGTTACAGAGTGAAATTCCGAGATTAAGACTAGCTGAGTTTAGGCTAATTCTTCCGTTTAAACATTGTCGGTTCCAGCGTAAAGGCTTACTGAGAATTAGAGAGCATCTAATTTTATGCAATGTTGGTTGGTGCTCGATGCTTTGTCTCTGGTCTGGCCCATCGGAGTCTAAGTGTTGGTCATCTTATGCTCCAGCATTTCAGTGGTTTCTTGCTGTCGAGTCCTCTTCGTTGTTTCATCTCTTTTGTGATCACGGAAATGTTGCACTGATGAGTTAGGAGGCCTTCATGCGGACCGAACAAATTATGTGTCTAAATCGCGACGGAAATAAGGGCGAGGATTGAGGCCACGTAAAATCATTTTAAGAGACCACCCCAACCCCCGTCAGTGGAATTCGTTTCAGTGACCGTTCCAGGGCGGTACTTCTGTCGCGGTTATTTTTGTTATGATTTGTCTTTTTGAGTGTATCGCTTAAATGGTTTTGTTTTGGATAGCCAATTGGCCATTTTTGGGGAAAATAACAGTCCTTTAGTTGCTTCATGTTATTGCTTCTTTCCCCTTGGTGTCGCTGATTGGAGCTGTGGGTTAACTGTATCGATTCCTGATCATCGCCTTCACTTCTATTTAGTTACTCTTTCTTTGTGTTTACTACACCAAGTGTCATCTAGTAAATTACCAACTTTGGAACTCATCAAAAGTGGTCTTAAATATGGCAAGCCAAGTGCACAATAAATCTTTAAACCACAGTTTGAACTTAAACCACCCATTTTTGAGTTTTCACTCTATGGTTGAATCATTGATTCCATGGGGAATATTGATTCCATTGTGGAAGCTTGAACATATATGAGGGTCATTGATGAGGCCTAATTGATCGAAACTAGTCAGTCTGGCCCAGAAACCTATACACTCCATACGTTTATGATACCTTTAATTCAATCCTTATCGATACCCAGTTTTTTTTTTTTTTTTGGGGGGGGGGGGGTTGGTTTAACGGCCCTTTCAAGGTTATTTCACCGATTAACGATCGGCTCGATATGAATGAAATAATCTTGAAAGGGCCGTAAAAGTTTCAATGCAAAATGCACAATAAATTTTCATTCCAGTTTTAACTTTTAAACCGCGGAGTAAAGGTTGAAACCCTATTTTGAAGAAAGTTTGTTTATAAGATGACTTCAAACTTGGGTTTTCAAATATTTGAAACTCGTATATCGATACCTGAAGTTTTCATCACGAAAACACGCCTTTACAATTTTGACCCTCTTGAACCCCACTTTTGTATAGTATCTAATTTGTACGTCATACAGGTGTGTTGTCGTAATGCGACCCACCGGTCAACAGTCAGACGCTCATCAGACTGAGCTATCCATGCCGGCCTTGTGAAGAGAAATTTGTCTGTAAAGATTGCCTTTAAGTGTAAAGAGTAGCACTTTTAAAATATTTAAGATACAATTTTGACCATAAATAACTAGACGCAGCTGTAGCAGTTCCTTGTTTCAAGCTATCCTCTGACAAGTAGACTTCTGAACCAGTTGTTAACCCTTTTGGTTTCATTGGGCGACAGGGCTTGAGATGTCATTTCATCTCAATATCAGGTAAAAGTCCCACAAAATTGGAAGCAAAGTCTCCAAAATGACCTATGCTGTATTGACGGGGACGTTAAACCTAAAATCAAACAAACAAAAACCAGGGGCCAGTTGTTAAAAACTAACGACGTCGTTAGTTAACGTATCGTTAAAGCTTTGATCGTTTAATATGGCAAAATATGCCCAACGTTTTGCTGAAAAAAATGTGAGCAGCTTTTGCGGATGCAGAAGCTGCTAACATTATTTTTCAGCAAAATTACCAAAATTTTCGATATTGTACCGGCTAGAACAGTTAACAATTTGACCACTAACGAGCTCGCTAAGTTGACAATGATTTGAACAACTGGCCACAGTTGTTCAAAATTTATTGTTGTCGTTAGCTAACAAATCGTTAAAGCTGCGATCATTTTATTTGCAATTATAATAATATAGTGGCTGAAAATTGAAGTAGTGTTTGCAAACTACGAGGACTGTTCAAATATGAATGCAAGTACTACTAGAACGTTTTCTCATGCACTAATGCGAAAATCACCTGGAAATAAATATCACAGCGTAGAAAAACATTTTACCTATACATTGATACCAAACCTGTTAAAATCCGTTCATTTTAGCCATGTATATCGTTTGATAAAGACTGTCTACTCTTGTATACTAATACAAAACATGGTTGGAAGAAGGTCAGAGTACGCCGTTCAAATACGGTCCTATATTAAGAATCGTTGTATTCTTGGTATACGGTGCAAAGACATTTTTGATGAAATATGTTCGGTTTATGGGCATAATGAAATGTCTTTTCCGACAGTTTTTCGTTGGTGTAAGAAATTCAGCTGTGGACTAGGCTCAACAGAAGATGCACCACATGATCGTCGGCCGAAAAGAGCAACATCTGCCAAGATGGTTGCTAGAGTGAAAGAAACATTTGCTACCGATGCACGATACACCACTAGGCAAATAGCTAGTATGGTTGGCATCTCATTAGGAGCAGCTCATACAATTCTGAAACGGGATTTAAAAATGAGAAAGATCTGTGATAGATTGATTCCCCATCTGTTGACAGATGAGCAGAAAAAGAAGTTGCTTAAAAAGTTTCCAAATTACAATGCACGGTCTTTCGCTAATGTCGTCACAAGTGACGAGACATGGGTTCATATTTTTTAGCCAAAACGAAAGATTCAGAACAAAATATTGGCAACAAAGTATTGCAAAAGACCATGCATTGAAAAGCGGACCATGCGCGTCAAGAAGGTAATGTATGCCATATTCTTTTCAAATCAGGGCCCTGCTATTCAGGTTGCTGTGCCTAAAGGCAAATCATCTGTAAATGCGAAGTTTTACAAGAATAAAGTTCTTCCAAAATTGAAGAAATATTTCAAAGAACGAAGACCCGCAACTGGTTTGGCCAATGTCAGATTGCTACATGACAATGCGTCATCGCATAAGGCGTTCACTATGCAAGACTATCTGAAGCAGGAAAAGGTTGTTGAACTCCCTCACGCCCCGTATTCCCCTGACCTTGCCCCGTGTGACTTTTTTGTTCCTGCGGCTGAAAAAATACCTTTCTGGTCGAAAATTTGTACAGCGCAAACACCTCGGTTCTGCAATATTACAGTGCAGTCATAGTATACCTCGAAAAGACTACCAAAATGCATTCAATGATTGGATCAGAAGACTGAAAGTTTGTATATCTGTTAACGGGGAATATTTTGAGGGGACAAAATAAATATTTCATCGAAATCTATCACGGAATCATTTTTATGTGCTTAGTTGCATTCATATTTGAACAGTCCCCGTACACACAATTGTCTAGCAAAAATACAAGAGTATAAGACATTGTACTCGTTAAAACATTTAATAAGTTGACCATCACCGAGCTCGTTAAGCTAACGATCTTTGAATGACCGGGCTAGTATATTATGGAAAAAATCGTGTCTCCTGTCCAGCGAAAAAAAAAAAACAGTAGCATTAATACCTGTTACGAGCAAAGCGTAGCAAAAAGTAAAGCAAACACGCTTTAATAAAAAATAACAAAAATAAACCATAACAAAATGAACTGTAATAAACAATAATGTACTTATCTTTGATTTAAATATTCTTAAAATTATGTTGTTGATCCTACAGTAAGAGTACTGAGTCCTATAACAAATATATTGAATGCCGTTACAGAGGGCGCTCAAAAACTTGGATTTTCTGCAGTTTTATTTCAACAGTTTTGTTTTTAGTGGGTTGCCATGTTGACAAATGTTTGTTTTACAATTACTGGATCCAACTAACAGAACAGTTCAGCACGAATTAAGTGATAAACGACTTATTCTTTCGTGCATATTTTATAGAAACAATTTTCATACCTTCCCGTTTGCATTTCAGTCGCATGACCACATATTTTCAAACAAGACATGAAATGCGTTTTTAAGAAAGCATATTTTAAAATTCGATAGCTAAGTAGCTATTTAACATGGAAACTGAGATTTACATCTTAGATGATGTATCATTCATTTATGCAAGTGAATATTTGAATTTCATGTTAGTATCCGTCAAGTTTTTTTCCAGCCACTTGTCAAATTTCTCACTCTCAGCGACAGTAAACCAGTTCTTCCAGTCTCCAACCTCGCCTGCAATATAGAGGACATTTACGTGTTTGAGGTGAATACCAAAACTAATTTTAATCGAATGTGTTTAAAGTATCGTAATTTTCACGAGTGTGAAGCACATGTAAAACGTTTAATGTTTTCAACACACGAGATGAAATATTTTTTGTATTTATTATAAAAAATAAAAATAAAATGTTTTATACGTGCCTTTGGCGATTTAGTGTAATTAAAGAACTGTTCGTAACATGCTCTGCGCTGGTTAATATTTCCCGGGTTTTTGGTATAAATTGAACAAAAAAACTGTTATATATGAAAAAAAAAAGTAGTCACAGCTGCTACTGTGAAAACAACATGGCCATGTTATTTTACACACTATTGAATATAAATATCACTTTTATGTGTTTCAGATATTCATTGATTTCACTGCTAAGTTTAAATAAATATGACTAGAGAAGACTGTGCTCAGAATTGGATAGGTCTGATGCTAGCGCTTTGCTTAATGGTATTGTTTTGCTGAACAGGTCATGTTACACGTACCAGAGTGCCTAATGAACATTTGTGAAAGAGAACTGCAAGTGAGAAAACATGTCATGTTACACGTACCAGAATGCCTAATGAACATTTATGAAAGAGAACTGCAAGTGAGAAAACAGGTCATGTTACACGTACCGGAATGCCTAATGAACATTTGTGAAAGAGAACTGCAAGTGAGAAAACAGGTCATGTTACACGTACCGGAATGCCTAATGAACATTTGTGAAAGAGAATTGCAAGTGAGAAAACAGGTATTGTTACACGTACCGGAATGCCTAATGAACATTTGTGAAAGAGAACTGCAAGTGAGAAAACAGGTCATGTTACACGTACCTAATGAACATTTATGAAAGAGAACTGCAAGGGAGAAAACAGGTCAATTTACACGTACCAGAATGCCTAATGAACATTTGTGAAAGAGAGCTGCAAGTGAGAAAACGCTCCCATGGCAGTGGTTACAAGGACAGAGCCTCCCTCAAAGACTTCACCGTATCAATATAGTCATGGGAACAAATTGCACATTGTCGAAAAAGGTGGCGAGAACTCATAAGCAGGGGTGCTCTTCACGTGAACAACTCCGTGAAATGAAAGCCCCCTAAACCCCACTTTATATAGAGAAAACTAGGGTTTACGGGGATATACATTATTTGTTTTATTTCTGTTCCAAAACATAGGTTGAGGGTACTCGTTGGAACCGCCTCAATGAGGCGGTTCTAACGAGCACGCACAACCTATGATTGCAGTATGAATAAGAAAAATATTATGGATTTTCATCGGAAAAAATAGCCATTTCGGAGATGTAAAAAAAATGCACTATGTGTGTTATCGTAACGGGTCAAATGTGAAAAAAAAATCAGCAAAGCCGAACAGGATCGTGCTCAGCTGGAAGGCCAACGCAAAGACATTACCTACAGAGCCTTTTTTCTCAGACATCTCTTGCTCCATTTGCAAAAGACAGTTCAGAGCCGCATTTGTGAAAAAAAACCTGTATGGAGAAATGCAAGTGAGAAAACGCTGCCATGGTGGTCAATAGGAGAAGAGTCATCACGAAAGCACGCCTTTATAATTTTGACCACCCTTGTACCCAACTTTTATGTGGTAAAACTGGGGTTTACAGGGGTAGACCTTATTTTTCTTATTTCTGCTATAAAATATAGATTGTGGGTACTCGTTAGAACCGCCTCGATGAACACTAAGGACAGACGAGGTCCATGACCTGAATGCCTTAGGGACAGCGGGTTTGAGATTTCTCTTAGGCATATAGCATATGAAAAACGGGGTCCGAGTCCCTGCTTTCTACTTCATTAGACTCGCTTTAACCTAAGTCCCTTATTCATTGCCGGGAAAACTGAGAATGGTTATCGCGCACTGGTATGATGGAGGGTCAAGCCCAATGAGGTCTTACTGCTCGACCAAGACTGTCTTGTTTGTTTGATTTGGGGTTTAACGTCCCCGTCAACACTATTTAGATCATTTTGGAAGCCTTTCTTCCAATTTTGTGGAACTTTTACCCGATAACGAGATGAGATGACATCTCGATCCCTGCCGCCCAATGAAACAAATAAGATGTATATGCATGGACAGGCCGACTCGCACCACTTTGCCCGGGCAGGCATACACCTTCTAAGCTGTTAATCAGTACTCGTGTGCGGTGAGTTGCAGCTCTGTGAGGAAGCATCATGCAGCCCAGACTATTTGTCTAAGCCCTGGTGAGCGGGGGCAATCCACGATATTCTTTGAAGACATTGTGAAATCACGAAACCCAACATATATATTTTGATCTCCTTAAACCCCACTTTTATACAGTAAAATATGGGTTGAACAGAATTTTTCATTGCGTGAACAAGTCCGTGAAATGAACACCCATCTAAACACCACGTTATATAGAGAAAATTGGGGTTTACGGGGGTAGAAGTTATTTTTCTTATTTCTGCTACAAGACATAGGTTGTGGGTTCTCGTAAGAATCGCCTCAATGAGACGGTTCTAATGAGCACCCACAACATATGTTTGCAGTATGAATAAGAAAAATACCACGGATTTTCACCGGAAAAGTAGCCATTTTGGAGACTTGAAAAACTGCTCTTTGTCGCACGGGTGTGTTATTGTAATGCAGTGGAGAGCACTGGTTGGCCAATTGTCTTTGTGTGAAGGGTGATAAAAATATTCCTGAAATGAATGTGTGTGTGAATTCGGGTTTAACGTCGCTTTCAACAATTTTTCAGTCATATCACGACGGTGTCTGGTTGCGACAAGGAGCTCAATGCTCACTTGTATAGTGCTGCCACACTGAAGTATCATGTCCCAGACACATTTCATGATACCACACCCAGTCACATTATCCTGACACTGGGTCAACCAGTCCTAGCTCTACCCCTAGCTCTAATCTGAGTGCCAAGCGAGGAGCAGCTAGTACCATTGTTAACGACTTTGGTATGTCGCGGCCCGGGATCGAACCCGTGACCTCCCGTTCCCCGGAGCGGACACTCTACCAACTGAGCTATCGGGGCCGGTACTTGAAATGAGACTTATACAATTTCGTTTAAGCCTTAAATGCCAGTACATGTAGTTTAGGCAAACAGTGTAGGTCCTGATCAGACGCCGTGTTCTTCGGCGTCTGATCTAGGTCTACGTTGATTGCTAATGACCAATTACACGCAACAAGTTCTTCTTTTTTTCACAACACACTGACGTCACATGGAAAACAAGAGGACCAAGCTAGCTTGGTCCTGTATCGCTCACCTGAGCTAACAGATTCAAAGTTTAAGGAAGTGCCAACCTTTACTGGAGGCTTTATGGGAGGACATGGTGATGACAGGGTATGCATTTTCTGAAAATCAAGTAGAATTTAACTCTATGATAAACAGGCTGACCTCACCGGTTTTCAAACTCATTCAAGCTTTTATTCCTGACTTGCTAAGAAGATCCGATCTAAACTGAAGTGGCTATGGTGATGACAAGTTCAAAAACAAGAGTTTTCAAACTCCTCCAAGCTTTCTGCCTGACTTCCTTGTTTGTAAGTTTCATGAAGATCCGTTCAAAACTAAAGGGGCAGCAGTGATAACAATGTCGAAAATAGGCATTTTCAGCAATCAAAGGCACGTCACTCTATGATAAATGTGCCGACTTGGCAGGTATTCGAACTCACCTGAGGTTTTATTCCCAGCCACCTTACATGTAAGTTTCAGAAAGATCCAATCAGACTTGGCCAGTATTCAAACTCATCCAAGATTTTATTCCAAGCCACCTCACATATAAGTTTCAGAAAGATCCGATCAAAACTGAAGGGGCTACGGTGATGACAAGGTCAAAATTTGGCATTTTTAGCAATCAAAGGGATGTTACTCTAAAATAAATGAGCCGACTTGGCCAGTTTTCGAACTCATCCGAGGTTTCATCCCCAGCCACCTTACAAATTAGTTTCAGAAAAATCCAATCAAAACTGAAGGGGCTACAGTAATGACAAGGTCAAAAATCAACATTTTCAGCCATCAAAGGGACAGAACTCTACGATAAATGGGCTGACTTGGCCTGTTTTCGAACTCATCCAAGATTTTATCCCCAGCCACCTTACATATAAGTTTCAGAAAGATCCGATCAAAACTGAAGGGGCTATGGTGATGACAAGGTCATAAATCGGCATTTTCAGCAATCAAAGGGACGTAAATCAATGATAAATGGGCCAACTTGGCCGGTATTCAAACTCGACCTAGGTTTTATCTCCAGTCACCTTACATATAGGTTTCAGAAAGATTCGATCAAAACTGAAGGGGCTACGGTGATGACAAGGTAAAAAATCGACATTTTCAGCCATCAAAGGGACATAACTATATAGTTAATGGAGCAACTTGGCCGGTTTTCGAACTCATCCGAGGTTTTATCCCCAGCCACCTTACATATAAGTTTCAGAAAGATCCGATCAAAACTGAAGGGGCTACAGTGTGGACAAGGTCAAAAATCAACATTTTCAGCAATCAAAGGGACCTAACTCTATGATAAATAGGCCACCTTTGCCGGTATGCGAACTCATCCGAGGGTTTATCCTCAGCCACCTTGCATATAAGTTTCAGAAAGATCCGATCAAAACTGAAAGGGCTACGGTAATGACAAGGTCAAAAATCGGCATTTTCAGCAATCAAAGGGACGTTACTCTGTGATAAACGGACAAACTTGGCTAGTTTTCGAACTCATCCAAGATTTTATCCCCAGCCACTTTACATATAAGTTTCAGAAAGATTCGATCAAAACTGAAAGGGCTACAGTGATGACAAGGTCAAAAATCAGCATTTTCAGCAATCAAAGGGACGTTACTCTATGATAAAAGGGCTGACTTGGTCGGTTTTCGAACTCTTTCGAGATTTTATCCACAGCCACCTTACATACAAGTTTCAGAAAGATCCGATCAAAACTGAAAGGGCTACGGTGGTGACAAGGTCAAAAATCGGCATTTTCAGCAATCAAAGGGGCGTAACTCTATGATAAATCGGCGGACTTGGCCGGTTTTCGAACTCATCTGAGGTTTTATCCCCAGCCACATCACATATAAGTTTCAGAAAGATCCGATCAAAACTGAAGGGGCTACGGTGATGACAAGGTCGAAAATCGGCATTTTCAGCAATCAAAGGGACGTAACTCTATGATAAATGGGCCGACTTGGCCGGTTTTCGAACTCATCCGAGTTTTTATCCCCAGTCACCTTACATATAAGTTTCAGAAAGATCCGATCAAAACTGAAGGCGCTACGGTGATGACAAGCATTTTCCCATAGTAAGTCTATGGGACCTTGTGGTTGCCATAGGAACCAAAGTTTTAACGCGATTTCAAAAAAAAAAAGTTTATGTCATCAATGCCCCACCAGAGGCATGCTACAGGTGAGAAATGATTGAGATCAGCCTGCAGGATACAGAGATATAGCTGCTCAAAAGTGTGGACGGACGACGGACGACGGACGGACGGACGGACGACGGAGGACCCACTATACTATAAGCTCCCCTGCTGCCTTCGGCCCAGGTGAGCTAAAAATCGACATTTTCAGCCATCAAAGGGACATAACTATATAGTTAATGGGGCAACTTGGCCGGTTTTCGAACTCATCCGAGGTTTTATCCCCAGCCACCTTACATATAAGTTTAAAAAAGATCCGATCAAAACTGAAGGGGCTACATGGTTGACAAGGTCAAAAATCAACATTTTCAGCAATCAAAGGGACCTAACTCTAAGATAAATAGGCCAACTTTGCCAGTATGTGAACTCATCTGAGGCTTTATTCCTAGCCACCTTGCATATAAGTTTCAGAAAGATCCGATCAAAACTGAAAGGGCTACGGTGATGACAAGGTCAAAAATCAGATTTTCAGCAATCAAAGGGACGTTACTTTGTGATAAATTGACCAACTTGGCTGGTTTTCGAACTCATCCGAGATTTTATCCCCGCCACTTTACATATAAGTTTCAGAAAGATTCGATCCAAAACTGAAAGGGCTACGGTGATGACAAGGTCAAAAATAAGCATTTTCAGCAATCAAAGGGACGTTACTCTACGATAAAAGGGCCGACTCGGTCGGTTTTCGAACTCATCTGAGATTTTATCCACAGCCACCTAACATATAAGTTCCAGAAAGAACCGATCAAAACTGAAGGGGCTATGGTGATGACAAGGTCAAAAATCGGCATTTTCAGCAATCAAATGGACGTAACTCTATGATAAATCGGCGGACTTGGCCGGTTTTCAAACTTATCCGAGGTCTTATCCCCAGCCACAAAACATATAAGTTTTAGAAAGATCCGATCAAAACTGAAGAGGCTACGGTGATGACAAGGTCGAAAATTGACATTTTCAGCAATCAAAGGGACGTTACTCTATGATAAATGGGCCGACTTGGCCGGTTTTCGAACTCTTCCGAGATTTTATCCACAGCCACCTTACATATAAGTTTCAGAAAGATCCGATCAAAACTGACGGCGCTACGGTGATGACAAGCATTTTCCCATAGTAAGTCTATGGGACCTTGTGGTTGCCATAGGAACCAAAGTTTAAGAGCGATTTCAAAAAAAAGTTTATGTCATCAATGTCCCACCAGAGGCATGCTACAGATGAGAAATGATTGAGATCAGCCTGCAGGATACAGAGATATAGCTGCTCAAAAGGACCCACTATACTATAAGCTCCCCTGGAGCCTTCGGCCCAGGTGAGCTAAAAATCAGCATTTTCAGCAATCAAAGGGACGTTACTCTGTGACAAATGGACCAACTTGGCTGGTTTTCGAACTCATCCGAGATTTTATCCCCAGCCACTTTACATATAAGTTGCAGAAAGATTCGATCAAAACTGAAAGGGCTACGGTGATGACAAGGTAAAAAATCGGCATTTTCAGCAATCAAAGGGAGGTAACTCTATGATAAATCGGCGGACTTGGCCAGTTTTCGAACTCATCCGAGGTTTTATCCCCAGCCACATTACATATAAGTTTCAGAAAGATCCGATCAAAACTGAAGGGGCTACGGTGATGACAAGGTCGAAAATGGGCATTTTCAGCAATCAAAGGGACATAACTCTATGATAAATCGGCCGTCTTGGCCCGTTTTCCAACTCATCCGAGTTTTTATCCCCAGTCACATCACATATAAGTTTCAGAAAGATCCGATCAAAACTGAAGGGGCTACGGTGATGACAAGGTCGAAAATGAGCATTTTCAGCAATCAAAGGGACGTAACTCTATGATTAATGGGCCGACTTGGCCGGTTTTCGAACTCATCCGAGTTTTTATCCCCAGTCACCTTACACATAAGTTTCAGAAAGATCCGATCAAAACTGAAGGTGCTACGGTGATGACAAGCATTTTCCCATAGTAAGTCTATGGGACCTTGTGGTTGCCATAGGAACCAAAGTTTTAGAGCGATTTCCAAAAAAAGTTTATGTCATCAATGCCCCACCAGAGGCATGCTACAGATGAGAAATGATTGAGATCAGCCTGCAGGATACAGAGATGTAGCTGCTCAAAAGTGTGGACGGACGACGGATGGACGACGGACGGACGGACGACGGACGACGGAGGACCCACTATACTATAAGCTCCCCTGGAGCCTTCGGCCCAGGTGAGCTAAAAAAGCGATGCCATTAATAACCTTTACCCGGAATATGTACATGGTGTCCAATAGCAGACGTGAAGTTTCTGTGGTAAGTGACTTTGGAACGATTGATAACTACTCGACCTAAAAGGGATTTCTGGCGTAACAAGCTTACGTTCATAAGATGCACGTGGACAACCAACCAACAAGGGAAGAAGCATTTCTTATTGTATAAAAAAACCTCAGTGTCTCCTTTACATACTTTCGAGAAGCCGAGGCTCTGGCGAGAGTGCGAGACTCTTTTCCGCTCGCCTTGGCGATGAGTGCCGTTTTGTTTGAGCTGGTTCATATGATTTACAAATGACATCCGGCAGTAGTTTCAATCACATTAAACATCACGTGAACAAGTCCATGAGAAAAACCCTCTAAACCCCACTTTCTATAGCGAAAACTGAGGTTTACGGGGGTATACACTATTTTTTTCTTATTTCTGCTCCAAGACATAGTTGTGGGTACTCGTTAGAACCGCCTCAATGAAGCGGTTCTAACGAGTACGCACTACCTATCTCTGCAGTATTTATGAATTTTCTTTAGAAAACTAGCTATTTGGTGATGTGAAAAATGCACTATGTTGCCTGTGTGTGTTATCGTAAATAGCAGCAATTAATGCTGTTACATGTTCTACAAACCAGGCAGATTTAGAATTTGTTTGATTTGAGGTTTAACGTCCCCGTCAACACTGCAAAGGTCATTTTGGAGACGTTGCTTCCAATTTTGTGGGATTTTTACCCGACATTGAGATGAAATGACATCTCAAACCCTGTCGCCCAATGAAACAAATAGGGTTTGTAAGCATGGACGGTCCGACTCGTGCGCGCACGCTTTTCCTGGGCAGGCTTGGATCCTCTAAGCGGTTTACCAGTACTCGTGTGTCGGTCGGATTAAGCTCTGCGTGGAAGCAGCATGCAGCCCATATATTTCTTCAAGCCCCGAAGGGCGGGGCCGACATATTTAGAAATGTCACACCTTTTCGATACATCATCGGTTTTCCATCAATCAGAAAGTTTCTAGCAATGTCAATCTCCCTGATAGCTTCACGCATCTTCTCAATTTGGCATTTGTCGGCTATTTTATCGTTAAGTTCGTTTGTAATGTCTACCTTTAAAAATTCAGCTACTTTTCGGACACCACCTTTCAAATCCTAAAAAAAAAGAGACAGAGGGAGAGAAAGGAAAACTTATTACCTACTCGAGTACTTTTTAACATAATTATGACGTCGTATCTGAAAATGTAATAACGCCATGTAATTAATTCGATAATTCACTAGTGGATTAAGGGGAATGGGAACATTTTCAGGGGAGGTAACTCCTTCAAAGGTATTTTATCTCCCATGTAAATAGGAGTAAACCCCTTTTTTCAGTTGGATAGAGCTTACAGAAAATCGAACGAGAAGTCCCTTAAGTTGTTTCCATTTGAAAAATGGCGAAACAATCTGCCAGGTGTTCACATTCCCCTTAAATAGGAAAAATAGTTTGAAACGCTCCATAGCGGTATACTAGATGATTAGCTTTTACCAAAAGCTTGAGTCTATGCTTAGCACACATTAATTTGTGTAGTCGAAGGATTGGAAAGTCAAATGACAAAGCTGTTCATGTGTATAAGTGTGCCAGTAAATACGGAAACTTGTATAATAGTCAAAGATTCCAAAAGTTGACTCCAGTTTCATACACAAGCAAAACCGTACAATCTTTTCATATGACAACCACTCGTACAAGGAAACGAAAAATAAGTAGAACAGATGCATCTGTCGTCTTTTAGTGAAAACAAACAGAAAGAGTTGTACTGTATCATCGGAGGGAAGTCAACATCATGTGAACCCAGAAAACATGTTTATTTTGTATGCGAATAGGGTGTGATAAGCTTACAAAGTGTTCCGGTCAACCCCGGTTTTTAATCATTATAACAAATAACAATGGTGGCCAGTCAATAGAATATAGCATTCAGCCAGTAATGACCTATTCTTTAATGCTTCTGGAGCAAAAGTAAACGTTAGGTAGTCTACACCCACAGGCGTAGACAATAACACGGATGTCATGCTAATAGAAAATCACATTCAACTCAGTCATGACCCTTTCTTAAATGCTTCCGGAGCAAAAGTCATT
The DNA here is from genome assembly GCA_963580285.1 of Lucinisca nassula. NCBI lineage: Eukaryota > Metazoa > Mollusca > Bivalvia > Lucinida > Lucinidae > Lucinisca > Lucinisca nassula. Next base: position 34,080,525 of record OY757021.1, on the reverse strand, counting down.
CTTAAGATTGTCTACGCCCGGCGTAGACAATAACGACGTCGCGTTTACTATTGGCAGAATATTAACCTTTTTTGTAAAACAATCGTGAATAAAATGCGTTTTTTATATATATGTTCTGCGCAAAATCGGTACAATTCTAGAATTGCCCTGCACAAAGTAAGAATTCTCACTTTGTTGCGCAAAGCGAGAATTCCTACCTTGCGCAATACAATTCCGGAATTGTCTCTGCGCAAAGTGGGAATCGGGACAAAGTGAGAATTCCTACCTTGCGCAATAACACGATCGGAATTGCCTCTGTGCAAAGTGGGAATCGGAACAAAGTGAGAATTGTAAAATATTATTACTGGATTTTATCACATTCATATGGAAACTGATCCCTGGTGGTAAAAATCACTCTATAGATCTAGTCCAAACTTCGCTTCTATCTTATGGATTCCATTTTAATTTTCTTAAAAGAATATGAGCGGCATCACACATAAAAGGTCCTTAGAGCCATCGCTGTATGCATGAATAATATATGGGACTAGAGGAAGGTTCAGACAAAGAATCAAATATCTGGCCTAAGTGAGACTTTGCGCATGTGCATTTATGTGATCAATTTACGGATATACGCTAACTACCTTTTATGCATGACGCCGCTGATATCATAGGCAGATGCTCATTAGTCCAGTGTTGGTAATGATTTCTTGATGGCTGGGTACACTTGAATTTGTTTTGAAAGCATTTTATTTTTGCCGTTATCATTATTATTTTTTAATTTTTACTGCTGTTGCTTATGAAATTTTCCAACTTCATCAGCAAAATCAGTTTTTTTTTCTTACGACAGCAAGATATCGGTAAAGCAAACACATTTCAGTCAAGTTGAAAGTAGTTGTTGCGGCAATGGGTTGTATCAAAAACAGACATGCTCTATTTACTTTTATTATGGTGATACAACAAAACTGTGAGAACATGATGAACGAACATATGAAAGCACATATGAAATTAAAATGTACATTATATTTGCGAGTCTCCGCTGTTCTTGTAGATTACCTCAGACTCATAAAGGAACCACAAATACAAACACATCATCTTATAAATCGTAATGATTCTAAAAACTGGGACAACTAAGTACGTGAGCAAACAGTGAACACTCAGATGAGCATGCATTCTGATCAGGGTGTACAGTGTTTATCATACAGCCTGCACTATGACCTTTATGCGCCAAACATCAATGTCTAAAAAAGGAAAGGAAAAAATCAAGGTTTCCCATATTTTAGGCACATTACTGTACACTGTGTAAAACTTGATGATAAGTACCCCGAGATACAAAACATTCAGCTCCTACAATCGCAAATAATTTTCTACTCACAAAACCATCAAAGTATTGTTACCCAGACTATAAAGATGATAAATGCTATTCCCACAGATGAAAATTCGATTCTCACTTTGTCCCAAATATTCCCACTTTGGCCATACGAATGAAACATTCGGTTCTCACTTTGTCCAAAAGATTCCCACTTTGCACATAGAGATTTACCTGTTTCATATAACATTCGAATCCCTTGCGCAATTCTAGAATTGTACTGGTACTGCAATTCTAGAATTGCGCAACAGAGTAGGAATTCCTACTTTGCGCAGGACAATTCTAGAATTGTACCGATTCTTACTTTGCGCTGAACATATATATGATTAACAGAATCTTGAATTCGTGATCATGTATTATTGAATTTAACCAGTGCTTCAGCTGAAGTGCACGACCCGCCGGATGATTTTAGCTTTATGAGTGTTGCCATATATGTGTACGGCGGCCATTTTGGTCATGTGACCTGGACCTAAAACGGTTCCCGCAATAAATTCGCCTTATCGTAAGGAGCAAAAATATATCTTATACTTTAGTACTGTATTCTGAATCGTTTGCAGGATAAAATGCATTCTCACTTTTCCAATACAAAAGCATATGTGTCAAAGTTTGACCTAGGCACAAAGAAGTTCAAGGTCAACCCAGGGTCACCATTATAGCAATTTATGATGGGCCTACGTCCCAGATGCTATTTATCAAGTTTCGTGGCAATCTGCCCAGTGGTTCTGGAGAAGACTATTTTTGAAGGACTTTTACTATGTATGGCTTGGCGGCCATTTTGGTCATGTGACCTGGACCCCATGAGCAAATTTTTGTTTCCCCCATCCCATAGAGGCTCCATATGAAATTTGACTTCAATCGGCCCAACGGTTTCCGAGGAGAAGCAGTTCGAAAATTTTCACATTTTTCGCCTCGGCGAGGCTATACCAAATGCAATGTAATGGTTAGATCTCATTGATATCTATCAGTATGCCACAAATTGTTTAAATATTCCAACAAAAGCATATGTGTCAAAGTTTGACCTAGGCACGAAGAAGGTCAAGGGACAACCCAGGGTCACAATTTTAGCAATTTATGATGAGCCTACGTCCCAGATGCTATTTATCAAGTTTCGTGGAAATCTGCCCAGTGGTTCTGGAGAAGACTATTTTTGAAGGGTTTTTGCCATATATGGCTTGGCGGCCATTTTGGTCATGTGACCTGGACCCCATGAGCATATTTTGGTTTCCCCCATTCGATAGAGGCTCCATGTGAAATTTGACTTCAATCGGCCCAACGGTTTCCGAGGAGAAGCAATTCGAAAATTTTCACATTTTCGCCTCGGCGAGGCTATACTAAATGGAATGTAATATTTCGCAAGTTCTTTTGTTAGATCTCATTGACATCTATCAGTATGCCAAAAAATGTTTAAATATTCCAAGCGGTTAAGTCACTATCACCAATTTTCACAAACTGGTTACGGACGGGCAGACAGACAGACCATATATTGCTTGGCGGCCATTTTGGTCATGTGACCTGGACCCCATGAGCAAATTTTGGTTTCCCCCATCCCATAGAGGCTCCATATGAAATTTGACTTCAATCGGCCCAACGGTTTCCGAGGAGAAGCAGTTCGAAAATTTTCACATTTTTCGCCTCGGCGAGGCTATACTAACTGGAATGTAATATTTCGCAAGTTCATTGGTTAGATCTCATTTTTATCTATCAGTGTGCCAAAAATTGTTTAAATATTCCAAGCGGTTAAGTCACTATCACCAATTTTAACAAACGGGTTATGGACGGACAGACTGACAGACTGACAGATTGACCGAATGACAGAATGACACGGTGATGTTAGGGCACTCTTAGAAATCAACCGACTTCAGTCGGTCGCTTTTTCTGCGGGTCGTGCAATAAACTCGTTGAGGAAAGGACATAAAATGCTCGGCAAAGCCTCGCATTTTATCCCTTTTCCTCAACTCATTTAATAAATTCCATACTACATGAACACTTATGTTAGATCCTCTATATCAACTACAACCAAATGAGATTCTCTCATGGTCCCAAAACTGACACATTAACCGATGAAAATGTGTTATTTTTCTTGTTGCAGCTAGAAATAGAGAATACCAGGTGAGTGTCTTTTGATATCAAGTTTATCAGGCAAGGCTCCGAGAACGCTTGTAGAATCGCGAGGCTTGCCGAGCGATTCTACATGCGTTTTCGAAGCCGAGCCTGGTAAACTGGATACCAAATTACACGAATCTGGTATTCTATTTATCAATTTACCCCCTGGTACACTCTTAAATTAGCCATTTACGATCAGTTACTGATGGTCCTCAGTGCGTCCGAACATTCCGCAGATCGATATATTTTGTACCCGCTGACCATATTTTCCCTATCATATTTTTTTCAAGTAATGTTTTCCATTTTGTCCAGTAATAATAACATGTTTGCCATTTTTCAAGTAGCCTGGTTCATTGATAAAACTGCAATGTCACGTTGACCTGATCAAGCCCACTCGTCCTGAGATAGCATATTTTTATCAGGTCAGTGTGCTGCAATGCAATTAATATAGAGGGTAACTGATAAAAATAGATTTTGGTGCTTGTTAAAACCGTCTCATTGTTGTGGCTCTAACGTATACCCACATTCAAAGTTTCTTTGCAAAAATAAGTTAAATAACGTCTTCTCCGGTTAACCCTGTTTTCCCTACCTGGATTACAGGGATGTTCATTACATGACCTTGTGTTATATATTTATCTAGTCCTTTGAGATCATTGATGCCAATGCGGAGTTTGAAGATATTTGAGGGTCACTCATGAGGACTTAATAGCCGAAACTAGCTAGTCTGGCCCAGAAAAACTTGCACACTCTATGATTTTCAGTTCTGTAGTGTAGACCTTGATTCCAAAGAATTACACCTTCATAGAGCATGTGTTAACGTGATGCTGTTCACCCATTTAGTACCAGAAACCCCAAATCGGGTAGTTGGCAAACAGCACAGGCCCAGATCAGACGCCGCAGAGCGCGGCGTCTGAGCAGGGCCTACACTGTTTTTAAAATGCTCAGCCAATTTCCATATAGTTTTTGAAGCGAACACAACCTGACCCCCCTAAATTTTCAAATGGACTCCTGCTCCTTACAAGGTGGAAGATTCCATTTTGTACAAAAAGGATTAAAATCAGAGAAACAAACATCCTTGCCACCCCTACTTGCTCCTATGAATGTACAGTAATATAAACGCAAAATAAGTATTGGGTCTAACTCGTATTAGTTGTCTGCGCATGCGCATTTGAAGAACGCATTGTCATCAATAAGTTCATTCTTCTAGAAGAGTACATATACGAGTATATTCTGACAGCAATTACATGTACCTGTTTTAAATCTTCGTAATACAAGTTCAAAATTGGATAGTCGGGGTTGTCCTTGGTAAAGCGCTCCCATTCCAGTTCGTACTGAAACCACGGAAATTTTATATCTGTAAAATGGAATATAGCAAAAAAGAAATACTTTAGAGTCGGGTTTATTCGAATCTAACGTGTTGTGAAAATTCCGTCTTGAGGATTACTGTCCGGCATCACAAACTTTGACGAAATGTATCGAACAGTGTTCCTGAGGGACGGATTTTTCTATCCCGCCTGAGCAGTATTATGTACCGCAAAAGGATTTAGCAGAACGGCCGGATAGCTGGGAAACTCGGCATGTATAGCCGAAGTTTGTCGCTAATTACGTCATACTGTCAAAGAATATTGGCCTATCAGAAGTAGGTTTGTGCAAACGCATCACCAATGATTACATGTACCTATGGTCCGTTTCTATATTTTGATTAATCGCCCGATAATTCCGATTTAACCGTCATATATAAAATGTCCAGATGCGAGAGCACAAACCTTAGCTTGGACTTCCGGGGATTTTAACCATTCAAAAAAAAAAAAAAAAAAAAAAAAGATGGGTGTCGATTCGGAAACCTGGACGTTCGTTCAAAGAAGATTTATACTGTTGCTCACAGTCGTCGAGTTTGTGAAAAAGGCTATAATGATTGCAAAACTAACTTCAATAACACGCGGTCTACGTGACAAAATGATAAAACTAGTGTAGCGCGTGAGTCACTCGGTTTGTTAAATCTTTCTGAAATGCGTAAGGAACTAAATATGCTTAGAACATAATGTTCACAAGTCAATGGAATCAACTCCATCTTAACCCCACTATATATGGTGAAAACTGGGGTTTATATGTGTATACGTTATTTGTCTAATTTTTGCTCCAAGATATAGGCTGTTGATACTCGTTAGAACCTGCTTCAAGGAGGCGCTTCAAAAGAACAGCTACAACCGATGTTTGGCCTATACACATATTTGCATCAGAAACATTACGATAACACCCGTGTCATATAGTGCATCCTTTAACTTCTCCAAAATGGTACTTTTTCGATGCAAATTAGTGATATTTTTTCCATTTTATACTCCGTTCATAGGTTGCCGGTGCTCTTAGAACCGCTTCATTGAGGCGGTTCTAACGAGTACCCACAACCTATGTCTTGGTTTTGTTTGTTTGATTTGAGGGTTAACGTCCCCGTCAACGCTGTAAAGGTCATTTTGGAGATTTTGTGGGACTTTTACCCGACATTGAGATGAAATGACATCACAAACCCTGCCGCCAAATGAAACCAAAATACTTTAAATGCATGACTCGCACCGCTTTGCCTTGGTAGGCTTAGATCTTCTAAGCGGTTTACCAGTACTCGTTTGCGGGTCGGCTTCAGCTCTGCGTGGAAGCGTCATGCAGCCCATCTACTTCTTCAAGCCTCGATGGGCGGGGCCGGATATGTGGCACGGGTATGTTATCGTAATGGAAACGAACGTATCAACTGCAGATTGATGAATAATACGAATGAATACGGCCAGGAAGTGTCACAAGCAGAGATTATAGGCTGTCAATGACACCAGGAGAAAGAGAAAACAAGATACGTTTAGCATACAAAGAAATGTAGCCATTCAAAACGCAGTAGACGTGACTGCACTTTTGATTTTAGACTGGTACATGTACCCGTTTTAGGTAAATCGCCTTCAGTTAGGATTTTATATAGCGCGATTTAGTTTCACTGAGGATCGTACTGCATCATATTTACCACCAAAAAAACGTATTTATAATTTTAAATTCCTGTGAAAAAAGAAATCCGAAAGCTGCTTGCCCTAAAACATGGAATAGTCTTGTCACGATTGAACGTTGACCTCTCAAAGGTTGTTGATAAATTAAACCAAACGAGATGATCACAACGCTATGAAGAAAACTAAAAGGACAAAGGTATTAAATATTAATACACATTTCTTGCACACCAGGGGCCGTGTGCACTGGCTGAACTAGTAGGACGTCACGCAAACCTCCGTTAAGTTTGCCGTTACTGCACGTTTGTTTGTGTATTTGATTTGAGGTTTAACGTCCCCGTCAACACTGTAAAGATCATTTTGGAGAGGTTGCTTCCAATTTTGTGGCACTTTTAGCCGACATTGAGATGAAAAGACATCTCAAGCCCTGTCACCCAATGAAATCAATAAGGTTTATAAGCATGGACGGTCCGACACTCACACCGCTTTGCCTGGGCAGGCTTAGTGCACGTACAGTGGCGTCAAAAAAAAAACACGTTATTGTCATCAAAATATGGCGGACGTCGACAATTAAAGTGGCTGCATTTTAATAAAATTCCACTCTCAAAAATAAGAAGTATGCACGAAAAAGAACCTTAAACGGGTGTGAGGGGTAGGAAGAACGATCTATCCCTCGGCATCACTGTCGCAAGACTCATGATGCGACTTTTCTATCTACCGTCATACCATTTGGTAGGGTGACAATGGGCCAAAAAGTCCACTATTTCTGGTAGTAACCCATACCCCCCCGTATAACAAAACATGTCATATACCAAAATGTTCGTCAGGATCCGTAGTATCTGAAACTGCCGGCATAAATTGGCATAAATGATGGCGAGCTGAGAAATCCAAGATTGCGTCCAAGATGGCCGCCATAGCTGTAAATTCCAGTTTTTGGTAAAATATGAATATAAATACCACAAATCATCTTACAAACTTATTTTAATTAATTTTTTTTGGTGTAGAAAGAAGATTTGTGCTAGTATATAGATCAAATTTTTAGATTTGACTTTAAAACGGGTGAAAAAAAATGATATTTTATTGTTTTTGTGTCTAGTTTCCAAGGTGGTACATAAAAGCAATTCTGATATTTCAAAATTGAAACAGTTTTTACATATCTATTGTTTTATTTTAACTAAGACACTATTCTAAAATACATTTAACACCATTCTAAAATACATTTATGGTTGGTTATGACTTTTTTACCATCATTTAAGCCCCAGGATTACCCCACCCACTCAGTTTACCTGTAAAATTCATTCACATAATATTGCCACAAATCATCTTTCAAACTTATTTTAATTTATTTTTCTGGTATAGAAAGACGATTTATGCTAGAATATTGATCAACATCTTAGGTTTGACTTGAAAACCGGGGAAATAAAAGACATTTCATCGTTTTTGTATCTAGTTTCATCGGTGGTACATAAGGCGATGCTGATGTTTCAAAATTTTTAACAGTTTTTATTTATCTATTGATTTATTTTAACTAAGACACTATTCTAAAATACATTTAACACTATTCCCAAGTACATTTATGGTTTGTTATGACTTTTTTACCATCAATTTAGCCCCAGAATTACCCCACCCACTCAGTTTACCAGTAGAATTCAGTCACATAATACTCACACTCAAGGGATTTGAAGGTGAGGATTTCATTTTAGACCACAAGTGGAAGAGAGCATTGAAACTAATGCTTAGTTCTGTTTTCATACTTTAGTATATGATCAGCCATTAGGATACACCACCTCTTTATAACACTGTTTTCGGGATCTGAACATTAACGTCTTAATTAAGCCGTGCTACATCCAAACAAAATAGCAAAATAGTGTTTATCAAATTGATCTAAAATGACTTTTATTGTCATTTTTGCTGTGTAACTGGCTAGGTTTTGGGGGTTATGAAGTGCTATATCCAAAACTGTGTTATGAAAACGTGTTATAAAGAGGATATGCTATACAATTAGGTTATATTTTGTTTGATTTGAGGTACAACATCCCCGTCAACACTGTATCAGTCATTTTACATTTTGGAGACATTGCTTCCAATTTTTTGTGGGACTTTCCCCAACATTGAGATGAAATGACTTCTCAAACCCCGCCACACATTTAATTTATATGTAAGGATGGTCCAGCTCGCACCACTTTTCCTGGGCATGCTTATAATCTCTAAGCGGTTTACTCTGTATACCCTAGGTCTACTGGGCTAGGCAAATTAATCTTAGATTGTATAGCTCCCTATCAAATTGGTAGCTGATATGCACACCAGGTCCTGTGGACTAAAAAGAAATTGCTGCTGCTTTAACTAGCCCTGAGACAAATATTTGACTCAGTCCCAAGATCTGAAATATCTTGAAGCTGGAAGTTTGGTTGAGGCAGAACATGAATTGCCTGTACTGTGTAAAGAAGGGCAGGTATCACAACCCATAAGGCAATACAGACAGCATAATTGCACTTTCATCTGGCTCTAGTTTCCTGAAAACAGTCCGAACTGGAATATACCTGGTGCAGTCAGCATGAATACCTTTTCTACCTGTCATCAGCATAAAGCAGGTTAAAGTGATGCACAAGTAGAAAGAAAACTTCGGTATCAGAACTGACAACAAGGGCTGCGATAACTCCAAGAGAACCTGCAACTGCTAGTTGCAAATCATTCTACTATCAGCTTCTTCACGGTTGGAATAATGAACAGAAACAACACCAGCGGAAACTTCAGAGCCTTGTTCTTAAGTCAACCTGCACCAACAACAGTAGCATTCTTCTTAAGAAGCTCATGGCAGTTTTCATTAAGGTACCTAGTGTAAAGTATTGTCAGTTCATTCTTGCTTTTACTGTTTGAAAGTATCTATCAGTCACCAGTTACTATATTTTTCCTCGTATACACAGGCGCGGGTGAAGAAACATTCTTTCCACACTTTTGTTGGGTCTGTGATTTGAGACTGTTTGCCTCATTCCTGTCAAAACCGAAGTGAATGGTAGCTACGCAAATAATGGTAAGCAGACTGTAAGACCAAAACAGGCAGTCATCTGTTGATATGTCAGTTTGAGACATGATGAATGCTGCAACATTTTAAGTACAGACATCCCGTCAAATACTATACAACCAGCACGTCTTTCTAGTTTTTTAAGGAAATCCGACTTATTGGTAGACATCATACATTCCTCATCTGTAAACAAACTCGCGTGATCATGCGCATTTTTGAAAGACAAGACCTTGAATGAATGAATTGATGTATAGAAAGGATATATCTCTTCACAAGTGGCAGTCAGTTCCTCAGACTGGTTTCCCCAGGCACCTGTATCATTGACCTGATATCACTCATAGTCAGGAGTTTTGACCCAGACAAAGGCTCATAAGATTGTTTTCTTTGGACTGCCTAACAAGCTATGGGTATGAGCCTTTCCTGCATGAATGACTCAAATGGAAACCCATTTTATGGTAACTTATCGAACTTCTCTATCTCTTGAGGAACTTCATCTCCAGTAGCTATATCGTCCAAATGTCTTTGGCCCCCGCCCATCGGGCTTGAACAAACAGATGGGCTGCATGATGCTTCCACGCAGAGCTGAAACCAACCGCACATGAGCATTGGTAAACCCCTTAGAGGATCTAAGCCTGTCTGGGCAAAGCGGTGCGAGTCGGACCATCCATGCTTATAAGCTGTATTGGTTTCATTGGGCGACAGGGCTTGAGATGTCATTTCATCTCAATGTCGGGTAAAAGTCCCACAAAATTGGAAGCAACGTTTCCAAAATGACCAATGCAGTGTTGATGGGTACGTTAAACTTCAAATAAAACAATAAACAAACAAAATTGTCCAAATGTCAGGGAAAATGGTTCAATAAATTTTAAACTGTCATTGTGAAATAAATCCAGCATCTTGTTAATGGGCTTATTATAAGCCTGTGTATTGGTATGGTGTTTGAAGAGCTTGCAACTATGCATGGCATACTTAGCAGTAATGGGTCATGTTAAAAACCATCTTATAAGGGCTTGTTCATAACTGGGTGATTCCAATAATATAACTGGATAGACAGTTTGCCATTTTGTGGGACAGTAACTGTCCTTTTTGCTTTCCTCTGTTGTTGTTTCCATTAAGTTCTAGTTACTTCATGTTTGTGATTCTTTCCCTTTAGAGTCATTGATGGGAGGTGTAAATTAATTGTATCGATTCTAGATCATTGCTTTACTTCTATTTTGAGAACAAATCTCTGAAAGTATGCAGTGAGGTTGTTGCTGCTCAGCATTAACTCGATTACAACTATGAAGAAGCTGATAGTAGAATGATTTTGCACCTGCAGTTTGCAGGTTCTCTGGGAGATAACACAGCTGTTCTGGTCAGTCCATATACCCATGTTTTCGATCTACTTCTGCTTCATTTTAGCCAGCTTAATGTTGATAACATATTCTTCAAGACAGGCAGGAAGTGTATTCATGCTGACTGCACCATGTATTCCAGTTCACAATGTTTTCAGGAAGCTAGAGCCAGATGAAAGGGCAATTATGCTGTCTGTATTGCCTAACAGGTTGTGAAACCTGCTCTTCTTTACTTAGTATAGGCAAGAAAAATGCGTAAACCAGACTTCAAGCTTCAAGAGATTTCAGATCTTGGTATTGAGTCAAATGGCTCAGGGCCAGTTAAGGCAGCAGCAATTTTTCTGTAGGTTTGCCATTCAGCCAAACACATTAGACAACAATGGTGCTCCAAAAATCCAGAGTTAGACCTAGTCATCTACCACCAACTAATAGTTTTTTTGCTCCATTTGTACAGGTTTACATATCAGCTACTGATTTGATGGGGAGCTATAAAATCTAAGATTAATTTGTCTTGCCCTATAGACCTAGGGCATATGGTTGATCCTGAGACTGGGTTATTTATTCCACAGGTCATAAGACAGACACAAGCAGCCCCCAGCTATTAACTGATATGGTTATAAATAGCCTGATCAGTGTAGTGATGACTGCATTTGCTCATAGAGAGTACAACAATGTACTCTTTAAACCTTATTGGTTTCATTGGGTGACAGGGCTTGAGATGTCATTTCGTTTCAATGTCGGGTAAAAGTCCCACAAAATTGGAAGCAACGTCTCCAAAATGACCTTTACAGTGTTGACGGGGACGTTAAACCTCAAATCAAACAAACAAAACAATACTACCTCATGTTTACACCGAGGACTATGACATTTGAAAAACATGTACTTGTAGTCTCATTTGGCCTATTAGTACAGCACAATCATTTTATAACACATTTTATATAACACTGTTCAAAATCCAAACCCCTAACTAATTGCATGGAAAAAATGACAAAAAAAAAACATGTAAAGGAAGTTATTTTACGCTATTCTACCTTTTTGTTTGGATATAACACTGTTTAACTAAGAGGTTTATGCTTGGATTAAGAACAAAGTATTATAAAGAGGTGGTGTTTCCAAATGGCTAAATACATATAATATAACATTACAAAAACACACATAATTCAAATCCAATGGAAGATTTTACTACCGTCACCCCATCACCCCCCCCCACACACACACACACACACACACACAAAAATTCAGATAAAAATGAAATTGTTCTTATTTCTCTTCAAAACATAGATGGCGGGGACTCGTTAGAACGCTCTCAACGTGACAATGCTGTCAAACACCCACAAGCTATGTCCTTAAGCATAAATTAGAAAAAAATGCTTACCCCTGAAAACCCTAGTTTTTCTATATAAAAGTGAGATTCAAGGGGGTCAAAAACATATGGGCATGTTTTCGTGACAATATGAAAACAGAACTAAGAATTATTGTGAATGTCCTCTACTACTTAATTGTCTGAAATGAAGCAGATGCCTACAAATCCCTTGTGTGTCAGCATTTATGTGAATGAATTTTACAGGTAAACTGAGTGGGTGGGGTAATCCTGGGGCTAAATTGATGGTAAAAAAGCCATAACCAACCATAAATGTATTTTAGAACAGTGTTAAATGTATTTTAGAATAGTGTCTTAGTTAAAATAAAACAATTTATATGTAAAAACTGTTTAAATTTTGAAACATCAGAATTGCTTTTATGTATCACCTATCAAACTAGACACGAAAACAATAATATATCATTTTTTTCACCGGTTTTTAAGTCAAATCTAAAACGTTATTCTATATTCTAGCACAAATCTTCTTTCTACTCCAGAAAAATAAATTATAATAAGTTTGTAAGATGATTTGTGGTATTTATAATCATATTTTAAGAAAAGCTGGAATTTACAGCTATGGCGGCCATCTTGGACGCCATCTTGGATTTCTCAGCTCGCCATCATTTATGCCAATTTATGCCGGCAGTTTCAGATACTACTGATCCTGACGAACATTTTGGTATATGACTTGTCTTGTTATACGGGGGGGTATGGGTTCCCATTTTTTTGGTCCAGATTGTCACCCTACCAATTGTAAGATTCTTATATTCTTGCACACAAGATAAGGATTTCCCTGGTTTTAGCCTGGGATAGAAAATCTGTTCTTACCCTAGTGTTCTCAACCAAGCAATAAGTATAGTGCGCGAAAAATAAAACGTTAAATAAAGTACAATGTAAAGTGTCCGGTGGTGTTGAGCAAGAAAAAATAATTTAATATGCGGTTCTGTTGTAGATGGATGTTTCCAACACTCGGAATGACCGTGCTGAGCGGAACAGTAATATATGTATTTATCATATGATGTCCTTAATAAGCAGGGTACCCCGTCGTGTAATAAAAATCGTATGACCACACCTGTATTAACAATTTTGGCGGGATTAAGTAACGTCATGACGACGTCCATGTCAATCATGCAGTTTTTGTGGAAATATTGTCGTTAAAATCCAATTTAAAGTGGTCATATGATAAACAGAATCTTACACTGGTGGTCATTTCATATGAAATTTATGAAACTCGCAGAATGCTCGTTTCATAAATTTCATATGAAATGACCACTCGTGTAAGATCTTCACTGAATAGTTGTAGTTGCATATGTTTCAGCAATTGCTACATGTTACTAGCGTACATATGGTTCCGGGTCGTTTCGCCCGTGGGTCGTTTCGCCGGGTCGTTTCGCCCTGAGTCGTTTCGCCCTGATTTTGGGGTGGGTCGTTTCGCCCTTACCTGGTGGGTCGTTTCGCCCGTGAGTCGTTTCGCCCGTGGGTCGTTTCGCCGCAATTATATTTAAAGGGAGTGACAAACGGAATGGATTAGTAAATGGACAGATGGGTGAATAAATAAATAAATGAATAAAAGGGTGAATGGAGTTGTGCATTGGTAGATGGACGGACGTGCGGATGAACGGACGGCATTTTGAATATACGGAGATAGATAAGTTAATGAATGAATGAATTAATTAATTAATGAATGGAGAGATTTGGTAGATGGACAATCGGAAATGAATGAATGAAAGAATGAATGAATGAAGTGATGCTTCTGTAGATGGACGGACGGACGAACGGATCTGAACTGTTCATGGTGACACGTCAAATGACACCTACGGATGGGTGATGTATGGACGGGCTCGTTTCAGAGTTCGGATAGAGAGATAAAAAGTAAAAAAAAAAAAAAAAAAACATTATAAACTGTGTATGTGATCTTCGCAAATCCAAACAACAGTGTCAAAATGTATTAAGTATGTGATCTATGGGTACTCGTTAGAATCGCTTTGCCGAGGCGGTTCTAACGACCACCAACATTCCATGCCTGTAGCAAAAATAGCTGACTATGGGTACTGCCCACTAAACACACAACGGACATGCAACACATTTTTTTTCATAGTTCCGCCCCAAAATACACAGACCGTTGGTGATCGTTAGAACCGCTTCGCCGAGGCGTTTCTAACGAGCACCCGAGCAGAAATATGAAAAATATAAGAATCTTTGATCAGAACAATTTCGATTTTTTTATTTGGTGGTACAATTTTCCAGTATTTGAATAAGCATGTTTTCGTAATGCAAACTATTAAACAGACCAGTACGATAACACAACCATGCGACATAGTTCAAGTTTTCACACCTCTACTAGCTCTAAAATGACTATTTTGTGTTGTTGTTGTTGTATATCTATAAGGCATTTTTTCGCTGCCTATAAACTCATGGTACTTAAGTAAGTCACTTGTGCATTTCCCTATGTGAAAAACACATGATGCTCATAATACAATGACCTTTAAAATCTTTTAGTGCTCCTGATGTATTCCATCAGTGCATCTGTCAGTTCCTTCCTTCCTTGCTTACTAATGTCTTCAATCATGCCTGTCAACACTTTCAAGTTAATGTCGGTTACCAATTTCACCTCCTCCCTGGCCAGAATCTCTTCTACATTATACTCTAAAGTATCCCTTTCTGATTTAAATCTCTGACAGTGAAAAAGGAAATGATCCACATTCTCTTTCATGTTGCATGTCTCGCACAAACTTGACTGATCTTTGTTAACTTTTGCCTGGTGATCATTTAAGATTGAATGTCCACACAGCACCTGATTTACTGCAGAGAAAGGCCTTCTGTCCCTATCTCCATGACAGATCCTTTTTCCCACTTCCCCAATTATATCCTGCAATACGCTCACTTTGTCTGAGCACTTGTACCTTCTTTCCCATTTTTCCCTTCCCTGTGATTTACACTCCCGTACTGCTTCTTTCTTGTCCAGGGTCGGTTTTACCTCATTATTTTTAATCATCTCTGATGCTGCCGCCTTTGCTTGTTGATCTGCCAACTCATTCCCCTCAATATCTTTGTGTCCCGGCACCCAATGAACTTTGACAATATTCTCCCTACACCTTACCTTTGCTAAACTCTCCTTGATGCTGAGAACTGTTTCAATCTTGTTAGTTGGCATTTCAGTACTGAAAGCAGTCTTAATAGCTGGTTGACAATCGGTCAGAATATGAACTACTCTGCCTTTGAAGTCTAGATCAGCCAAGAATTCTAGCCCGATCTGTATACCTACCAGTTCTCCAGTATAATTGTTACCTATAGGAGAAACTCCCTTGTTCATCAAAACTGGTGTGCTGGAGTAACCTTCAAGGTAGACCACAGCACCAGCTCCAGTCGGACCTGGATTACCTAATGCTGATCCATCTGTGAACATTAATACATCGGTTTTATCACAATTGCTAAGAAGCTCTAATATATTTTCTTTCTGTTCTTCCTTGGAGAATGTGAATTCTTCCTTGTGTACACTTCCTGTCTCTTTGATGAGCCCCACCAATTCCTTGGTATTTCTGAATTCCTTCTCAATGTTCTCAAACTCTAACATTCCCTTCAATTCCCTAAACCTAGACATCAATAAATGAAAAATAGTAGCTCTTCTACCCACAGTTTTATCCCCCTCTATCCATTCATCAAACTCTTCCCTGAGAGGATCATCTTCATACTTGGCACTGATTCTGATGACTTCTTGTGCTTGTCTTATCTTCAGCTGTAGGTCTATAGGCATGGTGTTTGTCAAGACTTCCAAAGCTTCTGTGCTGGTACTGTTCAAACAACCTGATGCCTTTAGCATCGCTGACCTCTGAACCTTTCCAAACTCCTTACTGCTTTCTTCAAGGGACTCGACTGTCACAGCTGCTCCATACTCCATCACCGGAAGAACCAAGGATTTGTAGAGTCTCATATACACTGTTTGGCTGCATCCTCTATGTCCTTGAACGAAATTATCAAGACATTTCAAGGCACTGAAACCAGCCTTTGTTTTCTGTTGAATATGTTCGTGAAAGTTTAATTTATCGTCTACTGTGACACCCAGAATTTTCTTTGAATTGGTTGTTTTTAAAACACTCTCGCCTAATTTCACCTCTGCCTTCACTTCTGAATCTCTGCCGTTATGTTTAAATACCATTATCTCCGTCTTATCCGGTGCAATCAACATATTCCATCTCCTACACCAATCTACCACAGATGCCAGTTTATCATTCAACGCAGCACAACTTTCCGCCACTGATGTATTACCTTCCCAAACACAGCTATCATCTGCAAATTCTGCATGATTACCTACCACTTCCTTCATTGAATCACGTGTATACAGATTACAAAGCACTGGACTGATAACTGATCCTTGCGGTATGCCTACTGCAGACTGGAATGTAGGAGATGTAAAATTGTTCACTTTCAGGAAGTACTTCCGGTCTATAAGGAAGTTTTTAAGGTATAGCCATAATCTGCCAGTAATCCCACTTTCAAATGCCTTTTTCAATAAACCTGCTCTCCATATTCTTTCATAGCAAGACTCATAATCCATAACATACTGCAATTTTGCAAATTTCGAATAGGCAGTCGATACAAAGACTGATATAAATCAAATTAGGGTCCAAAATATAAAAACATGTCTAGAATATGAGTCTTAACCAATAATTTATTTCTGATTTCTCAGAATATTCACGCTGATCTCAAAGGACCAAAAGTAAAATATAAACTACACTATGGTTGATGTACGGGGAGACGTTTTACGGCCGCCACACGGCACAACACCAGCTGCAGTGAAGGCAAATAAAAATAAAAAATGATTTCCTTTAAGAGCAATAAAAACATTCATAAGAAAGAAGATGGGCCATACTACGTAGTTTCGGCTAATAAAGCCTCATCAGTGACCCTGTAATGATCCGACAAAGAAAGCCAGAGGAAACATACTGCAATTTTGCAAATTTCGAATAGGCAGTCGATACAAACACTGATATAAATCAAATTAGGGTCCGAAAAATAAAAACATGTCTAGAATATGAGTCTAAACCAATAATTTATTTCTGATTTCTCAGAAACCCTAATTCAGAATGTAAACTTCTCTATGGTCATGTTTTTTTTCAATTTTCGATCGATCCTCGTACCAGTCTGTTGAGGAGAGGTGGCTTTTTAGAAAACGATCCTCATGCCCTGCATTCACGGTGAGGTGGTATCGATACTTCAAAGCATACAGCACTTACACATACATACTTTCGGTTTACAAGCATGGTTTCATTATTTATGTAATTAGCACATGAAGTAAGGAAATACTAACTTAGAATTTAAACTTCTCTATGCTCATGCTTTTTTTTTCAATTTTCGATCGATCCTCACACCAGTCTGTCGAGGAGAGGTGGCTTTTTAGAAGATGATCCTAATGCGAGGTGGTATCGATACTTCAGAGCATACAGCCCTTACACAAACATACTTTTCCAGAAAACTTGAACGACAGCGGATCGCGCTCAAAGTTTACGCAAACCCCTTCGGGGTTCATTTAATTTGCATGCGACCCACTGCGTTCATATTTACATAAACAGCAGAAAGATAAAATACATTTCTAAAGTGTACGAATTTTCTACACAATACACAATAATTCCTTCCAGAAACTAAACATGCATCTATAGGAGAAAATACATCTGTGGTGTAATTTGAAGAATTGCCTTTCTTGTTTTTCAGATAGTGTTATGAATAGGACCACCCTTGACCCCGACAGAATTAAAAAAAGAAAAGAAAAGAAACTAGAACTGTCAGTGAAACTGACTAGGGCCCCGGCAGTGCCATCAGAGGAGTTGGATTTTTTTTCAAAGGGTTATTACTCTTAGAGTATTGTAGCTAGAGTTACGTCGGTTGCCATGTAATTGTGTAATGATATTGTGACCATATATCTTAAGTTTGAAGTTGATGCATTTGACTGTTTGTAAGTTATGAATTAAAAACAAAAGGGTATTACTATATGGCAACTGTCAATAACTTCAGCTTCAGTTTGTAAACATGAAAAATGTTGATGGATAGATGGGCAGATGGACAGACGGACGGACGGACGGACAGACAGGGCATTACTATACGGCACACTGTCACATTATGGTTAATATTTCTGCTAAGTAATATTTAAATCCATCCAGGTATAAGAAAGTTAGAGATTGGACACAATAAAAAGACGCTTTTTTGACCTTTTATCTCTAAGTATGACCTTTGAGGTACGGCTGTGGGTCTTGCGTGTGACACTGCGTCACATTATGGTTAACATTTCTGCCAAGTAATATTTAAATCCCTCCAGGAATAATAACAAAGTTATTAATTGGACACAGGAAAGACCTTTTTTGACCTTTAACCTCTAAGTATGACCTTGACCAGATGGACAGACGGACGGACGGATGGACAGACAGGGCATTACTATACGGCACACTGTCATATTATGGTTAATATTTCTGCTAAGTAATATTTAAATCCATCCAGGTATAAGAAAGTTATAGATTGGACACAATAAAAAAGACGCTTTTTTACCTTTTATCTCTATGTATGACCTTGACTTTTGAGGTACGGCTGTGGGTCTTGCGTGTGACACTTCGTCACATTATGGTTAACATTTCTGCCAAGTAATATTTAAATCCATCCAGGAATAATAACAAAGTTATTAATTGGACACAGGAAAGAACCTTTTTTGACCTTTAACCTCTAAGTATGACCTTGACCAGATGGACAGACGGACGGACGGATGGACAGACGGACAGACAGGGCATTACTATACGGCACACTGTCACATTATGGTTAATATTTCTGCTAAGTAATATTTAAATCCATCCAGGTATAAGAAAGTTATAGATTGGACACAATAAAAAAGACGCTTTTTTGACCTTTTATCTCTAAGTATGACCTTGACCTTTGGGGTACGGCTGTGGGTCTTGCGTGTGACACTTCGTCACATTATGGTTAACATTTCTGCCAAGTAATATTTAAATCCATCCAGGAATAATAACAAAGTTATTAATTGGACACAGGAAAGACTCTTTTTTGACCTTTAACCTCTAAGTATGACCTTGACCTTTGAGGTACGGACCTGAGTCTTGCGCGCAACACTCCATCACATTATGGTTAACATTTCTGCCAAGTAATATTTAAATCCATCCAGGAATAAGAAAGTTATGGAGGATAAAAAAAATTGTGGACGGACAGACGGACAGACAGACAGACAGACGGACGGACAGAGTGATTACTATATGGCACCCACACTTTCAGTGGAATAAGAAAGTTATGGAGGATAAAAAAATTTGTGGACGGACAGACGGACGTTCTCACGGATGTATACTTATGTGGCTATTTTTGGCAGGATTGATACTTAAGTGGCTACTTTTAGCCACAGAAAAGAAGTATTTTCGGTGTCTAACGGAATAAATCCCATAGACTAACATTGATTCTGTCCATTTACATAGCCATCTAACTATACATTTGTTGGTGCGGACAGACGGACAGACGGACAGACAGACAGACGGACGGACAGAGTGATTACTATAGGGCACCCACACTTTCAGTGCGGGGCCCTAATTAGCGTCCGACTAAAATAGACAGCTTACAGAACAGGCGGTAGCTAATGTCGAACAAAAAAACCCACAGTGATCAGTTCTACAAACTTTAAGTACAACAGTGTTTGTGGCTCGTAATATCTTAAAAGAAAATTTAAGTGAAAAAGTGGGCGCCCTTGCATGCGTATGAAATATTTACAGTTTGCAAATTTATATGTAAGTTTCGTTTCTGTAATGAGTGGGTGCTTGAGTTTTACGTCCCACCAACAGCTATGGTCATATGGAGACGGGACCTCGGTTTAAAGACTCATCCGAAAGTCTGCTCGTTTCTTTAATAAATCATGGTTTCTTAAACGCTGTTTCTGTAGTTATATCAGTTTGATTTAATGGTTGATATTTCAGCGTTGATGCAAGGTTGAAAATTAAGCTATGGTTCAAAGATGACTGCTCAACGTTGATTCAACTTTCATATTCAACCGAATATCAACGTTTATTCAACATTAATATCTTAACGTTGAATCAACACTGAAATATCAACGTTGATTCACTGTTGGAATGTCAACTTTGAGTCAACGTTGACTGTGCAACGTTGATTCAAATTTCATATTCAACCCAAAATCAACGTTTATTCAACGTTTGCCTTCAACGTTGAATCAACGTTGAATCAACCGATTATTGCCCGCTGGGATTTTTTCTTATCTATACTGCAAACATAGGTTGTGGCGGTTCTAACGAGTACCCACAACCTTTGTCTTGTAGCAGAAATAACAAAAATAATGTATACCCCAGTAAACCTCAGTTTTCTTCATATAAGGTGGGGTTTAGTGGGTGTTCATGCCATGGACTTGTTCATGTGATGCTATGATTTCAATGTTATCCCCATTACCGCAGGTGTAATCATAAAATATTACTAAACATAAAAGGTAATATCGGACTGAACATTATGACTAATGTCAGTTGCTCAAACCTGACGTAGAAGCCGTCAGTAGGTCGTCCAGCTGCACCACACGAGGGCAAAACCATGTTTTACGGAACACCCAATACCCCCATCAATCCCTTTACATAACAAAACAAATATAACCTCAATCAAAAAGGCTTAAAAAAAAATAAGGGCGAAACGACCCACCTAATCAGGGCGAAACGACCCACAGGCGAAACGACCCAGGGCGAAATGACCCAGGGCGAAACGACCCACGGGCGAAACGACTCATGGGCGAAACGACTCACGGGCGAAACGATCCGAGACCGTACATATGAACAGTTATGTCACTGTTTCTTGCTTGAAAATACGAACGTTCAAAGGCATTGCGCTGTTCATTACCCGCTACCCCCGCCTGTAGGGGCTTGAAGAAATATATGGGCTGCACGATGCTTCCCCGCAGAGCTGAATCCGGCCCGCACACTAGTACTGGTAAACCGCTTAGAGGATCTCAGCCTGTCCAGGAACCGCGGTGCGAGGCGGACCGTCCATGCTAATAAACCCTATTGGTTTCATTGGGCGACAGGGCTTGTGATGTAATTGCACGACCCGCAGAAAAAGCGACCGACTGAAGACGGTTGATTTTCTAAGAGTGCCCTAAAATCACCGTGTCATTCTGTCAGTCTGTCAGTCTGTCCGTCTGCGAAAATTTGTGATAGTGACTTAACAGCTTGGAATATTTAAATAAATTTTGGCATACTGATAGATATCAATGAGATCTAACCAATGAACTTGCGAAATATTACATTCCATTTAGTATAGCTTCGCCGAGGCGAAAAATGTGAAAATTTTCGAACCGCTTCTCCTCGGAAACCGTTGGGTCGATTGAAGTCAAATTTCATATGGAGCCTCTATGGGATGGGGGAAACCAAAATTTGATCATGTGTCCAGGTCACATGACCAAAATGGCCGCCAAGCCATATATGGTCTGTCTGTCCGTCCGTAACCCGTTTGTGAAAATTGGTGATAGTGACTTAACCGCTTGGAATATTTAAACAATTTTTGGCATACTGATAGATATCAATGAGGTCTAACCAATGAACTTGCGAAATATTACATTCCATTTAGTATAGCTTCGCCGAGGCGAAAAATGTGAATTTTCGAACCGCTTCTCCTCGGAAACCGTTGGGCCGATTGAAGTCAAATTTCATATGGAGCCTCTATGGGATGGGGGAAACCAAAATTTGCTCATGGGGTCCAGGTCACATGACCAAAATAGCCGCCAAGCCATGTATGGTAAAAACCCTTCAAAAATAGTCTTCTCCAGAACCACTTGGCAGATTTCCACGAAACTTGATAAATAGCATCTGGGACCAAGGCCCATCATAAATTGCTAAAATGGTGACCCTGGGTTGACCTTGACCTTCTTTGTGCCTAGGTCAAACTTTGACACATATGCTTTTGTATTGGAAAAGTGAGAATGCATTTTATCCTGCAAACGATTCAGAATACAGTACTTAAGTATAAGATATATTTTTGCTCCTTACGATAAGGCGCATTTATTGGGGGAACCGTTTTGGGTCCAGGTCACATGACCAAAATGGCCGCCATACCCATATATGGTAACACTCATAAAGCTAAAAGCATCCGGCGGGTCGTGCACTTCAGCTGAAGCCCTGGTTTCATCTTAATGTCGGGTAAAAGTCCCACAAAATTGGAAGCAACGTCTCCAAAATGACCTTTACAGTGTTGACGGGGACGTTAAACCTCAAATTAAACAAATGTTCATTTCCCTGTTACCCCTAAGTGGACAATAGGCAATTCCTTTGTTGAACTCGAACACGCAGCCCGATAACAAATCCATGCAAAATAAAATAATCTATGCCCACTTTATATGTAGAAAATGGGGTTTACAGGGGTATACCGTATTGATCTTTTTCTGCTCCGAGACAGGGACTATGTTTACTCGGTAGAACCGCGTAAACAATGCGCCTAACCAAAGATTTGAGTACAAATTAGAACGATGTAAAATGTTTTCATCAGAAAATATTCTTTTCGGTGTCTGAAAGAATGGTCAAAATAACTGTTTATTTTTGACATCTTTTTATTTGATGAAAAAAGAGCATTTTTTTTCTCTTTTGAAAAATAAAAATATATTCAAACTATAATACCAGAAGACATTCAAATAATGAGGTACAGAGCACCGAGGAAGCACAAGTTCTGCTATTTGGTAGCTTTATGATTTTTTCAGCAAAAGCGTTTGAAAATCGGTACAGTCTAGGCAAGTTAATATTTTAATCTTTCTGAATGACCATGCAATTAAAGGGTCGGCACAGAAAAGCCGGTTGAATTAATGGAAACACATGATTTTTGTAGGCCTTAATCAGTACAAACAGCTTTTTTATCGTAAACTAGAAATGTGTCAACAGGACACAAATGCACCCGCCCAGGGGCGAACCTCGCCCCGAAAAAATGTTGCAACAACAGCTGTCATTGGATAGCATAGCTCATCTGAAACAGTGTCATTGAGGTCAATGGCATAGGTGGAGGTATTGCCGATTCAGCCTTTGAAAAAATAACTATCATCATGCCACATATGAATCCTATCCATCGAATGTTTTTAAAAATATGAGTACTTTAACCTTTAACATTAATTTTTTTTTAAGTCCATGACCTTGACCTTGAGCGGGGTAATGACTGAATGAAATTTTTGACCTGTATCTATCATTTCAAATAGGAAGCAAATCCATTGTATGGTTTGCAAAATATGAGCTCTAAAAATCTTTAACATAAAAAATTCCAAGTCTGTGACCTTGACCTTGACATCAAGGGTGGTGGTATGGCTGAATAAAACTTTGGATCTGTAACTATCATCATACCAAATATGAAGCAAATCCATTATATGGTTTGGAAAATATGTGCTCTTAACCTTGAAATCACGTACATAGGTGGGGTATTGCTGTATATATGGTATTGGACCTGTATCTATTATCATACCTAATAAATAATTGCTTCAATGCAAAGGTCTCTATGAAATAGTTGAGGTAGATAACAGAATGGATTATAAGATTGACGGCAATGGTAATGTTAACACTTATCACGCTAACATTCTGAAACATTATGTTGAGCGCCAGACTGTGGCGTCTCATTGTTTGATCTCTGAGCCAATTCTGTCGACAGACAGTAATGACGTGGACGAGTCTTCATTTGAACACAGCAGTTTTGAAACTGCAGAGCAACCGGACAAAGGCACTAACGTCAGAGCAGAGTGAGGAAATAGGAGGGCTGAGAAAACAGCACCTTGTAGGACTGACGTGTCAGACAGACCAAATTATATGTACCACACTAGTGTCAGAACCTGTGAAATCAGTCAAATCAGTTAAGCCAGTAAGGCCACCACCAGGAATATTAAAACGATATCATTTTTCTAATAAACAGTAGAGTGCCGAGGAAACAGGAAAATTTTGGGGCAAACCACCTTAGCGTACTAGCAAATTTTACTAGCGGAAATTTGGGGGCAGACTACCTTAACAGATAATTTTCGCACACTTGGTGTGTTCATAGCTGTCTTTATTCAGATAGGCTTCATGCTATTCCATCTTTGCGCACAAAGAAAAAACATTTATGATTGTTTTTCTCCAAAAGGGGAAACCTTTGGTACGAGATGGAATAGGAAACCTTTCAGGTGCAACGGTGCTTATGCATATCTTAATTATTTCTAGTAGACATATGGCAAAGCAGCTCAACTGAAAAATTTTAGGTGAAATACGGTAGGCCAAATATGCCGCGCCACGCACAAATCGTGCACATATCATACGATATATGCATGAGTGGTTTGTGGGGAAATTATTCACCATACAGTTGGCCGCTATAAGTCTGATTTTATATAGTTTGCCTAAAAAGTCGCCAAGCGCCAAAATTGCGCCATATATATTTTTCATGCCAGTCACAATGTTGTGGGTATTCGTACTGACGGGAGTTATACCATTGATCTGTAGGACAGTTTCCTCATTTTTCCGTAAAGGAAATGCAGTTATAACGGTGATAAATGATCTGCTGAAATTTGCTGTATGGCTGTATGATTGTGGATAGTATCTTTACTTATCACAATTTTAGCGAGCTAGTACGGGTATGCAATTTTTTCCTGTATTATTCATAGATATAAATACCCTGAAAAATCGACCTTATACCAGCAGCAGGTCAATTGTGAAAGTATACACACATTGTGACGAGCCATATGAAGAATCTTGGACGGTATGCTAAATATGTTTAGTATTATTTTTTATGAACATGCTTGTAGGTTTCGGAGGATTTTTTCCTAGTAAACCCCAACTTTCTGTATCCTATTCTGGATTCACTTTGGAAGCCTCTGTAGTGTAGCGATTATGCTACTTGCTTTACCAACTGGGGATCGCAGGATCGATACCAGGCTTCTCCTGAATTCGAATGAGTCTTTTAATCGAGGTCCTGTCTCCGTATGACCCTAGATGTTGGTGAGACGTAAATTTCGCTCATTCCATATTCATTTAGGCTTTTACTGACCCCTTTTGTAAAATCCATTTATAAACGTCGGGTCATTTGTTCGATCCATAGCTCATTGACTATCGGTGGTTAGATAATCGTGGTCCCGTCTCTATATGACATCAGGTGTTGAGGAGACGTAAAATTAAGACGGATTACCCATATCTTCATCATTAGGGCGAAATCTTAGACAAGAGCCTGTCTGGTTATCCGTGATGATGAACCGTGATGAATTGATATTGCCTTAGGTCTCTCACCGCTGTGGTTCGAGCCTCGCTCCGGTCACATGTGAGACACAAAGTTCTGCAACGGAAGGTCAGGTGGTTTTTCTCCGGGTACTCCGGTTTTCGCCCACCTCTGATTAACGATCGGCTCGATATGAGTGAAATAATCTTGAAAAAAAATTGATATTGCAAGCATTTTGCTGGCAAGTCGTTTTTTTATTTGTTGTTGTTGCTCGTTTACTTTTTGCTATAGTATTCACGTCACCGGCCCGAACACAAAACGTAGTTTTGCCTTCGGGGCGGGCGTCGTGAATTGATTATTGAGGCAAATAAATGTAATGTTTAGTGTTCGTATTGTTGTTTATAGTTACTGTAAATAATTTATGTCTTGTATATAACATCTTTCTTGTGCCTTACCCCAAAGCTGCCCTTTCACCTGTCTCAGAGATCACCCTTGGTCGTTTTGTCAGCATGCAGGTTTGCGGGACGCCGTAAACCCATATATATAAATATAAGACGTCGGTCGATTAGGTTTGATTGTATGGTTAAAAAGTGGACTTACAAAATCCATTTTCACCCGTAAACATCGAAAGAAATGCAGAAAAACTATCCACCTTCTCAAAAAACGGAAGTGCCTGACAATGGTTATAATAAGACACACATACGTCCTTTGGATTTCTCATAATGTGTAAAATTGGTAGCTTTTTCTGTATCGCTTTCTGTGGCACGAACTTCAAGGGGAAATGAAGGTTAAGGACCCTGAAATATAAAATCAATGCGAAAACACGCTTATTCAAGAATATTGAAAATTTTTCAACCAAAAAATGGAAATTTAAAAATCTGATTTCTCACATTTCCCCCCGAAACAGAGATTGTGAGAACTCGTTAGGACCGATTTGGAGAGGCGGTTCTAACGAGTACCCACAATCTTTTGTTTCTGAGAAGAAATCAGAAAAAAATCAGAAAAAAAGTATACTCCTCTAAACCGGTTCCTACTATATAAAAGTGGGGTTTAAGGGAATCAAAATTATATAAGCGTGTTTTCGTGATGACAAAAATGGTCAAACACTAGACAGAACTAGACAGGTATAAAATGACATGGGGGCTACCTGAAGTATACAATATAAGCACGGCCAATAACTAGATAGAACTAGACAGATATAAAATGTCATCACAATAACTAGAGGCTCATGTGGTTCATATATATACTGATTTAAATAACTATATTATATCTTTAACTTTTGCAGAATAAAATTCTAATTTTTCTAAAACTAAGACTAACTTGTCAGGAGGGACATGTATCTTCGCGGATTTGGTTGCCACTTTTTGTTATATTTTAAATTTTGCAAGTCTCGCTACTTTGGACATCTCCTTCCTGATGCCCGGGACTTCCGTGGAGTGTGGGCCATGTTTGCTGATGTTGGCTCGGTGAGGGACGCCTGCTAAGTCCGCGGGTGGGCGTCTCTTGCCTAATACCTCCAGTTGATCTATCTCACGAGCTACGTCGGTCGGTGTGTGCTCGGAGGGGGATGTGCTGTGTTTGCCGGGTCTTACCCATCATCCGTTTCGGTTTCAGAACTTTGGGATTGAGACACACTGATGAAGATTAAATATCAGAAAGGCCTCTGTGTCACTTAATTTGGTATAGTTACGCCTTAATCTCACCCGGATGAGGCTAATTATGATATGTTACAATGTGTCACGGCGGCCATCTTGGCCATCAGATCAGGTTGATTTTAACAATTCTGAATCTGCATGTTGCTTAATGCCCCTGATTTAGTTTCTTAACAGCACAGAGCAACTAAGGATAATGCAAAATGCAGATGTCTTTTAAACAATTTTAAGATGGCAGCCACTCCTATGTCATTTGAAGAATTTCCATCATGGCTGCAGTCTTTAAATATCAGAACACAGCGATTTTAGCATTTTAATATCCTTGGCACCGAAGATATTTTGGCTCAATCCAAATTGTCGTTTTGGAGTAGATGTGGTCTGCAGATTTTCAAGATGGCCACCACTAAACACAGAATGATTTAAGGGGAATTGGAACACCTGCCAGATTTTTCCGCCAGTTTTCAAAGGGGGACAATTTCGGGACTTCCTGTTCGCTTTTCTATAAGCCCTGTCGCACTGAAAAAGGGATCTACACTTAAAGGAAAGAATTTGCTCCTCTGGAGCAAATTCTTTCCTTTAAGAGTGGATCCCTTTTTACATGGGAGACAAAACTACTTTGGCAGGAGTTGTCTCCGCTGATGGTGTTCCCATCCCCTTAAGCAACCATGAATATCCATGTTGACCTAATGCTTTAAATACAGTTTTAGCTCAAGCAGTCTAGCTTTCTTTTGAATTTCATGATGGCTCCTATCAAGTTTCAGCTTATTCGGAATTTAATTTCTGAAGCAAATCTTTTTTGAAGACTGTTCAGGATGGCTGACTTAGTGGTCATCTTTCATATCAGAGACGAACAACGTTATAAATCCAACCATTTTAGCAATCGTCCATGTCGCCTCAATGCTTACAAATGAGTTTCATCTCAGCCAAACCTTCTTGTCTGGCAGAAAAAAAAACACTTTTATATTCCATCGTTTTCAGTTTTACGGTGTATTCCTTGCTTCAGCTGACCTACCTCATAGGCTACGTCGGTCGGTGTGTGTTCTGAGAGTGGGGTGGGGGGGGGGGGTCTCTGTTTGCCCGGTCTTGTCAATCATCCGTTTCAATTTCAAAACTTTGGGGTTGAGACACACTGATGAAGATTAAATATCAGAAAGGCCTCTGTGTCACTAAATTCGGTATAGTTACGACTTAATTCAAAAGGATAACCCTTGTATAGAACACATTTGACGTCACTGCAGTTAGTGTTAAGGGAATGTGTGGCGGCCCTTAAAAGTCTTTGATTTTCATGATAGTGTAATTTATATTTACTTGTCCTTTGGGATCGTTGATTTCATTGTGGAGTTTTGAAATTATTTTGAGAGTCACTTGTGACGGATGATGCCTAAATGGCCGAAACTAGCCTGTCTGGCATTGAAAAAACTTGTACACTCCAACCTTTTCAGTTTTTTAGCTTCCAAAGGATAATCCTTTTAAAGAACATATTTTCAGTTCAGAAGGACATGTCGTTTGAGGAATCTCAAAATCACCACCTTGGTTATCAGAATAGAACGATTTTAGTAATTCTGAATCTCCATGTCATAAAAATGCTTTAACGCTCAATCGGACTTTCAGCTCAGGAAGCGATGTCGTATAAAGAATTTCAAGATGGCTGCCGTAGTGGCCAATTTGGATGTAGGAATGGAACGATTCTGAACCTCCAT